>CAMZMU010000027.1:27270708-27870708 GCA_947311845.1 Poa pratensis
CTTGTATTCTTGATAATTCTACACATCAAACTGTAAAACAAGAACAATGTGCACTTTTGCAACTATGAGTAGGTTAGTCTAAATAAATCATAAATTAATATTAAAAACAAGTGCCAAAGGCATAACATTAACATGAAACAATCAAAAATTATAGATACGTTTTGTACGTATCAACCATCACCACCGCCACGTCGCCCCGCCGTCGAGACGCCCCGTGCAGTCCACTTTCCGGAGCCGCCGCCCGGCATCCACAACCTCAACCCCTTGAGCGACAAAGGACCACCGCGTGACCTTGGGGTCGGAAGATAGGGGCCGACGCCAAGTCCCCTCCGCCTGGTTCGGATCCAGGTAGCAGATGGATGGCAGTCGCAGCCACCGGAGGGGATCACAGCCCTCCACCGCAATGGCGGCCGCCGACCGGACGCAGCAGACGGTCCGTCAGGCCCAAGATCTAGCCAGATCAGACCCACCTGGACCAGATCTAGGCCCAGATCAGGCCCGATAGGTCCCTCTGCCACGCTGTAGGCCGTGGCCGCTGCTGCCGTCCCTCTACCAGGCCGCGCCACCCTGTCCATCTCCTCCACGCTGAGCCGCCGCCGTGGCCATTGTAGGCCGGCCATCGGTAGAGGTCGCTGACCCGCACGAGGAGGACGCCGCCGCCACCGTACGCGCGTAGGACACCACCGAGCCGCGGACACCGCCTCTAGCCGCGCCGGCGCGCCCACGGCCGAGCCCGCCGCCCCACGAGGCCACCCCGGCCCGTGCCGTAGTTGCCGCGAGAGGGGAAGAAGGCCCCGCCGCCGCCAGTGCCCGGGCTTAGCCCGGCGACGCCAGCCGGCGGCGGCGAGGTGGGAGAGCGCGAGGCGCGGGACCGGGCGGAGGAGAACTGGGAGCCCTCCCCCGTCGCCCACGGGGGCGACACGGGAGAGGGAGGTGGGCGGGAGGGGGAGAGAGAGGAGGGCGGGGAGCGCGCTGGCGGCGGCTAGGGTTAGGGTTCGCGGGAGAGAGAGAGTCGTGGGAGGCCGACCCAGAGGCCGTTTTAGTCACCCCATCACTATCCTTTGTCCCCCTCTTCGGATGATTGCGATCTTGTTGCATACGACTGACCAACTAACGAGATATGTCACACAATTTATGTCTAACATTTCCATTCATGTCTCGTGTTTCAGACTTTTAATTAAGCTCACATTGTCACACACAATTATGCAGATCGATTGGACGACGAGTGTACGGGGGGCCGTGACGATTGAAGCTCAGGCCGACGATTGAACACAATTCGCTGCGACCCAAGCCTACCCGGCAAATGGTCTAGCTCGCTTTGCTCCGTCCGAAGTTAGCTTTATCTTTATATTCTCGTATGAATTTGGATCACAATAAAACAACTCAACCAGGCCATCTCGTGCATGATACGAAACTGCGAGAAGATGATTTGCACGATGCTAAAACCAACCATGTAAATTGTGCTTAATTGCTGACAGTCCGCGTTGCGCCCATGTATGATATGTAAGCAGTTGGCCTTATAGATCGCACTATTACAACCAAATAGCCAAAAAAACAAGAATGAGATCGATTGAACTAAAAAACAAGTAAGAGCTAGTTACGCCCATGTATGATATGTACAACTATCTATAATTTCGCGACCCACGCAACACTTCATGAAGACGTGATTGTGTAACCGATAGTTGTGCCAAAGAGATCAGCATATTGCAAATTTTGCACAGCTTTACTTGCCTCCTCTACAAACCCTAGGTCCCACTTGCTACATATAGCCTTTCGGCCGATACCGTGCACATACAGCTAAGTTTGTTCTCTGCCTACTACGTCCTATAGGGAGACGAGACGACACCAGAAATTGTATTGACAGAGTTGGGGAAGCCTTGTTACTTGAATTTTGGTATCCTCAAATATCTCAGCCAGACAATGAAATTATCCGAGTACTACCAACGAAAAAATGGTGGAGAATAAATAAGCACAAAAATTGGTTGCTACCTCGATAGCTTCTTGACATGAAACCTACTGGTAAATGAAATCAGTTGTCTATAGAAATACAAGCTTTTGGCCCTACTTATATTGAATAGTACTCACATATAAGCATGACCAGAAATGAACTTCGTATGCACATGTGCATTATAGAGTCTAAACGGTGGAGTACATCATACAAATGTTTTCCTGAAAGCCACATGATCAGTCATGACAAATCGGTCATCGGTCATCACACCTTTGTGGCATACGTACCATTTGATCTCTCTTACTAATTCACCTTCACTTCATGTTTAATTCGAAGAGTTAAGACACAGAGTAAGCATGGAAAGACATAAAATGCAAGAAAGAATAAAATAATTGATCTCATCTTGCAATGGCTAAAAAGTTTAAATGTCTGACATGAATATTTCATATGGTATCATATGGTGGCGGTCGATATGATGCATGCTATGAGATAGACAAAATATGATGATCCAACAAAAATCGAGAGGAGACTTTGTTGAAGTTGAAAGTTCATGAAAGATATGCGTGGGAAAAATCTTTGATTTTGTTCTGTTTGATTGTTTTGTTAACTTTCCTAGCATATTCAAGGACTTCTATTGGTCTCAGCATGTTCGTAGAGTGTATGTCCAATATTTCAAAAATCCAAAATCTTAAAAATACTCCATGATACGCTTCATGTTTTTTGTGGGATATTAGGTGCACTCTCTCCGAGGACAAGTAATATACAACAAATTAAAAAAATGATTTGCACTGTGATGACCCACAAGTATAGGGGATTGCAACAGTCTTCGAGTGAAGTAAAACCAAAATTTATTGATTCGACACAAGGGGAGACAAAGAATATTTATAAGCCTTGACAGATAAATTGTCAGTTCAGCTGCACCTGGAAATAGACTTGCTCGGCTCAGATTATCAGTATCAACAGTTTTATAGCAGCAACAGTAGTGAAATAATAGCAGTAAACTAAAGGCAACCGTAATAATTGTATTAGACAGCAGGATTAAATATTGTAGGCATAGGGATGGATGAACGAGCGTTGCATGGATAAGATAATTCATGAAATAGTCATACATAGGGAAATTGCAGGTAAATAATAATAAAGCATCCAAGTAATAATCAATCATAGGCATGTGTTCCGTATTTAGTCGTACGTGCTCGCAATGAGAAACTTGCACAACATCTTTTGTCCTACCAGCCCGTTTGCAGCGGGGCCTCAAGGGAAACTACTGGTAATTAAGGTACTCCTTTTAGTAGAGTACCGAGCAAAGCATTAACACATGAACACACGTGATCCTCACATCACAGCCATCCCCTCCGGTTATCCCAATTGCTGTCACTTTGAGGCCTCAGGTTCCGGACAATTATATGTGTATACAACTTACAGATATGATCTAAAACAATAATTATCCTCATGATACAATAACATGTTCAGATCTGAAATCATGGCACTCGAGCCTTAAGTGACAAGCATTAAGCATAGCAAGTTGCAACAATGACATAAAGTACTAACAACGGATACTACGCACCATGCCCTAACAATCTGATATCTATTACATGAAATCTCATCCAATCTCTGCCATCCCCTTCAGCCTACGGCGAGTATTACTCACACATGGATGAGGGAATCATGGATGGTTGATGGAGAGGTGTCGGTGATGATGATGGCGATAATCTCCTCCAATTCCCCGTCCGGCGGAGTGTGAGAACATAGTTTCCTATCCCGAATTAGGGTTTTTGGTGGCGGCGGCGCTCTGGAGGTCTTCTGGAAAAGTGATCAAACTCCGTGGTTTTTAGGTCAAAGGGGCTTAAGTAGTCGAAGGGGGTCGCGAGGAGGTGCCTGGGGTGGCCACGACACCCCACGGTGCGGGTCCCCCTCTGGCCGCGCCGGCCCATGGCGTGGGGCCCACGTGGCCCACCTCTTTCTCATCTTCTGGCTCCGCGTGTCTTCTGAAAAAATAGGAGCTCTAGGATATTTATTTTTCCGAAACTTGAGTTTCTACACAAAAATAAGACACCAGGGTAATTCTGCTGAAAACAACGTTAGTCCGTGTTAGTTGCATTCAGAACACACAAATTAGAGGTAAAACAACAGCAAATGTGTTCGGGAAAGTAGATACGTTTTGGAAGTATCACACTGCTAAAGTGGGTATGTGAGAGGTATTTTTCAGTAAATGGAATATATTAATATCAAGATGACACTAATTATTCCCGGTCTTAGAAACAATGTAATGTCTAGACCGAGTTAAAACACAACTTAAACAAGGCATGCGACCCGACAACCAAACGGAGGTAGTACTGTTTTTCTGTTTCCTACACTAGTTAACTCTTTCCATCCCAACATAATAGTCAAACTGTTTAAAAAAAACATAATACTCGACTCAAAATGACATCACTCGTCCAATGACCCACTACCGGCCTACTGGAAAAATGAGAAGTGCCTATTCACCGCTCTTAGCGAGACCTATGGTGCCTCCCGCTTATCAATTTGGACATGGGCCACAATTTGTGTGTCCCATCAAATAAGTAGCATTTTATTTTTTAATGGATCTTATAAGATTATCATATTTTATTACTAAGTTACAAATACTTTTAAATTAGTGAACATTTTATGAATCACGTGAACATTGTGTGAACCCGGTGAGCATATTCTGAAACCTGAATAACTATTTTGAATTCACGAATGTATTATTTTAACACGTGAACATTTTCAAACCTACCTTTTTTTGAAATACGTGAAGCATAACAAAAAATTCACAACATGAACATTGTTATATGAAAACACAAAAAGAAAGACAAACGGAAAGCGTGAAAACAGAAAAGAAAATATGGAAAAAGAAAAAAATAAGTTAGGGATGCCATTGACTTTAGTGGAAGATCACACCATAAGAAATAGAGCTAAACACAATTTGCTTTGCTCAAGATAAGCTAGTGGCAGCATCTTCGTGGACGCGGCTTGCCTGCTCCCTCCTAAGAGCAAGTACATTAAGGTCCAGTCAGCGGGCTATAAGGATTTTAATAATATAAATATGTTTACATGGAGGAGAGAGAGAATAGGAGAGAGAGTGTTAGCGGGCTCTCATGTAAGAGCCAGCTGCAACACGTGCTCCTAGGCACTTTGTGAGAGTGGAGGGTGGGCCAACTATTAATAAAGTAGTCCATATTTATAACCAACTATTGTATGTGTTGGCTATTAGGTTGGCTATAGATGACATGACATCATCTTATAGCCAACAGTCATATACTATTGTACTTGCTCTAATACTCCCATCCGTGCCCTTAGGGTCAATGGCGCTGATTGATTGTTTGATGGCCCCACGGTTTACACCTTCCCTATCCTATGACGTCTTCCTTCCCCTCTCGCGAAAAATAATGGCAACAGAAACGTGAACGCTGCCAGGAGCTCCGATAGAGCGGCACTGTGATGCATGCAAAATGCATACATGAACTTTGCATGTTATTACTAGATATTCCTACATATTTGCAACTTATATAATGTTATATTCATGATTTATAATGATTTCGAGGATTTTCTAAACAACCCCCTCTTTTGGTTCTAACTCTGTTTTCCAGATAACGTCTTTTTTCGTGTTTCGGACTTTCCGGGAGCTTCGGGACTCCAAAAAGGGCAAGGTCAGAGAGCACGGTTCAGAATTTTTGAGACGAACGCAATGGGCTGGAAATGAATACCAGAAGCCCAACCAGCTAGAAAATAGAGGGGCCACGTGGTCAGATTCCCTGGCCACGTGGGCCCACTTGTTTTCCCCCTCGTGGCTCCGATGCCGTCCGTTTTCGTCTCCGTGGCTTCGTCTTGACCTAAAACCGACTATAAAAATAGCCCCCAAGGAGTTTCGTGAGGAGTGCCGCCGAAACACAGAAACACCGAAACAGAGACCTGGAGTTGCAGATTGGAGGGGGAGAACTCCGACGGGGCGCTGCCGGGGTGGTCTCCATCTTCTCCAACGACTTCTCCACCGTCTCCATGATGAAGAGGAAGTATTCCACCCCCTGGACTTGGGTTTGTGGTGGTAACTTGATCTAATCTCTCTATGTATGATCATTGCTGAAGTCCATATGATGTGCCTAGCATAAGTATGGATCTATCTATGTAATTCCTATGGTGGATATTGTGGTATGAGATGATATTTGTTATGCATTTACCGTTGTGTTGGAGGTTTTATGATTTGTCATACTTTGGAGATATTCTATGATGCATGTGATGGTTTGATTTATGCATAATGCCTTGTTTATCCATGTCATGAGGTGATTGACACCACCAAGTGTAGATAGATGAGAGAGTTGTGGTCACACACACGAAATATGAATCATTGCACTAGTATTCAGAATATTGTCCATTAAGAAGTACGATGTATGTAGGTACGGGATGGCCGATGTGACACAACAGAGGTATTGAGTGACACAGTACCGCCCAACATCCTTTATCTGGGGGTAAAAAAAGGAGAAGTATGATGCGGGAGTGACAGCAACCACGCTAGCCTTACGAGGGTGACCTAGCAACACAAATGAGTATTTCTTTCAACTATGTGTTTTAGGACATATAGCCGTCAAAAGCTACCATTAAAACATGACAATTGTGTGTACTTTATCTATAACATGATAATCACCGTAGATGAGAGAGAGGGGATTAAGTGAACCCATGAACCCATGTCCATTGTTCCTATAAGAGAAAATCTTTGTCTTGTCCTCTTGCATTGAAGAGGATTGGGACACTTTTACATTCTTGTTTTGTTACATTAAACTTCCATCAATTAAGTCAACCACCTTGTTCTTTAAACTTGTTTAGTGCATAATACACTAAAACTTGTGACACTTTTGTTGTAGGGAATAGATAACTTTTCCTTCTTGCTCCCGCGGATCGATACCTTACTTCCACATTGAGAGGTGCTCCAGTGATCCCTGCTCTTGGGGGTTATTGATGACCCCCTAGTATAGGGGGTGTATCGTAGTACTTTCGATAAATAAGAGTGTCGAACCCAACGAGGAGCATAAGGTGTTGACAATTAGTTTTGATATGGAATTCACTGTAAATACTAGCAGACAAGTTTTTAGGGTTTTTTTGATATAGCAGATAAATAAAGTACAAGTAAATAAAGTGCAGTAATAATAATTGCAGCGAGTGGCCCAATCCTTTCTACAGCAAAAGACAAGCCGGTAGGTTTACTTATGATGACCAAACGTTCTTGAGGACACACGGGAATTTCGTCAAGTGCTTTCGCTTCATATAGTTGATTAATCTTCATTGTTTTGATAAGTGTTGTGTGGGTGAACCTATGCTAATGCACCGCCCTTCCTAGGACTAATACATACTTGTGATTATACCCCTTGCAAGCATCCGCAAATACAAGAAAGTAATTAAGAAAAATCTAACCACAGCCTTAAACTCTGAGATCCTGCTATCCCTCATGCATCGATATACCAACTGGGGTTTAGGTTTCTGTCACTCCGGCAACCCCACAATTGGCAACCGAATACACAATGCATTCCCCTAGGCCCATAAAGGTGAAGTGTCATGTAGTCGACGTTCACATGACACCACTAGAAGAATAACACCACAACTTAAATATCAAACCATTAAATATTACTCAACATAATTCACTACTAACATCAAGACTTCTCCCATGTCCTCAAGAACTAAACGAACTACTCACAAGACATCATATGGAACATGATCAGAGGTGATATAATGATGAATAACAATCTGGACATAAACCTTAATTCAACGGTTTCACTCAATAGCATCAACCACAAGGAGTAATTAACACCGGGAAAGCTTCCCCTATGAACTAGACAAGATTCAACCCTAGATGTTACAGCGGAACGGAGTGGAGCGGCGGAGAGACGATGGTGCTGGTGGTGGAGATGACGATGATGATCCCAATGAAGTCCAGCTCGATGACGGTGACGATGGCGATGATTTCCCCCTCCGGGAAGGAATTTCCCCGGCAGATTTCTCCCTGCCAGAGAGCTTTTCTCTCTCTGGTGTTTTTCCGCCTCGTGGAGGCGGCGGAATATTTCCTCGACGTCCCCTAGGCTTAGGGTTTCCTGGGGATGATGTACACGAAAGGGGTCTGGAGAGGTGGGCCAGGGGTCCTCACCACGTGGTGGCGCAGGGGCAAGGTGGGCCGCGCCACCACATGGTGAGGGCCCATGGTGGCCCACCTTGGCCTCCCCTTTGGCTGCCTCCGACATCTGATAAAATAGGAACTTCTGGATGTTTTCCCGAATTATTGATCTTCAGAATATGGTGTCTTGACTGTCCTTTTTCCAACAGAAATCTGACTCCGGTGTTTAATTCTCCAATAATCATCAAACATGCAAAATAGGTAGAATAACATAAGTATCATCTCTAAATATGAATATATCAATGAATAACAGTAAATTATGATATAAAATAGTGATGCAAAATGGACGTATCAACTCCCCCAAGCTTAGACCTCGCTTGTCCCCAAGCGAAAGCTGAGCTCGGTAAACAAGACCACAGGTTTATGGAGCAAAGTGTCGATAAACAAAATACGGACAAGAAGCATCACATTTATTAATACACAAGTCATTCAGACAGCAACTTCCCTTTATAACATAACTTGAAACAAGTAAAGGGAGTCACAATAAGGTGCATAGAGAAAATCATAATTGGTGATGGCAAACTTGTTCTTGGTCAGAGAACAATTAACAGATTGTACTTATCTTTCGAGCAGAGTCTTTATACTAACTTATATTGCAAACTTACATGCTCAATCATAACAATCTCCTTTACAGTCATTGATAACTTTCAAAGTTATATTCATTCAGATAAAAGCTTTCTGCTACACAAGGAAACATAAAAGACATGATTGAAATAACAACATATAGATGGTTGAATCACAACAACTCAAATGCTTGCTTGAGATAGAGGAATAGGTTTACTGACTCAACATGAAAGTAAAAGATAGGCCCTTCGCAGAGGGAAGCAGGGATGAAATCATGTGCTAGAGCTTTTAAGTTTTGAAATCATATAGAGAGTATAAAATAAGTTTTAAGCTATGTATGTCGTTGTCAACGAATGGCAGTGGGCACTCTATCCCCCTTGTCAACCAGACTTTCAAGAGCGGCTCCCATGAAGGACGTTATTTCTACCCAAGGGTAGATCATCCCTCTTCTCTTTTGTTTACACATGCATATTATAAATTGGTATGACACTTTCCCAACCTTTGCTTACACAAGCCATGGCTAACCGAATTCCTCGGGTGCCTTCCAACAATCACATACCATGGAGGAGTGCCTATTTGATATAGTTTAACATTTTGAAATTTGCTTTTGATAAATCATTGGCAAATGTGAAGAGAATAAAGTGGTTTAGTTATAATTAATTGGGACTGTGCACCCATTTGCCAGCTCTTTTTGCAAGTTATTGGATAACGGATGTATATGCCACTAGTCCATTGGTGAAAGTCTGTCTGACAAGTTAAATAGAGAACAACCCACATACTTCCTCATGAGCTATAAACAGTGACACAAATGAGAGATAATAGTTTTTGAATAATTAAAGGTAGCACATGAAGTATTTACTTGGAGTGGCAGGAAATACCACATAGTAGTTATGGTGGACACAAATGGCAATGGTTTGGCTCAAGGTTTGGATGTATGAGAATCATTCCTCTCAATACAGGTTTTTGGCTAGCAAGGTTGTGTAGCAAGCATAAGAGTTGAGGGATACAAACAAATATACATGTATAAGAACAATCATGCAATCTTCCTTGGAAGCACAAATAATTTTAACTTGAGAATACTAAGCTTATGAGCCAACAAGAAAAAAAGATCATGGAATAATTTATCTACATGCACTTCCCTCTCTCTACTTAAGCCTCAAAGTATTGTAACTACTGACCAATGCTAAGTTTGCCAAAACCAAAAAGATTACTTCATGCTCCAAAGTGTACCAATACTAATGACAAGATTATCAACATGAAAGAAATTGCAAACTAAAATAAAGTATGCAGAAAGTAAATGATAAACTTCTCATTAATATTCCATAACGGCAACTCACACCAAGGGATACATAGATAACCAACTAAAAGAGAGATACTTCCACACTGCAAACCATCCTATAAGATAACTTCCCTACTCACGATATGACTCTATTGAAGGTAAAAGGTAAAGATAATGGTGTGATACCGCGGCACTCCCCCAAGCTTGGAACAAGCCAAGGGGATGCCAATACCATGATGATGAATTACTCCTTCGGGTGGTGGTGAAATATCCTCATCATCAAACTTCCAAGGCAGAGGCTCTCCGTCAACAAATGATGACTTGGTCTCTGGTATCCTGAAACTGGCAGCAGAGCTTATGCGTTTAAACCTGATTTCATACTCACAGTTTTGATTCTGAACATCGTAGAGTTGCGCTTGTAGTTTGTTGGTGGTCTCATGGAGTGAGAAAATGTCCTCCCAGAGCTTTGCGGTCTCCTTCTTGTGTTCAGCCTCAAGTCTAGACACCATCCTGTTAAAGATGTCCAATTCACGTTCGCCATCTTCTTGTAGTAAAGACCTCTTGCTCTAGCTTCTCCATCCTGTCTTCCAGGCTTCCTTCCATTTAGGACCTTGAACGTCTTCCACTTGCAACTCCCCATCCTTGAGCATCGACTCCTTCAGATGCATCTTCAACTCGTTCATGTACGGGTTGACGACGTTCGCGAAGAAACTGTCCTTGGAGGGCTCAGACGAAGACATGGCGGCTCTAGATCCACGGATGAAATCTGGCAGAAACAGCTCGAAACAAAAACACGACAAAAGGCGATATACAAACCTCGGGGGATTTGGGAGATTATATAGCAAAAAGTTTCGCAACAAAAGGAAGGTACAGGAGAAAACCTGGTCGGAGACGGGCTCCGAGGCGCCCTCACCACGTGGCGGCGCGGCCAGGGGTGGGCCCGCGCCACGACATGGTGAGGTGCCCTCGGGCACCTTCTCCTACCCGGTTTGGTCTCTTATTTTTCCATATTTAATATAAATAACAAAAATATCTATTGGAAGGTTAAACGTGAACTTTTTCTTACCAAAACTGTTACCTATTCGAAAACAGACTCTGCAGTCCCCTGAATTTGCTTTTCGATGAAAACTTCCGGAGTACCACTTGAATAGTATCAACATCTTCATCATAAGGATCTCCAGAAATATAATGTTTGAGTCTTTGTCCATTCACCACTTGTGTAGAGTTATCTTTAAGCGAAGCAATCTTTATTGCACCTGAACGATATACCTCCACAATAACAAAAAGTCCTTCCCATTTTGAGAGTAATTTTCCTGCAAAAAATCTGAGACGAGACCTATACAATAGAACTTTCTCACCAACATTAAACTCTTTTAATAATTCTCCTATCATGCCATTTCTTAACTTTCTCATTAAAAAGTCTAGCATTTTCATAAGCTTCACTTCTCCATTCATCTAAAGAACTCAAATGAAGTAACCTCTTTTCACCAGCAAGTTTAAAGTCTCTATTAAGTTCCCTCACTGCCTAATAAGCTTTGTGTTCTAATTCTAGAGGCAAGTGACAACTTTACCATAAACCATCTTATAAGGAGACATACCCATAGGGTTTTTATAAGCAGTTCTATAAGCCCATAAAGCATCGTTCAACTTACTAGCCCAATTCTTTCTAGATTTATTAACAGTCTTTTGCAAGATAGATTTATATCTCTATTTGATAATTCTACTTGCCCACTAGTTTGGGGATGATAAGCTGAAGCAATTCTATGATTAACACCATATTTAGGAAGGGTCTTTCTAAAACCACCATGAATAAAATGAGAACCTCCATCAGTCATAAGATATCTAGGCACACCAAACCTAGGAAAAATAACATCTTGAAGCATTTTTAAAGAGGTCTCACCATCAGCACTTTTTGTAGATATAGCTTTTACCCATTTAGTAACATAATCAACAGCAACAAGTATATTAGTATTACCTTCTGAAGGAGGAAAAAGACCCATAAAGTCAAATCCCCAACAGTCAAATGGTTCAATAACAAGAGAATAATTCATAGGCATTTCATTACGTCTAGAGATATTACCAACTCTTTGACATTCATCACAAGATAAAATAAATTTTCTTGCATCTTTAAAGAGGGTAGGCCAATAAAAACCTGATTGTAGAACCTTTTGTGTGGTTCTATCTGTAGCATGATTCCTCCATAAGCACTACCGTGGCATTTTCTCAATATCTCTCGTTGTTCATGTTCTGGAATACATCTTCGCATAATGCCATCTACTCCTTCTTTATATAAATGTGGGTCGTCTCAAAAATAATGCCTCAAGTCATAAAAAAATTTCCTTCTTTGCTGAGCTGAAAAGGTTGGAGGCAAGTACTTGGAAACAATAAAGTTAGCATAATCAGCATACCAAGGACTATCTCGTGAACTTACCTTATTGCAGCCAACTGTTCATTTGAAAAACTATCATTAACAGGAATAGGATCATAAGCAATGTTTTCCAATCTAGACAAATTATCAGCAACAGATTTTCAGCACCTTTCCTATCTACAATATGTAAATCAAACTCTTGCAAAAGAAGCACCCATCTAATAAGCCTAGGTTTAGCATCTTTATTTTCCATAAGGTACCTAATAGCAGCATGATCAGTATGAATATGACTTTTGAATCAACAATATAAGGTCTAAATTTGTCACAAGCAAAATACAGCTAGGAACTCTTTTTCAGTAGTTGCTTAATTCTTTTGAGCAGAATCAAGAGTCTTACTAGCATAATGAATAACATTCAACTTCTTATCTATCCGCTGCCCAAGAACAGCACCAACAGCAAAATCACTAGCATCACACATAATTTCAAAAGGTAACGTCCAATCAGGTGGTTGAACAATAGGAGCAGTAATTAAAGCCTTCTTCAGAGTTTCAAAAGCTTCCTTACAATCATCATCAAAAAACAAAAGGTACATCTTTTTGGAGAATATTAGTAAGGGCTTTGAAATTTTAGAAATATTTAATAAACCTCTTATAGAAACCAGCATGACCAAGAATACTATGAATACCTTTGACATCTCTGGGGCAAGGCATTTTCTCTATTGCCTCAACTTTAGCCGATCAACTTCAATGCCTCTTTCAGAGATTTTATGTCCAAGAACAATTCCTTCATTGACCATAAAGTGGCATTTCTCCCAATTAAGAACAAGATTAGTTTCTTCACATCTCTGCAAAACTTTATCAAGATTGTGCAAACAATTATCAAAAGAAGTTCCATAGACGGAAAAAATCGTCCATGAAGACTTCCACAATTTCCTCACAAAAACCATGAAAAATAGCAGACATGCATCTTTGAAAAGTAGAAGGAGCATTACACAAACCAAAAGGCATACGTCTATAAGCATAGGTTCCATAAGGACAAGTAAAAGTAGTTTTCTCTTGATCTTGCTTTCTCACAGCAATTTGAGAAAACCCAGAATAACCATCAAGGAAACAAAAATGAGTCTTCTTAGACAACCTCCTAACATTTGATCAATAAAGGGTAAAGGATAATGATTCTTCTTAGTAACTTTGTTAACCTTTCTAAAATCGATGCACGTTCTATAACAAACTACTACTCTTTGAGGAATAAGTTCATTCATTAGGCACAACAGTAATTCCTCCTTTCTTAGGAATACAATGCACATGACTTACCCATCTACTATCAGCAATAGGATAAATAATACCAGCTTCAAGGAGTTTCAATACCTCATTTCTTACTACTTCCTTCATCTTGGGTATTAAACGACGTTGATGTTCAACAACTGGCTTTGCATCTGGTTCCATATTAATAGCATGTTGACAAATAGCAGGGGAGATCCCTTTCAAATCATCAAGAGTATAGCCCATAGCTCCACGGTGTTTTTTCAATACCTCCAATAACTTTCCACTTCTCTACCTGTCGTGGGGTTAACACGGCAGATGTTACCATGGGGTAACTTGATGATTGGGGCAAGGCGCCTTGGTCCTTCAGGAGATTGTCACGCTCGTTGGGGAAAAAGGGTTTACCCAGGTTCAGCCTCTCCATGGGAGATAAAGACCTACTTCCTGCTTCTATGTTATTGATCTCAAGGTCTTGATAACTCGGCTACAACAACAGAGCCGGGTTACGAGACAGGTTACAAGAGTTTCGCTTGATAGCGGTGATATCGAACTAGGGTTGAAACTTAGCGCTCAGAACTTGAGACTTGTCTATCTATGTTCTGGGAGCCCATTTATATAGACGCCGGGTCTCCCGAATTACAATGAATACTGAGTTACTACGAGCCCGGAGTCCTACTCTAGGTTCTTCTAGACCTTCCGTAGCCTCCAAGTCACCCGGTTTCTTCCTTCACTCGGACTCCAGTTCTTCTATGTCCTTCCTTCCAGGGACGAGTCATGTTAGGCCTATTGGCCCAACTATAACCCGGCCCATATTTTGTACACATTACTCGGACCTAGCCTTGGGCCGTCCGACTGATTCTTCCTTGGTCATGAGTATACCGGGTTATTACCCCCCAACAGTAGTCCCCAAGTTTGACTTGCATAAGCTCATCTGTTGCTTCACTTGATACTCTTGATCTTGATTCAATTACTCGAGGGTATTGCTGATGAGATTATCCGAGTTAAACTCCTGAAAACAAAATAAAAAGCATTAGCACTGAATGGCCGGGTTATGTTTCAGACCAGCTCCTTTTGGCGGTTCTCTTTATAACCCGGCTTTTCTCTCACACTTAACCCTCTGGTCAACGACCAAGGAACATTCTCTGACACATTTTCGTATCTTTGACCCATAATCAAAACTGAATCTTATCTCCTCGTTTCACGCTCCTAGGGTTTCACCCTGGGCTATAAATAGTGGACCGCAGTAAAAAAGGCTTTCACTTTTCCCTATTCACCGCGCCCCTCTTCTTCAACTCCGTCCTTCTCTCCCCGAGCTAGGGTTAGGGTTCCTCCAAGCTCACCGCGCCGCCGCCGGCCATTGGAACCCGCATTACCGCAGCTAATCACCGGGAAATCAGCTCCGCACCAGATCTCCACAAGCTCTGGTAAGTATTTCTTTCCTGCATTTGGTTTCCATATGGATCTTGTTTTGTTCATCCTTGAGCTGTTCTTGAGCTCGGTTCTTTTCATTTCTTTTCTTGTTATTTTCCAGATCTTCAGATTTGATGGCACCCAAGGATCCGAGGAAGCTGAAGACCAAGGCCAAGGCCGGTGATGGCGCCACCGCATCGGCATCAAAGAAGATCAAAAAGACCACCAAGCGCAAATCTGGGATTACGGCCAACTGGGCCAAATCCATGGCTACACAGACCAAGCTGGAAGAACTGGCAGAGGCCGCGTTCTTCCTCTTCAGTCAGATCGAGTGGAGAGGAACTGAAGAGGAGACTCGGCCTTCCCCCAAGGAAGGTGAAGTTATCTGCTTTCTTGAGCATGTCACCCGGGTTTTCGTCCTCCGGGTCATCCTTTCTTTAGGGATCTTCTTCGTCACTACGGCCTCCGGGTCTTCGATCTCGGACCCAATTCCATCTTGAACATTAGTAATTACATAGTTCTTTGTGAATCATACTTATGCACTCCCCCAGCTTAGCTCTTTTTCTGGAGCTATTCTTGTGCAAACCTCAGCGTGAGCACAAGAATGGCCCCCTCTTGGTCTGTGGCGGTGTTTCTATTCAACGCCGCAAAGGTTCTGCCATGCCTTCTCTAGAACTTCATACCCACGTGAAGCATTGGCAAAAATCATACTTTTACTGTAAGGCCAAGATACCTTCTAGTGAACACCCTTTACCGGGTTATTCGGTCGAGCCCCTCATTCTCAACAGCAACATGAACTCTTTTGCCTCTGACGCTGAGAGAGAAGCTCTCCAGCCTCTCCTCAAGAAAATCTGTGTTCTGGTCAAGCATGGACTTCGGGGAACCGATCTGATCAAAACCTGGATGGGCTGGAGAATTCAACCCAACAGTATTCGCAAGAAACTCCTTTGCGATTACTCGGGTCATCTAACTGACTCCCTCCGTTACTCGGAGAAATCTTATCCAAATACTGCTCTAAACAAGGCTATCAAGGCCTTCCTTGCTGAAAAGGTTGAGACAATCAAAGAAAATGGCCTTCTGCCATTCAGTAAGAATAACCCGGCACCACCAGTAAGTACGACTGATAAAAAATCTTAAAACATACTCTTTCTTAATTGTAAACTGATTATTTTGCTTCTACTTTTTCACTAGGAATCTGATGATTGGTGGCAAGTTGAGACTCCCCCTGCCACTCCTGAGGCAGATGATGATGATGAAGCTCAGTCCTCAAGCGAAGAAGAAGAAGAAGAAAAGAAAAGGAAGAAGAAGGTGAACTTGACTCCCTTGGCCACTTGTTCATAAGCTTAATTGAGAACGAAACTCAACCCAATTTATCCACTGATGCCCACTTTATAACACCAGAACCGGCTGAAAAGGCAGCCACTCATCACCCGGCCATAGCTCTGAAGCCACTGAATCTGCTGCTACCGGGAAAAGGAAGGCTCGCACTATTTGTGCCAAGGTGCCATATTCTCGCATATCCACAGAACCATATTCTTATCCTGCTATGCAAAAACTCAACCAAACTCTTCTTCAAAAATCTTCGCAGAGTTCTGCTGAACCCTCTGCCAAGAGGAGAGCTACTCGGACCTCCCCTGGTGAGGATCCTCTTAACCCGGGAATCCCAAATCATCCATCTCCACGCCGTCCTGGTACTTCTCTTTCCAACTTTGAACCACAAAAGCATCCCTCTGATAGTTATCCTTTAGCTGGTCAAATCCGAGTTTCTAAATCATACTCTCTTACAGCTTCTTCAGGCTCCAGCAACGACCTCCCTCGTGACTTTCAAGTCAACACCGGGTAATACATACATCCAACTATCACTTGTATTTACTTTCATCAACTCTATTTTCTTATGTTCTTTCTTATATTATCTTCATTCTTTGCAATTTCAGGGCAAAAGCAACTCTTAGTGACAATCCAAGCCCTCCCATTGCTGAAGAGGATAACTTGGAGAATACCCCTGAAAAACATGCTGAGCCGACTGACAAAGAGCAGACAACTGACCAGAGAAAAGTTTCTCCTCCTACCGAAAACCCGACTGATCCAGAAGTCGTGATCACAGGAACTTGCTTTACTGAGAAAACCTCTCCCCTCAAAACTGCAACCAAGTTTGTTGCCTCTGAAGAAAAGTCCAAGGCGACTGATAAGGGCGAGGCTTCCACTATGCCACACTATGGCCATACAAACTTTGAAGGTCTGCTAAGTGAATACAATACACTGAAGCTTTCTGAGGGCAAACTCGTGGATTTCTTGTCCAAGAACACCAGGTACACATCTTTCCTCTTCATATCTTATATATCCAACCTAGTCCCCAAGTATCAAGTAAACTGTCCCCAGTCACTCGATACTTGCAAATATAAATCTATTATTACCTTTGCCAACATTTTGAAAACTTCAGAATATCCCAGTCCCCAAGTTCCGAGTTATCTGTCTACGATAACATGGAACTTGTTTTACTTTCTGATTTCAAATCCTCATTAATTCTGCCTTTCACCATAACAATACTTTCAAATCCTCATTAATTCTGCCTTTCACCATAACAATACTTTCAAATCCTCATAACCCCCAAGTTCCGGGTAATATGTTAACAATTTATCTGGAACTTTGAAAATGCATTACTGAATAACTTGTAAAACTTTAAAAGACATACCAGTCCCCAAGTGCCGAGTGATCTTCTCTTCGTCACTCGGAACTTGTATAAATACTCTGCCTGCATATAATTTCACTGTCAACTTACTATTTCTTTCAATTGCCGACTGAAATATATTCAGTCCCCATGTTTCTAACTTGCTATTCTTTTTTCAGAGATATGTGTCCCATAATGACCAAATACTTGCCAAGACCAACCAACTCCTTGAAGTTGAAACCAAGCTGCGCAAGGAAACTGAAGTTCATGCTTCAGACTTGGAGAAAACAATTGAATCTCTAACTGCAGAGAACACCAAACTGAAGAAGGAGTTGGAAGAGGCTGGAGATAAGTACAAGGTCTGCTATGACAAGATGATCAGTGTCCAGAAATATTTGGACACCCTGAAAGACCATATCAAGGATATCCTCAATCCACTCATTGGTAAGCACCACTTCTTTTCACTTTTTCTTCTTTACTCGGCTTTCACATACTAACCCACATCATACTTTTCAGGCGAACAGAATGCTGCCATCAGGAGATCATATCCAGAGAAGTTGAACTGCTTGAACACCATCATCGGCAGTTCCAGTTTGGCACTGCTGAGATCATGAAGCGTGTTAAGAGCAACTGTGCTCCTCCCCAAGTGATATATGAGTCCCTGCATCAGCTTTCCACGATCCCCGAGTGGTTAGACCTCTGGACGCGCTCAGCATGCCGGGTTGGCGCAATGCGCAGCTTAGCTCTTGCCAAAGCTTACAACCCACGCCTTAACCCGGCTCCTTTTGTCAAAGGATTCCCTCAGTACAACGCTGATGGCACCAAGTTTGGAGGAAAAGATTTCAAGGAAATTTCTGCCCAAACCCGGCCTATTGCTTGCAAAATAGCTGAGGGCCTCAATCTGTCGGTTTTCCAAGATGCAGTGGATGAGAACAACACTCCAATCCCCACTCCTGAACCCAAGCATTTTGATCTATTGGCCAAGCTGAGAGACTCCATTGCAAAGATGAAGAAAGCTGCAGCGCCAAGTACCTCTACTCCAGTTGTCCCTGCACCCAGCCGTGCCCCACTACGCCAATCATGGAAAAGCCGGCTGATGTTGCTAAGGACTGCAGAAGATCAAGGCACTGCACCGACTGATTCCCAGGCCAAAGCTCCTGAAGATAACCCGGCTTCTGCCGAAGCTGAAGCTGCCAAGGGAACCTCAACCGATAACCCGGCTATCTGAGCCAGCTTTCCTTTACCTTTTCCTGCAAAACAATTATTCGGCCAATGGGCATTGTAATATGCTCTGAAATACTTTGCCTTTTATTTGATGGTGCGTCTGTGCACTATATGAAATACTCAATATTTTGTAATAACTTATACTTTTTATGGTTTAGATGACCCTTTTGGTTTATCTTTAGCTTCTTATCAGTCGGTTTTCACATGACTTTCTCAGTTGCTACTTTTTCCTTTGCTAAAACAGGGTCAAACTAAGTCCCAGCATGGGCATCATAGTTGATTGAATTAACAAGTAAGCAATCTGGTCATAAAATTGTGAGTAACATCAAACTGATAGGCAAGTTTAACCAAGAACAAAATTAAGGCTTAAAAGCCGGGTCTTAGGATTAAAACTTATGAACTTATAATTCATAAGTCCCCAAGCCCTGGATCAATGTTTACAAGTAAAGGCTTAAACTATGCATCATTACCCCATTGACCTCAAACATCTCTATGCGTGCTCTCTTGGGCAACAGCTATAGGACTTTTTGCTAAGCACTCCTTTGGGCAAAGCTTTATAAACATAATCTATGCATAAAAAGTAAAACAGTAGAAAAATTTCTTCTCAAAATCTTCTTTATTAAAGATACACCAGCAAGCCGCCTCATTAAAAACCTTCCAGTCCCCTTAGGTACCCTGGTAAGGAAAAGAGCGCGTCTGAAACCTGCTGGGGGTTACATCGTTGTTACATAACTCGGCCTAGGTTCATGTTCACTAGGTATAATATGGGCGAAGATGAGCAATGTTCCACGGCCGCTTCGTCTCTTCCATAGGAAGGATAGCATGGTCCGTGTTGTTCTCTTCACCTTTCTCTCTCACATCTATCAGATAATATGAACCATTGTGCAATTTCCGACTGATAAGGAACGGCCCTTCCCATGGAGGAGTTAGCTTGTGCATCCCTGACTGATTCTGTCTGAGCCGTAAAACTAAATCTCCTTCCTGGAAAGTTCTTGATCTTACTCGGCGACTATGATAACGCCGCAAATCCTGCTGATAAACTGCGGACCGTTCCAATGCTAACTCACGCTCCTCTTCAAGGGCATCAATCGAATCCTCCCTTGCAATTGCATTGCTTGACTCCACATACGCCGCCACTCTTGGCGAGTCATGGACTATATCACTCGGTAACACTGCTTCTGCTCCATACACCAGAAAGAACGGTGTACGTTTGGTTGATCTATTCGGGGTTGTATTGATCCCCCAAACCACTGCGGGTAACTCTTTCACCCAAGCTCCATACGCCTTTTCAATCGGAACTCGAAGTCTTGGTTTGATTCCTTTCAATATTTCCTGATTACTCCTTTCTACCTGCCCGTTGGCCTGTGGATGTGCCACCGAAGCAAGGTCTAATCTGATTCCCTTCTCTTTGCAGAATATCTCTGTTTCACCGAGTGACATGTTGGTCCCATTATCTGTGATGATACTGTGAGGATAACCAAACCGACTGATAATTTTCTTCAGAAACGTGACAACTTTGGAAGCATCACAACTTGTAACTGGCTCCACTTCAACCCACTTAGTGAACTTATCAACAGCCACCAAGAGATGAGTTTTCTTGCACGATGTCATCTGAAAGGGCCCCATCATATCAAGACCCCAAACTGCAAACGGCCAAGTGATTGGTATTGTCCTCAATTCTGAGCTGGCACATGCTCCTGTCTTGCATATCTTTGACATCCATCACATGCCCTAACAATCTGCTCTGCATCCTTGAAAGCTGTGAGCCAAAAGAATCCATGCCTAAATGCCTTGGCCACCAGAGACCTAGATGAAGCATGATGACCACAGTCCCCAGCATGTATCTCTTGCAAAATTTGCCTTCCTTCGACTGATGAAACACATCGCTGATAAACTCCAGAAACACTGCGCTTGTACAACTCACCATCAATTACTGCATAGCCGAGTGATCTTCTAACAATTTGTCGCGCCATAACTTCATTACTCGGCAAAATCTTCCTTATCATATAATCCAGATATGGTTCAGTCCACTCAGGAATCTCATGCAACGCTGCTACTAACTCGGAATCTTGATCTGGACTTTCATCTTCCTCTTCACCCGGAAGTTGGACTGATGGCTTCCATAACTCGTCCAGGAACACATTTGGTGGAACTGGCTCTCTACGTGATCCCAATCTTGACAAAGCATCTGCTGCCTCGTTTTTCCTTCTATCAATATGATCCACCTGGAACCTGAAAAGAATCCAGCTGCTTCATCAACAGCCCTTCTGTAAGCCGCCATCTTCTCATCTTTCCTGTCCCAAGTCCCAGAAACTTGCTGCGCTACAAGATCCGAGTCACCGAAACACATATCCTTTTGATGTTCATCTCCTTGGCAATGCGCAAACCATGTAACAAAGCTTCATACTCAGCAATATTATTGGTGCAATCGAAGTGAATCTGAAGAACATAACTCATCTTATCCCCTTTGGGTGAAGTGAGAACCACTCCTGCTCCTGATCCCTCATACTGCTTGGATCCATCAAAATGCATAACCCATGACTTATAACTCGGCGCCTTGGGTGGTGCCGTGCTTAACTCGGTCCAATCATTGACAAAATCAATCAAGGCTTGTGACTTAATCGCTGTGCGAGGCTCATACTTGATGTGATAATCACCCATCTCAATCGCCCACTTGGCAATTCTTCCAGTAGCTTCAGTATTGCACACAATGTCTGCCAATGGTGCTCCACTTACCACTGTAATGGGGTGTTCTTGAAAGTAATGCTTCAACTTCCGACTGGCCATGAAAACGCCAAAAACTAACTTCTGCCACTGGGATACCTCTGTTTAGCCGGAGTCAAAACCTCACTGACATAATAAACCGGCCTTTGAACCAGATGCTCCTTTCCTTCTTCCTTTCGCTCTACCACAATAACTACACTAACTGCTCGGGAATTCGCAGCTATGTACAACAGCATGGGCTCCTTTGGAGCTGGAGCAGCTAAGATTGGTGCTTTCGATAATGTTTCCTTCAATGCCTCCAGGGCTTTATCAGCTTCCTCATCCCAAACAAATTTATCTGACTTCCTCAAGAGTCGGTATAAAGGAATTGCTTTCTCTCCCAGTCGGGATATGAACCTACTCAACGCAGCCACGCACCGTGATCTTCTGGACTTCCTTCAATTCAGTCGGCTTTCCCAACCTATTGATTGCTGCTATCTTTTCCGGGTTTGCTTCAATCCCACGCTCGGACACAATAAAGCCGAGTAATTTCCTGATGGAACTCCAAACACACACTTTTTTGGGTTAAGCTTCATCTGAAACCTCCTTAAGTTAGCAAAAGTTTCTCTCAAATCATCGATAAATGTCTCAGCCTTCTTTGTCTTGATCACCACATCATCAACATACGCATGCACGTTCCGATCTATCTGCTTCTCAAAACAACTCTGGATGCACCTCTGATAAGTTGCTCCAGCATTTTCAGTCCAAATGTCATGTTCTTGTAACAAAAAGCTCCAAATGGGGTGATAAATGATGTCTTCTCCCAATCCTCCTCTGCAAGCTTGATTTGATGGTATCCTGAATATGCATCCAGGAAACACAAAAGATCACTACCTGCCACAGCATCTATGATTTGATCAATCCTTGGTAACGCAAACGGATCCTTCGGACAATGCTTGTTCAAACTTGTGAAATCAATACACATCCTCCACTCATTGTTCTTTTTCAACACTAAAACCGGGTTAGCCAACCACTTTGGATGTAACACTCCATAATGAATCCTGCGGCGAGTAAACGAGCTATCTCTTCTCCTACAATCCTTCTTCTTTCCTCATTCAATCTGCGCAATCCCTGTTTAATCGGTCTTGCTTTAGGATCAACATGTAAGCGGTGCTCAGCGAATTCAGTCGGTATGCCTGGCATGTCACTAGGTTTCCATGCAAAGACATCCCGATTCTCACGGATGAATTCGATGAGCGCGCTTTCCTATTTGTCAGTCAGATTTGACCCGATAGAGAACTGCTTGGACGAATCACCCGGCACGAAGTCAATCATCTTGGTATCCTGAGCCGCTTTGAATTTCGCCCTCTCTTCGGTCATTGGTTTCTTCAAAATTGTCCCATCATCCGGATTTGTGGTAGCTTTGTAGTAATTCAACTCCTCTTCCGCACAGGCTTGTTCTGCCATAACAGCATCACCTTGCTCACATTGTAACGCCAACTCACGACTGCCATTGACTGTGATAATACCTTTTGGACCTGGCATCTTCATCTTTAAGTACACATAACACGGCCTCGCCATGAATCTAGCAAAAACGTTACGGCCAAAGAGAGCATGATAGGGCTCTTCAATTTGACCACCTCAAAACAAATCATCTCAGACCGGAAATTATCCTTTGATTCTCCAAATGCGACCTCCAATGTTATTGTTCCCTCTGGTCTTGCCGACTTTCCAGGGACAATACCATGAAAGATAGTACCAGAAGGGTGAAGCTGCTTGGCTGTGAAACCCATCCGGATGAATGTATCCCAATACAGAATGTTGATGCTACTACCTCCATCCATAAGAACCTTGTGTAAAATATAACCCGAAACCTGAGGTGCAACAACTAAAGCCAACGCTCCAGGTGCATCCACTCGGTCCGGGTGATCCTCTCTCGACCAAGTGATCGGATACTCGGACCACTTCAAATATCTCAGAACCGCAGGAAGAACGGCGTTGACAGCTCTCTTCTTTAATTTCTGATCTCTCCGACAAGTACTGGAAACTGTAATATGATACTGTCCTCGATTTAACTCTTTGGGATTTTGCTGGAAACCTAACCCGGCTGGTCGATTATCCAGACCAGGTGGTCCTCCATTATTTCCTCCAGCTTGTGGTCCGTGGGCCGGGTTATTTCCATTACCCGGCCTCGGACCGTTTCCTCCCATATTCATCCTGGCAAACTCCTCGTTCTTCCATCTCTAAAGATCAACACACTGGGCCAAAGAATGATTTGCCGGTTTACCGTTCCTACTATGACGTGGACACGGCATGTTAAATGCTTCCTGGGGGTTAGCCGGTCCTCGGAAATTTCCCCTGTAATTACCATTGTTGTTATTGCCTCGATAATTGTCATCTCGACGCTGAAACTTGTTATACCCGGTGTTTGTGTTTGCCACCAAGTCTGAACCAACATCATGCTGCCTTTTGGAGTTATTCCCATTGTTACCATTGTGATTATTGTTCCCATCGTTGTTGTTACCATTGTTGTTGTGGTTCTTTCCTCCGTTGTTGACGTTTCCTTTTCCCTTATCTTCATCATCATCCCGGGTCTTGTCTGTGGATGCGTGCTTATGAGCCGCTTCCATCAGCTATCCCATGGTGATGGTTTCTGCTTCGCCAGTGGACCTCAGTCGACCCATCTTCTGGATTACCGGGTCATATCTGCAGGTTTTCTCCATCGACGACACGGCCGCAGCTGGTGTAATTCCCTTTGATGAGTGAATGATGGCTGTGACCCAGCGCATCCAGTGACGTGCTGACTCGCCTTTCTTCTGGAAACATGTAACATCCCAAATTTAGAAACTAAGAAAAACTTAGTTTTACAAGACCCAAATTTCAGAACCAACAAAAACTTTTTGAAATGTTTCACTGATGGTTGTGGATTCCTTCTCACTGCTATGTTGAACCTTGTGTGACTTGTTGTTTAAGTTGTGTGGTCAATAAATATTAACCTAAAGACCATCACCAAGATAAAAATATATTTAACTTTGGTGATCATGTTATGACAGGAAAATATTCTGTATATCTTTTCCATTCCTATTTTGGCCAACTCCATTTCAATGATACTTGGTTTATCAGCAACCAAAACTAATACCAGTATTTGAGAAAGTAAAAGTATTTCCAAAATTGTGTGTTTCCAAAATTATGGAGATCTATATGCTGCCTCCTATCTATTTTCAACCTTGATATTTTGCAGGGTATACAACTCCCATTTCATTAACTCTTATTTTCACTCCATTTGAAAATAACACTAGAGGGGAATATATTACCCCACATATTTCCTTTCTCAAATCTTTCTGAAAACTATTAAGTTATGAGTGAGACATTTCCCCAACATTACCTTGTCATAATTAGGAGTGGTCACTTTTCCCCAAGATAGCATTGTGGGTATGGTGGTGTGATAACTCTTGTGGTTTGAATTGTGTGGACTTGGAAGTGATGTTGATCCTGTTGTGATTAATTGCTTGTTAGACTTCTGATTGTATTGATTGTTAATTCTTGTCTTATTATTTGCTTGGGTGAATATTACACCAATGTGCTTGAATGATAAGTTGAAAACACACTTGGTCACAATGTGGAGTGTGACTTGAAAACAAAACAAGACCCCTATGATTACTTACACCCTCAAAATAAAATCTTGATTAAAAAGAAATGATCCTATTTAATTTCCCCTCTCTACCTAATTCTCTATTTTGTTATAACCATTATTTTATCTTATAAAATCCATGAATGAGATGATAACCATCTCATTATCATATTACCCTCTCCTCAAAATATTTACTCTTCAATTACAAAGGTATTTCAATTTGTCAAATTGGTTTTATCCAAAAATAACATATTTAAAACTCTATGAACAAATGTGGTTCAAAATATTTTATTTTGCAACACCAATTTTTGTGTAGCTTCTACATGTATTGGGGAGGCTACATGAATATTTTCAAATTTTTCTAAAATGTTTTAGTGCCCCAAATAAATCCCTAAAGTGCTACTGTTTTTAAAAGAAGCATGAATTGAGGAAAACGCAGGGGGTTTTCTGTAAATTGGTCGTCTTCTCTGTAGCACTGAGGTGGACGTGGTGCCGTTGTCGATCGCCCGTGCGTCGCCGCCCAGACCCCCCCCCCCCACAACGCCCTCCTCTCCGCTGCCCTGTGAGGAGGATAAGAACGCCACGACGCCGCCGCACCTCTGCCCTCCCTGATCCACTCGCTCACTTGCCCTTGCTCCCTCTCCCTCTCTGCTCCTCACCATGGCCGACGCCGAGCTCGAGAGCGCCGTTGAGTCGCCGTCGTCTGAGACCTCCCGGAGCAAATCGAGGCGCTCCACCGTCTCCGCCTCGTCGTCCGCTTCGTCCTCGTGCAAGGAATCGCCGCGGGGTCGCCCGCATCATCGCCGCCGTCCGCGTCTTCTCCAACTCCAGCCGCCGCGCTTCGAGCAAGGCCGCCAGCGTCTCCGTCAACCTCCGTCCAAATTGAGCATACCCACGCGTCAAGGGTGAGCACGCCGTCCTTCTGGACACCTCCTTCTTCCTCCTCCTGCTCTGTATCCTCGCCTTCGAGCGAGAGGCCGTTCGGCCGTCCGCCATGGCCGTGCGATGTCGAGCACGCGCGTGTCGCCGTGCGTCCTCCCTTTCGTCTCCAAGCACATGCACGAGTTCACCACCACTTCCGAACCTAATTGCACCCCACCACACGCACGCAGCACCTCGCCACCGTGCTCGGCACCGTTGCGACCACCGCCGTGCGCGCGAGCTGCACTGGAGTTCGTCAGTTTCGTCAGATCCCGCAAGAACGCTTCAAAAATACCCAGACCCGTATACTATCACATCCCCCACTGTAGCCTAGTGGCTAGCACCACAGTTCCTCACAGCCGCGCCGCGGGATCGATTCCCGGCAGACGCATAAAGGCGCCCTTTTTCTTTCTTTTCCCGCACTGACAGCTGGGCCCCACCGGTCAGCGACCGTGGCGGCCAGCGCAGCCACACCTGCGCCCAGTCAGCGCTAGCGTGGCGCTTGGGCCCGCATGGCAGTGACTGTGGCTAGCCCAGCCCTGAGTGCAAAACGTTTCGTTAGTTTTTCTGGAAATTAAATAAACAGCTAGATTCAAATTTAAACTTGTAAAATGCATATCTTTTTGAATATTGATCCAAAATTGCAAATAATATACCGAATTGTTCATAAAAATAAACTCTACCTGTTGGTATCACTCACACATCAAAATAAAGTAATTTAGTTGCTATTTTATTAAAATAAGGAAAATGGCAGAAAAAGAAAATGCTTTTGGAAAATCCATATCTTTAAAAATAATGATCCAAAAATTAAGTTTGACCTCTTAAAATGTTCAGAAAATGGTAACCTTCATGCTCCACCTTGTTTCCAAACATGGATAATTATTTTGTAATGTTGTTTAAAACAAATTAACAAAAGGGACACATTGAAAATGATTTTTATAAATTAGTCTGTAATGATTTTGGAGCAAATCTAATTTTGCTAGGTTCCTAGTGTTTCACTTTATCACACCCTAACTTGGTGTGAAGGGTCCACTCATAGAGATTAATTGGTAGTTTAACTTTTGTCTGAAGTATTTCCTGATTAGAGAAAAGTGGTTGTTAATTACCTCTAATTGAGGATGGCTTGGTGCTCTATGTTTTAGCATGTGTTTGGTGTTATACTCCTGTGAATATAATGCCCTTGTAAATATAGATTTCAGATTGTTGCTTGGTTGAATTGGTGCTATGTTTGTGGTTTGATTACTTGTTTGTATACCACTTGTGGTTTGGTTGCTTATCGAGCGTTGTTTTCTTTTCATGTTTGCGACACTAGAATTAAACGCTACCGGGGTGGTCTTTGGAGAGGAATTATGGAAGGAGGATCAGAGTTTATTTCTTGATCAATGAGAAGAAGTCCAGGAACATTTTGCTGAAATCAGACAAGCTACTCTCTGAGCTTGCATCTATATACATCTATTTTGATTTACATGTTTTACTTATAAAGATCATATGTTATTTATGTGGTGTTTGCCACTAAAGTTATGAATTTGAAAACCTTTTGTTTTCAAAATACAAGTATACTATTTTGACACCCTCTACGGAAATATTAGATGGAAATTCTTTTTCAAACTATAGGATGGGAAAAGTATTGTTTACTCCAAACTCCTTTGAAAATACTCGGGTGGTTGTGGAATACCGAGATGTCGGTGGGGAAATGGAGAAATGGTGAATGGAGATGTTTATGAAAAATGCACATTGTGTCTTTGTACTATGGCGACCAGCCGATAACCTGTGCGACCACATTTACCCACATATGGGAAAGTGCGTAGTCATATAGTTTGCTCATATTAGTACTGGATGCCTCAACAACGGGGATGACCCCGTTCCATGAGGGGATGGTCTGAGGACCTACCCCCTGACCTGGGTCCTCTTAAGTGAAGTCTGCCAACAGGGTTGGTATGAGTGTATTGGAGAAAGAGGATTGAAGGTTCCACCATAAATCGCCGGGCAGAACTACGAGTCCTCACACTTAGATTCCGACGGGCTGGGTTAAGTGTTGATGGAATGTTTCGTAGCGGTAGGGTCCTATACTAGCATGAGCAAAGGACAGACTACGGTCGGTGACTCAACTTCGCATACACCTTGTATGGCGGGACGTGGCTGACACGATGAGTTGCCGGATGGGTGTGGGAAAAGCGTGCTACCTCTGCAGAGGGTAAAACTATTCGAATAGCCGAGTTCTCGGATATGGACAGTTGGGAGGCTGTCCTCTGACCATGTGCAAGTTTTGTCAAGTTTTGAGATTTGAAAATAAAATGGAGATGTGTTGTATCTGCAACTATACCGACGGGCTGGTATGAGGTTGCTGGAGAATGATTTGACCATGAAGGGCTATGGTCGAGAAGTGAAGAGTTTTGTGATTTGAAAGGAGAAAATGTTTTAGGCAACTATACCGAAGGGCTGGTATAAGGTTGTTGGAAAATGATTTGACCATGAAGGTTATGGTCGGAAAAGGAGGAGTTTTGGAGAAATAAACAAAATGGTGAATTTCCGGGAAAATGTTTTAAAAAGAGACTTCTTACCTTTTCAACAAAGATGTATTTTCGGGAAAAAGTTTTAAACGAGACTTCTTACAAAAACAGATTTATGGGAAAAGTTCTAAAAGCCTTCTTTCCTTTTTCAATAAAGATATGGAGATTTCAAAACAAAGTTTTATTAAACAAAAGTATATCCTTCTCTTTTCAACAAGGATATAGAGTTTTCAAAGCAAACAAAGTTTTATTTAAACAATAAAAAGAGTAGTGCATGCTCATTCCGGGGTAGTTTGCGAGTACATTCAAATGTACTCATATTGGTTTCGTCCCTGGCAATTGTCTTAGCCAGATTTTTGAAGAGGAGCAGTTCGAAGAAGAAGGTTTCGATGACGTCAATGCGAACTAGGGTGCTTCCCAGCCAGCTGCCTGTAGGGTTGGCAAATGACTTGGGCTCCACGTTGTTTTGGTGATTTCCGCTGCAAGTACCTGTTGAAGTTATGGCTTCAATCAAGTAAGTAAATTCATTCGGTATTTATGGGTGTTCTGTGATGCCAATTCGAGTTATGTGCAACAACAGACTGATCACGGGATTGTTGCAGGAAACATAACGAGTATCTCTGATAGCTAATCCGGGGTCCTCACAGACTTGGTATCAGAGCCATCCTGACTGTAACAGACCTTAGTTAGCATGGACCTTAGTTAGGAAAGAAATATTTTGTTAAAAATATATTGATACCAAAAACATATCTTTATCTAAGGAAGTCCAAAAATAACTTCCACTCTTCTCACCTTCTCAAATATTTCCGAGACTCATCACTCTATTTTACATTTTCCAAGGATTTCTCTACTCCTTCTTACCGTTCAAAATACTTGACGATGAGCCCCAGTGAGACCTAATTAGCTAGCACCTACAAGGAGAAGCCTCCATCTCGAAGATGCAACATTCAACATCAAGGTGATTGATCTGCAAATACCAAGATCGTCAGTATCAATAAAGCAAGAAACCTCGAAGACCTCAACTCAATATCAACAATTCCACTCAGTTACTACCTTGACAATCTTAAGTATTCCAGCTAAAGACTAAGGCGATAAAATGAAGACTTCAACAGCCCTGTTTCACCAAGGCCCATACGAGAGAATTATTTTGGAAAGAAATATATTACCACCTAAATTATATTGTATCTAAGGAAGCCTAAGTATAACTTCCACTCTTTTCACCTTCTCGAATTATTCTAAACCTTACCTCTTGTCTAAAGGTTTATCAAAAGTTTCTTCTGTTATCTTGTCCCCATTCAAATTTAGATATATTTGACGATGAACCAGGAGAGACCTTAGTACTTAGCCAGCAGAAGACCTCAACATCAAAACATGAAGACCGAGGATCCGTGCAACCTTCAGAAATCGTAGTAATTTCACCGCCAAAGGTTCCCACTAGGACAAGATGAAGAAAATCCTCGAGATACAGAGACCCATAGGATCAATAGGATGAGCTCGTTTTACTTGAGCAAACCCCATCTTCCACGGTATTAAACGTCTGTTGGTGCTAAAAGTGCCTTGATTGATTCTTGCTTGTGTGTTGCATTTATGTGTGTTGTTTTCCCTTGTGTGTTTCACAAAACCTGCCTTGTCGGGAACCCAAAGTAACCACACTTTTATCTGTTGCTTTATTTTTGACTGTTAGCAACAAAACCTTTTTGCCTGGTTGGCCATAGATGTATTTTCGTACCCTCTCAAAAGTCCGACTTGGAAAACCCTTCAGAAAATTTTCTCCTAGTAAGAGGAGATAGGTATGGAATACTCTCTACCCCAAGACTCTGCGACCTTCTGCAAAACGGATAGTAGTCTTCATACGCCGTTTTGTGCAACCACATCAAGACATCGAGAAATATGAAGATTCAAGACCCGACGTTGAATGACACTGGTCGTGTCCCGTCGGACTAACAAAAGAATATGTAAAACTAACATAACTAACATAATTTATCTAACTTTAGTTTCCCATCTAACCAATTTTTGCAAAACTACTAACTGCTTTTTCTAGACCAAGGAAGAGGTGCCATAGGATGGCTCAAAACTAGTTGGTGGAAAAGAGACTTTAGGAGGATATAAGGATGTTGGACTATAAGATTATTAGTCAAAAGGATCTTGATGAAATCAAAATTTGTGGGATGATGTTAGTAACATCAAACATTTGGGGTTTAGAATAGAAGTGAAAATTTGGAGTGGATCGATAAATTAATTGGATTTGGATAGATGATATATTGATTAATACTCTGGGGCTAACCAGTTGTGGTCCCCAACCATTGGTGGTTATCTGGAGCTAGCAGACGTGACCCTTGAATTAAGGTTTGGAAATAAAGGTGAAAGTTGTTGGATTTTTAGGAAGCACTTGCTAATAAAATGATGTTGGATTGTTTAGAAGCAAGTAAATTAAGAAGAATACTCTGGTGTTGGAATGCTTAGGGTGATTCTTAGTGCAAGTGACCTTGTGGTAAATTCTTATGGAATTACAGGGAGTGGTCAAAGATGAGTAATCAAATGAGTAGATTGTTGGATGCAAAAAATATTGGTGGAGGATAAGTGAATGTTTATTGGATTCTAGGAATCAATATGACTTGGTCTAGTAGCAAGACATTCTAGGTGACAGTAGTTTTCAGAGCTTGTCACGCTCTGTTTGGATTATTCTTAGAAAGATAGTTTATCTTTGATTAAGAGATCAAGGCCCGAAAGTGTCGAGATGAAATCTGAATTTGGTTTGAAAGTGGGTCAAATTCTGGATGGTATGATCACATGATTGTTGGATGCTTTATTTAGCTTTGATGTTATGATCGTGGGAAAATGGCAACCTGAAGGAGTCAGATAATTTGAGATATGCCTATCCGGGAAATAAATTAATCAAGAAATAATTGGTGGACCACTACGATTTTTGTGATAGAATGCAATGGAGACTATGCCTAAAAGGTTTGATGGATATCCGATAGATTGAACGATAATATGATAAAGGGTTTATGCCCGGAGAAGATGATGGTGGATTAATAACTTTAGCTTGGGCAAAAACCATGATTCAATTAACTAGTTGATAGTAGTGGCCTTACCAGAGATGTTGGAATGGTATTTTGAAGACTCGAGAATTAGAGGCCTACGTAAAGTCGGTTGTTTTGGATTTTAGGTATAAAAAGTTTGATGTTCAGAGTATAGTGCCCAACTCCCTTGAAAAAATTAACTTAAGCTCCTCAACCAGAAAGTTTTCCTGGAAACCCTAACTGTTCTGGTACACTCTAACTTACTGGGGAAGACACCTGCGAATCTTCATGAAGACCCAGAGCCAGAGGAGTCTTTCATGATCAGCCTTTTCTCGCCAAGCCGAAGAAAGAAAAGCGTGAAGAAGATCTACCGGAAGTCACTAAGAAGAACCAAACAACGGCATCACCTGCTGTTGACAACATCAACCATCCAGCAAGCTCCGACGCAACTAGAAGTTTTAACCTCCCTCTTCTAACTAGAACCCGGAGATAATTAACTACGCAGACTTGACGCATCCAGAAGACAATGCATCCCCATCTACGACCCTCGTAAGGAGACAATATCAGGATGTGATATCTGCACCAACCCCAAGCACCGCGGAGTGACACCCACAACGAAGATCGTCAAGCTACCCAAGAAGAATGAAGCCTCCAAGTCAACTCCAGCTGCGACTTTCAACAAGACCGATTAAAGACCCCTTTTAAGGGGGAAGACCTACAGTAGAATACCAGAACGTGGTAATAATTAGATCCGTGCGCCTTAGCCTTGTAGAATCTGGAAATAGCGAACCAGGACTCTCCCTCAGCATCGATCGTCAAGTCAACCCCATCATCAAGGATCTGAACTCAGCACAGAAGATCATCGACAAATAAAGCCTAGCAACATTAATTTGTCAAGATCTCACCTGGTGACCATACTGAAGGAGCAACGACCTCGGAAGTATAGTCAGCCCAAAACCCGTGGCCTCGTACTCCCCTGTTACCACCGGGCAAATCTCGAGGACGAGATTTATTTTTAAGGGGGGAAGGATCTGTAACATCCCAAATTTAGAAACTAAGAAAAACTTAGTTTTACAAGACCCAAATTTCAGAACCAACAAAAACTTTTTGAAATGTTTCACTGATGGTTGTGGATTCCTTCTCACTGCTATGTTGAACCTTGTGTGACTTGTTGTTTAAGTTGTGTGGTCAATAAATATCAACCTAAAGACCATCACCAAGATAAAAATATATTTAACTTTGGTGATCATGTTATGACAGGAAAATATTCTGTATATCTTTTCCATTCCTATTTTGGCCAACTCCATTTCAATGATACTTGGTTTATCAGCAACCAAAACTAATACCAGTATTTGAGAAAGTAAAAGTATTTCCAAAATTGTGTGTTTCCAAAATTATGGAGATCTATATGCTGCCTCCTATCTATTTTCAACCTTGATATTTTTCAGGGTATACAACTCCCATTTCATTAACTCTTATTTTCACTCCATTTGAAAATAACACTAGAGGGGAATATATTACCCCACATATTTCCTTTCTCAAATCTTTCTGAAAACTATTAAGTTATGAGTGAGACATTTCCCCAACATTACCTTGTCATAATTAGGAGTGGTCACTTTTCCCCAAGATAGCATTGTGGGTATGGTGGTGTGATAACTCTTGTGGTTTGAATTGTGTGGACTTGGAAGTGATGTTGATCCTGTTGTGATTAATTGCTTGTTAGACTTCTGATTGTATTGATTGTTAATTCTTGTCTTATTATTTGCTTGGGTGAATATTACACCAATGTGCTTGAATGATAAGTTGAAAACACACTTGGTCACAATGTGGAGTGTGACTTGAAAACAAAACAAGACCCCTATGATTACTTACACCCTCAAAATAAAATCTTGATTAAAAAGAAATGATCCTATTTAATTTCCCCTCTCTACCTAATTCTCTATTTTGTTATAACCATTATTTTATCTTATAAAATCCATGAATGAGATGATAACCATCTCATTATCATATTACCCTCTCCTCAAAATATTTACTCTTCAATTACAAAGGTATTTCAATTTGTCAAATTGGTTTTATCCAAAAATAACATATTTAAAACTCTATGAACAAATGTGGTTCAAAATATTTTATTTTGCAACACCAATTTTTGTGTAGCTTCTACATGTATTGGGGAGGCTACATGAATATTTTCAAATTTTTCTAAAATGTTTTAGTGCCCCAAATAAATCCCTAAAGTGCTACTGTTTTTAAAAGAAGCATGAATTGAGGAAAACGCAGGGGTTTTTCTGTAAATTGGTCGTCTTCTCTGTAGCACTGAGGTGGACGTGGTGCCGTTGTCAATCGCCCGTGCGTCGCCGCCCGGACCCCCCCCCCCCCACGACGCCCTCCTCTCCGCTGCCCTGTGAGGAGGATAAGAATGCCACGACGCCGCCGCACCTCTGCCCTCCCTGATCCACTCGCTCACTTGCCCCTGCTCCCTCTCCCTCTCTGCTCCTCACCATGGCCGACGCCGAGCTCGAGAGCGCCGTCGAGTCGCCGTCGTCTGAGACCTCCCGGAGCAAATCGAGGCGCTCCACCGTCTCCGCCTCGTCGTCCTCTTCGTCCTCGTGCAAGGAATCGCCGCGGGGTCGCCCGCATCATCGCCACCGTCCGCGTCTTCTCCAACTCCGGCCGCCGCGCTTCGAGCAAGGCCGCCACCGTCTCCGTCAACCTCCGTCCAAATTGAGCATACCCACGCGTCAAGGGTGAGCGCGCCGTCCTTCTGGACACCTCCTTCTTCCTCCTCCTGCTCTGTATCCTCGCCTTTGAGCGAGAGGCCGTTCGGCCGTCCGCCATGGCCGTGCGATGTCGAGCACGCGCGCGTCGCCGTGCGTCCTCCCTTCCATCTCCAAGCACACGCACGAGTTCACCACCACTTCCGAACCTAATTGCACCCCACCACACGCACGCAGCACCTCGCCACCGTGCTCGGCACCGTTGCGACCACCGCCGTGCGCGCGAGCTGCACTGGAGTTCGTCAGTTTCGTCAGATCCCGCAAGAACGCTTCAAAAATGACCAGAACCATATACTATCACATCCCCCACCATAGCCTAGTGGCTAGCACCACCGTTCCTCACAGCCGCGCCGCAGGATCGATTCCCGGCAGACGCATAAAGGCGCCTTTTTTTTTCTTTTCCCGCACTGACAGCTGGGCCCCACCGGTCAGCGACCGTGGCGGCCAGCGCAGCCACACCCGCGCCCAGTCAGCGCTAGCATGGCGCTTGGGCCCGCATGGCAGTGACTGTGGCTAGCCCAGCCCTGAGTGCAAAACGTTTCGTTAGTTTTTCTGGAAATTAAATAAACAGCTAGATTCAAATTTAAACTTGTAAAATGCATATCTTTTTGAATATTGATCCAAAAATTGCAAATAATATACCGAATTGTTCATAAAAATAAACTCTACCTATTGGTATCACTCACACGTCAAACTAAAGTAATTTAGTTGCTATTTTATTAAAATAAGGAAAATGGCAGAAAAGTAAATGCTTTTGGAAAATCCATATCTTTAAAAATAATGATCCAAAAATTAAGTTTGACCTCTTAAAATGTTCAGCAAATGGTAACCTTCATGTTCCACCTTGTTTCCAAACATGGATAATTATTTTGTAATGTTGTTTAAAACAAAAGGGACAGATTGAAAAGGATTTTTATAAATTAGTCTGTAATGATTTTGGAGCAAATCTAATTTTGCTAGGTTCCTAGTGTTTCACTTTATCACACCCTAACTTGGTGTGAAGGTTCCACTCATAGAGATTAATTGTAGTTTAACTTTTGTCTGAAGTATTTCCTGATTAGAGAAAAGTGGTTGTTAATTACCTCTAATTGAGGATGGCTTGGTGCTCTATGTTTTAGCACGTGTTTGGTATTATACTCCTGTGAATATAATGCCCTTGTAAATATAGATTTCAGATTGTTGCTTGATTGAATTGGTGCTATGTTTGTGGTTTGATTACTTGTTTGTATACCACTTGTGGTTTGGTTGCTTATCGAGCGTTGTTTTCTTTTCATGTTTGCGACGCTAGAATTAAACGCTACCGGGGTGGTCTTTGGAGAGGAATTATGGAAGGAGGATCAGAGTTTATTTCTTGATCAGTGAGAAGAAGTCCAGGAACATTTTGCTGAAATCAGGCAAGCTACTCTCTGAGCTTGCATCTATATACATCTATTTTGATTTACATGTTTTACTTATAAAGAGCATATGTTATTTATGTGGTGTTTGCCACTAAAGTTATGAATTTGAAAACCTTTTGTTTTCAAAACACAAGTATACTATTTTGACACCCTCTACGGAAATATTAGATGGAAATTCTTTTTCAAACTATAGGATGGGAAAGTATTGTTTACTCCAAACTCCTTTGAAAATACTCGGGTGGTTGTGGAATACCGAGATGTCGGTGGGGAAATGGAGAAATGGTGAATGGAGATGTTTATGAAAAATGCACATTGTGTCTTTGTACTATGACGACCAGCCGATAACCTGTGCGACCACATTTACCCACATATGGGAAAGTGCGTAGTCATATAGTTTGCTCATATTAGTACTGGATGCCTCAACAACAGGGATGACCCCGTTCCATGAGGGGATGGTCTGAGGACCTACCCCCTGACCTGGGTCCTCTTAAGTGAAGTCTGCCAACAGGGTTGGTATGAGTGTATTGGAGAAAGAGGATTGAAGGTTCCACCATAAATCGCCGGGCAGAACTACGAGTCCTCACACTTAGATTCCGACGGGCTGGGTTAAGTGTTGATGGAATGTTTCGTAGCGGTAGGGTCCTATACTAGCATGAGCAAAGGACAGACTACGGTCGGTGACTCAACTTCGCATACACCTTGTATGGCGGGACGTGGCTGACACGATGAGTTGCCGGATGGGTGTGGGAAAAGCGTGCTACCTCTGCAGAGGGTAAAACTATTCGAATAGCCGAGTCCTCGGATATGGACAGTTGGGAGGCTGTCCTCTGACCATGTGCAAGTTTTGTCAAGTTTTGAGGTTTGAAAATAAAATGGAGATGTGTTGTATCTGCAACTATACCGACGGGCTGGTATGAGGTTGCTGGAGAATGATTTGACCATGAAGGGCTATGGTCGAGAAGTGAAGAGTTTTGTGATTTGAAAGGAGAAAATGTTTTAGGCAACTATACCGAAGGGCTGGTATAAGGTTGTTGGAAAATGATTTGACCATGAAGGTTATGGTCGGAAAAGGAGGAGTTTTGGAGAAATAAACAAAATGGTGAATTTCCGGGAAAATGTTTTAAAAAGAGACTTCTTACCTTTTCAACAAAGATGTATTTTCGGGAAAAAGTTTTAAACGAGACTTCTTACAAAAACAGATTTATGGGAAAAGTTCTAAAAGCCTTCTTTCCTTTTTCAATAAAGATATGGAGATTTCAAAACAAAGTTTTATTAAACAAAAGTATATCCTTCTCTTTTCAACAAGGATATAGAGTTTTCAAAGCAAACAAAGTTTTATTTAAACAATAAAAAGAGTAGTGTATGCTCATTCCGGGGTAGTTTGCGAGTACATTCAAATGTACTCATATTGGTTTCTTCCCTGTCTATTGTCTTAGCCAGATTTTTGAAGAGGAGCAGTTCGAAGAAGAAGGTTTCGATGACGTCAATGCGAGCTAGGGCGTTTCCCAGTCAGCTGCCTGTAGGGTTGGCAAATGACTTGGGCTCCATGTTGTTTTGGTGATTTCCGCTGCAAGTACCTGTTGAAGTTATGGCTTCAATCAAGTAAGTAAATTCATTCGGTATTTATGGGTGTTCTGTGATGCCGATTCGAGTTATGTGCAACAACAGACTGATCACGGGATTGTTGCAGGAAACATAACGAGTATCTCGGATAGCTAATCCGGGTCCTCACAAAACACCGCTCCAAATCTTCTATAGTGAACAACTTCTCACACATGCCCTTGAAATTCTTGACAAATAATGCCTTCAACTCATCCCAAGAATTGATAGATTTCTCGGTAATCCATTGAACCATAACTTTGCTGCTCCTTCACCCATCATTAGGTACATGTATCTCGCGCACAAGTTGGTGGTGGCATTGCGAATACTCATTGCCATCTCGTAACTGCTGAGCCATGTTTTTGGATCCATGATGGGGTCATAATTTGTCACCTTGCTTGGCTCTTTAAACTTCTCGGAAAAGGCTCGCTCTTGATAGCATCTGAAAGACATTTAGTTCCAACCGGGTTAAGTAATGAAGAAACTAACGGCAAACCTGACCCGGTATTTGGTGCGTGGCCCATTACTCCTGCTTCAGGTTGTCCTCCGGCTCCTCCGGCGACACCTAAAGCCGGGTTTGCGCTCGCCGCACGCCGTGCTCTCGAACTGTTGACAATTGCTTGGGCCACAGACTGGGCCGGAGCCGGCTGATGCGGCCTCGGCACCGGTTGATTCTGGGCTGGTCTCTGCTGATGTCCCGAACGCTGAGGCTGCGGCGCCGGGTGACCTTGATTCTGCTGTCCATTCCTGACGCCTGATCCAGCTGGCCTTGGTGTTTCTCCGTGATGACTCTGGTTAGCTCGGCTATTATATGGTGTTGAATGTAACGCTCCACTCTTATCCGGCATGTTTCCCTGCTGCGTGATTGCAGTTTTCAACATCTCGATTGCCCTGTGCGCTTCGTCTCCCTGTGGTGATTGATCAATCGGCATGCTGCATAAAGCTAATGTTGCTGCGTACACGTTATCAACCGGATTTGAGTCGTGACCCCTGGGCGTGTGGAACCGATCTGCTGGTGGTGGCATATCACCCGCAGCCGCTGTGTTCTGATTTTGCTGAGCTCCGGCCCGAGTGTTGGGTGGCACCCCGTTTCCTCCCTGATTTGCTCTAACCATGATTCCATGCCCAATTCCAACCGGCTCTGGCTCAGGCCAAGTGACATTGGGAGCTCCATTCGGCGATGCAAAGTTCAATCTCGTTGGATCTAAAGCCATGCCTGGCATCACCCGGGTTTCGTGCCTCCTCCGATGTACTGCTGTAAGATCTTCATGGCGATTCTGCCCTGTTATCCTTTCTTGCTCCACACGGGCTCGATCCCGTTCTATCTCTTGTTGCTCGTCAAACATGCGATGCTGCTCCGCCAATAAAGCCTTCTCTTGATTCTCCAGCGTGATCCGTAACGTATCCAATTGCTGCGCCCGGGTTGCTGCGTTATCTGGTGTGATTGGGGTTGTAACTATTGCAGCGTCAAAGTCCAAAGGCCTAAAAACTGGTGGGATTTCCATCACAATCGGCTGTCCCGAGCCTTCACCCGGTTGAAACGTTGTGAGACGCTGAATTCTTTCTCTGTTTTCTCTAGCCGCACGCATGGCGTCGTCCTCGCTCACTGAAGTTTCTGTCCCATCATTGTGATTCCTCAGAGTATACACCACCGCATGCTTCATGGTCCTTGGCTCCGACTCATAATCTTCCTCATCAGCCACATACCCAAATCTCTCGTCAAACAACGGTAAGATCGATTCAGTATCTGTATCCAAATCTTCCTTACATCGGTACTCCGGCTCGCAAGCCCGGATGTCCGACTGATGTTCGAAACCTTCTGTTCTGACTGATTCTTCTCCATCAGATTGGATGATGGTGGCTACCCCTGAAACGGAGTCGCACATAACCTCGTCATCAAATTGCTGAATTGCATTAACCATACCTACGAAGACGTGGATCCGACCGAACGGGATCACCCGGCCGGTATCCAGCAGATCTGCTTCTTCCTTCCAGCCGGAATCATCGACGATGCGATTTCCGCGCTGATCCATCCTGACCTCGTCGATCGCGAGGTTCTCCATCCCTCGCAAAGCTTCTCCCTTGATGAGGATAGCTTTGGTCGCAGGCCCCACGGTGGGCGCCAACTGTCATGGGGTTAACACGGCAGATGTTACCATGGGTAACTTGATGATTGGGGCAAGGCGCCTTGGTCCTTCAGGAGATTGTCACGCTCGTTGGGGAAAAAGGGTTTACCCAGGTTCAGCCTCTCCATGGGAGATAAAGACCTACTTCCTGCTTCTATGTTATTGATCTCAAGGTCTTGATAACTCGGCTACAACAACAGAGCCGGGTTACGAGACATGTTACAAGAGTTTCGCTTGATAGCAGTGATATCGAACTAGGGTTGAAACTTAGCGCTCAGAACTTGAGACTTGTCTATCTATGTTCTGGGAGCCCGTTTATATAGACGCCGGGTCTCCCAAACATACAATGAATACCGAGTTACCTACGAGCCCGGAGTCCTACTCTAGGTTCTTCTAGACCTTCCGTAGCCTCCAAGTCACCCGGTTTCTTCCTTCACTCGGACTCCAGTTCTTCTATGTCCTTCCTTCCAGGGACGAGTCATGTTAGGCCTATTGGCCCAACTATAACCCGGCCCATATTTTGTACACATTACTCGGACCTAGCCTTGGGCCGTCCGACTGATTCTTCCTTGGTCATGAGTATACCGGGTTATTATCCCCCCAACACTACCTGAAAGTTTAGAACTAATAATAACAGGATATATTTTCTTATCATCAATATAAGCATATTTAAGATTATCAGGTAAAGGTTTTAAATCAAAAACGGGATCCTCCTTTGGTGGTAAAGTGGTACCCAAATCTTCCACCGGTAAGTTATGTTTAAGTATAGGTTGACGAAGGAATATATCGTCAAGCTCATTCCTTTCTTCCATAAAGACCTCACTTTCGTGGTCCTCCATATGTTGCTGCAAAGCATTGTTAGGAGCAAGAGCAATAGAGGCAAGCTGAGCAACTTTAAAATCTTCATTAGGCAATTCGGTTTCATAAGGAACTTTAGCAAATTTAGAGAAATTGAACTCATAAGATTCACCAGCAAATTTAGTAAAGATTTTCTCTTTCTTACAGTCTATAACAGCACCACAAGTATTCAGAGAAGGTCTACCAAAAATGATAGGACAAGTCTTACTAGCAGCTGAACCAAGTACTAGAAAATCAGCAGGATATTTAGTCTTACCACATAAAACTTCCACATCTCTAACAATACCAATTGGAGAGATAGTTTCTCTATTAGCAGGCTGAATAACCACATCAATTTCCTCAAGTTCACAAGAACCAATTTCATGCATAATTTCCCTGTAAAGCTCATAAGGAATGGCGCTTGAACTTGCACCGATATCACATAAACCATAATAGCAATGATCACCTATCCTAACAGAAAGCACAGGAACACTAGTTTTCCTAGAGCTTTTAGGATGTGAAACAATATTAGAAGCATCTTCACAAAAGATAATATGACCATCTTCTATATTTTCAGTGACAAGGTCCTTAACCATTGCTACAGCAGGTTCAACAATTATTTGTTCATCAGGTTCTATAGCTTTCTTTGTACTTTTGTTAACAATGCTAGCTATAATAGAGTGTTCCTTTATTTTAGCAGGGAAAGGAACTTTTTCGATATAAGGTTCAGGAATAATGTGATCAACGGTATTAACCTCAATAGTTCTAGCCACAGGAGAAACAATTTTATCTTTATAAGGTTCATGATAATTTTTAAAACCCTCCTTAGGCATACCGAAATAGGAGGCAAAAGCTTTATAAAAATTTGCAACAACTTGAGGGTCAAGGCCATAAGTAGTGCTAACATTTCGAAAATCATATTTTATACCTGACTCTCTACCTTTGTCGTTCTCCCATCCTTCAGTGTTCTCCTGAATCCGATCAAGAAGGTCCCATTTAAACTCTTCTTTATTACGAGTGAATGATCCAGAACAAGCAGTATCCAATAGAGTTTTGTCCTGAAAGGAGAGCCTTGCATAGAAGTTATCAATAACAACATTGCCAGGAAGCTCATGAATGGGCCATTTGAGCATTAATGACTTCAATCTCCCCCACGCTTGGGCAATACTTTCTCCATCATGAGGCCAAAAATTATATATGAGGTTCCGGTCTTTGTGAATCTCACTTGGAGGATAGAATTTGGAATAAAAGAGAGGTACAATTTCCTCCCAACCAAGAGAATGCCCATTCTTCAACAGTTTGTACCAATGTGCAGCTCTACGAGATGGCGATAAAGAGAATAGTTTCATCCTAACTTCATCCATTGAAATACCTGCACACTTGAATAACTCGCATAATTCATGTAAAAATAATAAATGATCACCAGGATGGATAGTTCCATCCCCTTCATAGCGGTTATTCGTAACACGTTCAACAATTTTCATAGGTATTTTGAATGGGATTACCTGCTCAGGTGGCGCCTCCTCTACTACCTTAGTAGTAGTAGTGGTTTTCCCAAATAGGAATTCAAGAGAAGATATCTCCATAATAAAATATAGCAGCATGCAAAAATAAAAACAGCACGTACAGTAGGAGTTTTCCTTACCAATTCCACTTACCAATAGCGCTTCACTCCCCGGCAACGGCGCCAGAAAATAGTCTTGATGACCCACAAGTATAGGGGTGTATCGTAGTACTTTCGATATATGAGAGTGTCGAACCCAACGAGGAGCAGAAGGTGTTGACAAGCAGTTTTGATATGGAATTCACTGTAAATACTAGCAGACAAGTTTTTAGGGGTTTTTGATATAGCAGATAAATAAAGTACAAGTAAATAAAGTGCAATAATAATAATTGCAGTGAGTGGCCCAATCCTTTTACAGCAAAGGATAAGCCGGTAGGTTTACTTATGATGACCAAACGTTCTTGAGGACACACGGGAATTTTGTCAAGTGCTTTCGCTTCATATAGTTGATTAATCTTCATTGTTTTGATAAGTGTTGTGTGGGTGAACCTATGCTAATGCACGGCCCTTCCTAGGACTAATACATACTTGTGATTATACCCCTTGCAAGCATCCGCAAATACAAGAAAATAATTAAGATAAATCTAACCACAGCCTTAAACTCTGAGATCCTGCTATCCCTCATGCATCGATATACCAACGGGGGTTTAGGTTTCTGTCACTCCGGCAACCCCACAATTGGCAACCGAATACACAATGCATTCCCCTAGGCCCATAAAGGTGAAGTTTCATGTAGTCGACGTTCACATGACACCACTAGAAGAATAACACCACAACTTAAATATCAAACCATTAAATATTACTCAACATAATTCACTACTAACATCAAGACTTCTCCCATATCCTCAAGAACTAAACGAACTACTCACAAGACATCATATGGAACATGATCAGAGGTGATATAATGATGAATAACAATCTGGACATAAACCTTAATTCAACGGTTTCACTCAATAGCATCAACCACAAGGAGTAATTAACACCGGGAAAGCTTCCCCTATGAACTAGACAAGATTCAACCCTAGATGTTACAGCGGAACGGAGTGGAGCAGCGGAGACGATGGTGCTGGTGGTGGAGATGATGATGATGATGACGATCCTAATGAAGTCCAGCTCGATGACGGTGACGATGGCGATGATTTCTCCCTGCCAGAGAGCTTTTCTCTCTCTGGTGTTTTTCCGCCTCCTGTAGGCGGCAGAAATATTTCCTCGACGTCCCCCTAGGCTTAGGGTTTCCTGGGGATGATGTACACGAAAGGGGGCTGGCAGAGGTGGGCCAGGGTGTCCTCACCACGTGGCGGCGCGGGGGCAAGGTGGGCCGCGCCACCACATGGTGAGGGCCCATGGTGGCCCACCTTGGCCTCCCCTTTGGGCTGCCTCCGGCATCTGATAAAATAGGAACTTCTGGATGTTTTCCCCTAATTATTGATCTTCAGAAATATGGTGTCTTGACTGTCCTTTTTCCAGCAGAAATCTGACTCCGGTGTTTAATTCTCCAATAATCATCAAACATGCAAAATAGGTAGAATAACATAAGTATCATCTCTAAATATGAGATATATCAATGAATAACAGTAAATTATGATATAACTAGCAAAATGCCCGTGCGTTGCCACGGTCAAAAATATTTAGACCTAGATACGCAAACCTCTCACCTTTCGCAAGAACAAATCAAGAATTAGTGTCGCTTTATTCATGTCATGCTATCTTGAAGAATGGTGTCTTTCTTGGCATTTTGTCGTGCCACCATTCTCTTTTTTTATGTTGACGTGTCCATGTCATGTCATGAAACTCTTACTCCGTGCCTGCCATTATATATCACCGTCAAGAAATAAGTTCAGCCATCCGCATGGACATGCTCATGGTGTGGCGAACATACCAGGGATTTGTTTTTTGCGGGGCAATTTTTTTTACATGACACAAACTTATGTAGCACTTGCCGTGATTTAAAACATAAGTTAGCTATAAAAAAATCAAAGCTACGCTAATTGTTCCAAGGCGTAAAAAATGCAATGTGCTCTTGAAGGTATCAAATCAGAAATAGTGGAACCAAGCAAACCAACATCGATATGTAAACATGGCACTGCGGTAGGATTCATCTTGCCACTGCTATCCTGGAGGACAACAACGCGACCCTCTTCCGCTTGCAGCAGGCAGCAACAGGTATGGGTCTGTGCAGCTGTGCTGGCCTCGGCGCCTTGCCGTGGCTGGCGGCGACGCAGCACTGTAATGCACATGTTGTTGCATCTCGAGTGGGAGAAGAAAAATGGCCCAGCCCGCTAGAGCTCCACTTCCGGCCAACCGGCCATCGCCGTACCTTCCTTCTCTGTCCACAGCAAGAGTCAAGACACGTGTTTTTCCTGAGCGAGGTCGACGCCTCCACGCCATGGTCAAGAAGGCCACTGAGAACGACTATGCGGCGGCTTGGTCCCATCCAGGTCCGGCGGCGACAGGGAAAACGAAATAAAGTTGGAGGATAGGATACAACTGCGGAGGCACACATCGGGGTGACGAAACAGAGGGCCGGGAAATAGAGGAGTTCCGCGGATAATGGGGGCCCTCACTGGGATCATGGGAGGATGGTCATCTGCGTTGGGGAGGCGCGGTGACGAAGTTGGCGGCGCTCGGCCGGAGATGAAGAAGACAAAGTCGACCCACTCGATTCTGTGCGTCCCGGTTTGGTTCCTTCAAAGAGGTGGATGAGCACGGCGAGGCAGAGCTCCTGTACACGCCTACACGGCGGCCTGGCCCGGGAGGTCTGCTGAGACGGCAGAGCGCACGTCGGGGCGGCAGAACAGAGGGACCAAGAAGACAGATCAGAGGAGAGACGTGGGACTGTGGGTTAATTCACATAAACTTGAGGGGGTAAAATGAAAAACGCAGACGTACCGTACCGCCTCCTGTTCGTTAGATCAAAATCCAACGATTGTAGATAAAAGTTGGCAGGCACACCATCATCACCAACTGTGATTTTTATAGGAGCGACATAGTGATGCAAAATGGACGTATCAGTTATCAAGTACTTTTCTGGCGCCATTGTTCTATTCTTGTGTGCGCTAGACTTTAGATTTATTTTATCTTGTTTTATATCTTGCAATAATCTAAGCTTGGTGAGGTTCCTTTAAACTTGTTTGGTTGTGAGTTTCTCATTACTTTTATTTTCAGCTATATATAGCAAAACACACAAAAATTAGAAAATGGAAAACTATTATGAAAACGCCATGATAGCTCCTGAATTTAGAAAATCAAATGAAGGGGGAAGATTAGGAGGCTACATAGAGCTTCTAAATAAAATTTCTAGTGCGCTGCTTAATTATCATGAGGAAGAAATTTGTTGCTCTGAATACTTTAGACACTTTGAATTCCAATGCCATTCCAATAAAGAACATGTTATTGCAACTTATCATACATGGAATTATGCTCACTTAGGGATGGAAGAAGTAGAGAAATTTGTTATTTTTATGGCAGCCTATGAATTATACACCTTCATTGATGAACATGAAACCTGCCCTATAGCTTCTCAATTTAAATTTTTGATTGCCACTATCCTTGATCTCCGCATAATTGAATTTAATGAAAATATCTATGTTGTTGACACAAGGAAGAGAGCTGCCCAAGAAAGATCTAATATTTTGCAGGAAGAAGATGACAAAAGCTTAAGCTTGGGGATGCCCGTGTGACCCCAAGAAGATGATGAAAATGATGAACAACTAGAGAATGAAGAGGGAAACTTCCACCTTCACCACCTATGGATGAGGGTAACACTCAAGATTTTGTTGATGATAAACTTTGCTTTTATGATTCTGATGATGAGGAGGACTATCAACCTATGCCTAATGAGAACATTATTGATAATCATTTTAAAAATGATGAGGAGTATGGTTTAGACATGCTATATGATAATGCTTTAGATGATGGTCCTATGCTTATTGATAATCCTATGTTTGAAGTTGTTACTAAATTATGTGAGGATAAAAATGATATACTTGCTGTTTGTGATAGTACTCTTACTCATGAGAGTCCTACTTGTTCTTGAATTCTCCTAACTACACCATAGAGGAGAAATTTGCTTATGTTGAGAAATACTTATGTGGTTTGCAATTATCTTTAGTTCCAAATCTTTGTTGCAACCATGATATTAAACTTGATATTGATCTTAATAACTATTTTGAAAGAGGGAAGCATGCTAATGAATTCCAAAATAAATTTAATGATCCTCTTTATTTGCCTAAATTATCTAAGTTGAATGATTCTTGTGGTTATATGGTTGAATTTGCTTCTACTACTTGCAACTATTATGAAAAGGAGGTGATAAGAACCCTCTGTATGCTACTAATAATTATGGCTGCAAGTAACTATTGTTAATATGCATTGGAAAACTTCTATTTATTGTGATTCATTCATATACAAAATGCCAATGCATAGAAAGAAAGTTAGACTTCGTTGTTATTACTTTTGTGTTTTTTTTTCTCTCTACTAGGGTTCAACTTGACTATTATTTTGATCGGTTTGAGAGCACCATGGGACCCTGGTATTATTCATGAACACTTTAAAAGGGGCACATCAAAGTTCAAGCTCCCTCATGAGCTTCATCACAATAAACATCAAGTAAGAAGCCTAGCTATATGGCTATAAAGAAAGCGCTTTACGGGAGGCAACCCGGTTGTTTTTATTTGTGATTTTCTTTGTGTCCTCTTGCTGTAACAAGAGACTTAGTTTTTAGTTTAGTTTCTGGAATTTTTAATAAAGTGCCAAGTTTTACCATTTTGGTTTGAAAAGTTGCTTATAGCGTTCGGAGATTTTTTCCTGCACGAATCTGTGCACGGTATGATTTTTAATTCTTATTCTGTAACTCCGAATGAGCTCATATTTGAACTGTAGTTCAACTTTTCATCCTCTGTATGCATGAATTTTTTGGAATTTTCGACAAAGTTAAGTAGGGTAGAAAAATACGTTTTGCTGCTGCTGTTTTTCTGGACAGATTCTGTCCCATTTTGTTTGATGCATGCTTTGAACTTTTAACTTGAATCTTTTTATCCAATTGAGTTTTAGCATACAACATTATACACTTTTGGACATTCATATGAATTTTTGTCTAAGGATTATATGCAGCAAGAAATCTATTTGTTTATCACTACTAATGCACCCACAGAAAAGAAATGGGAGAAACGGTGTTTTGAAGTTTTTTCACAGGGATTAGAGGAGATGCACCAAGAGCTATCCAAGGATGGTGAAGACCATAAGCTTGGGGATGTGAAGACAACCCCACTGGACCTACACACTCTCGGTTTGCACACGTCTAACTTCTGTTTTTCGATCAAACACTTTATCGCATAAACTTGGAGCGTCTTTTTGTTTTTTTATTTTGGTTTGATTTTTTTTTTGAGACCACCACCATCATTTATATATGAAAGAGCTACTGGAAATTTGGGTTGAATTAAGTTGGATGCTATTAAGATTGGGAAAGGGATGTTTGAGTTGATTTTAAAAGATACATATAGTTGCATGATTCATATGCTTGTTAATGAGTAATAATTTGCAAGTGTTTTATCAAGAGCTATCTTTTATTCATGTTTTGATGCTGAATGTTATTTACTTTGTTTAACATGGATTAGTTAGTTCTATGGACACTCATGCATGCATTTAGATGGTCAACTTTCTCCCTCTTGCTAGCCCAAAAATTCCAACAAGTAAAAACTTGTTTCCAACACCTTCAACCAAAGTTTTTCCAGTGAGTCCACCATATCTACCTATTAGCTTTATGCTATTCCGAGTATGTTTATCATGATATTTGTGTTATCTATACCTCTGAATGAAAATGCTTATGTTGTTGATTGTTATGGGAAAAGTTGGTTATAGAGCTCTCACGAACTTGATGCACACTTTACTTTTATTGCATAAATAAACATGACCCATTGTGATTAAAATTATGATGTTGTGGGCTTGACAAATGTCTTGGTTGGAGTTAGTCATATGTGCTGTCACATGGCAAGCTTTCAACATGCACTTCATTTATTTAGTTGATATCATGTACTTTTGTTTATGGATGCTTATCATGGGTGAAATAAATGTGGAGAAAAGCAAGTTTAAATGAGTTTGTATAAATGGTTAGAGAGACGCCTGGGCCGCTAATCTAAGCCATGCATCATTCATGGTGGAAATTTACTTACATACTATGGTGAACCTCTGTGATACACCTTACAATAAAAAGCTATCCAATGGTAAATAAAAAGGGTGTTGAGATTGTTCATTTGTTTGTTTGTCTTGTCATTTTGATATGGGCTTGTTCCATATCCTGGGACAAGAGGTACCCCAGTTGACGCTCTTAATGATACTATTATTACTTACAATGATATTTAACTTGAACTTGCTTTGTTTCCAAGTTGAGTAACACATGGTGTAGGTACTTGTATTCAAGGGGCATGAGACATTCAACCTTACTTTGTCAAGCACACTACTCATATTTGCTTTCACTTTAAACTTAATCATTCAAGATGCTATGATAGGGGAATGAGAGCTTGACACCAAGGATTACCACATTGCAATCATTAACTTAAGTAGAAGAGTTTGGAAGTTAGATGAAACTTATTCATGCTTTACCTCTACTCATATATATTTTTCCAAAGTGTCCACCTTTTATATTCAGATTTTCATCAATACTCTATGAATTGTAGGATGTTCTTACTTTTCATTATGCATACATGTGGTCCATAGTACTTTCTTTCATGTTACACTTTGTGAATTATCATTGAACATCCTTGCATTGAATACTTGATATCACTTCATAAACTATCTTGCATATTGCTACTCCTTTGAAGAATGAATCATTTGACTCTATGTAGCAATAGTAATCATCTTTGATATCCATTGAAGTATTAAAATGCAAAGTCCATGTTAGTTTTATCACTTCATACTCGAGGACGAGTATAGGTTAAGCTTGGGGATGTTGATGCTTGTAAAATGCATACATGAACTTTGCATATTATTACTAGATATTCCTACATATTTGCAACTTATATGATGTTATATTCATGATTTATAATGATTTCGAGGATTTTCTAAACAATCCCCTCTTTTGGTTCTAACTCTGTTTTCCAGAAAACGTCTTTTTTAGTGTTTCGGACTTTCCGGGAGCTTCGGGACTCCAAAAACGGCAAGGTCAGAGAGCACGGTTCAGAATTTTTGAGATGAACGCAATGGGCTGAAAATGAAGACCAGAAGCCCAACCAGATAGAAAATAGAGTACCCCACGCGATCAGATTCCCTGGCCGCGTGGGCCCACTTGTTTTCCCCTCGTGGCTCCGATGTCGTCCGTTTTCGTCTCCGTGTCTTCGTCTTGACCTAAAACCGACTATAAAAATAGCCCCTCGAGGAGTTTCACGAGGAGCGCCGCCGAAACACAGAAACACCGAAACAAAGACTTGGAGTTGCAGATTGGAGGGGGAGAACTCCGGCGGGGCGCTACGGGGTGGTCTCAATCTTGTCCAACGACTTCTCCACCGTCTCAATGATGAAGAGGGAGTAGTCCACCCCCTGGACTTGGGTTTGTGGTGGTAACTTGATCTAATCTCTCTATGTATGATCATTGCCGAAGTCCATATGATGTGTCTAGCATAAGTATGGATCTATCTATGTAATTCCTATGGTGGATATTGTGGTATGAGATGATATTTGTTATGCATTTACCGTTGTGTTTCCAAGTGAAGAAGCATCACCATTATAATGTATTCTAATAATAGAATCAAAAGGTAGCTTCATTTTCTTTCTAGGGAAGTGTTCCATACCTTTCTTGAGTGGGAATTGGTACCTAATATTTCCCTCTTTCATATCAATAATGACACCAACAGTTCTAAGAAAAGGTCTTCCCAAAACAATAGGACAGGAGGCATTGCATTCAATGTCCAAAACAATAAAATCAACGGGGACAAGGTTATTGTTAACCATAATGAGAACATCATCAACTCTCCCCAAAGGTTTCTTCATAGCATTATCAGCAAGATAAACATCCAAATAACAGTGTTCCAAAGGTGGCAAATCAAACATATCATAAAGTTTCTTAGGCATAAGAGAAATGCTAGCACCAAGCTCACATAAAGCATTACAATCAAAATCATTCACCTTCATCTTAATGATGGGCTCCCAACCATCTTCCAACTTCCTAGGGATAGAAGCTTCATGTTTTAATTTTTCTTCCCTAGCTTGCATGAGAGCATTTGTGATATGTTTTGTAAAAGACATATTTATAGCACTAGCATTAGGACTTTTAGCTAGTTTGCAAGAACATAATTACTTCAGAAATATCACAATCATCAAAATCAAAATCATTATGATCAATGGTAGTGGAACCATTGTCTCCCATATTTCGAAAAATTTCAGCACTTTTATCAGGAACAGTTTCAGTGGTTTTAGGCAATTTTAAACGTTTTGCAGAGGTAGTAGAAACATTGCCAACACCAATTATGTTACCATTGATAGTAGGAGGCTTACTAGCATGTGAAACATCAGCATTACTAGTGGTGGTAATAGTACAAACTCTAGCTATACTGTTCTCTTTATCAATTTTATCCTCTCTTTCCCATCTAGCATGCAATTCAGCCAACATCCTAATATTGTTGTCAATTTTAACTTGGATAGCATTGGCAGTAGCAAAAGTATTGTTCTCTTTAACATCATTAGGCATAACTTTTAGTTTCAAAAGATCAACATCAAGAGCAAGGCTATCAACTTTAGAAGCAAGAACATCAATTTTACCAAGCTTTTCCTCAACAGATTTATTAAAAGCAGTTTGTGTACTAATAAAATCCTTAAGCACGGCTTCAAGATCAGAGGGTACAGTTCTATTATTGCTGTAGGAATTACCATAGGAATTGACATAACAATTACCACTATTTGAAGGATAAGGTTTATAATTGTTACTACCACAATTATTCCTATAAGAATTGTTGTTGAAATTGTTGTTTTTAATGAAGTTCACATCAACATGCTCTTCTTGAGCAACCAATGAAGCTAAAGGAACATTATTTGGATCAACATGAGATTCACCATTCACAAGCATAAACATAATAACATCAATCTTATCACTCAAGGAAGATGTTTCTTCAACAGAATTTACCTTCTTACCTTGAGGAGTCCTCTCGGTGTGCCATTCAGAATAATTAATCATCGTATCATCAAGAAGCTTTGTTGCATCACCTAAAGTGATGGACATGAAGGTACCCCCAGCAGCCGAATCTAGAAGGTTTCTTGAAGAAAAATTCAGTCCTGCATAAAAGGTTTGGATGATCATCCAAGCAGTCAGTCCATGGGTGGGATAATTCTTTACCAATGATTTCATCCTTTCCCATGCTGCTCATTATCAATTTTTTTGAAATTCATAATGCTACTTCTCAAGGATATAATCTTAGCAGGAGGATAATATTTTCCAATGAAAGCATCTTTGCATTTAGTCCATGAATCAATACTATCTCTAGGCAAAGATATCAACCATTCTTTAGCTCTTCCTCTCAAAGAGAAAGGAAATAATTTTAGTTTAATATATCTCCATCTATATCCTTATACTTTTGCATCTCACAAAGTTCAACAAAATTATTAAGGTGAGCAGCAGCATCATCAGTACTAACACCAGAAAATTGCTCTTTCATAACAAGATTTAACATATCAGGTTTAATTTCATAAAAGTCTGCTTTAGAAGCAGGTGGAGCAATAGGAGTGCATATGAAATCATTATTATTTGTGCTAGTAAAGTCACACAACTTGGTGTTCTCAGGAGTACTCATTTTAGCAAAATTACAACTAGGCCGAAATAATAAAATAAATGCAAGTAACTATTTTTTTGTGTGTTTTTGATAAAGAGAAGCAAACAAGACAAAATAAAAATAAACTAAGCAAGACAATAACAAAGTAAAGAGATTGGAAGTGAGAGACTCCCCTTGCAGAAGGCTTGACTTCCCGGGCAACGGCGCCAGAAAATATGCTTGATACGTGCAAGGCACTGATACGTCTCCGACGTATCTATAATTTCTGATGTTCCATGCTTATATTATGCCAATTGCTACATGTTTTATATACACTTTATATCATTTTTATGCATTTTCTGGGACTAACCTATTAACAAGATGCCACAGTGCCAGTTCCTGTTTTCTGCTGTTTTTGGTTTCAGAAAAGTTGTTCTGGAAATATTCTCGGAATTGGACGAAACAAAAGCCAAAGACACGTACATGAAGACCAAAGGAGAGACAAAGGGGGCAGTGGGCCGTCCTCACCACGTGGCAGCGCGGTCCCACCTCCTGCCGCGCCATGACGTGGTCAGGGGCCCACAGGCCTCCACCGACGTTGCCCCTTCGCCTATAAATTGCCTTCCTCGGGAAAACCCTAAGTACCCGAGTCAATTTTCATGAAAAGTTCCAGAGCCGCCGCCGCCGTCAACTCTAACTCGGGAGGGTTCTGAAGCTCTTCCCGTCACCCTGCCGGAGAGGGGAATCATCACCGGAGGGCTCTACATCGCCATGCCTGCCTCCGGAGTGATGTGTGAGTAGTTCATCTTTGGACTATGGGTCCATAGCAGTAGCTAGATGGTTGTCTTCTCCTCTTGTGCCATCATGTTTAGATCTTGTGAGCTGCCTATCATGATCAAGATCATCTTATTGTAATGCTACATGTTGTGTTTGCTGGGATCCGATGAATATTGATACTATGTCAAGTTGAATACTGAATATTATGTCTATGTCTTTTATGATCTTGCATGCTCTCCGTTACTTGTTGATACTCTGGCCAAGTAGATGATTGTGACTCCAAGAGGGAGTATTTATGCTAGATAGTGGGTTCAGTCTCCATTTAATCTGGGGGAGTGACAGCAACCCCTAAGGTTGTGGATGTGCTGTTGCTACTAGGGGTAACCTAATGATGCTTTGTCTAAGGATGAATGTGTTGTTTACATTATGCACTTTACTTAATGCAATTGTCTGTTGCTTGCAACTTAATACCAGAAGGGGTACGGATGTTAACCTGAAGGTGGACTATTTAGGCACAGATGCATGCTGGATAGCGGTCTGTGTACTTTGTCATAATGCCCAAATGAATCTCATAGTAGACACCACAACTTGCACATGCATGTTATGCACTTATCAATATTGTCAATTGCCCAGCTGTAATTTGTTTACCCAGCATCTTAGTTATCTTTATGGAGAGACACCACTAGTGAACTTTGGACCCCGGTTCATTCTTTTACATCTGAAATACAACCTACTGCAATCATTGTTCTCTTTCATTCTTTGCAATTAAACACCATTTTCCATACAACACTTTTCATCCTTTGTTTTCAGCAAGCCGGTGAGATTGACACCCTCACTGATTCGTTGGGGCAAAGTAGTTTGATTGTCTTGTGTGCAGGTTCCAAGTCAACCGTCAGGACTTCTCGCACTCCCCAAGACGCATAGTTTTCTGACCCCGTTGACACCTTCAGAAGTGTCTTCCTCTCCTACTGGTTCGATAACCTCGGTTTCTTACTGAGGGCAGACTTGCCGCTACACTCATCAAACCTTACTCTTGGGGTCTCCCAACGACGTGTGGTTTACACGCATCAAGCAAGTTTTCTGGCGCCGTTGCCGGGGAGGTCAAGACACTTTGGATTCAGCAGGCTTTTATCGCGCGCCAGAAGTTTTCTGGCGCCGTTGCCGGGGAGATCAAGCCTTCTGTTAAGGGAGTCTCTCACTTCCAATCTCTTTACTTTGTTATTGTCTTGCTTAGTTTATTTTTATTTTGCTTTGTTTGTTCTCTTTATCAAAAATACAAAAAATTAGTTACTTGCTTTTATTTTGTTATTTCGGCCTAGTGTTCTTTTTGCTAAAATGAGTACTCCTGAGAACACCAAGTTGTGTGACTTCACAAGAACAAATAATAATGATTTCATATGCACTCCTATTGCTCCACCTGCTTCTAAAGCAGACTTTTATGAAATTAAACCTGCTCTATTAAATCTTGTTATCAAAGAGCAATTTTCTGTTGTTAGTACTGATGATGCTGCTGCCCACCTTAATAATTTTGGTGGACTTTGTGAGATGCAAAAATATAAGGATATGGATGGGGATATTATAAAACTAAAATGATTTCCTTTCTCTTTGAGAGGAAGAGCTAAAGAATGGTTGCTATCTTTGCCTAGAAATAATATTGATTCATGGACTAAATGCAAAGATGCTTTCATTGGAAAATATTATCCTCCTGCTAAGATTATAGCCTTGAGAATTAGCATTATGAATTTCAAGCAATTTGATAATGAACATGTTGCCCAAGCATGGGAAAGAATGAAATCTTTGGTAAAGAATTGTCCCACCCATGGACTGACTGCTTGGATGATCATCCAAACCTTTCACTAGTAGGAAAACCCTTATAGGGAGGTTGGCATTCTGTGGCGCACCCTTAATTGGTGCGCCACAGAAATATTTTTTGTGGCGCACCGGGCTTGGTGCGCCACAGAAAGTCACATTTCTGTGGCGTACTAAACCATGTGCGCCACAGAAATGTGACTTTCTGTGGCGCACCAAGCCCGGTGCGCCATAGAAAAGTCACATTTCTTTGGCGCACATGGCCAGGTACGCCACAGAAAGTTATCTCGGTGGCGGGTAAAATTTGAAAAAAAAAATCTATGGCGCACCGGGCTTGGTGCGCTGGATCGCCTTTTTAGTCTTGCAGGAAGTCAAGGAAAATGATAAAAATTTCAATAAATAAAATCCTTTGACATGTAGTTAGGTATGAGTGTCTAGTAGGTATAGAAATTTTGAAATATGATTTTTGACCTTTTCAGCAACAAATGAAAAATTCTTTGACGGGTTTACCCAGTCAGCAATTCACAGATTCCTCAAATTCCAAAAGAAAAAAAAAATTATTTCAAACAGACGAGTTTTCGCAGCGAAATCAAAAAAAAATTAAAAAATTTCAAAAGGTCCAAAAAAGACACATAAATGTATAACAAGGAAGATTGTTGACTTTTTTGAATTTTTTGATTTTTTTGGATTTTTTGAAAAAAATTAAGTTTTTTGAATTTTTTTAGGTTTCTTGATTTTTTTGGATCTTTTGAAACTTTTGAATCTCCTTTTAAAACTTTAAAAGTTTTTGAAAAAATCAGAAATTTAAAAACACACATTTATAACACATACCACACATATACATATACAAGTCTTAGGAGGGTTCATATGATATATATATCAATAAGAACTTGAGTAGCACAAGGGTAGGTGGACTGGGTGGAACTTAGAAGTTAAGCGTGCTAGGGTTGGAGCAATTTAAGGATGGGTGACCTAGCAGGAAGGTATCAGTTCAAAAATTCAAAATATATGAAAATAGTTCCAATAATTAGGATTTTTCATATTATATCATATTCTGATTTTTTTGAAACTTTTTATGTTTTTTTTTGCATTTTTTGAGAATTCTGTGGCGCACCTGGCTTTTTCCTACTAATGTTTTATGCAGGACTAAATTTTTCTTCGAGGAACTTGTTGGATTCGGCCTCTGGAGGGACCTTCATATCCATCACTTTGGGTGCTGCAACAAAGCTTCTTGATGATACGATGATTAACTATTCTGAGTGGCACACCGAAAGGGCTCCTCAAGGTAAGAAGGTAAATTCTGTTGAAAAAACCTCTTCTTTGAGTGATAAGATTGATGTTATTATGTCTATGCTTGCGAATGGTAAATCTCATGTTGATCCAAATAATGTTCCTTTAGCTTCATTGGTTGCTCAAGAAGAGCATGTTGATGTGAACTTCATTAAAAACAACAACTTCAACAACAATGCTTATAGGAATAATTTTGGTAGCAACAATTATAAACCTTATCCTTCTAATAGTGGTAACTAGCTGGGTGGCCCGCGCATTTGCGCGGCTAGACTGTTTATTAACTTTATATGTAACACTAAAATTTAAAATTTCGGCTTACAAAGTAAATATTTACGACTCGGTATTTTTTTCTGACTTGAATTCTTTGTAGATGCTTGTTTTTTCATTGCATTGAAATTACCTAGCTATGTTAGACAAAGTTAAAAAACTTTTTCAGTAATATTTGTTCATTTTAAAAGTATAAAGCTTTTACTTTTTTCAGCCAACCATGATGTTTCATTCTGATTCATGGATTGGGAACCACTATGCCCATATTTCCTATTTTTGTGGGAAATAAACTCTCTCACATTGAGAAGCATGGAAAGCGCGGCTGCCTACGGTAGCTACAGACTGCATGCACTCTCGACTATATCGGCCGACAACATAACTAATTGTGTAATACAAACTACAAAGTTCATGTCTTGTACAAACGGACATAAATCTATTAGAGCTGTAAGAAAATTATGTTTGTTCCAAAGACAAATTCACAGAAAGACTGAATATGATAGTTAGAATGCCTCGCAAAACTACAGAGAGAAATATATGTTAGTTGATCATCAAAGGAACAACATAGAGACTACCACAAAATAGTTGTTTAATAATCAAGTACAATTGGTTATCGAATTCGGGTCAAAGTATTCAAGATAACATCCAATTGAAAAAAATGTCAACCTGGACTCAAAGTGAATACTCGCTTAATTACTCATATTATGCTTTTCTGGTCATCATGTCTGCTCGATCACTTCCGGCCAAACCTTCTTGTTGTGGGCGTTAACTCGATTCAAACTTCAAATCCAGCTTGATTCAATTTACCTAGCTGCATTGCCATAAGTTCTCCATAGTGCGGCTATGTTCTTTCCAAAACTTCTGTACAACCGTGATACAGGTGAACCCAATCTGTTAGGATGGCGTTCACTACTGCAGAAAGGCTTATAGCCGCCAAGCGGTTAGTGACGGTCAAAACTGTATATAAAAGCAAAATATTTGTAGTTAACGTCATTGAATCTTATAAAGTTTGCAAATCAAATTTACCTTCTAAAACCTACAATGAAGTATTAATTCTTTGTCAGATTGTCTCTATGTAGGTCGAACAAATCTGATTGATAAGATAAAATATTTCCTCGCTAGTTGGGTGGCCCGCGCACTTGCGCGGCTAGATTGTGTAGAGTATTTGATATGCAATTTTGTATTATGTCTTTTTACGAAAATCTATTATTTACCTCGATGCATTATTTAATTTGTTTTAATTTCCCCGCGCATTTGCGCGGTTAGATTCACCAAATATGTTTATATTATTTCTTTTTATCTGATGTTTGTTCCTTATTTAATTTTTATATAATTCAACACAACGTTATAAGAGAGATAATATGATGTGGGGCTATATATATTCACCAATTACCGTTATATTATTCCTTTGTCGAATGTTTGGGGAAAATCTTTAGGCGCATTTTTATTTTGAAGCCATCATAGTTACATCATTGATTGTATAAGCGAAAATAAATCTCGGTGTGTGTGCCTACTTTTAATGATACTTATATTATAACAAATTGTCTATAGGGACCATCTCCTTGATAGTCAAGAAGAGGATCTTCTCCTCAAAGCTATACCGACTTGCATCCTCAAAGCAGTAAACAGTAGATTTGTTCCATGTATATGTGTTGTGAGAGGTACCCCAACATTGGTGCATTTCAAGTGACCTACATATCCCAACAGTTTGCTCTCGATGAATTGGTTGGCCGGAGCAGGAGTGTAGGTGAGCTCAGCGGTAGGAGGAATTCTTCGAGGTGGCGCTGTTGAGGAGGCGTTCGCGGCAACAACGGCAGGGTTCAGCCATAGGAGGCAGGAGATGAACCAATGGCTCCAGGATCGTCTCAGGTTGTAAGACGCGGTTCACGCCGATCAATTACGAAAAGTCCATAACTAACAGAAATAGGTAGAGCGAGGAAGCAGAGGTCCTTCATGTTTCTGTGTGCTCCGCCTTCTGGTCGACGGCCGGCATCGTCCCGCAGCTCCTTCACGTAGCCTACCAGCCGCAGCTAGTCGCCAGCCAGCCTCGTCCTCCTTCTTGACATAGCAGCTCGGATTCGATTTCCAGGTTCGTTGCCGACGCCCGATTTGGTGGAGAGGTGTGCAGGCGCGAGAGGTTCCTTCCTATATTAGCTGAGGGATTATAGGTTGTCCGTTAGTGTCCGTTTGTTTCTACGGTACGTGGTGAGATCAAACACTTATGACCGATGTGTGTACTTTCCTAAGCTTAGGTCCCGTATACTTCCTAAACAAAGTTTTTTTCTTTCCAAATTCTCGAACGTGTTAAGGCCGGACATCTTTCCGCTCGTTTCAGCTTCCATGTGGTCATGTAAATCTACACCGTTTGTACATCATAACATCAGTGAAAAAGGGAAGATCTTATAATTTCACGATTTGACAGCTTAATATCATTGGACATCCGATCAATTAGAATGGAAATTTTATTAATAATTACTAACTTGTATATATCAAGCTGCGAAGTGAACTTAATTAGGTGCCACTAATGCAACAAAAAAAACTTCATAGTTACACTATCTATGAATTCTACAAAAATAACTTCTGTACAACGGATTGATGACCACATACCTGAAAATGTTAGCTCTAAAAATGATCTGCAGGCTGCAGCTAAAAACTAGAGGTTGGTGCAAGCAAAATAATGCAACCTCCCCTACAAAATGTACTTCTGTTTTGTAAACACTGAAGAGAATGAGACCTAAGTGAGAAAACGAAAAAGAGAGTGTATATGATTCCTGCAATGTGCAGCCAATCCTAAGTAAATACATGAAAAAAGTAATTGGCTAATGAAGGAAAAACATTAATTCTTTGGGTACTTGTTATTTGGTGAATTTGTTGGCATCAAGTTTTGGTCAAATTAAACTCAGGGTAAAGTTTTACGGTATTTTAAAATTCAGGATCTCCAAGTTTTTAAAACTTCATCCTACGGCCTACAGCTGATTGTAAAGATGTCTACGTTGAGAAGAATATCAGGAGAAAAATATAGGCATCACCTCTTCTTGGTGTTATACACCATACCCGACAATATTCCATAAATCTGCTGAGTTAATCTCTTTTTATCATGTTCTTACTCTAAGAGAATCCTTGCTTGACTCCCTTGTACCGTCCATAAACGTTTCTAAATAGATGACAAAGGTATATGGCTTATGTCCTGCGCCAAGAGCAAACCTAAAGATACATCAAGATAAGTACAAATTTATAAATAAAATATGCAATATATGGAGCATCATAAGTTATTTCTTCTTCATGTTCTAGACGGATAATAAGAACACTCAGAAAACGTTAAAAAATTAGGACTATTACCTGCAAATGTTGCCCTGTAGATTTGCAATTTTCAGTTATTAGCTTTTACAGTTTATAGCGCAATGGAGTCATTACCGAAGAAGGCAATTACCAACCAAAATTCCCATGCGTATCACACAATTACAGATTGGTGGGTGATGATTCCGCCTCTGTCCCAAGATGTCGTCAATATGTGGTTATCCTATCCTCCTTCCCGAATGTGCAATAACACACATGAAGTTCCCTGCAATAATTTTTTTTTGATAGCTCCCTGCAACAACACACATGAAGCATTAGCAAATCTTGGTGTTATACACAATACCCGACAATATTCCATAAATCTGATGAGTTTATCTCTTTTTATCACGTTCCTACTCTAACCATTAAATTATAAGTATCAATCGATGGAGTACTGGATTGCTCGTATAATCAGCATACTGTATAAACCGAGAAGAAAGAACACAACCTCAATCCTTAACTTTACATTCTTGTAATGTATATTTTGCACAATGAATAACAAATGCTCCTTCAATGCAACCTTTTGCAGGTTAAAGGTAGCACACGGATCTGAAACAGGAGCATAAATTACTTGCCTAAGATTAGAATACTGGAAAGCCGAGTAATGGGCGATTTTAATCCATGCCTGCGCTGCATGCCTGCATGGCTAATGCTTCTTTTCCATGGGAAAAAAAACCATGTCAATAGTCAGACCATTGTTCAGAGTACGCTCGGACCAGCCACAATCATCTGTACATCTCTGTCGTGAAAATTCAGGAAGAAAAATCACCTTTCTAGTGAGTCGACTCTCCCAATTTCTCAATCGATTGACTTTCCCGTGAATCTGCAAAGCTTGTTAGGCCAAGCTCTTGGACCGTGAGGCTTGACCACGGCGGGGAGTCAGGCTGGAGCTGTGGATATGGCGTTCCCGACCGGCAAGGCTGCATCTCGCCGTTGCCAATTTGAAAAGGCAGGAGCGGCCCTTGCAGTTGTGTCCTCCGCTGAGGAGGCGCACGGTGGCCCGCATCTCGTTCATCGATGACTGGAGCGTCCGCACTGCCGGCAGGTCGAGTTGCAGAACTGCACTTGGTTTCGCCGAGATGATAGATACATCAATAACGTCTGCGAGGTTCACGCCGGCCGAGATCTCGTAACGCAACCTGGACGGGGCTGCTACGCCTGAGAGAAATCGATCTGCCTCTTCTCTTTTTTTTAAGACGATCAGCTTCCTTCTTAGTGAAGTGCGACATGGTGTCCTTGCCTGTTGATGATTTTCGTTCTTCCGTGATGGAGAAACTTCAACATCGTTGCGACGGTCTCTAGACGCAAGCCGCGATGCATGGTTCGGTTGAATACCCAGAGTTTTGTGCGTCGCTTCACTCGCGAAACTGGAAGCCAATGGCGGCGGCCGGCCGGCCGGCCGGAGAAAATCGCCCCGTGTCGTCGTGTCCTTTCAATCGAATTTAACAACACTTCTGTCTCGTGTTCGTCTCTCTCTTGGTATCAAATATGCACACGGTACGATCTAGCACATGTTTAAAATAATGACTCGTGTCTTATCTACACGTGTGCATGCAAGTCTCTATCCTTCCCTTTTAATCGATCTTGCTTGCCCACGTCACTAAAAGTTATGTTCTAGTAATCGAACTTTAAATCTACATCGTTAACTCTTAGCTGGTTAATTGTGGGGACCCCGGACTAGCTGTCCGAAATACCCGATTATGCTTAACACAACGATCCCGTGATCAGTCTGTCGTTACACATAATCCGAATTGGATACCAAAGTTCACATCCATTATAATACCGAATAAAAAGTCTTACATAAATGGTCATTTAGACCAAGTCTTACATAGCTGCCTTCATGGGCCAAACCAAAATATCAGCGGAAGCTACGGCGTAGTAGACATCATATTCTAACGATGACAACCCGACAGGCAGCTGACTTGTGGAGATCCTTAGTTGGCGTAGAAGTCGCCATACTCCTGCTCGGCGTAGTGCTCCTCCTCATAGTCTGGCTAGGACAATAGTCAGGGACGAAACCAATATGAGTACATTTGAATGTACTCGCAAACTACCCCAACATGAGTATGCACTAGTTTTATTTTAGTTGACAACTATTATTTATTTTAAAACATCTCTATATCTTTACTGAAAAAGGTAAGAAGAGTTTTATAACTATCTTTAAAGAAGTCACCATTTTTATCTGTTTCTCCAAAACTCCTCCTTTCCCGACCACAGCCCGTCATGGTCCACTTTCATCCAACCACCTCATACCGATCCGTTGGTATAGGTGTAGGAAACATTCTCCACTTCATTTTTCTTTTAAAACTCAAAGTCTTTTAAAAACTTGCACATGGTCTTAGGACAGTCTCCCAATTGTCCATATCCGAGGACTCGGCTATTCGAATAGTTTTTAACACTCTGCAGAGGTAGCACGCTTTTAGCCCACATCCATCCGGCAACTCATCGTGTCTGCCACGTCTCGCCATACCAGGTGTATGCGAAGTAAGCCGCCGGCCATAGCCTCTTATTTGCTCATGCTAGTATAGGATCCTTCCCATATGACACTTTCCATCGACACCCAGTCCAGTTTCCCGTCAGAAACCCTAAGTGTGAGGATTCATAGTTTTGTCCGGCGGTTTATGGTGGAACCTTCTATCCTCCCCACCAACTTGTGTGAGGACCCGGGTCAGGGGGTAGGTCCTCGGACCATCCCCTCATGCATAAGAGCAAACTACATGACTAAGCCTTTTCCATATATGGTAAATGTGGTCGCACAGGGTAAGATTGGTCGTCATAGTACTAGGACACTGTGCATTTTTCATAAACATCACCATTTTTCCACTTCTCCATTCCAACACCGACATCTCGGCATTTCATAAACTCACAAGTAATTGCAAAGGAGTTTTGAATAAACCATATTTTTTTTCCCATCCTATAATTTGATATAACTGTCTTATATTTCTACATAGGTGGCAAAATAATTTCCATTTACTTTTGAAATGGGTTTTATAAATCTTGCCTTGAGAGTAAAACATGTTATGAAAGTAGATGCACATATTTATAGTGCAAGCTCAGAGAATAGCTTGCCTTGCTCGGCAAAGTGACCTTGATCTTGTTCTTCAGTTTCAACAAACTCTCCTTCCTCGATATATCCGACAACATTCTCGTCTAATTAATAAACAAACAATGCAAACAATCACTAATCTATACAAGCAATCATCTCAACATAACAATCATGAACATCACAAATAGCTACTGCACAAATCAGACCATACAATTTGGTTTTCAAATAACTGAACTAAACATTATTTAATTACTTCTAAATTATGGCAGAAACTTCTTGAACATGTTTAATTCCACAACTTGAGTTCTGTTGGTCACAAAAATACAAAATAAAATTCTATGGAAAGCTACTGATGTGTAGAAGACAACACAATTTGATTTGGTTCAATTGGAGTTACTAAACTCCCTACACAATTGTTTGAATCCAGAAGCTTAATTATCAAGTTTTAGCTACCAATTAAGTTCTATTGCTTCAAAAATTAAATCCTTTTAGGGGTGACTAAACATGACTAAATGTGACCTAACAAAATTGGTCCTAATTCATTTGGGTTAACCATTTAACATATTTAAATGTTTGAGTGCAGAAGGGTGTTTAAACTTCTACTTTAAACTAAACAAATCCTACTGCACAAATAATTCTACCAAAATTAAGGAAGCTAATACAAGGCAGTACTAAGCTAGCAAAATTGGTTTGGAATTATTTGGACTAACAGAGTATCAGAAACAAACAAGTTTAGAATTTAAACCTTCTGTAGTATTTTTAATAAAACTTTTTATTTATTTAATTAAATGGAATGAATCGAATTGGGTTGGTTAAAAAATTTCATAAGCTTTCCAGAACAATTGAGTTTGATTTATTTGGATTCCTAAATCTCGAGATATTGAATTTCAAAGTTGGATCCAGTACTGATTTCATATTTCCATTTTAAACAGAGAAATCCAGTTATGGATAATGTTTAAATCTCTGACTAGTGGGGCCTACATGGCAGCGGCACAGCGCGCGCGGGAAATTGTTTAAAACCTGACGAGCGGGGCCCGCCCATCAGTCTCTCTCTCTCTTTCTCTTCTAAACGAAGCGGTAAGGCACCGTCGGATCAAGATCCAACGGCCCTTGATCAGCGCAACGACGGCGACCACTTTTCAGCGGCGCTGCCGCGCCGGCGACGGCGAGGTGGATGAATCTCTCACCTAGAGGGCTCGGGAGGTCATGGCGATGATGCAGATTGACGGCGGAGGCTCGAGGAAGGTGCTGGTGCGAGCTGTGCTTGCTGGGACGGCGTGTAGCGGCGACGGCGAGGTCTCCAACTTCCACGGCCACGGGCACGAGCTCCGGCGAGGTCCTGACTCCTCTCCTTTGCCCTAAACAGAGGGAAAAGCGAGGCGCGTGAGTGCGGTGTGGTTGCAGAAGAGTGTGTAGGCCAGAAAGAAGGGAAAGGGAGAGTGTGGCGTCGCGGCCATGCTCGACCTCGACGGCGGCAGAGGCTGCGGCAGAGCACGCTCTCCTGGCGGTGCACGGCGAATCGATAGGGAGAAGTGAGGGAGTGGGGTGGTGTGGTGTTCCCAGAGGGGTGTGGGGGTGGTTTTATGGCGCAGGGCAGGCGTATCATGGACGGAGTGCACGATCGACGTCCATGGCGCACGGCGGAGATATTTCTCCTCGAATCCGTCGCGGTGGTGCGAGGGACGTGGAGACTAGGCGTCCACCGGGGTCCGGACACATTCTAGAAGCTCTGGCCCGAGCGGTGCGTGTCGAGGTGCAGAGAGCTGCGCGAATTTGGGCCGGCATCGCCGCGGCTGCCACGGCGGCGCTGGGGTGAATTCGAGGCGAGGGAGGACGTAAGTGCTCTCCTCTGCGGCGCCGCGGCTACAGCGGCACGGGAGCGAGGGAGAGCGCGGCCAGGGGGGCCTGGGGAGCGTGGAAACGGCGGGGAACGGTCACGGCGACACGGCGTTGCGTCGGGGCGAGGGAGAGAGGTGGACGACGACGTTCTTGCAGAACGCCCCCTGGATTCTTTTTTCTATTTACAACTAGGTCCTTCTCTGCTTCTTTTTCTTCTTTTCATTTCCAGCAGCATTTCTGGAATTTCTTTGAGGTACTTAAACATTTTAGAAAAATTCACAAATATTTGCGAGGCTTCCACATAGCATGTAGTAGCTCCACAAAATTTGGCATTTCAAAATAAAATGTTTTGAATCATTTTCTTTCATAGGGTTTTAATTATTGCATTTTGTTTTATTTCAATTGTTTTTATTTTTGAATTTTAAAAAATAGGTGTAAAATATTATTTGGAAGAGATAAGTGATAAGAATGTAAATGAGAGGTTTGATATACCACTCCTCTGAATTTTGTTTGGAACATTATTGAGTTTTTTTTGTCACTTTTATTTTTCTTGTTTCACTTTTTATTAATTCGAGCAACAAGCAACACAAGCAACAAGAATTAATTACCGCAAGCAACAATTGACAAACAACACATAAAATCAACAAAAGTTTTTGTTGGCTCTCATTTTTGGAATAATAATACTGATTAATATTTTTGGGATGTTACAATCCTTCCCCCCTTAAAATAAACCTCGTCCCGAGATTTGCTAGGCCTGGGTACTAAAGAGGTCTGGAAATTCGCTTCGAAGATAATCTTCGCGTTCCCAAGTTGCTTCTTCTTCGGAGTGGTTAGTCCACTGGACTTTGTAAAACTTGATCGCACGCCTCCGGGTAACACGAACATCTTCTTCGAGAACCTTGAGAGGTCTCTCACGATAGGTCAGGTCTTGGTTCAGGTCGATGGAGAGGTGGTCGATGTTTTTGAAAACATCAGGCTGGTCAGGAACTTCAAGACACTTCCGGAGCAAGGAAATGTGGAAGACATCATGATAATCTCCTAACTCCTGGGGCAATTCCAGCTGATAGGATACTTCTCCTCGACGAGCAATGATCTTGAAGGGTCCGATATACCTTGGCGCTAATTTTCCTTTGACATGGAAACGCTGCATTCCTTTAAGGGGTGTCACTCGGAGATAAACATAATCTCCAACGTTGAAGGTGAGGTCACGGCGCTTGGTGTCAGCGTAACTCTTCTGGCGGGATTGGGCAGTTTTGAGGCGTTCACGAATAAGCTGAACTTGCTCTTCAGCTTCACGGAGGGTATCTGGTCCGAACAATTTGCTTTCTCCGGAAACGGACCAATTCAGGGGTGTACAACACTTCTTGCCGTAAAGGGCTTCAAAAGGGGCCATTTGCAGACTAGACTGATAACTGTTGTTATACGAGAACTCTGCAAACGGAAGACAATCTTCCCACTTGGAACCATAGGATAGAACACATGCGCGAAGCATGTCCTCCAATATCTGGTTCACTCGCTCAGTTTGGCCATCGGTCTGGGGATGATAAGCTGTGCTAAAGGCTAACTTGGTTCCGAGGGCTTCATGAAGGGATTTCCAGAATCTTGAGGTGAATTGCGTGCCTCTATCAGATAGAATCTTCTTAGGCACACCATGCAGGCTCACTATTCTGGAAATATACAGGTCTGCTAACTAAGCTCCGGTATGAGTGGTCTTGACAGGAACAAAGTGGGCAACCTTGGTCAGTCGATCAACGATGACCCAGATTGAATCATGGCCTCGGTTGGATCTTGGAAGTACGGTAATAAAATCCATTCCAATCTCATCCCACTTCCACTCGGGAATTTTCAATGGTTGAAGCAACCCAGCGGGTCGCTGATGTTCAGCCTTAACTCGCTGGCAGATGTCGCACTTAGCTACGAACGAACCAATCTGTAATACCCCACAGTTTAGAGAGTCGGAAGGGTAGAAATAAGATTTGTGCATTTGCATAGCATGCATCTGAAAACGCGGGAAATTTTGGCGCGTTAGAATAAATAATGCAAAGTGATCGATGTTTCTCTCGACTAGGTGAATTAGGGTTTAGATCATCTGGTGGAGTGCGATAAACTTCGACATGATCTTTATAACAACTAAGTAGGAATTAGGATCTTATGTCGAGTCTTTCCAAATTTGGAATGACCTTCCTAAATCTCTCGACATTCTGATCACAATTTTAAATATGACATGATATAATTCTAAAGAGCATAAGACACAACCATCAGTATTCATCATCTCACTATTTACACATATTTAATCATCCAAGTATCTAGTACATCATCAGGTTCTCATTTCTCATCACATCAAATCATTATCTCCTCATACCACCCATCTCAAACGCATGATTCAAACCTTAATGTCCAAAGTCTAATACACAACAAATTGAATGGGACATATAGTCCAACTTGACAAGATAAAACTGAACAAATATTGAACATTACAACTTATATAGAATACATCTTTTGAAATGAATAAAAAGAAGCCTAAAACTAAATCTTGATCTTCTTATTTTCCAAATCTTCCTATTCATCTTCAATTCATTTCCTGCAAAATAAACAAAGACAATAGGAGAGGGAGTTGATAATTAAAATGTGTGCCTTCACCACAAGGGTGAGGCAATTTAATGTTGGAACTCAACTAATGGATATTAGGAACTTGTCCTAATATCCAATTATCGACTAGAGGGATCAATTCTATCTTAGGCAACATTGGGGAACTTATGGATCAAATTGGATCATTTGAGGCAATGTGGATCAGGCAACAAGAAGGCAACAAGGGACATGATCCATTTGAGCAAGATACAAAGGCAGCATAAGCAAAGGCAATTGTTATTGATCCATATTTATTTATCTTAGGCAACTAGTCAATCCCTCTAATCTAGTCAAGTTCCTAAATAAGAAAGCCCACATGAAAAGAAAGATTATTTCTCCAATGGTATTATTTACCAAGGAAGAATATAGACAAATGCTAAAGCCCACAATCTGAAATTATTAAGCCACATGATCACCACCCATAAATGGCCAAGCCCACATAGGAGAATCAGCCCACAAGTCCATCTAGTGACAATTACCACTTGTCTTGCTCAAGAATAAATCCCACAAGAAGATAAGACCAAGCTTGGGAGGGATAAGCTTGCCACATAGGAGAGCTATCCACAAGCAAAATATCTCACATTACTTGAACCCTAAGGAATGCCCAAGCATGAGAGCTTGACAACCAAGCACCTTACTCACCAATGCAAATGAGGAGTCACCTAGTGGTGTGTCATCACCACAACAACCAGCCAGTAGTTTATAAACAGCACCACAACCATCCTAGCAAATTCATTTGCCACAAAGACATTTTCAAAAAGCAGCCACTAGCAGACACAAGTCACAACCATCACAAACCACACTTTTCACAAGCACTAGAACATCTAGCAGCACCATTTCCATCTGTTCTTCACCAAGAACAACCACAAATCACAAGCCAATCAGGGAGATCACCTAAACCATCTACTACAAGCCACTAAACCCAAGAAGGAGGCCAGTAGCAGAAGAAGACAGTAGAACCACAAGAAGCAGTCCAGAAGAGGTGGTTGAACCCTGGAGCAAGATCAGACTCTTCCGTAGCTTGATCTGCTCTACACCCAAGGTTGTTAAACATATGTGCTAGAGAGTGATTTAGCAGGTTTTGTAAATGACAGAACCATGCTTGAGTGTTGAATTTAGCATCTGTTCTTAACAGAACCTTGCTCAGCAAGGTGTGGTGCTATAGAAGATGATTTGCAAGCAGAGTACTTCTGTTCTGTGCAAGAAATAGGGCAGAGAGATGAAAGGGAGTGAAGTTGAGTGCAATATCATTTTGTTTGAGCATCTACAGAAGCAAGGGGTTGATCTTAGTGTAGCATCTGTTCTTATTTTGCTTAATAAAGCATCACCCACATGACAGTGAACCAGCAGAGCTGGATTAGCTGCTCATATCAAAGTTGTGCACTTAGAAGAAGCACAGGAAAACATAAAAATCATTTTTAATCAAGAAAGCTACTGTGTAACTCTACAAGGAGGCATCACAGTGAGCAAAACATGATCAAATCATGCTCTAAACCAATTAATCATCACAGCTAGCACAAGTTCTAGCACAGAAATAATTTTCTTATACATTTATAATGTCAGTGAGCAAGAAATGCTCTTCACAATAATTCCAGAGGCAGTGGGAAGATCTACACATGCTAGATCTACACCATTCACCTCTACTGGGTGCACATAGAGGAGGCAGTGCACATATCCGAGTAAATCATCATCCAAACAACAAGAACCTAACCAAGAAAAGAGTACCTAATTAATCCAAGTCTAGAATCATCTGTATCTAGAAGTAGCAGAGGCTAGGAGAAGGAGAAGGAGGAAAGAAAATTTGTACCTTGCGTCCATGGCCGTAGCTCCACGGCGGTGAGGCAGTGCCCGCGCTACCGTTGGAGGGGGCTCATGGAGGTCGTGGACCAGCTCCACAGGACCACGGCGGCACAGAGGTCAAGCTCTGCGCCCAGCCATGGTGAACTCACCAGAGAAGAGAAGAAATTAGGCGGCGCCAGCACTGGAACCCTAACCCTAGGGTTGGGTTGCGTGCGACCGTGAGAGGAGGCGAGGCACGAATCACCTGGACAGAAGAGAAGAGCGGAGAGAGGGGAGCGTTTTGCCCCAGACCGAGGCGGCGGAGATGGCCGGAGCTGGCCGGAGCGAGGCGGCGACGCCGCAGGGGACACGGGAGCCAGAGGAGCTCGAGCACGGGCTCGTGTTCGTGCGAGTGAGGAGTGAGAGAGAGAGAAAGTGGACCGGTTCGGTCGAACCAAACCAAGTCCACGTTCTTTGAGCTGGTTTTGACCAGGGGCTTAATTGTAAAAACATTTGAATTTACAAATTCTTCCAAACTTCAAAACTTGCTATAAATTCAAATAAATTCGTAAAAATACTTTAAAAATATCTACAAATATTAGCATAAAATAATCTATTTAAATAAAATACTAACAGGAATTTTTGAAAATTATTTCTTTGATTAAAAATCCAAAAATCCTTAAGTGGATTATTCTTTGGAATAATTTCTTAAAATTATTTTCTCAAGAAAAATAATCTTGGAAAATAAATACTAAGTTCAAAATAATATTTGAACTATACCAAGACTATCTTGTTACTCATCCTAAATCAAAAATATTCAAACTTAAATAATTTTTTACACCAAATTCAAATACACAAAAATCAACTAAAATATGCAACATACTCTACAAAATATGAGGAATTTTTATGTAAGTTTTATTTGAAGTTTTGAAAAACATTTTGTAGATGAAAAATTCAAGGATCCTTAAGTGGAAATGACTTGAAATTCTTTTTCAAAAACTATTTTCTTAAAAGAAAATAATATGGGAAAATAAAGTCTTGAAATTCAATTATATTTAACTATTTAAATTCAATCACTTTAAATTTATTCCTCATGAAAATTGTTGTCAAACACTTTAAATAATTAACAACTTCAAAACACTCAAAAAGTCTTAAATCGGCAACTTGGGAATTTTGGGGTGACGATGCATTACATGATTACGCATAATAGCATGCTGCTAGAATTTTCAGTAGTCCTTATCAGGATTACTTTGCTATTTTCAGAACTCGGGGTTTTACCGCAAACCCTAGAACCCCGAAGAGTTGAACGGCCATTTTTACCATAGGCAAGTTCATTCTTGCATGTCCGTTGAAATATTTTTATCAAAGTATTTATAAAATACTATATATTTATCATCTGCATAAAAAGAAAAACCTATTTTCGAATGATGTGAATTACTATATATATTATTGTTGGCTGGCAATGGAACCACGGTTTGATGTTGTGGTCGAGGTTCCATTGTACGGGAAAGTATATACCTAGGATTAATTACCAATGTCACAGTGATCCTTGCGCCGTATTGAAGCGTTTACCATGAGATCTGCTATGGACGGTAAAAGTCAGCCGTATCTTCTCTCGTTCACATGTCCTCGGCAGGCTATTACCTGGTTGCGTCCGTTGCGGCGGCTAACTGCGTGGAAGCGCGTGACCTTCCCACTCGACGGGGTGACTGGAATAGAAGCTCGGGAGGGGTGGCGGGCCAGTGGTCTTAGTTACCAGCCGCGTCACAAATGGGCGGATATGTGTTGTGCGGAGAGGGCGGTGATTGGCTTTGGACTCACACCTGGCCCCATACCAAGGAAGTATGGACGGGATAGCTACCCGGAAAGGCAACAAGGCTGGGTTTCTCTCATGGGTAAAGTTACGCAGCTCTGCAGAGTCAACAACAAGAAACTGTGACTGTCACATCCGTGTTCCCGGAAGGAACTACAGACCGCAGCGGGAAAGGCATCCCAAGTGATGACTATGAACCCGTGGAGACTGTGAGCATAGTTTGGTGAAAATAAAATGGACCCTTTCCTAAAAACATTTTCCAAAACTTGCATTATGCCAATGACCGTTGGTCATGGCAGTAGCTAGTGCATAAAACACCTTATCGCCTATATTATTTGAACTTGCCGAGTAACGCTCATGTTGCTCACCCTTTTCCCCGTTGACCCTCTGCTTAGATTTTTGGAGCCAGCAAAGGAGTTGACAGATAATTATCACGACGTCGAGAAGGTCTTCAACAAGGAATCAAGTCTACCTGGTGAAGCTGGAAGGAGCCAAGTGCTACTTCATCAACAGAAGAACGACGACAACAGTGCCAATGGAGGAGCAACGACACCAGCGCAATGACGTACATGAGGACCACATTGTTAATGGAGAAGACAACACCTATTGGAAAGAGGAGTACAACTCTGTATAAAGATATTCCAGATGGAATAGATTAGGGCTGTGACAACAGCAGTAGTGGATCAGGAATTAGAGCTAGAGCTGATATCCAGCTTAAGAGTTACGATTTGGATCTTTCTGTATTTCATTTGCAAGAGACTTGCTTCAATATAAAAGGAGGGTCTCAAGATTTTGTATTGAATAGTGTTGTAATCCTATAGTGTTACCTTGGACCGGCTATGTTTCTGTTGTACTACTCTAAGGGATGTAATATTTGTGGAGAGGTCCTTCCGTGCGTGTTACATCAACGACTTGTACACTACAACATGCAGTGGTGTGCTGGGTCACCGCACAATCTCTCGCTTCATTCCATGCCACCAAAATCTTTCTCGAAGGTCTTGGTACATTTTGGTTCCGCCGGGGTGGATTGAATAAGGGGTCTCATGGGCCTCCTTCAGGATTAACTCCTTAAGTTCCGTGACATTGGGCACACAGATACGGTTATTGAATTTCAGCACTCCTTCAGCATCTTCGGTAAAACCGGGTGCTTTGCCGAGGGAAATCTTGTTCCTAATTCCCTCTATGCTTTCATGACCTTTTGGGCTTCTTTGATTTGATCCATCAGGGTTGGGGTTAACTCTAATTGGCGAGATAACCATGGCTAACAAGCTCTAGTCCAAAATCTTGGAACTCTTTGAACAAGGCTGGCTGTTCGGCTTGGATCAGGGCATTCAGGGTGCAAGGTTTGCGACTAAGGGCATCGGCAACTACATTAGCCTTTCCAGGGTGATAATGGATTCCAATATCATAATCCTTGATTAATTCCATCCATCTCCTCTGTCGCAGGTTCAGATCTTTCTGGGTGAAAATATACTTCAAGCTTTTGTGATCTGTATAGACCTCGCAGCGATGTCCCGCAAGATAGGGACGCCACGTTTTGAGAGCAAGAACAACAGCAGCTAACTCCAGTCATGGGTTGGGTAATTCTCTTCATGCGGTCGCAACTGCCGGGACAGATACGACACAACTTTGCCTTCTTGCATCAGAACGCAACCAAGTCCGAGGCGTGATGCATCGCAATACACGTCGAAACTCTGGGTGACGTCTGGCATGATCAGGATTGGGGCTGAGGTTAGTCTCTTCTTCAGTTCTTGGAAACTATCCTCACACTTCTGAGTCCATTCAAATTTCTTGTCCTTCTTCAACAGTTGGGTCATAGGTTTGGCTATACTGGAAAATCCTTCAACGAACTTGCGGTAATAACCGGCAAGTCCGAGAAAGCTTCGGATTTCACACACTGGTTGGGGATAACCAGTCAACAATGGCTTGGATCTTCTCTGGGTCACAGAAATTCCTCCGGCAGACACAACATGTCCGAGAAATGCCACTTCACTGAGCCAAAACTCACACTTGCTAAGCTTGGCATACAGCTGGTGCTCTCGGAGAGTCTCCAAAACTAGACGCAGGTGTTCAGCATGCTCTTCTTCGGTCTTGGAATAAATAAGGATGTCATCAAGGAAAACTACCACGAACTTGTCGAGGTACTCCATGAAAATCTTGTTCATGAGATTCATGAAATAGGCTGGGGCATTGGTCAGACCAAAAGACATCACGGTGTATTCAAACAAACCGTAACGAGTGGTGAAGGCGGTCTTGGGAATATCTGTCTCTCGATCTTCAACTGATGGTATCCTGTCCGAAGATCGATCTTGGAAAAGACTCGGGCTCCGTTCATTTGATCGAACAGATCCTCGATCTTGGGAAGAGGGTACTTATTTTTAATGGTCACGTCATTCAGCTTGCGATAATCCACACACAGGCGTGTGGTACCGTCTCTCTTGTCCACAAATATAATGGGTGATCCCCAAGGTGAAGCGCTTGGGCGAACAAGTCCTTTGCTGAGCATATCTGCCAATTGCTTCTTCAACTCAACCAGCTCTTCCGGATTCATCCGATAAGGTCTTTGGGATATAGGGGCGGTTCCTGGGATAAGCTCAATTATGAACTCAATTTCCCGGTCTGGCGGCATACCAGGCAATTCTTCTGGGAAAACATCCTTGAACAGGTGAACAACACGGATCTCATCTAGGGCAGGTCGAGCTATGCTCTCATGGCAGCCTGGGTGAGATTGACTAGTTTCAGACACATACTCCACTTCTACTTCTTTGTCGGTGGTGATGGATACAGCTCTTCTGGCACAGTCAATTCGACCATGGTACTTGGCTAACCAATTCATACCGAGTATAACATCGATGCCTTGGGTTCCCAGAACAATTAAGTTAACTGGAAACTTTTCTCCTTTGATCTCAAGGGGTACATCGGAGCAAAACATCTTGGTCTCTACGGTGGATTCTGGGATTTGGATGACCATGGGTTTGGGTAAGAGGCTCTCGACTAAACCTCCCTTAGCAACAAATTCTTGGGTAACAAATGAATGGGTAGCACCAGAATCAAACAGAACAGTTGCAGGTACTGAGTTGACAAGGAACGTACCCAGCACAACATCCGGAGCATCCTGAGCTTCTTCAGCATTGATGTGGTGCAGACGACCCTTGGCAACAGCAGCATTTCCGCGGGTGCGGCATTCTTGCCATTTCCATTTCCATTGCGGCCTTGACCATTGTTCTGTGCCGGCGCATTGGGGCGCTGGACATTCCTCTTGGGATTGGGACATTCTTTGGAGTAGTGACCCTTGTTGCCGCATTCAAAGCAGATCACATTGGGATTGCGGGTGAAGTTGTTGAAGTTTCCTCCGGGACGGTTATTGTCATTGGGGCGGTTGAAGTTGTTTGGGCGGTTAGGGTAATTGGGGCGTGGAGCTTGGGGTGGACGATAGGCAGGCCTGGTGTTCTGCTGAAAGATACGAGGTTTCTGGCTGCTCGAACCTTCCTGAGCATTCATCCTCCTCTTGCGACCTTCATACATAGACTTGCGCTTGGTCTCCAGCTGGATGGCTTTGTCCACAAGTGACTCCAGATCACGGAAGTCATGGATAACCAAGCACACTGCAGTTCATCATGAAGTCCACTCATGAAACGCTCCATCTTCTTCTCTTTTTGTCGGTGTCATCAGGAGCATACCGAGATAAGTCGGTAAACTCATCCAGATAACCGACCACATCTTACTTCCCTGCCTCAGCTTGCGGAACTCATCCTTCTTCCTCTCAATAAGTCCGCTGGGAATATGCTTCTTGCGGAACTTCTCCTGGAACTCAGCCCAGTTGATGACATGACCAGCTTGCTGGAGAGCCTTGGTAGTTTCCCACCAAGCTCTTGCAGGTCCAGCGAGATAGTGGGTTGCATACAACACTTTCTCATTTCTCCCACAGCAGCAACTTCAGATTGTTGTCGATGGTGCGAAGCCAATCATCGGCCTAGTGGGTGAAGTCCCTTGGAGTAGGTGGGTGGGTTGGTCTTCTGAAATCGCCTAAGGTGGATCGCTGGTTTCCATCGTCATTGCCATTACCACCATTGTTGTTGTTGTTATTGTTGTTGTTATAAGCGGCTGCGAGTTGTTGTAGGGCAACGAGATGAGCTGGCGCTCTTGCCGGGCATTTCACGTTCCTCCATGATAAGCGCGAGAAGTTGGGCGGGGGTTGGGTCCGGTGGTGGTGGTGCTGATCCTGATCCTTCCGCATTGCTGCGACGGGGCGGCATCCTGAAGCACACCGGGTATAAGAGGCAAGGCAAGAAAAGTTCGACTAAGGGAAAAGACGATCTCGCAAGTGGTTGATTAATTAAGGTTTATATGAAAATATTTCACACAGATTTAAACAAGACAAACATACTTATATATTACAACAACACATCAAGGAGTTCACATCAACATCAAGCTTACAACATCAAGCTTACAACATCACCTTACATCTAAGATACATAACATCTGGTTTCCAAAAGAACCACTACTTGACTCGACTAGATAGGGGTCAACCTAATCCTGCGGTAGTGATCAAGTCACTCGCCTACTGAGGTGGAACCTCCAGCTCTAACACGTCAGCATCTGACTGGTAGGGTGGCTCCTCGGGATCCTCCTCCTCGTCCTCGAGAACTGCTCGAGTGGCTCCTCCTCCTCGTCAACTAACTCCTCCTCATCATCCTCCTCCTCACAGTCCATCTCCTCCACGAAGTCATCATCGTCACTGAGGAAAGCGTTGTTCTCCTTGCGGAGATCCTCGCCCTCCTCCTCCATCTCGTCAGTATGGTGCTCTAGATCCTCAATCAGCCCGTCCTGCTCTGCCACCTTCTTGCGGAGCTTCACGATAGTCTCCTCAGCTGCCCTCTTCCTGAGAAGAGCGACCTTCTCCTCCATCAGCTTCACCTCGTTCTCGCGAAGCTCAACGAGCGACTCGCGGTCAAAGTGGAGCTGAATCCTAGTGCGCAACAGATCATCCTGAGTGCACTGAAGTAAGATCTCCATGTCCATGATGTAGCTCCCAAACATCGGGTGGTAAGGGAAGGAGTAGGGTGTCCATCGCAGTTGCGCCTCCCGTAGAACCGGAAACGGGAGTCTACTAACTCCGCCTTGTGCTCCTCACAAAGTCGGGCTAGCATCCTCTGTGTAGCAGTACAGAGACCGTCAACCCAGGTGGCCTCCTTGGTGGTGAAGATGAGCGTCCTGGAACTGGGAGACTTGATGTTCCTGCGAACTGACGACCTGATGAGCCAGCTCAGCCTTCCGACACCGTGAACATCAATCTGAGCTCCCTCAAACTCTGGAGCGGGGCGACCTAACAGCTTGGTCAACTCGAACAAGTCCCTCTCAAACGTCAGCTTGCTGTCCTTCTCAAGCTGAACGAACTCAGTCCAATGGAGTGCCATCTACAATTTTTAACAAAATTTTAAGTTAGTTAGGTGACAAGTGTATCAAAATTTTAATATAGTAGGGCAACAAGTGAGTCAAATTTTAAGCTTAATGAGAGGTGCAAAATTTTAGGATACTAAGGAAAATGTAATATTTAATGAGAGTAAAATTTTGCATAAGTAAGAGGATTGGAGATAAGCAGTTTTCAAAATACTTCATTCCTTTCTTTTTAGAAATTCATCTTTTTGTAACATTTGACAAACGACCATGCTAACTAAGGTTTCCTAAAGTCAGGATGGCTCTGATACCAAGTCTGTGGGGACCCCGGACTAGCTGTCCGAAATACCCGATTATGCTTAACACAACGATCCCGTGATCAGTCTGTCGTTGCACATAATCCGAATTGGATACCAAAGTTTACATCCATTACAATACCGAATAAAAGTCTTACATAAATGGTCATTTAGACCAAGTCTTACATAGGTGCCTTCATGGGCCAAACCAAAATATCAGCGGAAGCTACGGCGTAGTAGACATCATATTCTAACGATGACAACCCGACAGGCAGCTGACTTGTGGAGATCCTTAGTTGGCGTAGAAGTCGCCATACTCCTGCTCGGCGTAGTGCTCCTCCTCGTAGTCTGGCTAGGACAATAGCCAGGGACGAAACCAATATGAGTACATTTGAATGTACTCGCAAACTACCCCAACATGAGTATGCACTAGTTTTATTTTAGTTGACAACTTTTATTTATTTAAAACATCTCTATATCTTTATTGAAAAAGGTAAGAAGAGTTTTATAACTATCTTTAAAGAAGTCACCATTTTATCTGTTTCTCCAAAACTCCTCCTTTTTCCGACCATAGCCCGTCATGGTCCACTTTCATCCAACCACCTCATACCGATCCGTTGGTATAGGTGTAGGAAACATTCTCCACTTCATTTTTCTTTTAAAACTCAAAGTCTTTTAAAAACTTGCACAAGGTCTTAGGACAGTCTCCCAATTGTCCATATCCGAGGACTCGGCTATTCGAATAGTTTTAACACTCTGCAGAGGTAGCACGCTTTTAACCCACATCCATCCGGCAACTCATCGTGTCTGCCACGTCTCGCCATACCAGGTGTATGCGAAGTAAGCCGCCGGCCATAGCCTCTTATTTGCTCATGCTAGTATAGGATCCTTCCCATATGACACTTTCCATCGACACCCAGTCCAGTTTCCCGTCAGAAACCCTAAGTGTGAGGACTCATAGTTTTGTCCGGCGGTTTATGGTGGAACCTTCTATCCTCCCCACCAACTTGTGTGAGGACCCGGGTCAGGGGGTAGGTCCTCGGACCATCCCCTCATGCATAACGGAGTCATCTCCGTCGATGAGGTATCCCATACTAATAAGAGCAAACTACATGACTAAGCCTTTTCCCATATATGGTAAATGTGGTCGCACAGGGTAGATTGGTCGTCATAGTACTAGGACACTGTGCATTTTTCATAAACATCACCATTTTTCCACTTCTCCATTCCAACACCGACATCTCGGCATTTCATAAACTCACAAGTAATTTCAAAGGAGTTTTGAATAAACCATATTTTTTTCCCATCCTATAATTTGATATAACTTCTTATATTTCTACATAGGTGGCAAAATAATTCCATATACTTTTGAAATGGGTTTTATAAATCTTGCTTTGAGAGTAAAACATGTTATGAAAGTAGATGCATATGTTGTAGTGCAAGCTCAGAGAATAGCTTGCCTTGCTTGGCAAAGTGACTTGCTCTTGTTCTTCAATTTCAGCAAACTCTCCTTCCTCGATATACAACGTTCTCGTCTAATTAATAAACAAACAATGCAAACAATCACTAAGCTATACAAGCAATCATCTCAACATAACAATCATGAACATCACAATAGCTACTGCACACATCAAACCATACAATTTGGTTTTCAAATAATTGAATTAAACATTATTTAATTACTTCTAAATTATGGCAGAAACTTTTGAACATGTTTAATTCCACAACTTGAGTTCTGTTGGTCACAAAAATACAAACTAAAATTCTATGGAAAGCTACTGATGTGTAGAAGACAACACAATTTGATTTGGTTCAATTGGAGTTACTAAACTCCCTACACATTTGTTTGAATCCAGAAGCTTAATAATCAAGTTTTAGCTACCAATTAAGTTCTATTGCTTCAAAAATTAAATCCTTTTAGGGGTAACTAAACATGACTAAATGTGACTAACAAAATTGGTCCTAATTCATTTGGGTTAACCATTTAACATATTTAAATGTTTGAGTGCAGAAGGGTGTTTAAAATTCAACTTTAAACTAAACAAATCTACTGCACAAATAATTCTACCAAAATTAGGGAAGCTAATACAAGGCAGTACTAAGCTAAAAAATTGGTTTGGAATTATTTGGACTAACAGAGTATCAGAAACAAACAAGTTTAGAATTTAAACCTTCTGTAGTATTTTTAATAATACTTTTTATTTATTTAATTAAATGGAATGAATCCAATTGGGTTGGTTAAACATTTTCATAAGCTTTCCAGAACAATTGAGTTTGATTTATTTGGATTCCTAAATCTCGAGATATTGAATTTCAAAGTTGGATCCAGTACTGATTTCATATTTCCATTTTAAACAGAGAAATCCAGTTATGGATAATGTTTAAATCTCTGACTAGTGGGGCCTACATGGCAGCGGCACAGCGCGCGCGTGAAATTTTTAAAACCTGACGAGCGGGGCCCGCCCGTCAGTCTCTCTCTCTCTTTCTCTTCTAAACGAAGCGGTAAGGCACCATCGGATCAAGATCCAACGGCCCTTGATCAGCGCAACGACGGCGACCACTTTTCAGCGGCACTGCCGCGCCGGCGACGGCGAGGTGGATGAATCTCTCACCTAGAGGGCTCGGGAGGTCGTGGCGATGATGCAGATCGATGGCGGAGGCTCGAGGAAGGTGCTGGTGTGAGCTGTGCTTGCTGGGACGGCGTGTAGCGGCGACGGCGAGGTCTCCAACTTCCACGGCCACGAGCTCCGGCGAGGTCCTGGCTCCTCTCCTTTGCCCTAAACAGAGGGAAAAGTGAGGCGCGTGAGTGCGGTGTGGTTGCAGAAGAGTGTGCAGGCCAGAAAGAAGGGAAAGGGAGAGTGTGGCGTCGCGGCCGTGCTCGACCTCGACGGCGGCAGAGGCTGCGGCAGAGCACGCTCTCCTGGCGGTGCACGGCGAATCGAGAGGGAGAAGTGAGGGAGTGGGGTGGTGTGGTGTTCCCAGAGGGGTGTGGGGGTGGTTTTATAGCGCAGGGCTGGCGTATCGTGGACGGAGTGCACGATCGACGTCCATGGCGCACGGCGGAGATATTTCTCCTCGAATCCGTCGCGGTGGTGCGAGGGACGTGGAGACTAGGCGTCCACCGGGTCCGGACACGTTCTAGAAGCTCTGTCCCGAGCGGTGCGTGTCGAGGTGCAGAGAGCTGCGCGAATTTGGGCCGGCATCGCCGCGGCTGCCACGGCGGCGCTGGGGTGGATTCGAGGCGAGGGAGGGCGTAAGTGTTCTCCTCTGCGGCGCCGCGGCTGCAGAGGCACGGGAGCGAGGGAGAGCGCGTCCAGGGGGCCTGGGGAGCGTGGAAACGGCGGGGAACGGTCACGGCGACACGGCGTTGCGTCGGGGCGAGGGAGAGAGGTGGACGACGACGTTCTTGCAGAACGCCCCCTGGATTCTTTTTTCTATTTACAACTAGGTCCTTCTCTGCTTCTTTTTCTTCTTTTCATTTCCAGCAGCATTTCTGGAATTTCTTTGAGGTACTTAAACATTTTAGAAAAATTCACAAATATTTGTGAGGCTTCCACATAGCATGTAGTAGCTCCACAAAATTTGGCATTTCAAAATAAAATGTTTTGAATCATTTTCTTTCATAGGGTTCTAATTATTGCATTTTGTTTTATTTCAATTGTTTTTATTTTTGAATTTTAAAAAATAGGTGTAAAATATTATTTGGAAGAGATAAGTGATAAGAATGTAAATGAGAGGTTTGATATACCACTCCTTTGAATTTTGTTTGGAACATTATTGAGTTTTTTTTTGTCACTTTTATTTTTCTTGTTTCACTTTTGCTTTTGTATTTCCTTTTTATTAATTCAAGCAACAAGCAACACAAGCAACAAGAATTAATTACCACAAGCAACAATTGACAAACAACACATAAAATCAACAAAAGTTTTTGTTGGCTCTCATTTTTGGAATAATAATACTGATTAATATTTTTGGGATGTTACAATAATCTGAGCCGTTAAATGTCTTGTGTTTTAATTATATAATAGATGGTTATAGCAACTCTTATGGTAATTCCTATAGCAATAATGGAAGTGTGCTCTCTGATCTTGAAGCCATGCTTAAGGATTTCATTAGTACACAAACTGCTTTTAACAAAACCATTGAGGAAAAGTTTGGTAAAATTGATGTTCTTACTTCTAAGGTTGATAGTCTTTCTCTTGATGTTGATCTTTTGAAACTAAAAGTTATGCCTAATGATGTTAAAGAGAACAAGACTTTTGCTACTGCCAATGATATCCAAGTTAAAATTGACAACAATATTAGGATGTTGGCTGAATTGCATGCTAGGTGGGAAAGAGAGGATAAAATTGAAAAAGAGAATAGTATAGCTAGAGTTTGTACTATTACCACCACTAGTAATGCTAATGTTTCACATGATAGTAAGCCTCCTACTATCAATGGTAGCATAATTGGTGTTGGCAATGTTTCTACTACCTCTGCAAAGCGTTTAAAATTGCCCAAAACCACTAAAAATGTTCTTGATAAGAGTGCTGAAATTTTTCGAAATATGGGAGACAATGGTTCCTTTGCCATTGACCAAAATGATTTTGATTTTGATGATTGCAATATTTCTGAAGTAATTATATATGTTCTTGCAAAAGCTAGCTAGAAGTCCTAATGCTAGTGCTATTAATATGGCTTTCACAAAACATATTACAAATGCTCTCATACAAGCTAGGGAAGAGAAACTAAAACATGAAGCTTCTATCCCTAGAAAGGTAGAAGATGGTTGGGAGCCCATCATTAAGATGAAGGTGAATGATTTTGATTGTAATGCTTTATGTGATCTTGGTGCTAGCATTTCTGTTATGCCTAAGAAACTTTATGATATGCTTGATTTACCACCTTTGGAACATTGCTATTTGGATGTTTATCTTGCTGATAATGCTATGAAGAAACCTTTGGGGAGAGTTGATGATGTTCTTATTATGGTTAACAATAACCTTGTCCCCGTTTATTTTGTTGTTATGGACATCGAATACAATGCATCTTGTCCTATTGTTTTGGGAAGACCTTTTCTTATAACTGTTGGTGCTATTATTGATATGAAAGAAGGAAATATAAGGTATCAATTCCCACTCAAGAAAGGTATGGAACACTTCCCTAGAAAGAGAATTAAGTTGCCTTTTGATTCTATTATTAGAACAAGTTATGATTTGGATTCTTCTTCACTTGGAAACACTTGATTTTCACATTCTGCGCCTAGCTGAAAGGCGTTAAACAAAATCGCTTATGGGAGACAACCCATGTTTTTATTTCTGCAATTTTTCTTTCTTTGAGTCAAGGAGCTTGCTTACTTCTGTAAAAACTCCTTTGTATCTTTATTTTATTACATTGTTGTGCCAAGTAAAGCCTCTAATAGAAAGTTGATGCTAGATTTGGATTTCTGCGCAGAGACAGATTTTTCCTGTCCACCGTTTTGAACTGTATGCACTCTAGAAAAATCCAAAAATTCTTAACAAATTCAGGCGTGATCCTCATATATGTACGCAACTTTCATTAATTTGGACTTTTCGCATCTGAGCAACTTAAGTGCCTCGAAAAAAATTATCTTTCCAGACTGTTCTGTTTTTGACAAATTCTGCCTTTTGATTTGCATTTTCTCTTTTACTATGTTTGATTGGATTTCTTTGCTCCACAAAATATCAGTGGCTGTAGCTAATGTCCAGAAGTGTTGGAGATGATTGTGTCATCACATAACATGTGAATTTTTGATTATGCACTAACCCTCTAATGAGAATTACTCTAAGTTTGGTGTGAAGGAAGTTTTCAAGAATCAAAAGAGAAGGATCATATGATATGATCAAGAAGAGTGAAAATCCTAAGCTTGGGGGTGCCCCCATGGGTCACCCAAGCATATTTCAAGAAGACTCAAGCGTCTAAGCTTGGGGATGCCCAAGGCATCCCCTTCTTCATCAACAATTTATCAGGTCATCTCTAGTGAAACTATATTTTAATTCTTTCACATCTTATGTGCTTTACTTGGAGCATTTGTGTGCTTTTATTTTTGCTTTGTTTTCTGAATAATATGTGTGGCGCCCTGACCCGACTGCTATACAGTGATACTGTGTCTCCGGTTATCCGATACCACCAGACACACTATCAAAGCATAATAGAGAGATCAAGACTTGTGGAACAACTGGCACATCACAGACTCTACGACACAAAATCATATAGTTCAACTCTTATAATAGAGAAAGATAGCAAATGATAACCAGAGGTCACAGACCCAACATTACAACATGCGGAAGCGAAGTGTGTTGTTCTAAACAACAAGATCCAAATTATGGCCTAAGAGGCCTGCAAATAAACATCCAGCGCCAGCTGTTCCGGGATGTCCCAAGCTGCCACCTGGGAACCCCAGACTACTCGTCGATGTCCACAAAGAGCCCACCTTCGAGGGCGGTGAAGTCCTCTCCTGAAAATAAGCAAACGACGTTGAGTTCGACGAACTCACAAGATTAAGAGCTAATATATGCTCGATGATTGGCTTTCAAGGTTTTATGGCTGTTTTGCATAAAGCTGATTTTATTTAATAAAACAAGACTCCATGGCATCGTCTAATCAGAATACTTTTAAAAGAGGGGTAAGAAGTAACTCTTTTCTTTGATCACCTTTCTCAAAGATCAACCATCACCATCAACCACAGTACCTGCTTCTCAAAGGCACCTCCCCGAATCACCCTCGAGGAAGCTCACCTTGCATTCGTGAGTGGTACCTCTAGTACCCAGTTTTTAATCATTCTGTTAAAGTTATTCTATGATCTTATCGTCCTTTCCCAAGTTGTTCGTAACCGTGGACACGGCTTTTTGAAAAGATTTAACCCTGTAGGGGTGCACTGTGTTTACCTTCGGTACCGCCTGGCTCATTGCCTACACGTAGCTCTCTTCCGGGGAAAGCCGGCTGAGTGGGAACGGTTACAACCTTTACCTCGCTTGAGACTAACCCAGGATCATCAGTGGCGGTAGGACAAGGGGTACCTCCAGCACCCTGTCCAGCGGCCACTTATTTTCCTGACACAACCATCCTCATCCCAGTCTTGGCCACCATTCTCAACGCACGCGCAAATGGAAAGCCAAACTAGAGTACCCTCGGCTAGTCCGCCACAAGTTAGTTGGTCGACGAGGGCTCCATATACCCCCACCGAATGAAAGTGCGCACATTCTTGGTTCAAGAGGTAAAGAACTCGCACCTAGGTGGCGAGAGTGAGACAAAACACCACCATACCGAAGTGGCCTCTCATCCCCACCTTTAAGCATCTTATTACCTGTCACCACAAATTCTCCACCATCATCTGTACATTTCACCCCTGTTTCCAACATGAAATATCCATCGGACGGATAACAATTGCCTACGCATGGCTAAGCATCAACATAGCATAGTGTAGTATCTCAGGCCAACAATACAACCCAATGGATAATAGGAGGAAAACATGTATTGGCATCGGAAACTTAATGCAACTATAGGATACTCTAATCCAACAAAACTGACATTTAGAACCGCATGCAATATTATAGTGGAGAAAATATTTGCGGAAACAAAGGATAAGATATGCTCAGAGGAGGGGTTACGCTTGCCTTGTTGAGCGGAGGAGTCAAACTGCTTGTCGGAGTGATGATGCTCAACTCCGAACTCGTGATCTACCGGAGAGCAAACAACACCGGAAAGCAGAAATAACAATCAACACATGGCAATTGTAGTGCTACTACAAGTACATTATTGTAGTTGTGTGCAATTATGCATGATGATGATGATTCTAGGTGATTCAGATTTTTCTGAACATTTTGCACCTTTTTCTGAGGTCCCGATAAAGAGTTATTAATTTTAGACATTCCTATTTTTAAATATTTACCTTTAATTATTTTTAATTCCAACGATAAATAAAGTATTTACTCGACTCAAGGAAGAGGGATGAACTAGTAGGAATCATCGAGGATCGATGTCCCTAAGTGTGCGAGGGAGTAGCGGAAACAATTGCTAATGAGGAGGAAAAGAAAAAGGAACTCCTGAAAAAAAACAGGCAGCCCGGCCTCCAGCCCGGTCTGGGCCGGCTGGCAGGCCGGCCTGGGTCCAGAGAAGATCGGCCCTCAGCCCGGTCTGGGCTCGGCTCACGGCCGGGCAGGTAACAGAGACATCCGGCCTTTCGGCCGGTTTGGGCCGGCCCACGGCCGGTTAGGGCCCAGAGACGGACGGCCTTTGGCCCGGCCTAGGCCGTCTCCACGGCCGGTCTCGCGAGAAGAGGAACGGCGACGACGCCGTGCTGGGCGTGCACGCGTTCGACGGCCAGAGGCGAACCAGCGAGAGAGGGGAGTGGAGAGATGGGCCAGCAAGGCCAGGGACTCACCACGAACGCGTTAGAGGGGTCGGGGATGGCGGAGTAGGAGCGACGGCGACGGAATCGAGCGCGGCGGTGCCGCGGCGGTGATGGAGACGAACTCGATGGTGGCGGCGATTTAAGGCTTCCCAACTCGATTCCTTGGACGGAGGAGGAGCGGGGGACGCGGCGGTCCTGCTGGTGAGCTTCGATTTGCGCAGGGACTCCTCAGACGGCGGCGATGCGGCGGTCAACGGCGGCGGCTCGGGTTCACCACGGGAGAAGAGGTGGGGGAACAGGAACAGAGGAGCAGCGAGTGAGCAGGGCAGGAGGAGCAGGTGCGGCTCGGGATCGTGCTTGTCTTCGCAGGAGAGGAGCAGGGAGGGTGCTGGTGCGGCGCGGGCACGGCGACGAGCGGGTCCGGCGCGACCTTGCCATGTGGCTACAGGGAAGAGGATGATAATTTTACAAAGAGGCCCCTGGAACTTTTAAGTTCAACACAGATTGGTCCTTCTTCATTTCTTTTTAAAACCTTTGCAAAACCAGTAGCACTTTGGAGATTTAAATGGGGCACTTAGACAATTTAGAAAATACGAGAAAATTCATGGAGCTTCCCCATAACATGTAAAAGCACCACAAAAATTGGTGTTGCAAAATAAAATAGTTTGGACAATCTTTGTTCATAGGGTTTGATGTAAGCATTTTGCTCAAATTCCAAATGTTGTCACTTTAGAAGTTTTGAGTCATGGGAAAAAATATTATTTTTTAATCTTGAAACTCCCTTGACAATTATAAGATGCCAAGATAACTTCGTTTTGCAAGTTTGAACACTTCCATCGTTTTGGATTTGTAATTGAAATAGTTTGGCATTTGTTTTTAAACGGTGCCAAAACCATTTGTGTGTTGTTTAGCAAGTTGGATTTGGATGCCATGATGCAATGCAACACAAAAGCAAAAAATTTACTCGGGTTTTTTAGGTTTTCAAACTCGGGCTGTTACAACTCTACCCTCCTTACAGGAATCTCGTCCCGAGATTCTTAGAGTAGGAAAGAGGGAAAGGTTACGACGGTACTACACGATCTTCTTGCTTCAAGTAGCTTCTTTCTTGAATAGGTTGATCGAGGACATCAAGAAGATCTTCATCGGCTTCACTTCAAGGTCACTGTCAACGTACACCATAGGAAGAAGGAAACCTCACCGGAAGGATGGATCTTGGTGAATATACCACGATGAAGTACCTCCTAGTAGTACTTAGGATGAGACTTTAAGCATCCTTTGATTTGACAGTTAGAAGGCACATGCGGGTGACGGGAGATTGATAAGGAGTTTCCAGTTGGTAGACAACTGTTTCCCAAAGATTCAGAATATGAACTTTGCATAAGGCCTAAAATTTCTGAGGGAGAGTGTCGAAACAAGCTTCCAACAGATGAGGAGATAACTTGTACTAGTCGGCTTGAGTAGAACTTTCCTCACCGAGGAGCATTTCAGATCACTTGAGGAAGGATCGGAAAGCTAGATCGAGAGAAATTCAGAAACCCCGCAAACGTTAGTATCAGGAACACTTCTTGATTTTCCAGACATCGGGACAACTTCTTGAGGATCACCAACTGTCGTTTCTGTTTGAGATTTAGATCTGGTCAGGTGTAGAGATACTTCAGACTCCACAGGTAGGAATAGGGAATCTTTGCAAAGCATACCAACGGGTTACCAGTGCTAGGACCCCAAGAGTTGGACTACAATGTCAAACTCCAAAGGAGGAATGAGATTGCGGAACTCAGGTATTAGCAACTTGTCAGGGGACAGCTGCCCTACCTGGTTTACTTACAACGAGGCACGATCTAGTCCTTGATGGGAAACACCATTCGCAGACAAAGAAGTTCTCAGACTTCCTCTCTTTCTGGAACAAGTCAATCAGTGGCTTGGATGCATAGATGCAATTCCCAAGGATAGGAGGTAACCACATACTATTCCGAGAATATTCCACACATGCATGATCAAGTTGAGATAATTTCGAGGAACCAGACAATTCACTCAGATCCACGGCGACATCTTTCAGCAATTGCACGTGAACCAGGGAAAGTCACTTCTAACTTCCAGAACCTTGTCTTGTGACGACACAAGGTTAGTTCTAACAAGTTTCCAATCAAACATGGAGGAAAAAAGAATGTAGTGGATGGGCTCAACAACAAACTTATCTAGATACTCCAAGACGGTCGACTCATATGTTGCACGAACGGGCATAAGTATTGGTCAGACTAACACATTCCGATAGGTTGGTCTGAGTTTGATTTGACGATAGCTCAATTCAAATCAAAGATTTGTAGGGTAGCATATCCACAAAGGAGATACCACCTAGCTTCAACACGATAGACTAGACACCCCTTTGAAAAGGAACTATATCGGGATAGAGCTATTATCTTTCAACTCTCCATGTTGTTTAAGCTCAACCGAATAATTCTGGACATCCAGCACGATTTTCTTGGAGAAGGGAGTTGTTCCGAGAACCAGCTTACTCATAAGCTCGACATCACAGTCAGGTGACAACCTGGCGATACTTCTGGACAGACCCCCAGAATATCACGATCCACATATAGGATATCACGACATACCATTCCAAGAATCTTCTTCATTTGCATTATTGACTAGAATATCTCGATCCACCTCTAGGATATCATGACATACCGGTGGATCTTGAGTTCAAGAGAGAATCATGCCTTTCAAGGCACAACGAGGTGGTCTAGGGAGCTTCGGTACGGACCTAGCTCATTGACCGAGGGAGTGCATCAGAGTCAACTGACTTGGTAGCACTATCAAACTCAGCTTATTGATCGGCTAACCAATCATGCTAAGGAGGGCAATGGATATCCCTGAATTTCCGCACAGTAAGAACTGCTAAGAATATCCGATAGGTACATTATTACTCACGTCTCAACACTCTGGAGTAATAAGTCACTCAGAACACGGAGAGTAACAAGGGGTAAGAGCATCATTTCATCAAGAGGATCATGGCACTCAGCACGAGTGCACACTCTTTATACCAAGGTATCGTGCTACTCTCAGATGGAACAGAAGCAGAGACTAATAAACCTCTTACTCTGTGGAATACAAAACTTTGACCTAGCCCGAGATGTGGACAAGGTACTGGAGTTTGTTTCTCCTAACAAGATGAAGGGAAAGCCTTAACGGATTAGGAAAGTGACTTGCATCGGAACATATCAACGCACGGTAAAACTTTACTGTCAAAAGACAGACATAGGTCGGAAAGCAGATCAGAGTACGAAACATGCTTAGGAGAATCCTAAGATGTTGAAGATGCACTGGTTATTACTCAATTGTGATAACCATGCCCAAAAGGAGAGATTCAGCAGAGTCATGAACATAGATGGGGACTCGCTAAGAGAACTCTGGTCATAACCTAGATGGTTCCAAGACAGAATCTCCAGCTATGGCAGAGTTAGTTACATAGTCAGCTGCGGCGTGGGAAATTAGGGTTCAACCATTTACCACACAGACCACATAAAGGACTTGGGTTAAAGGTCAGCTTCATGTACCGAGAATCATAAATAGCATATCGATCACATGGGTAAGAACCCACACAATTCAACATGCCAGAATCACAGCACAATCCGGGACCTTCGGTTCAAGACCTTGGGTTAGAACCCAACAGAGGAGCAATTGATCAGACTCGGTAGAAACATCTGAGTTGATTTGGGATTGCAACGCAGCGGGAGCAACTGGACACATAACAATAAGGGTCGAACCCCACCCACGTTCCTAATCATTTTGAAGTGACAGACGAGGAGTAAAACCTTTAAATCAAATCGAGATGAGATTGCTCCGAGATTAGAGGGTAACCAGATAAGGAGTAAAAAGAATCCTAAGATGGTTTTCACAACTCACTTTTAGGTTAAAAATATTTTCACAAACACTAGACTCAACATCGACCAGTAGAAGGGTTTCCTACAGGCAGTACTGCTCTGATACCAACTTGTGGCGCCCTGACCCGACTGCTATACAGTGATACTGTGTCTCCGGTTATCCGATACCACCAGACACACTATCAAAGCATAATAGAGAGATCAAGACTTGTGGAACAACTGGCACATCACAGACTCTACGACACAAAATCATATAGTTCAACTCTTATAATAGAGAAAGATAGCAAATGACAACCAGAGGTCACAGACCCAACATTACAACATGCGGAAGCGAAGTGTGTTGTTCTAAACAACAAGATCCAAATTATGGCCTAAGAGGCCTGCAAATAAACATCCAGCGCCAGCTGTTCTGGGATGTCCCAAGCTGCCACCTGGGAACCCCAGACTACTCGTCGACGTCCACAAAGAACCCACCTTCAAGGGCGGTGAAGTCCTCTCCTAAAAATAAGCAAACGACGTTGAGTTCGACGAACTCACAAGATTAAGAGCTAATATATGCTCGATGATTGGCTTTCAAGGTTTTATGGCTGTTTTGCATAAAGCTGATTTTATTTAATAAAACAAGACTCCATGGCATTGTCTAATCAGAATACTTTTAAAAGAGGGGTAAGAAGTAACTCTTTTCTTTGATCACCTTTCTCAAAGATCAACCATCACCATCAACCACAGTACCTGTTTCTCAAAGGCACCTCCCCGAATCACCCTCGAGGAAGCTCACCTTGCATTCGTGAGTGGTACCTCTAGTACCCAGTTTTTAATCATTTCGTTAAAGTTATTCTATGATCTTATCGTCCTTTCCCAAGTTGTCCGTAACCGTGGACACGGCTTTTCGAAAAGATTTAACCCTGTAGGGGTGCACTGTGTTTACCTTCGGTACCGCCCGGCTCATTGCCTACACGTAGCTCTCTTCCGGGGAAAGCCGGCTGAGTGGGAACGATTACAACCTTTACCTCGCTTGAGACTAACCCAGGATCATCAGTGGCGGTAGGACAAGGGGTACCTCCAGCACCCTGTCTAGCGGCCACTTATTTTCCTGACACAACCATCCTCATCCTAGTCTTGGCCACCATCCTCAACGCACGCGCAAATGGAAAGCCAAACTAGAGGACCCTCGGCTAGTCCGCCACAAGTTAGTCGGTTGACGAGGGCTCCATATACCCCACCGAATGGAAGCGCACTCATTCTTGGTTCAAGAGGTAAAGAACTCGCACCTAGGCGGCGAGAGTGAGACAAAACACCACCATACTGAAGTGGCCTCTCATCCCCACCTTTAAGCATCTTATTACCTGTGACCACAAATTCTCCACCATCATCTGTACATTTCACCCCTGTTTCCAACATGAAATATCCATCGGACGGATAACAATTGCCTACGCATGGCTAAGCATCAACATAGCATAGTGTAGTATCTCAGGCCAACAATACAACCCTACGGATAATAGGAGGAAAACAGGTATTGGCATCGGAAACTTAATGCAACTATAGGATACTCTAATCCAACAAAATTGACATTTAGAACCGCATGCAATATTATAGTGGAGAAAATATTTGCGGAAACATAGGATAAGATATGCTCAGAGGGGGTTACGCTTGCCTTGTTCAGCGGAGGAGTCAAACTGCTCGTCGGAGTGATGATGCTCAACTCCGAACTCGTGATCTACCGGAGAGCAAACAACACCGGAAAGCAGAAACAACAATCAACACATGGCAATTGTGCAATGCATACAAAAATGATGATATGACATTTTAAATGCACCCTAGAAGCATTGAACAAGAGCAACAAGTTAAATGGGGTCCCCATTATACTATTTGCATCATTTGGAATAACCCCATATTAAAACTTAGTGATTCTAGTGCTACTACAAGTACATTATTGTAGTTGTGAGCAATTATGCATGATGATGATGATTCTAGGTGATTCATATTTTTCTGAACATTTTGGTATATCGAACACCTTTTTCTGAGGTCCCGATAAAGAGTTATTAATTTTAGATATTCCTCTTTTTAAATATTTACCTTTAATTATTTTTAATTCCAACGATAAATAAAGTATTTACTCGACTCGAGGAAGAGGGATGAACTAGTAGGAATCATCGAGGATCGATGTCCCTAAGTGTGCGAGGGAGTAGCGGAAACAATTGCTAACGAGGAGGAAAAGAAAAGGGAACTCCTGAAAAAAAACAGGCAGCCCGGCCTCCAGCCCGGTCTGGGCCGGCTGGCAGGCCGGCCTGGGTCCAGAGAAGATCAGCCCTCAGCCCGGTCTAGGCTGGGCTCACGGCCGGGCAGGTAACAGAGACATCCGGCCTTTCGGCCGGTTTGGGCCGGCACACGGCCGGTTAGGGCCCAGAAACGGACGGCCTTCGGCCCGGCCTAGGCCGTCTCCACGGCCGGTCTCGCGAGGAGAGGAACGGTGACGACGCCGTGCTGGGCGTGCACGTGCTCGACGGCCAGAGGCGAACCAGCGAGAGAGGGGAGTGGAGAGATGGGCCAGCAAGGCCAGGGACTCACCACGAACGCGTTAGAGGGGTCGGGGACGGCGGAGGAGGAGCGACGGCGACGGAATCGAGCGCAGCAGTGCCACGGCGGTGACGGAGACGAACTCGACAGCGGCGACGATTTAAGGCTTCCCAACTCGATTCCTTGGACGGAGGAGGAGCGGGGGACGCGGCGGTCCCGCTGGTGAGCTTCGATTTGCGCAGGGACTCCTCAGACGGCGGCGATGCGGCGGTCAACGGCGGCGGCTCGGGTTCGCCACGAGAGAAGAGGTGGGGGAACGGGAACAGAGGAGCAGCGAGTGAGCAGGGCAGGAGGAGCAGGTGCGGCTCGGGATCGTGCTTGTCTTCGCAGGAGAGGAGCAGGGGAGGGTGCTGGTGCGGCGCGGGCACGGCGACGAGCGGGTCCGGCGCGACCTTGCCCTGTGGCTACAGGGAAGAGGATGATAATTTTACAAAGAGGCCCCTGGAACTTTTAAGTTCAACACAGATTGGTCCTTCTTCATTTCTTTTTAAAACCTTTGCAAAACCAGTAGCACTTTGGAGATTTAAATGGGGCACTTAGACAATTTAGAAAAATACGAGAAAATTCATGGAGCTTCCCATAACATGTAGAAGCACCACAAAAATTGGTGTTGCAAAATAAAATAGTTTGGACAATCTTTGTTCATAGGGTTTGATGTAAGCATTTTGCTCAAATTCCAAATGTTGTCACTTTAGAAGTTTTGAGTCATGGGCAAAAATATTATTTTGAAATCTTGAAACTCCCTTGACAATTATAAGATGCCAAGATAACTTCGTTTTGCAAGTTTGAACACTTCCATCGTTTTGGATTTGTAATTGAAACAGTTTGGCATTTGTTTTTAAACGGTGCCAAAACCATTTGTGTGTTGTTTAGCAAGTTGGATTTGGATGCCATGATGCAATGCAACACAAAAGCGAAAATTTTACTCGGGTTTTTTAGGTTTTCAAACTCGGGCTGTTACAATATGGATCCTAGCATTCTTGTGTGGGAGAGATACACGCCCCGCTTTTTCATGTGAATACTCATGTTCTTCACTTATATTTGTTGAGTCAGCTACTGCAATGCTTTTAGCTCCTGTTTTTCATGCATCTCTTGTTCAGAGTTGTTAGTTCTTGTAGAGAAGTACTATCTTGTTTCTTTGCTGTAGTATTTTGGAGAGTTTTGTGTTGAAATAAGTTGATTTGTATTTGGTTGGAAACAGAAAATGCTACATGTGGTAGATGGTATATTGAAAAGACATACTCATTCTTGTAGATCATTGTCTTGGATAATTTGATACTTTGCAATTGTTTTGAGCTCTCAAGTAGGTCATGTTTAAGCTCTTGCATCATGTAGTTAAAGCCTATTAGTGGAGAACTACCGTAGAGCTTGTTGAAATTTGGTTTGCATGTTTGATATCTCTAAGGTCTAGATATTTTCTGGTAAAGTGTTTGAACAACAAGAGAGACAGTGTAGAGTCTTATAATGCTTGCAATATGTTTTTATGTAAGTCTTGTTGTACCGGTTGATATCCTGTGTTTGCTTCAAACAACCTTGCTAGCCTAAACTCTGTACTGAGAGGGAATGCTTCTCGTGCATCCAAACCTTGAGCCAAAACCCATGCCATTTGTGTCCACCATAACTACCTATTATGTGGTATTTCCTGCCATTCCAAGTAAATACTTCATGTGCTACCTTTAAACTATTCAAAACTTTATTACTCCTTATTTGTGTCAATGTTTTATAGCTCATGAGGAAGTTTGTGGCGTTTACTCTATCACCTTGTCATTTACTCATGACAGACTTTCACCAATGGACTAGTGGCATATACATCCGCTTATCCAATAACTTTGCAAAAAGAGCTGGCAAATGGGGTGCCCAGTCCCAATTAATTTCAACTATAACTGTTAATTCTCTTCACATGTTTGCCAATGATTTATCAAAAGCAAAATTTCCAAAATGTTAAACTTTATCAAATAGGCACTCCTCCATGGTATGTGATTGTTGGAAGGCACCCGAGGATTCGGTTAGCCATGGCTTGTGTAAGCAAAGGTTGGGAGGAGTGTCATACCAATTTATAAATATGCATGTGTAAACAAAAGAGAAGAGGGATGATCTACCCTTGGGTAGAAATAACGTCCTTCATGGGAGCCGCTCTTGAAAGTCTGGGTGATAAGGGGGATAGAGTGCCCACTGCCATTCGTTGACAACAACAAACACCTCTCAAAAACTTACTTTATGCTCTCTATATGATTTCAAAAACCTAAAAAGCTCTAGCACATGATTTAATCCCTGCTTCCCTCTGCGAAGGGCCTTTCTTTTACTTTATGTTGAGTCAGTTTACCTACTCTTTCTATCTCAGAAGCAAACACTTGTGTCAACTTTGTGTGCATTAATTCTTATATGCTTACTTATTGCACTTGTTATATTACTTTGTGTTGACAATATCCATGAGATATACATGTTGAAAGTTGAAAGCAATTGCTGAAACTTAAATCTTCCTATGTGTTGCTTCAATGCCTTTATTTAGAATCTATTGCTTTATGAGTTAACTCTTATGCAAAACTTTTTGATGCTTGTCTTGAAAGTACTATTCATGAAAAGTTTTTGCTTATATGATTCAGTTGTTTACTCTTTATCTATTTGTTAGCAAACTATAGACCATTGCCTTGAGTCACTTCATTCATGACATGAGCCTTGCAATATTATTTGATCAAGATTGTGTGAAGCATGTCTCCTCAGAAATTATTTTGTTGTTATCGTTTTACCTACTCGAGGACGAGTAGAACTAAGCTTGGGGATGCTTGATACGTCTCCAACGTATCTATAATTTCTGATGTTCCATGCTTATATTATGCCAATTGCTACATGTTTTATATACACTTTATATCATTTTTATGCATTTTCTGGGACTAACCTATTAACAAGATGCCACAGTGCCAGTTCTTGTTTTCTGCTGTTTTTGGTTTCAGAAAAGTTGTTCTGGAAATATTCTCGGAATTGGACGAAACAAAAGCCAAAGTCCCTATTTTCCTGACACGTACACGAAGTCCGAAGGAGAGACGAAGGGGGGCAGTGGGCCGTCCTCACCACGTGGCGGCGCGGTCCCACCTCCTGCCGCGCCGTGACGTGGTGAGGGGCCCACAGGCCTCCACCGACGTTGCCCTTCGCCTATAAATTGCCTTCCTCGGGAAAACCCTAAGTACCCGAGTCAATTTCCACGAAAAGTTCCAGAGCCGCCGCCGCCGTCAACCCTAACTCGGGAGGGTTCTGAAGCTCTTCCCAGCACCCTGCCGGAGAGGGGAATCATCACCGGAGGGCTCTACATCGCCATGCCTGCCTTCGGAGTGATGTGTGAGTAGTTCATCTTTGGACTATGGGTCCATAGCAGTAGCTAGATGGTTGTCTTCTCCTCTTGTGCCATCATGTTTAGATCTTGTGAGCTGCCTATCATGATCAAGATCATCTTATTGTAATGCTACATGTTGTGTTTGCTGGATCCGATGAATATTGATACTATGTCAAGTTGAATACTGAATATTATGTCTATGTCTTTTATGATCTTGCATGCTCTCCGTTACTTGTTAATACTCTGGCCAAGTAGATGCTTGTGACTCCAAGAGGGAGTATTTATGCTAGATAGTGGGTTCAGTCTCCATTTAATCTGGGGGAGTGACAGCAACCCCTAAGGTTGTGGATGTGCTGTTGCACTAGGGGTAACCTAATGATGCTTTGTCTAAGGATGAATGTGTTGTTTACATTATGCACTTTACTTAATGCAATTGTCTGTTGCTTGCAACTTAATACCGGAAGGGGTACGGATGTTAACCTGAAGGTGGACTATTTAGGCACAGATGCATGCTGGATAGCGGTCTGTGTACTTTGTTGTAATGCCCAAATGAATCTCATAGTAGACACCACAACTTGCACGTGCATGTTATGCACTTATCAATATTGTCAATTGCCCAGTTGTAATTTGTTTACCCAGCATGTTAGTTATTTTATGGAGAGACACCACTAGTGAACTGTGGACCCGGTCCATTCTTTTACATCTGAAATACAACCTACTGCAATCATTGTTCTCTTTCATTCTCTGCAATTAAACACCATTTCCATACAACACTTTTCATCCTTTGTTTTCAGCAAGCCGGTGAGATTGACACCCTCACTGATTCGTTGGGGCAAAGTAGTTTGATTGTCTTGTGTGGAGGTTCCAAGTCAACCGTCAGGACTTCTTGCCCTCCCCAAGACGCAAAGTTTTCTGACACCGTTGACACCTTCAGAAGTGTCTTCATCTCCTACTGGTTCGATAACCTCGGTTTCTTACTGAGAGAAGACTTGCCGCTACACTCATTAAACCTTACTCTTGGGGTCTCCCAACGACGTGTGGTTTACACACATCAGGAACACTTTTGTTGGGAGACCCCAAGAGGAAGGTATGATGAGTGTAGCAGCAAGTTTTCCCTCAGTACGAAACCATGGTTTAATCGGACCAGTAGGAGATCAAAGTCACTTCTGAAGGTTATTGGGGAAGGAGTGTAGTGCGGCGCAACACCAGGGATTCCGGTGCCAACGTGGAACCTGCACAACACAATCAAACTACTTTGCCCCAACTTAACAGTGAGGTTGTCAATCTCACCGGCTTGCTGAAAACAAAGGATTAGACGTATAGTGTGGAAAATGATCTTTGTTGCAGAGAATGAAAGAGAACAATGATTGCAGTAGGTTTTATTATCAGATGTAAAAGAATGGACCAGGGTCCACAGTTCACTAGTGGTGTCTCTCCATAAAGATAACTAACATGTTGGGTAAACAAATTACAGCTGGGCAATTGACAATATTGAAAGTGCATAATAACAATGCATGTACAAGTAGTGTCTACTATGAGATTAAATTGGGCATTACAACATGGTACACATACCGCTATCCAGCATGCATCTGTGCCTAAATAGTCCACCTTCAGGTTAACATCCGTACCCCTTTCAGTATTGAGTTGCAAGCAACAGACTATTGCATTAAGTAAAGTGCATAATGTAAGCAACACAATTATCCTTAGACAAAGCATCGTTGTTTTATCCCTAGTGGCAACAGCACATCCACAACCTTAGAACTTTCTGTCACTGTCCCAGATTAAATGGACGCATGAACCCACTATCTAGCATAAATACTCCCTCTTGGAGTCACAAGCATCAACTTGGCCAGAGTATCAACAAGCAACGGAGAGCATGCAAGATCATAAATAACATAGACATGATAATTCAATATTCAACTTGACATAGTATCAATATTCATCGGATCCCAGCATACACAACATGTAGCATTACAATAAGATGATCTTGATCATGATAGACAGCTCACAAGATCTAAACATGATGGCACAAAAGGAGAAGACAACCATCTAGCGACTGCTATGGACCCATAGTCCAAGGATGAACTACTCACACATCACTCTCGAGGCAGGCATGGCGATGTAGAGCCCTCTGGTGATGATTCCCCTCTCCGGCAGGGTGCCGGGAAGAGCTTCAGAACCCTCCCGAGTTAGGGTTGACGGCGGCGGCGGCTCTGGAACTTTTCGTGGAATATGACTCGGGTATTTAGGGTTTTTCCGAATAGATGTATTTATAGGCGAAGGGCGACGTCGGTGGAGACCCGAGGGGCCCACACCACATGGCGGCGCGGCAGAGGGGGGCGCCGCCGTATGGTGTGGCCGCCTCCTCGGTCCCCTTCATTTCTCCTTCAGACTCCGTGTACGTGACAGAAAAATAGGGACCTGGGCTTTTGTTTCGTCCAATTCCGAGAATATTTGCAGAACAACTTTTCTGAAACACAAAAACAGCAGAAAACATGAACTGGCACTGTGGCATCTGGTTAATATGTTAGTCCCATAAAATGCATAAAAATGCTATAAAGTGTAAATAAAACATGTAGCAATTAGTATAATATAAGCACGGAACATCAGAAATTGTAGATACGTTGGAGACGTAGCAGTAACTTGATCTAATCTCTCTATGTATGATCATTGCTGAAGTCCATACGATGTGCCTAGCATAAGATGATATTTGTTATGCATTTACCGTTGTGTTGGAGCTTTTAAGATTTGTCATACTTTGGAGATATTTTATGATGCATGTGATGGTTTGATTTATGCATAATGCCTTGTTTATCCATGTCATGAGGTGATTGACACCACCAAGTGTAGATCGATGAGAGAGTTGTGGTCATACACACGAAATATGAATCATTGCACTAGTGTTCAGAATATTGTCCATTAAGAAGTACAATGTATGTAGGTACGGGATGGCCGATGTGACACAACATAGGTATTGAGTGACACAGTACCGCCCAACATCCTTTATCTGGGGGTAAAAAGGGAGAAGTATGATGTGGGAGTGAGAGCAACCACGCTAGCCTTACGAGGGTGACCTAGCAACACAAATGAGTATTTCTTTCAACTATGTGTTTTAGGACATATAGCCGTCATAAAAGCTACCATTAAAACATGACAATTGTGTGTACTTTATCTATAACATGATAATCACCGTAGATGAGAGAGAGATGATTAAGTGAACCCATGAACCCATGTCCATTGTTCCTATAAGAGAAAACCTTTGTCTTGTCCTCTTGCATTGAAGAGGATTGGGACACTTTTACATTCTTGTTTTGTTACATTAAACTTCCATCAATTAAGTCAACCACCTTGTTCTTTAAACTTGTTTAGTGCATAATCAACTAAAACTTTTGACACTTTAGTTGTAGGGAATAGATAACTTTTTCTTCTTGCTCCAGCGGATCGATACCTTACTTCCACATTGAGAGGTGCTACAGTGATCCTTGCTCTTGGGGGTTATCACACTGCCATTTTCGAAAACAGATGGCGACGGACCGTCGGACGATGTCACCTGCTCCAGCACCGGTCCCGCTATAGCCATCGCGCTCAGGGAAATCCGGCGCAGGCGGCAGAGGAGCGTGCCAACATGGACGCCGGTTACCCCAAGCATGACACCTCAATTCACTCTGCAGACCGAGTATTCATGTGCATCCCTCGACCAGTCTCATGAACTTGCCCATTATCACCAAATGCATGATTGCTCCATGTGCCAATACAAATCAATATGGCCATCTCCATGAAGCGCACCTCAGAGCTTAGAGCTCTTGATCACCACCGCTAGCAATCAAGCCATGCGTACACTAGTAGGGAAACCCCTACCGCTGGCGACTTTTTTAAGCCTACCGCTGGCGAATTCGGGTTCGCCAGTACAAAATGGCCAGTGGTAGTTTCTACCGCTGGCCGTCCCCGCGTCGCCAGCGGTACGAAACTGTACCGCTGGCGAACACGGCTCCTGACCGCCAGAGGTAGTTCGCGCAGCACCGCCAGCGGTATGTCCTACGCTCGCTAGAGGTACAGATGCGTGGGAGGACCTTGACCGCCAGCGTTAGTTTACAGGTTCGTCAGCGGTATATTTGCCGTTTTTTTTTGAAAATTGTATTCCAGCAGTATATACAGGTACATATATCAGCAATATACATACAGATAGCAGAAACAGTATAGATACATGATTATAAGTACAAACCGAAAAGTATACAAATGTTTGACCGAATATGTATCATACAAAAGAAAACCGTACATCACACGGTTGACACGGTGTTTAGTAGTCTTCGATATTACAATTTAAACGCTAAGTTTATGAGCATCACACAAAGACAAAGATGACAAAGAGAGATCATGGTGAAGTATCCGGTCCTTCCTCCTCTCTTCCGACCGCTAGCTTCCGCCTCCTCCTTGCTCATTCTTCATCTCTATACAAAAGACAAATAAAAACTTAGGCAACAAATAAAATTGAGTGCATGAAAGATTTAATTAGACACAAATAAAGTAGGACTTAGACACAAGATTCAAAAAACCTTATGCCTCATACGGAGAATATATTGGAAACACACAAACAATCCCAAGAGCTTTGTTGAACCAAGTAGGAGGCACAAAACTTGTATGTGTGCATAATACAAGGTTCAACAAACTCTCGGGATTATATTGTTCGCCACATCATTTAATCATCGGCATGGTAAAAAAATGAAGAAGACCAACTCATACATGTCAACTCGAAAAAATCCCTCATATAATAGATTGGACACACAAATTCAGAGATGGTGTGAGCGAGCCAGTATGATGCAGAAGATATGTTTTCTTGCATTATAGGGCTCACTCACAACACCCCTGAATAACATAGTGTCACCTCATTTTAATCATCGGCATTGTAAGACTTAGAGAGAAAACAAGATTCAAAAAATATTATGCCTCATACTTCAAATATTATTGGAAGCACACAAGGAATTCTGATAACCTTGTCGAACATCATTTTAATCACCGGCATTGAAAAAATGAGGTATAGGGACAAATGAAAAGCATGCCTCGTACTTAATTAGATTTGGACTCACAAATTCAGAGACGGCGTAAGTGAAATCCGGTGGGATGCAGAAAATGTGTATTAGTGCATATCACAGGTTTCACTCACGTCGCCTCCGGATCACATAGTGCCACAACAGTTTAATCATCGGCATTGTAAAAAAATGAAGTAGGGTAAAAAAACACAAAAAAACATGCCTCATACTTAGATTCGGACACACAAATTCAGAGACGGCGTAAGCGAGATCCAGTGGGATGCAGAAAATATGTATTCGTGCATATCATAGGTCTCGCTCACGTCGCCTCCGGATCACATAGTGCCACAGCAGTTTAATCATCGGCATTGTAAAAAAATGAAGTAGGGTAAAAAACACAAAAAAAACATGCCTCATACTTAGATTGGGACACACAAATTCAGGGATGGCGTTAGCGAGATCCAGTGGGATGCAGAAAATGTGTATTCGTGCATATCACAAGTCTCGCTCACGTCACCCCTGGATCACATAGTGCCACAACAGTTTAATCATCGACATTGTAAAACTCAAGTAGTATTACAAGGCTTATACAAAACAAACTCAAAGCATGCCTCATACTTAGATTACACACACAAATTCAGGATGGTGTCAGCGAAACTAGTTTAATCATTGGCATTGTAAGACTTAGAGAGAAACAAGATTCAAAAAATGTGATGCCTCATACTTAGAATATTATTGGAAGCACACAAGGAATTCTGATAACCTTGTTGAACCAAGTAGGATGCACATAACTTGTATGTGTGCATGATACAAGGTTCAACAAACTATCAGGATTCATAGTGCGCCACATCATTTTAATCATCGGCGTTGAAAAAATGAGGTATAGGGACAAATGCAAAGCATGCCTCATACTTAATTATATTTGGACACACAAATTCAGAGACGGCGTTAGTGAAATCCAGTGGGATGCAGAAAATGTGTATTCGTGCATATCACAGGTTTCACTCACGTCGCCTCCGGATCACATAGTGCCACAACAGTTTAATCATCGGCATGATCGAAAGATGGTAAAAAGAGTTCTCACACATGTCACACAAGTTAAAAGAGCTAGGCATGCTAGTTAATAAATTAGCGAGATCACGCACCGTTGTCATCTATGTTAATGAACTCGGGTACTCCATACGTCCCTTTTTAGCAAAGTCATGCCAAAATTCACGAATTTTTTTGGCATGACCTTTGCTATAAAAGGACGTATGGAGTACCCGAATTTGCCGGAATGGAAGTTAATCAACGTTCCTGCAATCTCAAGAGCCTCTAGGGGTACCTGCAAGCATTTCACAAAAATATCCACAACAATCTCCGGCCGGCATCTCCACGACATGATGGTCGGATCACAAACAACCACGACACGATGGTCGTTGTAGCACATAACACATGGTAGCACATAACACATAACCACTGACAAAAAATGCATCTTCATGACAGTTAAAAAGTACCAACTTTGGAGGCTTACGAAATTATGAAATCTTGATCCTATTTACAATGTACCTTCATGCATCTCTTGCACTATGTTATTAATTCATGATAAAGCTCAAAAATAATTTTTCCAAAACTTCTAACACCTTAATTCAAGTCAGTTTTAAAGGTATGTTTAAACAGTGACGATATATATTTAACACTTAGCAAATTGTTCATCTCCAAAATTTGCATGTACTAACCTAACACTAACCTAGCAACTAACCTAGAAACTAACCTAGCACTGGCAGCAACAACTAACCTAACATCGGTAACTAACCTAGCTGCAGCATTTCATCGAACACATCGCGAGCAGACGAGGGGATTAGAGGCAGGTGAGGGGCCGTGTACCTCGGGCAGGGGGGTAGGGGAGGGAGGAGGGGAGAGCGGAAGCACCTCGGGCAGGGGAGGACGGGAAGGGGAGGTCGTCGCCGGAGGGAGGGGAGGCGGCGGCTCGAGGCCGAGCGCCACTCCCGTGGTCGCAAGGGAGGTCACCGGCAAGTAGTTGGGGGCGGCGCGCAGGGGAGGCGCCGGCGAGGAGTTGGGGCGGGGGGCGTGCAAGGTTGGGCAGGGGGAGGTCGCCGGCGGCGTGGAACGGCAGCGGCGCGGCGGAGGTTTGAATCGGGGGCGGCGGCGGTTTGAATCGGGGAGAGGATAGAATCGTGGGGGAGAGAGAGGCGCGTGGGCCCGCGCGCCTGTAAGCAGATGCGCATTCTACCGCTGGCGAACACGACATTCCAGTTCGCCAGCGGTAAAAGCTTGGTTTTTTTCCTATATAAGAGGCCAGGGGGGCAGACCAGATCCATCCCTACTTCGATCCGTGCCACCACTGCGCCGCCGCCGCCCTTGTATGCGACACGCGACGACCTCTCCGCGCCCGTGGCCTCCTCCGGCGCCCCTCCACACCTCCGTGCACCTCCCCTAGTCCGTCCCCATGCCAGTGTACGCTATCCTCTCTCCCTGATCCTCTCCTCCCTGCGTAGGTTGCATGCACCTTAGGTGTTTGATCAAATTCCCCATTATTTTTTTCAGATCTCGAGCATATACGTCGGCGATGGCTGCGGCCGGACACCTGTTGGACAATAGAGGCCCTGTGCGGGATTGGGCTCCGCCGGGCTGGCACTGGGAGGTGTTATCTTCCAGAACGCGTAGCTTCGTGAGAAATCTGGGCGACGTCGTCGACCCGGATCTTCTTTGGTGGAGGTCGCGTGGGCCAGGGAGTTTCTAGAGGGAGCCGGCCCCCGAGGAGGTGGTACGTCGCCGTATAAGGGAGGAGGATGCGCACGTCCGTCGCTACATGTATTTGTTCGATACGGTGTATACTAATACATGGCAGGTAATGCAAAGGAATCCTTATCATGTGAGTTTTGACCCTATGATGGTTCCTGCTCTTTGGGTAAGGAGCGCTCCCCGTGATGCACCCCGCTGCTTAGGACGAGGCAGAAGTTAGTTAAATAAAATGGCATGGACTCCAGCTGTAACCGGATTAAATAAAGATGTAAGCGTGATACTTTTTGCATAACTAGCTGGGTGGCCCGCGCATTTGCGTGGCTAGGCTGTCTATTACATTCATATTTGACACTATAATTTCTGTCATACAGAGTAAAGATTTTATGACTCGATAATTTGTTCTGAGTTTAACTCTTCTTAGTTGTTTGTTTTTTCATTGCAAAATAAATTTTTCAGTACTATAGTTTTATTTTTCATTTTCTTGTATAAAAAAACATACTTTTCTGCCAACCATGACGATGTTTGACACTATAATTTCTGTCATACAGAGTAAAGATTTTATGACTCGATATTTGTTCTGAGTTGAACTCTTCTTAGTTGTTTGTTTTTTCATTGCAGTACTATCGTTTTATTTTTCATTTTCTTGTATAAGAAACATACTTTTCTGCCAACCATGATGTTTCATTCTGATTCACGGATAGACAACAAATATTCCCATATTTTCTGTTTTTTCTTGGAAAACAAACTCTCTAACTTCCGGAAGCATGGAAAGCTGCTGCCTGCGGGAGCAACGGACTGCATGCGCAACAAATCATGTGTTACAAGCTGCAGAGTTTATGTCTTGTACGAATTGGACATATAAATCTACCAGAGTTGTAAACCTTTTTATGTTTGTCCCAAACACAAATTCAGGAAAAGAATGAATATGATAGTTAGATTTCTTGGCCAAAACAATAGAGAGAATCGCAATATTGTTGTAAAATCAAGTACAATTGGTTACCAAATTCGGGTCAAAGTATTCAAGATAACAGCAAACTGAAAAAAAATGTCAGCCGGGACTCAAAGTGAATACATGCTTACTCTTATTTTGCTTCGGCCAAACGTCAAATCCAGCTCGATTCAATTTACATAGTAGCATTGTCATAAGTTCTCAATAGTGCGGCTATGTTCTCCCCAAAAATTGTGTGCAACCGTAATACAGGTGAACTCAATCTGTTAGGATGGGCATTATTTGAAGAAAATAGTACACAAAAGCAAAATATGTTTGTAACCTTATTCTCTCTTATAAAGTTTGCAAATCAACTTTTCCTTCTAAAACCTGCAATGATGAAAACTTTGTCATATTGTCATTATGTAGGTCGAGCAAATCTGGTGTGTAGGATAAAATATTTCCTCGGTAACCTCTAAATTATGGTATTGCGTATAAAATAGTAATCCCTACTTCACCAAACTAAAACAAATTCTATGGGTGAAATACGGTTGAGATTGGTCAATGATAACTACGAACACCTACGTACACAACATGCTGAGGCTGTCCTAATTTTCTTAATGAAACTTTGGTTCATGCACATGGTTATCATTTTTGCCACATTGGTCTGAACTTGTTTGTTCTGGAGTGTCAGGAAGTAAATTCAATGATTACTACATCTTCCAATCCACATCTTAATGCTGAATCCCTCAAATGAAACTGCATATATACTCGGTCTCCTTTTCTTTTGCTCCTTGAATGAAATAACGACTACTGAAAAGCATGTTCGCATGCAGCCAATCATATATAACTTACAAAGTCACCCAAACAGCTCATGCATTAATTCGAATGCTGCATAAAATATGAAGTTGGTGAATCAACTTATAAATACGACAATACATGAGGAGAAGTATAGGGTAGAAGATTTTTATTAAACAAAGCATGTTTTTGCTTGGAAGTCAACACATAAATAAATAAATTAGGCAGAGTTTTTCTTTCTTGGAAACATGCATGTGAGCTTAAGTAGATTTCAATAGGGGAAATGTCCTGAACTGGTGTGATTTGCATAAAAGTTCTGAACGTGTAAGAATTGATGATGGTCTATACTCTAAGATTTCACAATGAAGCTTGATTCCATCAGAAACTGAAGTACATAAAAGCTAGCAAGGTACATTCAGTAAAAGATAAGAGACATGCCATGCGTATGAAATTTTTGAATGTGATAAATAAAATACTGTGCACACACATATAATTTTTACTTGTAGCTTCTAGCTGTACTGTGCTAATGAATTTGGAAAGTTATGCTCGATTTAACATATGCACAGACCGAACATTCATATTACCTATATCATCCAAACCAATCCAAACCAAAGCAGCGATGTAATTATTGTAATCCTCGTGTAAGCAACCGGCCAGCTCTGCCCATCAGCGACGACAATGCACGTATAGATCCTTATAATCATGTACACAGGAGCTGAAGAATAAGTTTACTCCAGCGTCCGCCAATGTATCTTGCGTAACAAAAAACATGAAACAAATAATACTATATATCTTCTGATGGAAGTTGCACAAATCTCTTCACGCCTACTTATGAGATCTCCGCATGTCAAAAAGATATAACTGTGAAAACAATGACATAAATCAGTGGGGAGATTCTTCTTCTCGTCTTACCTCACCTCAATGATACACGAAGAAAATAATTGTTTCTACCTTCAGAGTGACCAATATCCTACCCGAGGAAATTAACCTTGATCAAGAATAAATTAAATACCTTCAGAGTGACCAATGTTCTTACCTTAAGTAGATATGCTTTGTTCCATGATTTATTGATCTCTTGGTTTTTGTAGCTTTATCCTCACTTTGCTGGAAGAAATTCTGCCCAATAAGTAGATAAGCCTTCGTTCCATGATTTATTGATCTCTTGGATTGTTCACAAAAGTCATAGACTAAACAATGGATCGATAGAAAACATAGTTATATGTCCTCGTCGAGCTCGGACACGATGGCAGTCGCCGCTTGACTGACGCCACGTGCGACAACTTGGTCATGAAGATATTATGTAGGAGATGATGTCGTGACCACGACAGTCAGTAAGTAACAACACAAAGAAGAAGGCGCACCTTGAATGAGTCCAGCCGCTAGGGAGAAGTAGCAAGTGGCCAGCTACAGAATATTGATCTGAATTATGACTGAATAATGAGAACGCAAGGAATTCCTCTTCTAATAAACTCGTGCCTTGAAATTCTTTACTCAAGCAATAAACCAAGACAAAATATGTTAAGAAAGACATATCTGATGCATAAATTGTACCAGCTACTGCGTGAACCTGCATGTAATACGTTGATCCAAAAATTCATCCAAGCCAGAATATGTTAAGAAAGACACAAATCTGATGCATAAATTGTACCAGCTACCGCATGAACCTGCATGTAATACATTGATCCAAAATTTTCATCCATTAAACTTCACGTGCGTCAGTATTGAGGAGAGATTACCTGAGTATCAACCATATCAATGGCATGTACGATTTTGTCACCTTTTATTGCTAGAGGGCACCAATACATACTGTAAGGTATTAGACGCACATAATTCGTCAATCCCGCAACCATCTTCATTGTACCGTCGTCACTACCGCCCTCATGCCGCCATGGCCTGTACCCTGTAGGTCGTGGACTCGTGTGGCGGCTGAGACGGCGAGATCAGTAAGAGAAGCGGACGGGCCATGCTGTGGAGCAATTCTATGCATGGATCGATTGTGCTAGATGCCTGGATGAACCTGCATGTAATACGTTGACTCCTGTGCACGTACGTCTTTATTTTTCAGTTTAGGCAAACGTGATCGTTTCCATCTAGACAGCGTGCTCAGTTATGACTCGTGCCAATTTCGACTTCTTTATTGCCTTCCGAATCGTTATTACGTGTGAATCTGAGTCGTTCTTTTTTGCGAGTTAGACGCTTGATTAATCTTGACCGTCAATTGTTTGTTGTTTTAATAATACTAGTCAACGTGTACGTGCAACGCACGTCTCATAATTTATTATATTATATATTTTCTCTTTGAGTTTTTTTACCAAGGCCATCCATGCACATGTCACTAAGAATTCTCCTGTGAGACAAAATATCTCTCGTGAATTATATTCAACTTCCATAAATCCAATTTAAAATATAATAATGATATTTCATAGAAATCTTCAACGTCATCAAATTTAACTTCCCAAAAATTGTCAGTACATTCTGCTTACACATGTAGTCTGTATGAAAACTGTAAATCCATGTTTTAGAGACCAGTTATAAATTACTACGTTTCACCTAGGATTCGCTCTACCATCTAGTCCAAGTCTTCAACTTCAGCCTCCACATTGTTTCAATTACTGAGAGCACTTAATGGGAAAAAATATTACCTTCGAGGCTTCCACACATCTTCATAATTGATTGTTGTTCGACTGATCACCATGACACCTGGCAGTAAGAAAGTTTCTTAGATAAATTAGATAGTAACTCAATAATTATGAAGCAAAAGGGAATCTTTATTTTACTTTCGTGGTCTCCATCTCGTCCTTTCATGGATGCCGAGATTTTACCAGCTCCATCTTGAATACATCCTTGCAAGAGTTGTACTCCAAATTCATGAGCTCGTGCAAGCTACTATGTAGTGTTTCAGGCTAACATCGATGGCGGTGGCTGCCGGCTTATGGAAGTTAGCCAATCTTATTTGGTGCCACAAAACTCAACGTGCAGCCACCACTGCGCGGGTCTAGCTGGTGCCCAACCTTGATCAGTTTGTTGAGGTTAGCAAAAAACAAAATGAAGAAGCCCTACCATGGAGTATGCAAGCTGATATGAGCTAGCCATAGTTGTGCGTGCGTGCATGAGTAGATTAGGTTGCCTTTACGTACCTACTACTCGCTCCGTTCCAAATTAATTGACTTTCATTTGTCTAAATGTGGATGTATCTATACTTGTAACATGTTTAGATACATCCACATGTGGACAAATGGAAATCAATTAATTTAGAACGGAGGGAGTACATGGGTAGATTAGATGGCGGAGGCAAGAATCGGTAGTCAATGGAGAGGGCCACCAGCGCTTTTTTTGTCTGCGCCTTGCAGTTCACAGGGAGCTCGTCCGAGAACAACGCCGGCGTGCAGCCCCGGGTTTTCATCCTTCGGTGCGCCGCTGGCTGACACCGGCATGCAGGCCGCCGTCTAGTCATCTACATGCCCACGCGACGCCGGCTGGCGTGCAGTTTTGCATCACGTCCTCTGGCACGCCCACTTCCGAGGCCAGCACCTCCACCTCAACGCCATTTAGTCTGGCAGTCCGACGCCCATGTCGAGTAGCCGTGCCTAGTAACAGTAGGAGCAGCCCAAGTCGAGGCCGTCCAGTCCATGGTGTACGTCTCCGCCAAGGCCGTCTAGTATGATGGTGGCGTTCTGTGGACGAAACATCAAAAGTCAGTAAGCAGCGACAGGCGACGCAGCATGCACGCCGGCGGCTTATAGAGATTCAACTTGAACAGGCGTACGGCCGGACGATCAAGCATAGAGTCCATGTCTCATACTAACTGCACATAGTTGTGTATTTTTGTGGAGTGCATTTGGTCATCGGGCTCCAACTTCACCAACAGCATCGCGGTAGACGGATGGTGGCCAGCAAGGCCAGCTGTTGTGAACCAAATCCTGGATTAAGAACTCTAATCGGTAGGAGAAATTCTTGGGAGCCATGTAATCTGTCAACGTCGGCGAGAACGACATGAATCTCGTTTTCCTAGCTGAGCTGAGGCTGCTGGAGTTCACCGCGGACCTTCACCACTGAAATCTTCCGCCGCCACATGCACCACGGAAACCTTCCGCCAGCACCACCATTAAAGCTCTCGTTCGGTTGATCTGGCCTCATGCCTCTACTTTCTAATTCCATCTTGCCAGATGTGCTTCAAGACGCGAGGAACGCAATGCCTCGATCAATCTGAAAAAACAATTGACCAAGCCACGGTGCACCGGTTCCGTCGATTTCTTCCAGCCCTTCGATCGTGATCGACGAACGTACGACGGACGGCCGGAGAGAATCGTGATGAATCCACGCCGTGTTCATCTAACCGATTAAGCCTTCGTGATCGACGAAGGCACGCCTGACGGCCAGAGAGAATCATGCCCAATCCACCGTGTTCATCTAATCAATTAAATCGATTTGACAGTACGTGCCCTTGTCCTGATACTCAAGGAAACGGACGCCGGACGGCCGGAGAGAATCGTGCTCAATCCGCCGTGTTCATCTAACCAATTAAATCGATTTGACAGTACGTGTCCTGATACTCCAGGAACCTAGAAGCCGACCGACGTCGCATTAATGCGCACGTATATGCTGGCCAGATTGTTTCCTCTCTCTCCTTCTTCAATACGATTTTGACTCCGCTCCTTCCAAATTAGCGTTGCGGAACGCCGAAAGGTCTGTTGAAATAAAACAAACCGTGTTGTCAAATATTGGAGCGATCTGGATCGTTGGCTAAATATTAAAGGGCTCAGATTCAATGTATCAACACAAGTTTGCTCTTTTAATAATAGTATAGATAATAGATAATTTGATCAATGTTGATTTTGTAAAATGAGGAAAATAATGTTCCCTACTTTGAATTATTCTGCAATGCAAACACTGTTTTATATTTGATCTCTTTCGTTGTGAATAGTCATGTGTTGGGCGGTCGATCGACAGTTCTTCATAGAAAAAATAAATAGAGTGTCAAAAAGATGTATCCTCTTACATAAAGTCTTTTTATGTGTACTAATTGCTATGTGAAATAATAAACTTCAATTTTGACAAAAGTTTCACAAACAATTTACGCGTTAACCGTTTACGCGTTTCCGTCCACAGAATCGTCCAGTCCTCACAGCTCCCGTCGTGATGGGCGTTTGACGGGACACGTTACGTCGGGTGTCCTCCCGGTTAGCCGTTTACGCGTTTCCGTCCACAGAATCGGCCAGTTCTCACAGTTCCTGTCGTGCTGGGCGTTGATGGGAGACGTTACGTCGGTTATCGTCCCGGTTGACCGTTTACGTGTTTCCGTCCATAGAATCGCCCAGTTCTCACAGTTCCCGTCAAGCTGGGCGTTGACGGGACACGTTACGTCGGGTATCATCCCAGTTAACCGTTTATGTGTTTCCATCTACAGGCGAATCGCCCAGTTCTCACAGTTCCCGACGTGCTGGGCGTTGATGGGACACGTTACGTCGGGTAACTCGTTTAATTCCGTACGTCTTTCGTTCCCGACGTCCATGTTTTCTGCTAGTTCTCACAGTTCCCGGCGTACCGACTGTTTACGGGACACGTTACGTCGGGTATCCTCCCGGTTAGCCGTTTACGCGTTTCCGTCCACAGAATCGGCCAGTTCTCACAGTTCCCGTCGTGCTGGGCGTTGATGGGAGACGTTACATCGGTTATCGTCCCGGTTGACCGTTTACGTGTTTCCGTCCATAGAATCGCCCAGTTCTCACAGTTCCCGACATGCTGGGCGTTGACGGGACACGTTACGTCGGGTAACTCGTTTAATTCCGTACGTCTTTCGTTCCCGACGTCCATGTTTTCTGCTAGTTCTCACAGTTCCCGACATACCGACTGTTTACGGGACACGTTACGTCGGGTATCGTTCCGGTTAGCCGTTTACGCGTTTCGGCCCATAGAATCGGCCAGTTCTCATAGTTCCCATCGTGCTGGGCGTTGATGGGAGACGTTACGTCGGTTATCGTCCCGGTTGACCGTTTACGTGTTTCCGTCCATAGAATCGCCCAGTTCTCACAGTTTCCGACGTGCTGTGCGTTGACGGGACACGTTACGTCGGGTAACTTGTTTAATTCCGTACGTCTTTCGTTCCCGACGTCCATATTTTCTGCTAGTTCTCACAGTTCCCGACGTACCGACTGTTTACGGGACACGTTACGTCGGGTATCGTCCCGGTTAGCCGTTTACGCGTTTTCGTCCACAGAATCGGCCAGTTCTCACAGTTCCCGTCGTGCTGGGCATTGATGGGAGACGTTACGTCGGTTATCGTTCCGGTTGACCGTTTACGTGTTTCCGTCCATAGAATCGCCCAGTTCTCACAGTTCCCGACGTACCGACTGTTTACGGGACACGTTACGTCGGGGTCATCCCGGTTAGCCGTTTACGCGTTTCCGTCTACAGAATCGGCCAGTTCTCACAGTTTCCGTCGTGCTGGGCGTTGATGGGAGACGTTAAGTCGGTTATCGTCCCGGTTGACCGTTTACGTGTTTCCGTCCATAGAATCGCCCAGTTCTCACGGTTCCCGACGTACCGACTGTTTACAGGACATGTTACGTCGGGGTTGTCCCGGTTAGCCATTTACGTGTTTCCGCCCACAGAATCGCCCAGTTCTCACAATTCCCGACGTGCCGGGCATTGCCGGGACACGTTACGTCGGGTATCGCCCCGGTTCACCGTTTTCTCGTTTCCGTCGACAGAAAACCTCGATTTGCGCGCATTTGTTTGCAACAAAAGAAGATCAAACAATTAATGCAATTAAATATAAATAGACTGAAAATAGGAAACTCGATTAATTAACTCGATTGCATTACTCGATTACATTAACCTAAACTCGATTGCGACACACGAACTAAACTGGATCGATTTCAGCACTCGCGATAACTCGATTAAATAAAACTAGGTAAACCTAAATCTAGAACTCCTCGTCGGTGTCGGGGTCGGAGTAGAAGTCAGAGTCCGAGTTGGTGTTGTCGGACACGTCGTCCTGCAACGCGCGCCACATCTCGTGGCCGACGGGCCACCAGGCGCGGCCGCGCGCCAGCTCCTGCTCCGCCAGCGCCCTCTTCGCCCGCCTCTCCGGCCGGTCGTCGCGGCGCTCGGCCCGCTCCGCCGCGCGCGTGTTCCAGAGCTCGAGCTCCGCGTACATCTCCTCCGGGTGGTCCCGGTACCACTACTGCACGGCGAGGCGGTCGCGCTCTTCAGCGAGGTCGACCGTCGCGCGAAGACGGAGGGCGGCGCGGTCCTGGGCGGTGACGAGGCGCGGCGCGGGCGCCATGTCCGCCGCCTCTTGGGCGTTGCGGCAGTCCTAGAAGTTGAGCGTGCGGCGCGAGCGGCCGAGCCTCCACGCCGCCGCGTCGTAGGCGCGCGCGGCCGCCACCACGGTCGCGTACGTCCCGAGCGGGACGCGCGTATCGCCGGAGCGAATCTCCGCGTAGAAGGTGCCGTTGGGGCGCTGGCGGACGCCGCGGTAGCCGGAGATGCTTCGGCGGCGCGGAGGCATGGCGGCGGCGGCGGTGGCGCGGACTGCGAGGTGCGGTGGCGCGGACTGCGAGAGCTAGCGGTGGCGCGGACTGCGAGGTGCGGTGTGTGAGCGCGAGCCAGACGCGTGTGGTGTGAGCGTGAACGGACGCGGGCCGGGGTACTTATAGCGCGCGGGGGCGGGAAAACATGCCGCCAGCGCGCGCTTTTTGGTGGTTCGCGCGCGCACCGCTGGCGGGGGCGGGAAACCAGAATTGTTTCGCCAGCGCTAGGCCAGGTACCGCTGGCGAAGTCAGGGGATCACCAGAGCTGAGCGCGCACCGCTGGCGAACACAGATTTGAGGTGGCCAGCGCTAGTCCGCCCTGCTCCCCCCACCTGCCCGCTCGTAGCGCTGGCCATCTCGGCTCCTTGGTCGCCAGTGATAGTTGAGGAAGCGCTGGCGACCAGCTTTCCTGGATCGCCAGCAATATTAGCACTGGCGAACACGTATCCAGTGGTGGGCTGGCGGTTGTAGGGGTTTTCCTACTAGTGGTAGGGCTCCCTCGCATCTACGTGTTCCATGGGCCGGCCTCAGCATGATTGGAAGAACTACAGGCGCTGCCCGCCTTCCCCGTCGGCCGTCGTGCGAGGTCGTGACGGCGGCCAGCCCCGCTCGGCGCAAGCGGTGGACGGCCATGTGCATCACCTCGGCTGGCTGGTAAAGTAGCATGCATGGAAAGTATTCGAGCACGACCACACTCACGCTGCAGTCGATGGTTTGGAACAGCGGCGCCGCCGTGGTTGGCCCCATCGATAGCCTTGCCAGTGTCGTATCCCGCGATGAATTCGTTTCACAGTTTTTTCCTTTTATTTAGGGCAAAATAACAAGCGGGGCAGAAAAAATTCGGAACCGCTCGATGCATGCCACATAGTGCGGAGCATGGATGGGAGCATTAGGAGGGAACATGCAAGCCGCGTCCAGCATCTGCTTAGGGAAATTTTTATATAACTCCTGCAACGTCATTTTGGGGGTGTGACCAAATTTCGAATCTGATGCGAATATGCTATTCCGTGGAACGTGTGGATTCCGGTTCCAGTTCCTTACCAAACACGAGAATTAGCACCAAGTGCAGGTCGGACCCGTTACATTCTACCTCATGACTCATACCAAACACACCCTTAAGTGCTCTGTTCTCTTATTTCCCTTATTTTCTGCTGTTTTTCTTTTTCTTCCCCCTTTCTTTCTTTTTCGTTAGATGTTTTGTATTTTATGTTCTTTGTTCTTTCACTGTTTCGTTTTGTCTTCTAAAAATCACATGAATTTTTATTGTGTAATACATGTTCACTTTTGTAACCACATGAACAATTATTTTGTACTACGTGCATATATTCTCTCAATTGTTGAATCTCGTGAACTATTTTTTTAAATTACAGCTACATTTTAAACTCCGTGAACAATTGAGAGAATATATTTAAACAACCCTGTGAAGATTTTTTGGACTTTCTAAATTATTTATCTCAGATTCCTATGAAGTATTTTGTAATAGATTCGTTTTTATCTATAAATTTCAACATTTATTATTAATACTTGATCTGTTAATGGGCTACGTCAGATGCCGCCCATAATTAACAGAATCTTTGAAGCGTTGCACTTGGATCTGACGCACCAAGCGTCCTATAGGAGCCTCCCGCTCCAAGCGGTGAATAGATTTACCGAAAAACGGACCTGATCACAGAACCTACGAAATCAAAGAATATCCTTCTTTAGGTGCAACCCGAGATTAGCCGAAAGAAGTGAAACAAACTCTCCGCCGCTCCGAAACTAGGATCTGTTGCTCTCTCATCAGTTCTACACTCCACATCCAGCTGCGGGAGACGAGCAAGCTAGGTCACAAACTCACCGTCTCTTGTTCTTCCTTTTCTTCTCTTCTTGAGGAATGAAATCAACCAGGACACTTTTCCTGGTCCGTAACGTTGTGTAGCTAAGATTTTATTTAGCCGATGATCTCTTTTGCCAATTACCACTTTGCTAGGTACTAATGGACGCTAACGCGGTGTTGGCGTCTCTTCTCATCACCTCACTGAAAATATCTAGTCAATTCCATACCAAGGTCACATGTGATAAACATAGCAAGACAGAGCCGTATCATTTTCCACTCTTGAGTTCACTTTCTACCAAGTGCGATCAGAGCTCATAGATTTTACAGCGGAGCTGCACGAGTAAAATGCACGGCCACTGGTCAGCTCCCAACACGATCCTTCATCGTCCTCTTCCTCGGATGATTACGATGTCGCTGCATACGACTGACCAACTAACGAACTATTAACTATACAAAGGTAGCTTGTACTGCTATTTTCGCTGCGCCTAAACATTTTCATGCCTCGTGACTCGGCGTTTAACCTCACACACAATTCCACCGATCGATTGGACCACGAATGCAGCACGGACGGCCACAATTGGAGCTCAGGCCGGTCTCTCTGACAAACTAATCGCCCCACTACCGATGAATCCAGCGTTCACCGAACTCCCTGGGTTTAACAAGTCCAATTATTTGCTTTCGCAGGTCCTCAAAGTAGCATTCTTTCGGAAAGTCTGACGCAAACGCCAAACGCTGCTCCCCTAACGCTTGGAAGTGATACTCCGATGGTGCTTTCACCACTCGAAGATCTGATAAGGTGATACGCAAATACTATGCCTTGCCCAGCATATGCCTACGTAGTGGTAGGAGAGGTGTCTGTATATGCTCGGTTACTTGACAGCAATAGTGGCTGCATTATTGGCAGCAGAAAACTGTCGAGCCAGGAGGCACACGCTTGGCTGTTGCAGAGTGCAGTACACTGGCTTGAAGCTTCCGGCAGGTAGGTAGTGGAAGGCCTAAGGAGAACCCATTAGGCAATAATTGTGGCGGCGAAAAAGGGATTATCGCATGTGATGTGCTACCTGCAGCTAGCTCCCACTCCGGCCGGGGAATGCTGGAGGAAGTTACGAGTCAGAAATTCAGAATCATCGTGCTTCATGCCTCGATCTCCAAGTCTCTCTCCATTTGACTTGCTGTTTAGCTTACTGCACTAAATAATACGGTGATTTGCCGGCAAGAAAAGACAGTCAAATTAGGCACATGGTATTGTGGAGGGAGGGGAAAAGGTTGTTTTGTTGGTTTAGCCAGCTTTGGAGTGTCGTGCGTAGAGTGAAAACGAGCTAAAGTGTCTGCGGAAAGAGAGTGCCCGTACCTAGCCTGAATTCCTTCGGATGAAAGTTTCTGTCTTATGGCTTGTCAAATACTACTGCGGAATTTAATTGCGCATGGATCAACACCCTGATTACGAACCGACACAATGCTACATAATCCTGGACGTCCTAGGCACCCAATTGAGACCATGACCGCGTTGCACGGTGAAAATAATCTTACTTTCACGTTTAAGTCCGCGCGGTCTTCCGAAGACGAGTCGCCGACAGGCGAGCGGGGTGATTATTTACTCCTTGTGGCGGTTTGGAAGGAGCGGAATCGCCGCGTTTTTCAAAACGTCGCGCTTCTGCCCCTTGCCGTGGCCGCGTTGGTGAAGGATGACATCGATCAGCGGGCGTACGCGCACAACCAGGACTCTGGGGATGCTGTGGCGGGATAGTAGTGGCCGCTAGGGCCTTTTTGTGTTTTTTTCGTTTTGGCTCGGAGGGCCTCCTGTAATTAAACTCTTTTTCTACCTAATCGACTAGCAAACGACTGATTTATCCTCGAGAAAAAAAAAGTTCACGCGGTGCATGCGATGCAAACAATGAACTGTATGCTATGGAGTAGTTCAATGACGATAAGATGATCGACAACCGAAGTGCAGTAGAACAATCACATAAGATACATGGCTAAGAAAGTCGAGCTTTTTAAGCGTCTGTTTATTAGACAAATTTGTTGTGGATTGCATTGTCGGCTTGTCGCTAAGCTTCCTCACGATTTTGGGCCTGTCATCTTCTTCATATAACCTAGGATCTTGCATGTTCAGGGTTAGCAAGCGCATTGTGGACAATGTGTGTGAGGCGATGCTGAAAATTCACCCGGTCTAGCAGCCCAGCAAATAGGGGGTCGCCGTGACCGAGAGTTGGACGCGCCCGACAAGCTGGACCATTGGTAGACTTGCATGTACCACCAGTTCACTCAAATATCTCATCTCAAAGGGACAACGTGCAATATATTTCAGAAAATTTTAAGAGGATGCAAACGGTTAAGAGAAAATTGTTGAACTTAACATGGAGGAGCAACGATACACCACAGTGGAAAGTTGGGTGCAGCAGACACTTATTGTTTCCCAAGCCTTCCTCCATGCGTGGATCCGAGACAGAAGGGGTCTCTCAGTTGTTTGGTTTCCTTGGCCCAATTTCTTGACCTCTGGCGTGTTGCGTGTTGTTCAATCTCACTTTGGTAGAGGATGTGATGGCTTCCTTTCTTTGGAAGTAGACTTTGGACGAGCTATTCTCGACAAAATCTTCCTAACTGACATTTTTTAAATAAGGCAAATATGATATTTATTCGAACCAATACATAATTCGAAAACTCCTCTCAATTAGTTCAAATAATTAGCATGCAACGCGGTGTGGGATCGCGGTTGGTCAGGGGGCGTCGGTTGAGACATCGGCTCAATGTCGAGAACAGTTTCCCCATGTTTCTGCAAGAACCATAATCGATTGCCCATCTTTTGATCCCGTGTTTCTTTGTTGGGGAGATTTGGTTCGAAGTGATGTGCAATCTTGGCTGCCGTAACCTCACCTCGGGCCTTGCTGATTTGTTAGAGACATGGCGGGCTCACGTTGCATGTTGTTGGTCTGCGAAGGAGCGAGAAATATGAGGTATCTCATGTTTATTGTCCTACGATTGCTCCGGAGCAAGCACAAAAACAAGGTGTTTGACCGAATAGTCTCGACCATGTCCTTGCTTCGATGGTATTGCGGAGGAGGCTGAAAGGTGGAAAGTCGTAGGTTTTTTTTGTAAGGAGTAGGCTTTTGTCTTGCTTACGAAATTGAGTAGTGGGCTGGGCCTCATTCACGTATAAACATACTTGTTTATTTGATGGGCTAAACAATTTTAACGGGCCACATATATGTGGAGTTTGGGCTAATGAATCGAGAAGGCGGAAAGTGGTTCACCAGTATCTTTTGTACAAAATCCCGTGGAATGATATTTTTTTTTGTGCGAATGATATCCCGTGGTTCACTAGCATAGTCGCATCTCAGTTCATCGGACTCATGTCTCTTCTACTACCTCATAACTTTTTTAGATAAAGTACTACTCCCTCCGTCCCAAAATAAGTGTCTCAAAGTTGTCCAAAAGTGGATATATCTATACTTGTTTCATGTCTAGAGATATCCATTTTTTGACAAATCTAAGACAATTATTTTGGGACGGAGGGAGTACCTCATAACTATAGTTTTCATGTTCCTCTAAAAAAACAAAAACAAAAATTATAGTTTGCATGTACTTTGTTTTTACGGAAACACAACACAACTATAGGAGAAACTAGAAAAAGAAATCACGACCACAGTATCACAGGTGACAACAGAGCTGCAAAAATGTTCACTGTCCATTTTTTTCACTGCTCACTCATAACTGTACAGTTTTCGTCACATACGTAATTCCGCTGTTTTTTCTTTTTTGGCGGGTAATAGTTCCGCTAAATCTGCTCGGACTGTCCAGCTTCAACGAGCACCTGCAGCTGCACGGCCGCCGGCGCCGTCTCCTCCTCGGGTGTGGTTTGCGGTGCGGGCTTGGAGAACGGCTCCCGCCGGCAGGTGGGGCACGTCTGGCGCGCGGAGAGCCAGCGGTCAATGCACCGCACGTGGAAGCCGTGGTGGCAGCCCGGCAGCACGCGGACGCGCTCGCCCTGCGAGAACTCGGCGAGGCAGATGGCGCACTCGGTGGAGCAGCACACGGCGAGCTCGATCTGCTCCGAGTACTCCACCGTCGGGATCGCCCGGATGGCGGCGCCCTTTCCCTTCCCCTTCTTCTTGGAGCTGGCGACGACAGCGACGGCCCCGGCCATGGCCTGCAGCGCGGCCATCTGCACGACGCCGGCCTCGACGTCGCCGCCGGCCGGTGACTCTTCGGCCTGGCCGTAACACACGCGCCCCGTGACGCGGCACGCGCACCGGACGAGCGCGCGGAGCACGAGCGCCACGATGAGGACGCAGAGCAGCAGCGACAGGATCGTGATCACCGTGTCGTCCACCGATCCGAAGGGCGTGCTGGACGGGCCAGGTGTCGAGGCGGCGACCGCCGGTGTGGCTGCAGCCGCACCGGCGTGCGACAGAAGCCTCCTGGCTTGCACTTGTTCCATGTCCATATTAATGGCTTGTAGAGCGCGTCCTCTGAGAGTAGAGTTGTTGTTGTTTTCTGCAGGCCGGAGAGTTCTCTGGTGTGCGGCGAGGAGAGCCGTTTATATAGGAGCCGAAGGGGACACGAGGTGAAGTGGGTTATTATTTTGTGAAGATATTTCGGATCGTTATCTCCGTGAATGTCTCGCATGCATGAGTGGGACATGCGTTAACTTAGCATTGTGTTTTGACCAGTCCAGAAGGTTTCTGGGATGTGAAGCAAAGTAACCGAGTCACCAAGATAAGATGCACTTCGCCACTACGTACGTACTGTACGTAGAGAATCTGGACGGTCCGCAAATTTCAGAGAAGAAAGAACCAGGTTATTATCATGTTTAGTCTAACTATGACCACTGAGATGCTTCAGGGTTTTCACCAAAGAGAATTATGATTCAATAGTCTCTCCCTCGCTATTATCATGTTGCCTGTTAATCAATATATGTACATTTATTTTCTTGAAACGAGGCAAACTACATGCCATTTTTAATATTTAAGAATAAAAGAGTTGGGCGGTTTATTAGTGGAAACCCGCTGAAAACAGGAACATACACCCTCGATGAACGTTATGTAACATGATCGTCACGAGGGTACACACATCCATCCTAACTACCCACACAAGCTAAACACACCACTGAGCGAGAGTCGTCGTCGAGTTTGCCCCCCTTATCACCATCATCAATCTGCAGCGATTCCAATTTCACCAGAAAACTACCAAGGAGACCATCGCCGAAACGGTGTCTACATCGACCTATGCCAAATATATGACTCTTCACGTAGAGATAGAGAACTCCAATGAGATCCGGAGAGGAGATGCGCATACGTAGAAATATATCTTCATCACCGGATCCTTCCGCCGCTCAAAGAAATGGTTGAGAACATAGCAACTCCGACTTCACAACCAAGGAAACCAGCACAAAAACACTCGGACACGCCGGAGGAGAGCCGATTAACATGATCTTGTCGGACCATACCATTGCTCACCACCATCGTCATTGCTAAGTCTGAGACCGCACGAAGCCTCCACATCGTCAATTAACCACAGCCAACCACGATGTCACTGTGAAAACATCGCACGTATGGGAGCATCGGTCGTATACAAATGGCCTATGGGTCTCTCGATCACATCAAGTAGCCAACTTGGGTAAACTTTCCGAGTAGTGCAGGTAGTTAATTAATACTACGGTGCAATGCAAGTGTCACAGTGCCGTTCTGCCAAGCCAAAAGACTAAGATTTCAGACATCTTGAGTGTTCACATTACAACACACCTCGACGCAAAACCACTGTGCTTTTAGCAAACGGTTTGTTCTTTATGTCCACGAGCACAAAGCAAACACAAAACTAGGAACAAGCCGACTGAGTTTCGTCTCTGAAATGAGCTTCGTAGGGCCAGAATGTGCCCAAGAGGGGACTTGCTAATGCTGAAGCTCCAAAAGTATTGATTTGCTAAACCGCACTGACGCCCATCATTGATCATTATGGACTAATTTAAAAAATCTCGATCATAATCCGGCATCCCGTTGGAGCCTCTACTAATGGCGACGTGCCGGCGCGCCAGAGTGTGCCACGTGGATCGGCAGGCGCCACGGTGGTGCTGATTTGTCAATGCGCGGCTGGTTCGGTGCCGGCGGCCAGGACACCGTGGCGTCCGACGTGTCTCTCTGTGTCGGTCTTGCCGGCTGCTTTCAGTTTCTGTTGGCGCCGTGATTCTTGCGTGGATTTCGTCAGCAGAGACCGCACATATGGGCTGGGCTCTGTTAAAATCGAGTGTCCATGGGCCAATTGTCCCCTTACCCAAATACATGAAGGCTTTCGGATATCGAACATGCCCTTTCTAACTTTTAGTAAGTCACTTGGTTGTCTCAATTGTCTCAAAAAAAAACTTGGTTGTCTAAAAAAAAGTAAGTCACTTGGTTCTAAAAAAAAGTAAGTCATTTGAGATTTGAGAATTGTAAGTCCTTTAATTCATTTAGTCCAAATGTAGTTCGTTTTAGAATATCTTGAAATTTCTGCTTATACTCTATTTTTCAAATGGAAGTCTTTTCTTGATTATTCAGTGCATCGAGATGCTACAAGCCTACAAGCACAAGAGAGCCTGGCCGATGTAGAGGGCCGGGCTAATCCCTTTCCTCTAGCTAGAACATTTCTAGTACCGGACAATCAAGGTGCCAGAACACCGAGATAATTAACTTCTTCCCGGTAAACTGCACACCATCACAACGTACCTTGATCATCGTCACACATATAGAAATCTCTACATCAGCTATATCTAAATCATATCCACTGCAGGTTTTCGTTTAGATTGATGAGTGCGTGCGAAACCGAGGAGAGAGTATCAGTAAATCCGTACCTTCATCGGAGCATGACACACAGGAGGAGCAAAAGTCCTGAGGATGACTGTATCTTCAGTTCTCCACACCCAGATAATTTTGTGTTACCTGCTGCTGGAGAGATTCAGATACAGCTACGAGGCTAGCTAAAGAGAAAGTGCAACCAATAATCGAACAGGCGGGCATACTCGCCTTGTATTTTATACATAAAAGAATTGAAAAGCCGTTCGAAAGAACGAAAGCGCATGAAAAAGTGCAAGGGGTTGTTAAGCTTTTGCATACACATGCGCCAGTGAGAGCGTCTCGTAGATTCTAGCCACGAGATGGCATGCTACTTGCAATTAACGTTGGTTATCCCAAGCATCAGCTTAACTCAGTAGTTGAGGTCGCTGTGGATGGCCAAGAGCCTAATGTCCGTGCAGGCGCACACGGCGATCGACCAGCAGCCGTTCTCATCCTATCCACTACAGCGAGCAATCCAGTCCAAGTATTACAGTGCAAGTGGTCATACACTCATAGTTAAACTAAATATGTCGTAACTGATGGGCTGCTCAGGTGCATGGAGATCATCACTTCAGGTGCTCAGGGGCGACGAGGCAAGATTGCAGAGACATGAGGGAAGAAATGGTCCATCTCTTTCGCCATGGAAGAAGAACAATATAAGCAAGTCACCCATTTCAAAATGCTCGCGTTAAACGGGTGTACTCTGATTACCTTTTGTTTCAGCAAAATAACAGTTCAGGAGCTTTTCATGAATCTGTTGTTGGTACTAATGTACTTTTCAGACAACAGTACCATTGCTGTATTAGCATCCGGGTTAGGAGTATATCTGATGAGAGCAAGATAATCTTTAAATCGAGATCGAAGCCCACTTAATCGACATACTAGGGCCGCGTGACCCATCATATCGACAGATGGACTGTCATGTCTCGGTGATGAAGGCACGTACTTACGCCGTAACGCGACGTGTGCTGCGAACGGGGCACAAAGTACATATCCAGACCATGCACTTTTCATACGTGTGGTGGCCTCATGGGGCAAACTCAAAAGTGCACTAAAGATTACTCCGCGGAAATATGCAAGCGCCAAATGGCGAAGTTGAAAGCAAAACAAGAGACCAGGGGGAGCAGTAGTGGTGTTTCTGCGATCCTCCTGGTTTTCTGGACTGGGTGATTTTAACAAAACACAACGTAGCTAAACTAACTGCTCAAGTCTCAACATTATTATTTTCATGTGGTGTCTCTATTGAGGGTGATTTTAACAAATCATCCTGAAACTATTATTGTATGTATACATTGATAGTTTTGAGGATGATTGTATCTTCACACCTAGGTTGAGCAGCAAAGGAGAGAGAGAATAATAACGAAGTAAGCAAGAGAACTACCTATTGTCATCACTTTTTTTAAACCGAGGCAAAAATTGTCTTTTCCATTATTAAGAAGAAGAGAATTGTGAGCTAACTAATGGAGAACCGATCGAAACCAATATAACTGTGGCCAACCCCACATGAACACTAGCACGACAGGTCCAAGCCCGTACACAATGCCTAAGAGAAGGTGTCGTGACTGCTAGTGGAGGAGAAGACACGGGACATTCCAATGTAGACGAAGTGGACACACTAGAAGAGCTGCACAAACGTGAAGCCAACACACCGACGACAAGCATCAAGGCACCTCGTTGCCCACAAAACACGAGGTCAACGCACTCAACACTGTCAAACTTCTACGGCCTCTAGCCTGACCTCCAACCGCTCCGCCATGCCCAGCACCGCCAACACCACTTTCCGAAACCGACAAACCACCGCTCATGATCCGCAACACTGCACTACCCGGCCACCCGCAGCCCCAGCTGCACAAGAAAAACCACTTGTGGACCCACGACCGCCACACCAACATCCAGGGCCGCTGCCCGTGAAACCGCCTTCGTTGAGACACGTCGACTGATCCGAAAACCTCGCCACACTGGTGACACAAGATTGTGCCCATACCATGCCAATCAACAGCCCGCCCCATGAAAATGCAGCCACCATGGAAACACCACTAAATGACATAGCCAGCTAATTAAAACTTTGCCAGGCGGGCATATCCGTCCTGTTTACTTATGCGAAAAAATGGAAAAGACATTTGAAAGAACAAAAGTGCATGAAAAAGGGGAAGAGGTTGTTAAGTATAGTCATTTGAGCTTTCCCACAGTCAGTGAGAGCGCCTCGTAGATTCTAGCCACGAGATGGCATGCAACTTGCTCTTAAGGTAGGTTATCCCAAGCATATCAGCTTAATTCAATAGCTGAGGTCACTCTGAATGGCCAAGAGCCTAATGCCCGTGCAGGCGCACAAGGCGATAGACCAACAGCCGTGTCACTTGTTCTCATCCTATCCACTACAGCGCGCAACCTGGTCCAAGTAATACACTGCAAGTGGTCATAGTTAAACTAAACATGTGGCATAACTCATGGGATCGAGACCTCGAGTGCATGGAGTTAACTTACTAGTGCTATACTGACCACTTATAGCTAGTACTCCCTCCGTTCCAAATTAATTGACTTTTATTTGTCCACACATGAATGTATCTAGACATGTTATACGTATAGATACATCCACATGTGGACAAATGGAAGTCAATTAATTTGGAACGGAGGAAGTATATGTTAATTCCATCCCTTCAGACATGCGCGGGCCACATGACAAGAATGCAGAGACACAGCATCCGTTCTGCCACAGAAGAACAATTTGCAAAATGTTCGCGTTGAATAGGTACGCTCTGATTAATTTAGGGTTTAAGCAAAACAACAGTCTGGGAGCTTCTCATGCATCTGTTGCTAGTATCTACTGTACTGCTTAGACAACGGTACTGTTGCTGCACAAGCTATGGGTACTACAGTATATCTGATGAGGGCAAGCTAATCTTCAAATCCTGATGGAAGCCCACTCAATCGACATATACTTTGGAGGCGTGATCCATCGGTTGATCGGCGATGAAGGCACCACGTGTGCCGCGGACGTGGCAAAAAGTGCTTATCGACGCCGTGCACTTTTCATACGTGTGTGATGGCTTCACGGGTCTGATGACGAGGCTAAGCAAAGTCAAAAGTGCACTATATAGAAAATGTAGATTAGATTGGAACGGTGTCTTGGACTCGGCCCGGTTACGTGTTAATTTATAGAGGGTCAACAACGACCAGATTACAATGGTTTGTTACAACGATTAGTCCCAGAATAATCTAGGTTCAGTTTAACCATAAGTTACAACAGAATCATCTAGAAGCCTACAAGCCTATCGCTTAACATCCTCCCTCAATCTAAACGCCTCTAAGTTGAGATTGTTCTTGAAGGCTTGTAGCTGTCTGAATTGCAGTGGTTTCGTGAACCCATCTGCCACTTGATCACCTGTTGGAATAAAACGTATGTCCAACAATTTTTGTGCAACCCTTTCTCTCACAAAATGAAAATCTATCTCAATATGCTTCGTCCTCGCATGGAACACAGGATTTGCAGAAAGGTAAGTTGCTCCTAAATTATCACACCATAAACATGCAGTTTCAGGGTGACTGACACCAAGTTCATCAAGTAGAGATTCCACCCATATTACCTCTGCCGTAGCGTTTGCTAAAGACTTGTACTCGGCTTCTGTGCTTGATCGTGACACGGTGGCTTGCTTTCTTGCAGTCCAGGATATAAGGTTAGAACCAAAGAACACAGCAAAGCCACCAGTAGACCGCCTATCATCAGGACATCCTGCCCAATCAGCATCAGAAAAAGCACTCACAAGTGAAGACGACGACTTGCTGATTTTAAGACCAGTAGCCGTAGTCCCTCTAAGATATCTCAAAATTCTTTTCACCGCTGTCCAATGCAAGTTGTAGGAGCATGCAAGAACTGACAAACTTTGTTTACCGAAAAAGAAATGTCAGGCCGAGTCAATGTAAGATACTGCAAAGCTCCAACAATGCTCCTATACCGAGTTGAGTCTTCTGGACCCAACAATTCCCCTACATGCAGGGACAGCTTCTCTGTAGTGGAGATAGGAGTACTCGCCGGTTTACACCCCTTCATCCCTACACGTGTTAGTACATCTGTTGCATATTTTCCTTGTGTTAGTAAAATGCCATTACCAACTCTTTTAACCTCAATGCCCAGAAAATAACTGAGGTCTCCTAAATCCTTCAAAGCAAAATCTTTCCTCAGGTCACTGAGCAATGCAACGGTTGCCTCCTGACACGAGCTAGCAACAATTATATCATCAACACATATAAGCATAAAGATTGTAACTCCTCCTTTCTTATAGAAAAAGAGTGATGTGTCTCCTTTGGATGGCATAAACCCAAGTTGTTGTAACTTTGCACTTAACCTGGAGTACCATGCTCGAGGTGCCTGCTTCAGGCCATACAACGCTTTATCCAATCTGCAAACATGGTGCGGCATGCTCTTGTCCTCATACCCGGGAGGCTGCCGCATATATACTTCTTCCTCAAGAACACCATGAAGAAACGCATTCTGCACGTCCAGTTGGCGAAGACTCCATCCCCTGGAGACAGCAATAGACAAAACCAGCCTGACAGTAGCCGCTTTTACAACAGGACTAAATGTGTCCTCATAATCAATGCCATATCGTTGCTTAAAGCCTTTAGCTACTAATCTAGCCTTATACCTATCTATGGTACCATCAGGTTTTCTTTTGATTTTATAGACCCATTTACAATCTATAATGTTTTTCCCTTGACTAGGTGACACTAAATGCCATGTCCTATTTTTCATTAGTGCATCATACTCAATGTCCATTGCATTTTTCCAATTACTATTCCCTAGTGCTTCATGCAAACTTGCAGGTTCATTTGTTGAAGTTAAACAAGCATACCGAATGGTACCATCTCTAGGTATAAAGGGACGAAATATACCGCTTTGTGATCTTGTGTGTGCTCTGGATGGCACAGCCGTAGCACCAGATCTAGGCGCCACAGAAGATCCAGGAGAATCCTCACCGGGATCCTCTCCGTCAGCCGACAGGAGTGGGGACTGCTCCCCCAGCCCGTCAGCGCCCGCCATGTGGAAAGGCGACTCGGGTCAGCTCCGGAGCCGGGGTCCGCACCTGACCCGGTTGTCTCCTGGCGCCGCGTGTCGCCCGCTGATCCGTCCGAGGCGTGTGCCCGCCTCGCGCTGCTGGGGGGACCGTGCGGAGACGCGTTTTCCTCCGTGTTTGCGCCTGTCGCCGTCTGGCGCGTGTCACATCGGGCTGATCTCGACGCAGATCGCCCTGGAGTCTCGTACCGCGATCTCTCGGGATCGGAGCGGTCGGAGGAATCAGCTCCGTGTCTTGTGCCTGTCCTTTCTGTCCTTTCTGGCTGCAAACAAACAGGATTTGGCACACTTTTTGCACAGTTAGGTTCAGAATAAATAGGGGCATCACCCGCAACATGATCAACAGCATTCTCTCCCCCTTGATCAGGTAGAAGTAAGATTTCAGACCGTAGTCTTGCTCCGGCATTAGGATTTAGGATGGAAAAAGGGAACACATTTTCATCAAACGTGACATCTCGGGAAATATAAATTCGACCATTAGGAATATCGAGACATTTGAATCCCTTGTGAAGATTACTATAGCCAAGGAAAGCACATTGCTTAGAGCGAAAAGCTAATTTATGGGAATTATATGGTCGAAGGTTTGGCCAACACGCACACCCAAAGACGCGCAAGCTTTCATAGTTTGGTTTTTCATGATAGAGACGTTCCAAAGGAGAAACAAAGTTTAGAAGACGACTTGGTGTGCGGTTTATGAGATATGTGGCAGAAATAAAAGCTTCATCCCAAAACTTTAGTGGCATGGAAGAATGAGCAAGGAGGGATAGCCCTACTTCGACAATATGACGATGTTTTCTTTCAGCTGACCATTTTGTTGATGTGCATAAGGGCATGAAACATGATGAGAAATACCAACTTTGGTAAAAAAAGGAACTAAGGCGCTCATACTCGCCACCCCAGTCAGTTTGCATCGCAAGAATTTTTCGATCAAACTGTCGTTCCACTAGATTCTGAAAATCATGGAATTTCTGAAACACATCAGATTTATTTTTAAGCAAATATATCCAAGTAAACTTGCTGAAATCATCAATGAAACTAACATAGTATTTCTTTCGTCCAACAGACTCAATGGCAGGACCCCAAACATCCGAAAAAACTAGCTCTAAAGGAGCACTAGATTCACTAAAAGACTTTGGATAGGGAAGTTGATGACTTTTGCCTTTTTGACAGGCATCACAAACCGAGTCATCACTTGACAAACTAGAACAAGGAAGATTATTTTGGCTAAGAACTTTATTGACTATGATTGACGACGGATGACCTAAACGAGCTGCCACCTCTCCGATGATGGTTTGATGGCACCGAGGACATGCTTGCTTGGGCTAGACGAGCTGGACGAAAGTGGGTAGAGGCCTCTCCTACATCTGCCTTGAAGAAGAGTGTTCTTCGTTTCCCGATCCTTTACAAAAAACGAGAAAGGGTGAATTTCCACAAAGACATTATTATCATGTGCAAGACGATGTGCGGATAAAAGACTTTTGTTTGCTTCGGGAACATGAAGGATATTATTTAGATGAAGATCACGATCAGGAGTATGAATAGCTGAATGACCGATGTGAGCGATGTCCATACCTGAACCACTGGCAGTGTGGACCTGTTCGTTGCCATTGTATCTGTCACGGATGGTCAACTTGTTGAGGTCGCTTGTGATGTGGTCGGTGGCGCCGGAGTCGATGTTCCAGTTGGTGTCGACGCCGTAGTTGTACGTGGAGACTGCACTAGCACTCTTCTCCATGACGGGGACGAAGTCGGGGTTGAACCTCTCCCAACACTTCCCCACGGTGTGGACGATCTTGCCACAGAGTTGGCAGCGTGGTTTTGACCCGCCGCCTCCATTGCCACCATTGCGGTTTTGACCGCTGTTGTTGTTGCCGTGGCCGTAGTTGTTGTTGCCGTAGCTGTTGTTGCCGCCGTTGCCGTGGTAGTTGTTGTTGTTGCCGTGGTAGTTGCCGCGGCCACCACCGTAGCCACGTCCTTGCGGAGGCGCACCTCCACCACCACGGGCGCCGCCGTAGTAGCCACGTCCTTGGCCGCCTCCACGGCCACCACGCGTGGCTGCATTCACCGATGACTGAGAGCCACCGTTGAGCAGGTCCAGCCTCATCTCATACGAGAGAAGCTGTGAGTAGAGATCGGCGACGGTGATCGGTTCCTCGCGGGAACAGATGGCGGCGACGATGGCGTTGTAGTCGGAGTCGAGGCCTGCCAGGATGTAGGAGACGATATCTTCCTCATCTAGCTTCTTTCCGGCCCCCTCCATCTCGTCCGCGAGCGAGCGGATCTTGCTGAAGAACTCCGCCATGCTCTGCGTCCCCTTCTGGGAATTGGCGAGGCTGATGCGGAGATTGACGGTCTTGGCACGGCTGTGAGCGTTGAACATGCCCTCAATGGCCGCCCACATGGTCGCCGAGCTCGTGTTGTTGACGACCTGCTGTCCAATTTCTCGAGAGAGAGTAGTTAGTAGGAAACTAAGGACCTGTTGGTCCTGTGCGATCCAAATACCATACAGAGGGTTTGGTTCTTCGGTCTCGACGGTGTCCTTCGTCACCTTGACCTTCTTCTCCGGCGCCTTCATCTTCAGGTCGAGGAAGTCTTCCATCTGCGCTCCTCGAACAGCCGAGAGAACCTGAGCTTTCCACAGGATGTGGTTGCTCTTCGTCAGCCTCTCGGTCACGCCTTGACCGAACGGATTGCCGCCGCCGTAGCGAGGGGCTGTGCTGGAGCTCACCATGGACGTATCCCTGAGGACCAGCTCTGATACCATATAGAAAATGTAGATTAGATTGGAACGGTGCCTTGGACTCGGCCCGGTTACGTGTTAATTTATAGAGGGTCAACAACGACCAGATTACAATGGTTTGTTACAAACTTGGAGACCACGATTAGTCCCAGAATAATCTAGGTTCAGTTTATATCCTACCGAACCATAAGTTACAACAGAATCATCTAGAAGCCTACAAGCCTATCGCTTAACACACTAAGGGCCCGTTTGGCACCCGTCATTTCATTTCATTTGGACCAAATGAAATGAAATGGAATTCCAGACAAATGACAGGGTTAGGGACAAGAATTGACTTAACATAGCAAAGGCATTCTCTGGAATTCCAAATGAAATGACATTCCAATTCCATGACATCCAAACATGTTGAGCATGGAATCTGAAAATGAATTCCATGCAAATGATGTGATCCAAACGACCCCTAAAGTGTAACCCGGGGAAATATGCGAGCACCAGATGGCGGAGTTGAAAGCGAAACAGGACACCAGCTGGGGGAGCAGTAGTGGTGTTTCTGTGATCCTCCTGGGCTCCTGGCTCCTGGCCTGGGTAATCTCTCTGGATTGGATTTGATGTAAGTGTTTGATGATTCGAAAGCGTACACCTTAGGCTGCCGTCCTTCTCCTTACTCCTTAGGCTGCCGTCACTCTGCTTTTAGTCTGTTTTTGGATATGTATGCTCGATCTGAATGAGAAACTTGGACACAAAATTTCAGTGCATTGAGGATGTAGCTATGGGCGACCCTGCTGCTGAGTTTTGCTAAGCTAAAAACAAATTAAGCGTGTGTGTTGTAAGCGTAGATGCTGAGTTAGATTTACGTGTGTTTGTTTGTCGTGGAGGTTGTCCCCATCCCAAGTTCCCAACTGAAGTCCGAAATACTACTTCCATCCATGCATACAAGGTCACCTAATCTTATATTTAATAAAACTGTCATCTAAAAAAAACATCTGCAGTAACAAATCAATATAATTAATCTAGCATGAAATACATTTTTAAACTATATTCATTAAGTATTTTAGTTGTCGATATCTTTTTTCTATGAACTTCACTTATGTAGCCACAGTGCAAAGAGGTTGCCATGTTGATGCCACACTAGGTCGTGCAATGGTATATATCTTTCAACAAGCTCTTTGTCGAATAGTATTGCAATAAAGAAAAAGGTATATTTTTTATCCCTCAACTACAGCCGCTCGGCTTTGAGATTGATTAAATATTTAAATGTAATGTGACGTGATTAATTTATAATCGTATAGACAAAAAAAAGGAAATCGGCTCAATCAAATATTCAATAGGCAAAAAATCGGTTGGTGAAGTTATAATCCACCACGCCGTAAATTCACACTAAGTTTTGGTGCTCAACTTTAATACCAGAAAATCTTTGCCCTTCAAGTGTCAAAACCACACGTTTCACCATGAGATCTTCTAAAAGTGTTTTAGATGATGATGCATGTGGTTTCACACACATAGTAACCCACTCAACATAATCTAAAAAAAAAATCCGGAAATAATTTGGGTAAACGGAAATTCTAAAATTTACGGAAAAAATGAATTGTCGGGTAAATTACTATAGATCTCATGACTTTATAAAGGCATAACAATCTAAATTCTAATAAAAATCATTTGACCTGGAATGATCGAAAAGGCGTGTCTCTCTAACTGTGACGACTCTTGTCTTCGTTCGACCTTGCCATGAGATTATGGCAAGAGGAACACAACTATAAGTGAATAATATGCATCACCCCTTATGAATGCTTCTCCGCACTACATAAATAAATTTCACAGACATCTTCTAAAATTTAATTAAACTTGGTAGATTTCAAGAAAAGCATATCATTTTGTAAAGTTAGTTAAATTCATTTTACGAAAATAAGTTAGTTTTTTCATATATCTCAAGAACCTTTGTGCAATAATTATGTTTTAATTTGATGTACTCTTATTGTTCCTTCAATTTTCTTATTTCGTTTTTGTTTGATATTTCTAAATTATGACTCATATTTTTATTAAAATAAACTTCCACATTTAGCTACACTTTGGCGAAAATGTAACTTCTTTTTATTTTTTAATTGGGCCTAGGCGAGGGAGTTATTTGGGCCGACCTAATAGTGCCAAAGTGGGTGTCGCCTAGGAGGTCCTACCGAGGCGTTAGCTCCCGCTTACAATCTTCAGTTAAATCAGCTTCAAATCGCAATTGATAGCCTCAAGTGGTGAAGAGTTTCCTTGCAAATACATTGTTCATGAATTTGAAAAATATTCACAAATTAAAAATATCCAAGAAGGAATATATTTTCGTGGATTTGAAAAAAATATCATGAATTTAAAACCTATTCACGAATTTGAAAATGTTCACACAACTAAATAAAAAAGGTAACAAGCACGAATAACACAAATAGGAAAGAAATGAACCGGAAAAACATAAAAAAGAAACATGTAAAACCAGAAGAAAGGAAAGAACCCGGCTAAAAGCGGACACGATGTTTTGACTCATAGATCTTGGTGCATTCATTTTGAAAAATATTGTAAATACATTTTAAAATGTAAAAAATTACAAACAAAAAATTTTGGTGTAAATCAAGACATTCTATGTACACTAAAGTTTCGTGAAAAAACCCATTTTTGTGGCCTGCATAGAAAAGACAAAAAAATGTATTGTTAAAATTCATTTTCTAACACAAGTGTGTTTCTTTTTTACACACATCATAAAAAGTTTTTTTTCATGAAACTTTGTGTGCAGACATAAAATGCCATTATGTATACCCGAATTTTTTTCAGAATATTTGACATTTGAAAATATATTTTTAATAGTGAGTGCATCTACAAACTACAGTCTACAACTACGATTTAAAAAGATTTCCCGCTGCAATCTTCCTAAAACCAGTGAAAGAAAGCCTACTTGGGCCGGGCCAGGAAGCGTGAGGCGAGTATGAGTTGAGCATAAAATAGGAATCGCCCGCCTGGCCGCCTCCTTACCTGGTACAAGTGGTGGTTGTCCACAACAAATATGGGCTTCCTTTTTTTTTTCGGTCTGCACAGTTTGTTGGTGATGCTCTCAGTGAAACAAGACAACTAGCTTCCGATTTTCACAAAAAAAATTTGTTGAGAAGCTCGCTTCTGTATACATTATAGATGAGTGTCCATCAGTGAATGTTGAGGCTATCAAAAAAAAAAAAACTTCCGATGTTCACTACCTAGCTGACTTGGCAACGAACTTTGACCCTTTCTAATGGCAATGAACTTGGCCCGTCCTCATCTGCAGCAATCCGGTAACCGCTACACGACAAGCACGACGTCGCCGTCGCATGTCGAGGGAGAGGCAGACGCGCGAGGGGTGCTGGGTGCGGTGACAGATTCGCAGCACGAAGACAAGGGCAGGCATGTGAGCGTCGGGAGGCGACTCGCCGATCCCGGCGTGGTCCATGGCGCGCTGCCTCACATTCCGGCCGGCACGGCACGTCGTCCCTCCCGCCCCGGCCGTCCACCAACTCACGTGGCCCCGCCGGCCGCCCCTACATACCGCGCTCACGTCTGACCCGACTCGGCGAACCGCCGGCTGCATTCTCCGGGACTGGCCGCGCCGGGGATAGAGTGCCCACTGGTCCTGGGCCTCCTGGCTGGAGGACACGCATGTTCGGTATGTCAACGCGCCCCTTGATGATGGATCGACCCCCTGCTGCTGCTGCTGCTGCTGCTGTCGCGTCCACAAATGTCTCTGTTGATTGCGTTTCAAGGAAGGGATTATGCATGAGGCGCAGCACCATCACCGTCACCCACAAGCTGGCATCCATCCGTCCATGGTCCCCGGCCGAGACATCATGTCCATTTGACGTGCGTACTTGCAACCGCTCGGCCGAGACATCAAGGAAGGGGCGGAGGAGATTTCCGACTTTAGGCCGATTAGCCTCATCCATGGCATCGCCAAGATTGTGGCAAAGATTCTATCTTTACGCCTCGCCCCTCACATGAACGTCCTTGTTTCTCAAGCCCAAAGTGCCTTCATCAAGACTAGGAGCATCCATGAAAACTTCCTTTTTGTTCACAACTATGCCCATTGGCTTCACCGGAGGAAAAAGGCCACCCTACTCCTCAAGCTCGACATCAAAAAAGCGTTCGACTCGGTCAAGTGGGGTTACATCTTCGAGCTTCTTGATCACCTTGGCTTCCCTCCTAAATTTCGTGATTGGCTTGCGGCGTTATTCTCTACGGCTTCCTCGCGTGTGCTCCTAAATGGCATTCCGAGTGCTCCAATAAAGCATGGGAGGGGGCTGCGGCAAGGTGACCCCCTCTATCCGCTCCTTTTCGACATCGCCATCGATCCTCTTCAACACATCCTTCAAGTGGCCACGGATCAAGAGCTTCTTCACCATCTTCCCGGGAAGGGTGCTAGGTTTCGGTCCTCCCTATATGCCGATGATGCGGCCATCTTCATGTGCCCTATTCGTGAAGACATATCCACACTTGGTCAAATCCTAAACAACTTTGGAGAGGCCACGGGGCTTGTGACAAACTTTGCGAAGAGTTCGGTCACTCCCATTCGTTGCGATAATGTTGATCTTGATGCCGTGCTACTTGATCTCCCAGCTCCAACCGCTTGCTTCCCCTTGCGCTACCTTGGGCTCCCCCTCGCGGTAAAGAAATTGAAGAAAGTCCACTTCCAATACCTTGAGGATAAGGCGGTGGCTAAGCTCAACCCTTGGGCGGGTAGATGCTTTAACATTGCAGGTCGCGGTACCCTTGCAAAGGCGGTCCTCACATCTCAACTCATTTACCCTCTCACCGTTCTTGATATCGCGCCGGAGACTATGCTCTTCTTCAAAAATCTTATTAGGAGCTTCCTTTGGGCGGGTACCGACAAGGTCTCCGGCGGCAAGTGCAAAGTCAATTGGACGGTGGTATGCAAGCCTACTTCCTTAGGGGGGCTCGGCCTTCTCAACATGGACAAATTTGCGAAGGCTCTACGCCTTAGGTGGGCTTGGCTAGATTGGACGGCACCGGAGAGACCTTGGGTGGGAATGGAGGCCCCTTGCAAGAATGATGAAATGGATCTCTTCCATGCCATGTCAACGGTGACCGTTGGTGATGGGGTCAAGGCCTCTTTTTGGGACGCGCCATGGGCGGACAGGATCAGCCCCAAGCTTATCGCCCCCTATCATTTATGATCTCTCAAAGAAAAAGACTTGGTCCATCAAGGAGGCCATCACCGATGACGCGTGGATCCTCGATATTGACTTCGGAGAGGGGCTCTCGGTTCAACACCTTGAGGAATACACTAAACTTTGGCAATTCACCTCACAATTTCAACTTCAAGATGATGTGTCGGACACTATCACATGGAAGCTCACCCCTTCGGGTGCCTATTCTTGCTCCTCGGCCTACAAGGAGCAATTCGCCGGGGAGGTCGCCTCGCCGTTGGACAATATGGTCTGGAAGAATTGGGCTCCACCCAAATGCAAGTTCTTCTCATGGCTAATAATCCAAAACCGTGTGTGGACGGCCGACCGCCTTGAGAGAAGGGGTTGGCCTAATGGTCGGCTTTGCCCCCTTTGTCGTCGTGAAGATGAGACGGCTAGACACCTTCTTTTCACTTGCCGCTTCTCTATTCGCCTTTGGGGCATGATCAAGAATTAGCTCAATATTGGGGACTTCAACCCCCCGGATTGGGTGGCCTTCAATGACGTCCCATCTTGGTGGGAGCACCTTGCCATCTTCGCAAATGGGAGAAGAACGAAAGTAATCCCGTCACTACTCATGCTTGTGACTTGGGAAATTTGGAACGAGCGCAACTCCCGGATTTTCAAGCACTTGAGCACTCTTCCGACGTTAATTTTCGCTAGGATTAAGTTAGAGACGAGAAATTGGGTGCTTGCAGGCGCCAAGCATTTGGGTCATCTCTTGCCAGGAGATTAGGCTTTTGTATTAAGGGTGGTGGTCTATAACACTAAAACTTGTCCGCAACTTCTTCTTAATTAATTGAAAAAAGGCAAATCGTTTGCCTTTCCCTTCACAAGTTGATCTGGTCCGTAGTTGATCAAGCAGAGTGGTTACATATATACTGCCTAGAAACCAGGACACTTTCATAAGGTTTGTCCAGTACCCCGTACACATATACCAGCAGGAGAGGACTGCCCTGCATGCACGGTGTGTAATCAATTGGTCTATATATAGTCTATACACACACACACACATATATGCATGCATCATGTCAATGCAATTATGCAAGATGCATCAAGTCTACCATGCATCGATCACCAGGAGGCAGGAGCTATGCTGCTACGGCCGGCTCCAAATACTCTCTACTCTCTAGTCGTTTTCGACGGTGCTTCTCTTGAAAACCATATACGTTGATGGAATTGATTGATCGCTAGGCAGAAGGAATCCTGCCTGAAGCTATATACTACCTACGAACACAACACGTATTGTTCTTCCAATCCCCGGAGGCCCAACCTGTCGTTCCAACGCGAGAGTAATCGACAAATTATCCATCGATCGTCGTCTCTCGATCTCGCGCGCGCGGTCCGGGCCCAAGCGTGCATGCACTAATGCCAGCTCCATCCATCTCGACCGAGCTAATCTGTCCACGCACGTACAGAAACAGTCAAATCGAAATCAGTGCGCTACTGTTCACCACTAGGCCATGATACTGACCTGGGCGTTACTGCGCTGCCTGCCCATTTTTCTCCCTCGGAGCAATCAGTTTCGGCCGGCCATGTTATTATGTTCATGCTACTTATGAATGAGTGAGAGAGAGTAGTAGAAGAGTGCAGCGTAAGCAACTCCACTCCAGCTAGTTTGCCCCAGCGAAATCATTGGTGGTGTGACCGCCCTCACTAGACCTGGACTAAGGTGTTGGTTCCACATCGACATCTCCGTAGGTAGTAAAACAGAGGTATATATTTTGCACGAAAATGTAGAGTTGGGCATCGGTCCATCATATAGATCTCATAGTTTCTTGACATAAGAGTAATTTCCTGTTCGGGAAATCTCACCAATGGGGAAAATGACACACTGGCCAACTTTTTTGCTAGCTGCTCGATCGGCGGGAAAGCAAATTTGCCAAATTGCAGTGATAAACTTTGGGATGTGACAGATTGCTCGGCGGCAAACCACGCCTCGTGCATGCGTATAGGTGTGTTTTTTAAGACAGATTGCTGCTTTTCAAACTAATCCCACGTATATGCACACGAATAGGAGTACGTACGACAATAATGCACTAATCATGTGTCGAATAAAGGAAGAATACACTGTACCTACGTACACCAACCAGCATCTCACGTCATCGTGAACAAGACAACACCCGTCGAATGAGAAGCATCGATCACCAGTACCCTGTATGTAGGTAGATGAACAATATAGGTGGACTCAGGGTCCGCGATCCATCGATATCCACCAGCTAAGCATCTGCAGCATCACCCTGCTCCAGATGTCCAGCTACATAATTTTCCTGAGCAACCTACATTCCTACAAACCTCATCGTTCATTGACCTTATCCTCCGCATCATTTAACTGAATACTCTCTATAATGTCACACAAGTTTTTCCACTGTGTTGCTAATTCCCCCCACAAGCATCTCCTAAAAACCAGACAGGACCCTCTTGATCCTATAACTCTATCGACTTTAACATTTTTATTAAAGGATAGGTCATATAATCTCGGAAAAGATTCCATCAGAGGGGTGTTGTTATGCCAAGTATCTTCCCAAAAGCGAGTGGATCTACCAGAATTCACAGTTCTACCGCAGAAACTGTAGAAAATGTCTTTGACTTTCATCAGTCCCGCCCAGAATTGTGAATAACCCGGTTTCTCCTTCATTTGGGTTAAGGTTTCTTTCTGAAGATATTTTTTCTTCAGCAACCTTTGCCATATTCCATCTTCATTTTCCAATTTCCAGAGCCACTTACATAATAAACTAATGTTCATTAGTTTCAGATTAAGCACCCCAAGTCCACCTAAATCTTTTGGAGAACAGACCGTTTCCCAATTCATCAGGTGATATTTTCTAATCCCCTGTTCCTCTTGCCAGAGAAGTCTACTTCTATACAAGTCAAACTTTTTCCTCACCCCAACCGAAAGATAGTAAAAGGAAAGCATGTAAAAAGGAATTGTTGTGAGGAAGGAGTTCAGGATTATAGCTCTAGAGCCAATATCCATGAGTTTTCCTTGTGCACAAGTTAGCCTTTTTCCATTTTTATTCTCCAGGGCGCCAATGCTTATTAAGCAATCTTTTTTTATCAATAGGTATTCCTAAATATTTCAGAGGCAAGGTCCCAGATGCGCATGTAAAGATCTCTTCATAAATCTGAATTTGATCTACACACGCCCCTAACCCGTAAACCTCACTTTTCCAGAAATTGATTTTAAGCCCCGACATTTGCTCAAAAAGACACAAAATAAATTTCAGGTTCCTTGCGTTTCCACCGTTGTTATTGTTGTTGTAGTTTCCACCGTTGTTATTGTTGTTGAAGTTGGCCGTGTTGTTGAAGTTGGCCAGCGGCCGTCCACCGCCGCCTTGCCACGGCCTCTGACCTCCACCTCCATTGCCCCGATACATCCTTTGCGCTGATCCGTCCCCAACTCCAACCCTAGGCCACTCTTCCGCCTGCCTTTCCCCTCTGTGCGCCGCCACCCAGATGTGGTTGAAGATGGGATCGAGATTGTGTGAAGATAGGGTTTGTGGCAATAAAGGACTCGGGTCACTTCCCTTCACTTTTTGGCAATCTAGGGCAACCACACGAGTTCCCTGTGTTGTTAACGGTGGTGGACGGCTACCAACTCCACCGTCGCTTTTTGCAAACTGAATATTCGCTGCCGCAAAAACATCTCCCAAATTGTGCAATGGGGGTGGACGGTGATCCCTGCAAGCTGATCCCAGATTGATCCACCTCCGAGTTGGTCTTCGCAGCTGTCCATCAACCACCAACGGTCGTCTCTGTTTGGACCTCCTGGACGCCTCTGGCTGCCGTCTTCTGCAGATCGGTGCACTCCATCCCTTCTCAGAATTGCCATGATGGATGACATTCGGAGGCGGCGTGGATGCCGGAACCGAGGTCACTGCTTTTTCATCATCAGACTGTTCATCATCAGCCAAACACCAGAAGCGGCTCCCGAAACCAGCAGCCCTCAATCTGCCTAAATCAGTTTCTGATTTCCGATTGAAAACCGTGTTGTCTACGAACTCCCCCAATTCCACTTCTGCTTCCCAAATTTTTCAGCCTCCTGCTGATCCTCGCAAACAAATTCCATGAGCTCTTTGCCGGATTCAGCTAGAATCGAGCCTCTATGCTCGCTCGATGTCTGTGCTCTATCAGCGAAATTCGAGACAGAGTCCAGTCCTCCACCGAAGAGAGAGGGAACCTCACCGGGATCTCGCCGAGCTGCTGCAGGCCTGCCATGGCCTGGTCTTCGAGCTCCCCTGCAGTCTCGCCGCAGCCCTCGAAGGAGGGGATCTGCGCCGAAACACCCGAACCTCTCCTTCCTCCTTCCATCTGTTCCTGCACCTCCTCTGATTTGCCTGAGTCTCCATCCACCAAATCAACCGGCATACGCGGAGCCGCGACACTCGGCGGCGAGCTCGTCGATCCAGCGCACGCAGGTGAGGTAGGTGTATGGACGGTGGCTCCCGGCATCTCCTTGAGGCCATCGCGGGCTCCAAGCCCCTTGACTTCGCAAACGCCATGGCTCTTGACTCCGGGTGCCCCGCGAGACGAAAGAACAGGGGGCGCCGCGGGCGCCACGCCCGACCCCGCTCGCTGAGTTTCCCTTGTCGGGAGCACTGCGCGAATCCAGTCGTGGAGGGAGAACGCGAATCCGCCATTTCTGCCCTCGGGAGCGCGAGCGAGAGACGTGTCCGCCATCCGCGCAGCAGCATTCATTGACTTGTACACGGACGCATATAAGTCCACTACATGATTGACTCCTAATTAACTACTACTATCTCGCAGTCTTTGTGGCTTGTGCCATACACCCTGCTGCCAAGCCATCCGTCAAACAAATCATAATTGTTTCCACTATTATTAGTTATTGAATCCTTAGATGTTTCCTTACCAAAAACTAAATAACAAATACTAGGTTTCGTTCGATTTGATGATGGCTTTTTTGGAAAAGGATATATCCTCGGTCACAACATCAATTGATCCATGCAACCATCTTTATTGCACAGTTTAAGTCCTTCAAAGAAAATAAAAGTTGTAACAAATGATCAAACAAAACATAGGATTACATGATAATACTCAATTACTCATGCACAAGAATTCTTATTGGTAGACAAGCTACTATCCAAATGGAGGAACAAAACTCGCCCATAATCCACCGTATCACGTGCCTCAACACTCGTGAATACACCAGTGGCAGAGCTAGACAAGAATCTCCGTGGAGGCCGCTTTGTGGATTTATAAGATTGACTAAGGGGGGGGGGATTTAACCATTTTTCACAGCTAAAAATAGATTACAGATGGTACAATTTAGGCTGGGGGATTTAACCATTTTTTCCCCAGCTAAACATAGATTATATATGGTACCTAAGGTAAAATATTTAGGTTTGGGGGTGGGGGGGGGGGGGGGGGGGCGGTGGCCCCCCACCCGACTTGTGTGTAGCTCCGCCAATGACTACCACATATTGAGCTGTGGATATTATATTTGCAACCTACAAGAGACCGGATTTTTTTTTTTTTTGTGAAACATAATTCGATACAACTGAAGGCGATCTGTTCCCTATGGAACTCGATCACCATCTTTCAGTCGCCTACCATGAACCTACGACAGCGGTGGCATGTGCTCGAGTCGATGCATCTCAGATTGTCCGTCGTACCTCGGTATTAGTACACACTTTTATGTAATTATAATATTGTAGTGCGTATAGGACCGTATTTTTGTGCCTCTTGACCCAGCTGAACCTCCATATGTATCTATTTTGATGCTTTTGTTCAGATTATCGAAGTTCGACCAAGTTTTTACAAAAACGTACCAACAAATATAATACCAAATCCATACAATATGAAAATATATTTCACGATGGATCGAATGATATTGATGTCGTATTGCAAATGTTGGTATTCTTTTCTATAAACTTGGTCAAAATTTAGAAAGTTTGGCTTAAAATAGACCTAATATTCATAGTAAAAAGAACCGGAGGCAGTTTGAAACAACAGTTAATACAACTTAAGATGTGTCGTGGATATCATATATTTATTTAAACAATAGAGCCTTGAGAAATGTGCAAATGAAGGAAGCACATTCATGGATTAACATAATAGATTAATACTCCATTGCAACGCACGGGCAATTAACTAGTCATTACGAGAAATCCCTATAGTCCAACATAAATCACACAGTTCCGGTCGGAATCGAGGTTTTAGTTTAAGGCTAAACCTCATCAATCAATTCTCAAATATTCGAGGTACTAGTTGGTCACACTAGATTGAAAACCACGAAAAATGTCCTCCACACCAAAGGTGTCGTCGATACGTAGAAAAAAAACGCTATGTTGCACTAATTATTGGATACTCTATTCTTACTTAATGTATTGTAAAACCTCTTCCCTTTCGAGCTTTTCTCCGGGAAGGTCATGTTTATGAACTAACACGTTTTTTTTTCAAACTTATGGCAGGCTGATTACATGGTCTATCAACAAGAAAGCTTAATGTAGGATGACTACTTGTAGTAGTTAACTTACTGATTAGTGTAATCCTAGGTTTTTTATACGGTTTGCAAGACTGCAACTGAACAACATACTACTCATTTGTGTGCGCGAGGGAACAGCTAGGTAGCCCAGAACGACAGGTCGTAATACAGTCAATTGTCTGTGGAGGCCCACTAGGGTACTCCCGTCCATGACCCTTGTCATTTGTCAAGCCCACCGTGACCGTGCCCTGGGGAGTAGATAGGAATAGGAGATGCATGGCGCGCGTGACCTGAGACTGGAGACTCGTACCGTACGTACGTACGTACGTACGTACGTCTTGGCGTCTCGGCCACCCAACGCGAGCATTCACGTCTCGCGTGTACGTACGTGCGTGCGCAGGAGACGGGACGCCAACGGGTGGGTCGGGTGCACCGAATACTCAGCCCGTCAGAGTTCAAACACCAGATTTGACACTGATGTTTCTCATTTTGGCGGAATATTCTTCAGTGTGAGCCGATGTTCCCGTCTACAGCCAGTTGCCTGTGGTGTATCTCCGAGGTGCTCATAGGAGTAGCGTGTGCGTGCGTTCATCACGTGGGGGAGGGAGGAGGGTGAGTATGTGAGTGTCTGCGTTTGTACTGTGTTTCCCAAAAAAAACTATTCAAAATCTTACCCCTTCGATTGCGCAAAGGAAAGTAGAGCCGAACTTGTGCGTGTCCTAAAATGCTACAGCAAGGGTCAGCACCACTCCATTGGCGCCGAACCATGCTATTTCCGAATCTAGGTCGATAAATTCGGCGCCGGTCGTGGTGCCGACCTAACAGTTATAACCCTATCCATTTTCTTCTCCATCCCTCTCCCTCTATTCTTTCCCCACCGCCGTCCCAAGCTCTCTCTCGCTCTCTCCATGTTTTCGCCCAAAACTTCAAATTCACTCAAAACCCGTCATTTTTTCAATTTAAACAATGGGAAGTCTTCTTAGAGGTAATTTCTCTCAAATCCCTTTGTTTCAATAACTTTAATATGCATTTTGTCTCATTTTTTTTCTCAAATCTATTGAACCCTACGAATGGTGTATTCTTTCGTGTAAGCAATGTTTATTTCGAATTGAGGTACTAAATGTATGTGTGCATTGACTTTGTGTTTGGCTTAAGGACTGGCAAGTCTTTTTGTTCGAGAAAATTCAAATCCTATAACATGGTGCTTTATAGAAACATATGTGGTTGCTAATATCTTAGGGGGCACTAGATGCATTATATATGTATGTGGAACCTTGGGTGTGGTGTTTCGATGTATTTGATGTATTGTATGTAAATTTGCAAGTATTTCAAATTTTTGTGTACAAATTGAAGTGTTAGATGCCTTGTAAATAATGTATGTGGTGGCTAATGTGGAGACTTGCTTAGATGTTTGTAAAAACCATCGACCACGCAAGCCAGTTTTTGTGTGCATGATCGGAGATTGTGAACGGACCAAAACAAATTCGATCGATCAAGCAGCTCCTGCAGCTAAATCAGATGACACCCGGTGATATGAGACTAACCATAGTGGGGAGTATCATATACTAGTATCATGCATATGATACTAGTCTATGTTACTACTTTCATAGTGGGGAGTAACATATGTGTGGTATCATATACTAGTACATTTATTAGGTTCTACCATCTTGTCTTGGAATCCGTTATGTTATGGTATCTACCTATAATACCACTATCATCTCTCACATCATTAATTGCAGTGCCACATCATCTTTTTGTCAACATGACATGCATAATACTCCTTATGATCGAGCTAGCACGCTTCCCGAGGCGCCAACCCAATCGCACATCATCTCTCTCTCGCCCCGCGCGCTTCCCACAGCCAAGCTAGGACGGCTGGTATAGTGGTATGCATCATGCATCGAGCGGAGGGACGGGTGCGTAGCCAATAACAAATTCCATCGTAGGCGATCCCGAGGGATTTGCTTCTCCCGCACGTACCCCACCCGCCAGTACTACGCCGCCGCGTGGCCCATGGGCTGCATGCCGCCGACACTGCCTAGCTACACGGGGTTCAGTATGCCGGGCGTCCGGCGATCACTTGGGCGCGACGTACGGCTCCGCCACGCCGACCCGCACGCTGGCCGTAGTAACGAAAAGGCACTTCTTCCTAGTACTAGTACATCCTAGGACGTTCGTTCATTCTAGTAGTAGATCGTTTTTCACTCTTAGGAGTACCAGATGATAATTTTATCCGTTTTGCTAATTATGTGTCACATGAGAAGCTATTGTAACAATATGGAAGTTACTGTGGAGGATTCTCAGACTTCTGATGATAGTATTGATGATCCTGAACTGTTTATTGACAAATTGGTCAGAGAAAATGAAGATGCTGGGAATGGGAATGAGGGCTCGGTGAACAAATGGCTAGTTCCTTTTCAGTCCGGGTCACGTCAGGTGCCTGGTGAACAAAGCTCTGTCCCTGATGAGAGGAATGCTATGATTTCGTATACTGGTGGTGGTGGTCAAAAACTGAATGAAAGCGAGTGCCTAGTCTGATCAACGTAGCTGATGTTTCTGAGCATTTTGGTTCTCCGTTGGTGGGATCCCCTGAGTATCTGGTTCAGTCTCCTATTTCACCTGATGAGTTGGTCAATCAAGTTGTCCCTGAAGCTGAGGTGGAGAATCAAGTGAGAATGAGGTCCAGAACTGAAGCGACCGCAAATATGAACGTCATGGAGAAGAATGCGGTATACTCACGCAAGCGCAACTTGGAAGGTAACGAGAATACTACCCCTATCTCCAACTCTAATTCGTTTGCTGTCTTATCTGATCGTGATATTATGGTAAGAGCTGCGGGTATGGGACTAAATATTCCTGATGCTGATTTTTCTGTTATCAATGTGGTTCGTGAATTGGAGGTAGCTAGAAGTAATCTAGATGATAAATTGGTTACAGAAAATGTGAAACAAAATGTACTATATATTGAAAATAACTTGGGTGAAACTACTTTAAGTATGAATTGGGTGGAAAATGAAGAGGTTGATGATGATTCCTTCACTTTGGTTGAGAGTAGAAGAAAAAGAAAATATCAGAGAAAGTCTCCTGTTGTGGTTTCGAGGCCTATGACAAGAAGTCAGGTTAAGAAAAATGCGGGTGCTAGCAACTCTACTGTGCCTCCTAGTAGAGTTGTTAGGGAGAGGAAAAAACCCAGTAAATATAAATGATAGGTAGCTTTTGGAATATTAGGAGTGTGGGTAAAAAAGGTGCGGCTCCCTGTGTGTCTGATATGTTGCAGAACCTTTCCTTGGATTTTTTGGTATTATGGAGACGATGAAAAAAGATTATAACCAGAGTTTTTTCCGTAAAATTGATCCTGGGGAAAAATATTTTTGGAAGTGGACTCCCTCGGTTGGGAAGTCCGGTGGCATTTTGTGTGGTATTCGTTCGGAAACCCTTGATGTGAGTGCGTTTAAGGCTGGGAGATTTATGCTGCAGTTTATCTTATGGGACAAGTTAAAAAATGTCATTGGGGACTTATTGTGGTTTATGGTGCTGCTCAAGACGATTTGAAACATGATTTCTTAACGGAATTGGCTAGTTTCTGTCAAAATACCCACTGCCCCTACATTGTGGGTGGGGATTTTAACATTCTTAGACATAGGGGTGAGAAGAATACGCATTTTGTGCCGACTCAATATACTGATCTGTTTAATTCCATCATTCACACCTTAGGTCTGCGTGAGATTTTCATGCAAGGTGGTTTATATACTTGGTCTAATAACCATGCTTCCCCTACTATGGAAAAACTGGATAGAGTGCTGATGTCCCCTGATTGGGAAGACTTATTTCCTTTGGTAACTGTTAGAAAGATTGTTAGAGAGATTTCGGATCATAATCCCTTGATTCTAAACACTGGGAGGATGATTCCGAACCAAAAAAGTCAAGAGAATTCCGTTTTGATTTATCCTGGTTTAAAAATGCTGAGTTTCTTCCTTTGGTTAAGAGAATTTGGGAAAAACCTGTTAGGTCTCGAGATCCAATAGATGTTATTAACATTAAGCTTAAGCGCTTCAAAAAGTTTTTTAAAGGCTGGGGTTCGAATATGTTTGGTGAAAACAGAAAGAAAAGAAAAGAGTTGAAGGCGGAGCTTGATTCCTTAGAATTATTAGAAGAAGATATCCTGTTGTCCCCTGATCTTTTTATTCGAAAAACTATGATTCAAAATGCGCTGTATGATCTTTATGCGGATGAGGAGATGCAGTGGCTTCAAAGGTCTCATCAGAGGTGGCTTCTGCAAGGTGACCGTAATACTAGTTATTTTCACCGTGTGGCCAATGGGAGGAAAAGAAGAAACACCATGGTTTCATTAAAAAAGGGTGATGTGAATATTGAGGGTACGGAAAATCTTTTAAAACATGCAACTGAATTTTACAAAGATTTATTTGGCCCTGCTCCTGGTAATCTTATCCCTTTAGCGGATGATATGTGGGATGATCATGAGAAATTGAATGCGCAGGATAACGAATCCTTGTGCAAACCTTTCTCAGTGGAGGAGGTTAAGAATGCCTTATTTTCGATGGACGTTAATAGGGCACCTGGTCCTGATCAAATACCTATTGAATTTTATCAGCACTGTTGGGACATTGTTCAAAAAGAAATTATGGACCTTTTCGATGCTTTTTTCCTTGGCAGTCTAGATGTCCAGAGGCTTAATTATGGAGTTATTACACTTCTCCCTAAAATTTCTGCTGCTGAAAAAATCACGCAATACCGGCCCATCTGTTTGTTGCGGTGTATTTACAAACTTATTACGAAAGTGTTGACCATTAGGCTTGAACCCTTTAGCGATAAACTTTTCAGTATGCATCAGAGTGCTTTTTTTAAAAAAAGGGACATCACTGATGGTGTGTTATCTCTGCATGAGTTGATGCATCACTGTCATATAAAAAAGCAAACTGGGATTGTCCTGAAATTGGATTTCGAAAAAGCTTATGATAAAGTCAACTGGGATTTTTTGATTGCTTGTCATATTGCTAAAGGTTTTTGTGAGGGTTGGTGTACTTGGGTGAGACAAATCCTTCACAATGGACCGTTTCCGTGAAAATTAATAACCAGCTTGGCCCTTACTTTCAGAGTGCTAAGGGTGTGCGCCAAGGCGACCCTCTGTCCCCTACTCTGTTTAATATGGCTGCGGAATGCCTCTCTAAAATGGTCCGTAATGCTCAAAAGAATGGCCTCATTGTGGGTATGGCTCCTGATCTCATTGATAAAGGAGTAGCTATTCTGCAGTATGCAGACGATACGGTAATCTGTTTGGATCATAGCTTTGAAAGTGCCCTGAATGTGAAATTGTTATTATACATGTTTGAGCTTATGTCGGGTTTAAAGATAAATTACACTAAAAGTGAGATTTATCTTGTTGGGGGTGATAACATCATTGCTGAGGCGTATGTAGACATGTTTGGGTGTCGGGTTGGAGTATTACCGTTGCAGTATTTGGGGATGCCGGTCAGTTTCCGTAGTATCCGGAATACTGACCTGGAGTTTGTGGACGAACGTTGTATCAAGAAACTTGATGCCTGGCAAGGCAATGCTTCCTCTTCAGGTGGCAGGTGACTTTGGTTGATTCTAGCCTTTCAAATGTTTTCTCCTATCTTATGTCGATGTACATGTTAAACAAAACGTTTATTGAGAAGCTCAATAAACACAGGAGGAGATTCTTTTGGCATGGTAAAAAAGAGAAAAAAGGGTATTATATGGTAAAGTGGTGCCGAGTGTGTAGGTCGAAAAAGAAGGGTGGATTGGGGATTAAGAACATCCATAGACAGAACATTAGCCTCTTATGTAAATGGCTTTGGAAGTTGGAAACAAAAGCTGGATTATGGCAATCAATTATTCATGCGAAATATATTAGGGGGAAACCTTTGTCTGCTGTGAAACCTAGAGCTAGTGATTCCCCTTGTTGGAAAGACATTTTGAAAGTTAGAGAAACCTATCTAGCTGGTAGACAAATTACTGTTCATAGTGGTAATGCTTGTATGCTTTGGAAAGATTCGTTTGGCCCTGATAAAACTCCCTTGGGTGTTCGATTTCCTGAGATCTTTAATATTTGTAGAGACCAGGATTGCACGGTTAAATACCTTGTTGAAAAAAATTCTCCTTATCTTTTCGTAGAAATGTATCTGGTGACTTATTAATCCAGTGGAATAACGTGGTGGATTACATAAGAAATCTGGATTTGGATGGGGGACATGATGATGTGAAGTGGTCCCTGAATAAAAATGGTATTTTTTCTACCAAATCGGTATATAATTTCCTGGAAAAATCCATATCTGGCCCGAACTATTATTGGATTTGGGAGGCTAAGTTACCTTTGAAAATTCAAATTTTCATGTGGCAAGTGTTTCAGGATGCCATCTTAACACGGGATAATATGAAGAAAAGGAAATGGGCCGGAATCCTGTGTGCTCCTTTTGCAAAGAACTCGAAACCGCAAATCACCTTTTCTTCCAGTGTTCGGTGGCGAAAGTTGTTTGGGGTGCAATGGGGAGTGTTTTAGGGACGAATAGGTGCCCCAATAATGTGTGGCAAGCGTTAGTTTGGTTTCACTCTTATATCCCTGGGAAGGATAGGTTGTTTATGATTGGAATTTCGGCTATCTGCTGGGCTCTGTGGAAGGCCCGGAACAAAGTTACCTTTGATAATCACAAGATGAAGACTCCTTGTGAGGTGATTTTTCATGTGTCCTCTTTGCTTAATTACTGGGCAGGTTTACACAAGGAGGCTGACAAAGAGTTCTTGAGGATGGGAGCTGACAAGATGATGGTGACGGCGACGAATTTGCTTCGAGCTGATACAAGAAGGGTCCGACATCGACTGGGGTGTCAGCCGGGATCTGACTGTTGCTGGAACGCTGTCAGGTGGTGGAGTTTGAAGCCTGGTGCTGCTGATCTTGAGGAAGTTTTGGCTGCTACAAGTTATGGGTGGCTGTTGCTAGGGTGAAAGTTTAGTGGCTTTTTTGGATTTGCAAAATTTGATACTCGGCCTGTAATATTGATGCTTGCACTTCTTGTTAGGTTAGATGGTGGTATCAGGTTTTCGCCCCATAACGGGTGATCGATGGCGATCATTCGTAGTGGGTTTCCTGATACTGCTCCAACTCGTTTCCCCTAGCTCTCCCCTTGCTTCCTTTTTCCATGTACTCCTGCTGGCTATATGACATTGTGGTGGTCTTTCCGTTTAATAAAATGGGAAGGGGCGGGAAGCCCGGTTGGAATGTGTCACATGAGAACTAGCTAAATCTCAATAGCCCCATTATCCTTTACATTTGCGTCGTGATTCGTGCTAACCCGAGGGTAGCACATGAGTTGCAACCGTGCGCAGCTCGGAAAAAATCCACGTAAATATCAGCCGTTGGATTTACGTCGTGATTCGTGCTACTCCGATAGTTGATGTGTTTTTACCAGCTTTTAAATACTCGATCATGGAGATTAGATTCTTTAATGCAACTGATCTGATGTGAAGATGCTAGTACTTACATAGGCTTCGTCGACCATGGGGGCTAGTACCGCCTCGCCGACTGATGTGACGATCGACGCCTTGACGATCCATGTTGAAGGGTGCGACAAATGCCTCTAGGTATTTTTCCTTTCGCAATGCATCGAGCTCGTCTCGGCTTCTTCTTGGCCAAACCGTAGGCTTCACGTTGATCGTCCGGCATCTCCTCGAACATGGGCTTGATGATGTTACTCCTTTGAAAAAAAACGTCATGAAAGGAAATCCACACTCGACAATATGTTGAGTGCTCATAAATCTCACATGACAAGCGTGAATTTGAGAGAATTGTGAAAAAAAAAACCAATCACAATTGGGGTAATGTGACTAACACCTACCATTTAATGCGATTTTTGATGGGTTTTTTCTATATGGTTGTTAACTTTACCCCAATTGTGGTGATATTTTACAATTTACTCCGTGGATATGGATCCAACTCCAATAGTTAGAACAAGTCCAACAACAACAAGAATAAGGGACAAGACCAAGTAAATAATTTGGCCAAGGTCAACCATGTGCAACTAACTCAGATTTAGTTAATTTTTAGTCGACTTTATCCTTTATATTTGCGTAACAATTCGTGCTGAACTGAAGGCGCACTACGTGAGATGCAATTTTGCACAAGTGACTGAGATTAGACAATGCATCAGCGTCCTTTGGTCAGTTGAACAGTGGTGGTTGCATCGGTCATTATGCGATAACAAGACTACTGTAGCAACTAAAGGGGACCTGCACTAGGCACTAGCGACAGTTTGTTGGGGGTAATAATTAACTAACTAACCCCAAATCAAAGCCTTCGAGAAGGAGAATTTTCACTACATCTCGATCGGCCCAAATCTAAGGGATGCAGCTCACATGCACTTGCACACAAGTGACCGCAAAATCAACTCCCACCCCTGCTCATGATGATGATCATATAAGAACCCCACCACACACCCCCTCCCCCTCAAGCTAGTGATCGTCGATCTTGCGTCACCTTCGAATCCGATCGATCAGTTCCTCTCACACCACCCACATTCTCGGCCGGAGTCTGATCGCTGCAGATCGATCGAGGAAGGGATGTTGTCGTCGCACCCGCACGAGGCGGCCATGCTGCCGTATGTGCCGCGGCCGCCGTCACTGCTGGTGGACCGCCGGTACAGGACGGGCGCCGAGGTGGCGCCCAACTGCCCTCGCTGCGACTCGCCCAACACCAAGTTCTGCTACTACAACAACTACAGCCTCACTCAGCCGCGCTACTTCTGCAAGGGCTGCCGACGCTACTGGACCAAGGGGGGCTCTCTCCGGAACGTGCCCGTCGGCGGTGGCTGCCGGAAGAACCGCCGGGGTAAGTCGTCATCGGCGCGGTCGGACCCCTATACTGGCGTCCGGGATGCGGCGACGTTCGGACACGGCAGGTTCCCCGGCCCGCTCCGGCCGGACATGGTCCTGGAAGGCATGGTCGGCGGCAACAGCCCGGCGAACCACGGCCAGGGGATGACCACCGCTGCCGACGGCTCCTCCATCGACCTCGCAATGCTCTACTCCAAGTTCCTGAACAACCAGCAGCAGCCGTCCGCCGAAGGAAACAGTCTCGTCGGGGCCGTCACGCCGGACTCCGCCAGCGACGAGGCGTTCGACACGTTCAGCGCGTCTAGCGACCTGAGCCCCGGAGGCGTTCTGGCACCGTCGCAGCTAGACGGCTTCGGCGAATGGTCTGGGTCGTTGAGCATCGGCGCCAACCCGACGAGCACGGACACCGCCGCGACCACCATGCTGTGCACGGATGCGAGCGTGCAAGCGGCGCTCGGCGAGCTCAACTTCGCCATGGATCAGAGCTGCTTCGACTCGCTAGGGTTGCCCACGGACGGCGCCGCCGGTAACCTCTCGTCGTGGTGCTCCATCGTGCCGAGCTTATCGACGTGGGAGGAGCCCAAGTATGATTCGCTGGATTCGTTCCCCGACGACGCCATGAGCCTCCATGAGGGCATTCTGGCCGCCGGTCATGACTGGAGCGCGGATTGCCAAGGGTTGGAGGCTCTCTACATGCCTTGAGTACACGATTAATTCGGTGCTATTCTTGTTGACAATTTGGATCTTTTTATTTCTTTCAGTGTAGTTTAATTGGAAGAACTACATACTATATATACATAGATATATATATACTGTATAATGTATGTTTTGAAGAGGGGAGGGGTGAGGTAAGTACTCATGTGAAGGAACTAAGGTTCAGTATACTTGTGAGTAGATGTAATCAGGCAACACAATAAAGTTTGGAATATTTGATTATATCGTGTAATATTGTTTTCAGTATGCCTATCTAGCTAGTACTATCCACACAAACATCTGCTCACTTGATTCTCCTGGAGTAATATACTATCTTACCCCTAAATTGTTGAGCAGTGGTTATGCAATCAGATGGAAAATTCAAGCGTATTTTGTTTGGTTAAGAAAAGACTCTAACCATCCATAAGTCTAGTGAAATTGGTTTATCATATATGATACGAATCACAATCATAACTAAGTAGTTCTGAACACTAATCTACTGAAATCAATTTTGTGTCATGTATGTTGCAGTTCAATAGATAGGTTAATTTTTGTTTAAAGACTTGTCTTAACCAAATAAAATACCTAGATGGAGAGAGTATCACACAATGCATCATGTTACTTAATGTGCAACAGAACATGCATCATTACTAAGTATTCATCTTGCAAATTCACTATGGGAATTGGACTTAGTTAGCTAATTGTATATAGGGAGTATGTAGCTTAACTTGGGAGGCAAATGATATCTTGCATCACAAGTATTCAACAGTCCATGTGTCTGTTGTCTCCCTTGTGCTCGGTGGAAATGGTTAGTCAAACGAAAGCTAGCTAGGGGTCTAATTAAATTCAGAGGGGAGTGGTCGACATAATCGCAATTATTAGCTAGTGATCGACCATCTCGGTTAAATCGACCCACTTGTATTGACGATCTCTTCATATCTTTGCTAATCCCTTGATATGAAGAGTAAAATGTTCCTCGCAAACATAAGGAGTAAAATGTTTTATGCATCTTGTGCCGTTAATTTAAAGAGATATTTTGCCCCTTCTCCCCACTTGTCGTATCCAAATATATTGTCCAAGCAATTGTGGCAACTCATTTAAAAATATTGTAACATCCTAGAACGTGATAGCGAACAGAAGGGACCTTTATCAACAAATTTCAAAAACTTCAGAAACTCGGTAGGAAATAATTGAGAATCATAAAAGTTGATGAAAATATAGTAGAACCTTTCTCCCATTTTTGTAAAAATCCTAAGGTGATTTTAAGAATATTTGATTTTCTTATGAAACAATGGTCCCTGGGTTTCGATTTTTAAGTTGAGTCACCTTTTGTATTTTGCGTATTTCCGACAGTTTTGGGGTTTTCTTGTACTCCCTCCGTCCCAAAATATATGTTGTGTTTTTTTACGGTCATTGTTGCACGATTTTGGGACAAGTATAAACCATAATCAAAGTTGTAACTTGTTAACCAGCAAAAATTAAGGGCTCTTTACATTTTGGGGCGGTGAGAGTATAATATTCCCCCGTTCCAAAATACATTGTGTATTAGGTTTCGTGAGGACAATCGTTTGACCCACATTTGCCTACTAATATGTAGCTTTTGTGATACAAGCATAAATAAGTATTTTGGAATATGAATCTAATAACATCATTTTTATGCCATATGTGTTCCATACTACTAATACTCTAACTGTTGGTCAAACACTTGTCCTAATGAAGCCTAATATGCAATGTGTTTTGGAACGGATAGAGTATGAATTTGTCTGAGATTATTCTTGCCAGTCATGTATATAGGGTGATGGTAAAGTAGACCGCAAACTTATAAATTGCAAAAGAGATAAACGAGAACTTTCGGATCGGATATACTAGTATGCTAGAGAGATAAATGGATTATGTATAGGGTGCTTGTTGCTGTTGTGGATCATTGCTGCTCTATTTAACTTTTCTCTTTTTTAATAATTTGGTTCTGGCATATTCAATGTCTTGACTAGACTCTTTATACCGTGTTGTTTTAGAGGCCGGATTTACCTGGAATCATGTATTCCCTTTTTTTTCCCAAAAACGAGTACGCTAGACAAGAATATGTTGTGCGCATTCATTAATTTGTAGAATCTCTCTAAATTGAAGGGTTATGCAACACAAGATTAGCGATTCCTTTATACCCAGCGCTGCCTATACCATGCAGTACATAAAGAAGGTAAGTTCTGAAAAAGTAGAATGGAACGAGTTCCCACTTCGGTCCATTTCCATTATATGATGCCAGAGGATGTCTTATTTTAGGGCGTTTTTCACGGAGTGAGCGTTCTGGTGGCGATCTGGTGACGATCGCCGACGGATGTCACGGCACCGGCGCCAGACCTTGGCGCCGACGCCGTCGGGGCCAGGGGCGAGTGCGGGCTCCCGCTTTGCTTGCCTAGCCGGGCTCGCGGCCGTGCCCTCCGGCCTCGATGGACTTGACGGAGAGCACGTCGCCGTGCAGGTGGCGCTGGAGGCCATGGAAGCGGAGCCGGAGGGCGCGTTCCCTCGCCGCCAGCCACGCTCTGACTTGGAGCTAGTCCAGGAGTTCCGGGAGGACGTGGGTTTTCCGTCGCCGTCGGGTAGATTTTGGGAGAAGGGTTCGCCGGCTAACTCAGGTGAGGTTGCTTCTGTGGTGTCTCCGTGCAGGGAAGGACCGATGCGCGAGCGCCTGGTGGTGGAACGGCCAGGGATGGCGCGGCGCCGCCGTGGGGCGCCCTCCTCGCCGTCGGGGCTGCTGCTGTCTCGTCCGCAGCCTCGGATGGGACCGTGGCGCGGCCCGCTGCCGCCTCGCCGCAGCTCGCCACCGGCCATCTTCGGCTCCTTCCTCGACAAGGCCATCGTCAAGCACTCGTCCTCGAATCCGCGGAGATCCTCGCCCACTGCCGGCTCGCCGGCGGCCGTCTGTTTGCAGCCGGAGTTGGAAACGGTCGTCCCGTCGTTTTCGGAAGGAGCGCGAGACACGGGCGGGTTTCAAATTCCTGTGATTCTGCCTGGGCCCACGCTGCATGCGGAGAATCAAGGCCGCCCAAGTCCCTGGAGGCATCTGCACCGTCCGCGGCGGGTCTACCCTAGCTCTGCCGTGATTCAACTCGCGCAAGACCTGCTCCACAGCCGCCACCAGCGTCCGTCTCCATCTCCGTCTCCTGCTACATCGTCTGCTGCGCCGCCGAAGCCTACCGCCGCCGTGCTGCCTCGCCGGTGGGAGCGTTCATTCGCTTCTGTCGCGGCGGCTCCCAAGGCGTCCATGGCTGCTCCTCGTCCGCAGCTTGGGGGTGCTCCTCGGCCGGGTCCTGCGCGTCCCGCGGCTCCGTCGCCGCAACTCCAACAGCAACAAGGCCAGAGGCAGGTCGCCGGCGCGGGGATGCTCCTTGGCGGTCCCCCGCAGCAGGCCGGAGGAGCTGCATCGTCGGGAGTGGCTGGGAACTTCCGTCCTCCGGCTGGCTCGCTGCCATTCATCCCTCTGCAAAACCCTTCCCGCCAGCCGGGTCCTCCTGCGTTCATGCCGCCGCCGCAACCTGGGCAGTTCTTCATGCCGCCGTTTGTTCCGATGCCGCAGCAATCGTTCCAGCAACTCCAGCAGCAATTTGTCCCGCAGTTGGCGCAGCCAGCTAGGCACGGGCCGAGGCCTAAGAGGAAGAAGAAGGCTACCCAGCAGCCTCCTGTGCATCCCCAGCCTCCGGTGTTCCAGGCCCCTGTGTTGCCATATGCACAACAACAACCAATGCAGTTGCAGTAGTTCGTGCCTCCGCCTTTGCAGGGTCAGCTCGCCTCCGTGACTCCGCCTGCCGTGGCTGATCCGGCGGTTTCTGATGGTACTGTGATGGAGGGCGCACCGGCTGGGGCGACAGCGCCAAAACCCAAGGGAATGGGAAGAAGAAAATCACTAAGTGCTGGAAGTGTGCTGTGGATACACATACAACAAAAGGGTGCCCGGTGAAACACTATTGTCTTGTCTGCGACAGCGGGGATCATCCTTCTATCCGGTGCCCAATACTTAAATTGCCAAAACCCACGGCCTTTACTTCTGGATATGGTACCGAGGACACAATTTTTACGCAGCTGCCTGATAGTGTGTACAAGTCGCATTTGGTTCCATCTAGTTCTCCCACGGCTCTGGTGAAGATTGCGGGGTTCGCGGTGCCTGCGTCTGCTGTCCAGAGTTTGATCTCCAGGATGTGTCCCTCGAGCTCGTCTTGGACTTGGGAGGCTGTAGCCCATGTTACTGATGCTTTTCTTATTGGTCTACCTTCTGCTGAGGATCTACAGCGCTCGATGGGATGCAGATGGGCGTTCCTTCTTTTGCAGCCACAACCACTGTGTCGATCTGGAAGCAACATGACTACTTGCCGATTAGGACGCTTGAGCAGGTGTGGGTGCATGTTCAGGGGGTGCCTTATCCAGTCAGGCACTTTCTGGGGATTTGGGCCGTTGGTTCTCTCATTGGGACGACCCTGGATGTGGATCTTGTTACGCTCCGGAGTCAGGGGATAGTTCGCATTCTGGTTGCGATGCCGTGTTCCAAGCCTCTGGACAAGCAGATTGACCCAACGGGCCCTTATCTTGGTACTGCCTGTGTTGTCAAGTTGAAGGAGTTTGTTTTCATTTTCCGGCGCGAGGCGGCTGATTTTGCTCCTGATCCTGAGTTTGTTCCGTACTTCTGGCGTGGCGAGCGTGATGATGCTGATGATGAGAGTGGAGGGCTGGAGGAGGGCTCTCAAGGCCCCTGGATGCTTCTCGTATGACTGCGTCCCAAAACTCCAGCATGGAAGTGGACACTACCCCTTCCTCCGGTGCTTTGGGTCATGGAAAACAAGTGCACTGTCGTCGCCGACGAAGACCATGGTGTTTACCCCCTACAACTCCAACCCGCAGACTCCCCTTGGTATTGAGATCGTGTCCCGTATTCGTCGGGAGGCGCCAGAGCTGCTTCAGGTTCACAACGTTTAGAAAAATCTCGAGGGGAGTGCTGGCTCGCTGTGTTCTGTTGCTGAGTTTGATGTGCTGGGCAATCTGCATGGGCCGACGCGTCCGCCCGGCGTTGTCCACGCGGATGGGCTGATCTCTGCTGCTACTGGACTGCCGGCCCATGAGGAGATGCTGGGCTGGGCTGTGCCGTCCTCCAGTGAGGATGTGCTGACTTCTGGGGCTTCGGGTGGGCTGGCCTCGGCTGCCCCTGTTGGGCTGGCCTCGACTTTGCTGGCTGGACCCGGAGCTCCTGCCCAGGTTGCCGAGCCTGCTGCTGGGCTGGGCATTGGGGAGGCATCTTCTCCGACACAGCCTCCCCAGGGATGCCTGGCCTTCGGCACTAGTGGGATGGGAGGGGTCTCGACACCGCCATTGACTCCCCCGTCTCGCTCCTCGACGCCGGCTGAGGAGGGAATGGATGGGTCGGCTCCTTCACCAACTCCGCCGACCTATTCCATTGCACCCCGTACTCCTCCCACTGCTGCGACGGTTACCCCTATCCGTCGTAGTGAGAGGTTTGGGGTGGCCACGGATGGGGCTTCCGTGACGGATGAGGACTCGTTGCAGAGGGCTATGCGTCGCAAAGCGGTGCTCAACTTGGACTCCATAGGTACGACTTTAAAGTCTAAGTCCTTTCTTTCGTTTTCTCCGCTTTCTATTCAGTCTAAACTCAATAGTGTAGGTTTTAATCTTGGTAGTAGTAAGAGTAAGGTCGAGATGTCAACTAATGTCTTGAGGCATATGGAATTTGACCGTTTAACGGTTATTCCTAAAGCTTCGACGGTGTTGACATCCACCTATTCGGATGATGAAGAAGCGAGTGCCACATCAGATGGTCAGTTATTTCTCATCTAATTGGTGAAGTGTTGGATGGTGGTTTGGATGATGACGGATTGAGTTCATTATATGAGCTAAAAGCATCCGGTCGTAAATCTAAATCTACAGCCAACAAGTCCCGGAAACGGGCCAAGGTATCCAAATCCCCCACGGTTTCCCGATGAATGGCATGTTTGCAAATAGCAGAGGTTTTGGTGACCTGGCTAAACACTTGCACTTCGCTGATTGTATTCGGGACCATAATTTGGATTTCTTAGCAATTTCTGAGACGGGTAGACGTGAGTTCTCACAATCTCTCTTGAACCGTGTTTCGGGCGGTTTAGAGTTTGAGTGGTACTCGCGACCCCCTCATGGTCGCTCCGGAGGCATTTTACTAGGCGTCAGGACTGATACCATGGAAGTATTGGAGGTTACGGATGGCGATTTTCATATCAAAATGCACATCCGTAATAAATCCGATAACTTCATTTGGAGTCTTGTCGCCGTGTATGGGCCTGCTCAGGATGTGGCGAAGACCTCTTTTCTCTGTGAAATGGTAAACTTGGCAAAAGATAACCCGCACCCTTTATCATTGGTGGGGATTTCAATCTGCTACGGTTTCCATTCGAGAAAAGTAAGGGTCGGTTTGACAACCGTTGGCCTCTTTTGTTCAACGCAGTCATTGACAGCTTGAACTTAAGAGAGATAACGATGGTGGGGAGACAGTTCACTTGGGCTAATTCCCTACCTGAACCCACATACGAGAAACTAGACCGTGTACTGATGGATTCTGAATGGGAAGATAGGTTCCCATTGGTGTCGGTACGGGCTCTAGAACGTATTGAGGGTTTGTCGGACCATGCTCCCATTTTATTGACCACTGGAGTGCCCAGATTGCAATGTAAACCACGGTTCAAGTTTGAGCTTGGTTGGTTACACCGCGAGGGATTCCATGAGATGGTTAAAAGAATCTGGGAATTACCGGTAGCGGGTGATACGCCTATCCAGCGGTGGAATAACAAGATACGTGCTCTACGTACCCACCTAGTTGGTTGGGGCGTCATACTACCGGTTTACTTAAAAAAGAAAAGTACGACTTTCCTCGATAATCGATGCTCTAGAAGCATTAGCAGAAGTTCGAATTCTGTCTGAGCAAGAAATTGAGCTAAAGAGCCAATCTAATGCACAGATAGCGAAACTACTGCGTGAGAGGAGTTAAAGTGGTATCAACGTTCCAAGGCCCAATTCATTCTAGAAGGAGATTCGAATACTAGCTATTTCCATAGTATTGCCAATGGCAGACACAGGAAAAAGCGTATACATTCTCTGATACAGGATGAAGGAACGATTGAGGGACATGAACAGCTAAAGTCGTACATTACAAACTATTATAAAGGTCTGTTCGGTGCTCCAGAGGAAGGAAATTTCTCCTTGGATGAATCCCGAACAGCGGATATACCCAGGTTTCAGAAGAGGAAAATAGCCTTCTTACTAAACCCTATTCAGAGGAGGAAGTGAGAAAGGCGGTTTTCCAAATGAAACATAATACAGCGCCTGGTCCTGATGGCTTCCCGGCCGAGTTTTATCAGAACTTTTGGGATGTTATCAAGGCCGATTTGCTCCAATTGTTCGATGTCTACACATAGGACAATTAGAGTTGTTTCGTCTCAATTTTGGTGAAATAATTTTGCTACCTAAGGTTAACGAGGCAGAAAGGATCCAACAGTTTAGACCTATATGCCTCCTTAATGTTAGTTTTAAAATTTTCACCAAAGCGGCTACGATTCGACTGAACAATGTGGCAGATCATGTAGTTCGTCCGTCTCAGACGGCTTTTATGAAAGGTCGCAACATCCTTGATGGAGTCGCGGTCTTACATGAAACGGTCCATGAACTGCATAGGAAAAAGCTGAACGGGGTAATTCTTAAAATTGATTTTGAGAAAGCTTATGATAAAGTTAAGTGGCCTTTCATCCAGCAGACCCTCAGAATGAAAGGTTTTTCTTCGAGTGGCGCGCGTTAATTAATTCCTTCGTTTCCGGAGGAAGTGTAGCCATTAAGGTCAATGATGACACTGGCAAATACTTCCAAACGAAAAAAGGCCTCAGACAGGGTGATCCACTTTCGCCAATACTATTTAATATAGTGGCGGACATGTTGGCTATCTTGATTGAACGCGCTAAAACTGAGGGTCACATTGAAGGAGTGATTCCCCATCTTGTCGATGGTGGATTATCGATTCTTCAATATGCCGACGATACAATTCTTTTTATGGAGCATGATATCGAAAAAGCTCGTAATCTTAAGTTGATTTTGTCAGCTTTCGAGCAACTTTCGGGTCTCAAGATAAATTTCCATAAAAGTGAATTGTTTTGCTTTGGCGAGGCCCAAGAGAACGCCGCCTTGTATGCTGAGCTTTTTGGCTGTGAACAAGGACAATTTCCTATCAACTATTTGGGTATTCCGATTCACTATCGGAGACTGACAAATGCTGAATGGAAAAGGGTGGAGGAAAGGCTTCAATTACGTTTAAATAGCTGGAAAGGCAAACTCCTATCCCTGGGTGGAAGATTGGTTCTCATAAACTCGGTACTAACTAACATGGTACTGTATATGATTTCATTCTTCCAACTGCCTAAAGGGATCTTAAAACGATTGGATTATTTCCGATCTAGATTCTTTTGGCAAGGGGACAGTGAGAAGAAAAAGTATCGTCTGACTAAATGGAGTGTGGTTTGCTGCCCTAAAGACCAAGGAGGGCTCGGAGTTCATGACCTTGAGGTCAAGAACAGAGCACTGCTAGGTAAATGGCTATTTAAACTTCTTTCGGAAGATGGAGTTTGGCAAACCCTCCTTAGGAGAAAATATGTTGGAGATCAAGCTGTTTCCCAGGTTCTTTGGAAACCTGGTGATTCACACTTCTGGGCAGGCCTCATGGCTACAAAGAAGTTCTTTTTTCCACATGGCTCTTTCTCAATTAGGGATGGATCGGAAATTCGTTTCTGGGAGGATATTTGGCTTGGCCATTCTACCCTCAAAGAACAATATCCGGCTCTATATTCTATTGTTCGAAACAAAAGTGACACGATCGCGAAGGTGTTGGGTACTTTCCCACCCAATGTTTCGTTCAGAAGAAGTTTACTTGGAACAAGACAAGCATCTTGGAATGCTTTGCTCATCCGATTGGATTCAATCCAATTGTCGGAAGGTCCAGATAAGTTTCAATGGAATCTTACGAAGAACGGCAAATTCTCGGTTGATTCTATGTATAGAGCACTTATTCTACCCGAAATTCCAGTCGATAGTTCTAATAACAACAAACTCTGGAAGATGAACATACCACTAAAAACTAAAGTGTTTGCGTGGTATTTACGTCGAGGAGTAATTCTAACTAAAGATAACCTTGCCAAACGCAATTGGCACGGAAGTAAAATGTGTGTTTTCTGTCATCACGACGAGACCATTACACATTTATTCTTTCAATGCGAGTTCGCTAGGTCTATATGGTCAGCCATCCAGATAGGTTCTTCCTTACATCCACCTAGTTCGGTTGCTAACGTTTTTGGCAACTGGCTAAATGGTGTGGATCCTAGGTTCAAACTATTCTGTAGGGTGGGAGCGATTGCTGTTATTTGGTCGCTATGGCTATGTAGAAATGACAAGGTTTTTAATGATAAAAATGCTTCTCTTATGCAGGTTATCTACCGGTGCACAGCGACGATTCGAGCATGGTCATCCCTGCAGCGTGTGGAGCACCGAGACTTATTTTTGGAGGTGGCGTCGAGACTGGAGGCTGCGACCAGAGAGTTACTTTCCCGCCATGGGTGGCAACATAGACTCCGGATTGACCTACCAGCATCTTAGGCGGATTTACACTTTCTCATTCTGATATGTAATTCGCCTTTTTTATTTTTTGCTCTTCGACTTGAGTGACGGTGAACTGGTGGCTGTGTGCATCTTAGCTATGCAGAGGCCGGGTGTAACGCTTAAACCTTTTAAGTAATAAAAGCCCTTTATCTAAAAAAAAATTACGAATATGCACAATCTGTTAATCCTGTACCATGTGACAGTTGTTGTAAAGCGAGTTCTGTTTTCTTCAGCAGTAAATTACAGGTCCATGCACGCATGCATGGCCTAGCTAGTGGCTGCAGTACTTAACAAAAAGATGAAAGTAGTTATTTGCAACTGGAATGGTTTGAACAGTCGTCCGTTTGCTGAAACCACGTATTACTACTACTAACCGCATAGTGCTCCCACAGAAATCTCGGTTAGCTTACAGAATATATCTTCCTTTCACATATCTTTATACAATTCCTTTGGACACGTATAAATTATAATAAAAGTTGTAAGTTGTTGACGAAAATTAAGGTCTCCTTACATTTTTGGACGAGGGAGTATAATAGTCCGCCCTAAAAAATACATTGTGTGGTAGGTATCGTGAGGACAATGTTTGACCCACATTTGTCTACCAGTATGTAGTTTTTGTGATACAAAAATTAACCATAAATAACTATTTTTGAATATGAATCTAATAACATCATTTTTATATCATGTGTTACATAGTACTAATTAATAGAGTAACTGTTGGTCTAACGCTTGTGTCCTAATGTAAACCTAATGCGCAATGTACTTTGGAACTGGATGGTGTATGAATTTGTCTGAGATTATTCTTGCTGGTCATGTATATAAAGTGATGCCAAAATATATCTTAAACTAACAAATTGTAAAAAAAAATGGGAACTTTCCGATATGTGGATCATTGCTGCTCTATTCAACATATCTCTCTTTTTGTAATAACTAGCAAGGTGGCCCTCGCATAGTTATCTGGGTTTTAATTTCAAAAAAAATATCTGTGTTTTATTTGTTGTTTCAGAAAAATTTAAAGTATTTAGTTGTTAATTACATGGTTCCATGGACACCAAAAATGAAAAATATGTGTGAAAAATAGTTGTTTAGCGTAATGAATAGTTATCTGAGTTTTATTTGTTGTTTCAGAAAAACTAAAAGTATTTAGTTGTTAATTACATGGTTCCATGGACACCAAAAATGGGATGGAAAGTAAAAAAAAAAATATGTGTGAAAAATAGTTTGAACTGATCCTTACATGCCTACCCTCATATATGTTTTACTCCATCATATGTATTTCTCCAATACGGAAACACATCACATTGATACATATCTAAGCATCATCATTACATCACAGTTTCGTAATATGCATTGGAACCAATTTGGTAAAAACGAATAACAGGTCAGATGGTCACATGTTTAGCGTTTTATTCACCTCACAAAGACATATTAATCTTTTCATGGAAGAAGCATTGTGACTCAACTTCTTAGTACGTGTTGTGTGACTATACGTTGGTGGTGTGTGTATACATTGTACTTGTTTTGTCTAAAAGAAAAATTCAATTCCAAAATATTTAACTTTTTATTTTGCCTTTCAATTGTGCCACTGCATAATTAATTTATCACAACTCATCAAATTTAATGAGTGCTTTGCTTGATGAAATTTCAACACTTGCATGATTTTTTGGGACATTGATTACTATTCTTAACTCAAGATGACCAACTGTATTTCTATACCCGGCAAGGTAGCATGTAGTTTCTATTATTGTTACATAGGTGCTTGCTTGTCATAGATATCGATCAGATCGATTTACATCTAACAAAACATAAGTTTGTATCTACATAATAATTAAGATATGACCAGATGAAGTTTAGTTGTAGGCAATGAGATATATAATTGTGATTCATTATAGTAAAGAACTATAGGACTATTGGTCAGATGATGATAAATAAAATTATGAAGATATATTAGTCTTGCATGGTAATGATAAGGTTTAAGAGATCAATGTACTTGTAATAAATGCATTTACATGGAAATAAGTAGCCATTGTAGACAAAATACCGATTTTACATCCCATAAAGTTGATACATCGAAGGCATGTCACATTGACATTTCTTTTCCTATACATATATTTGATGATATAAATCATATTGCTAAATTAATTACTCCACTGAGTGTGAAAAATCTAGTTGCTCCTTTCGTGACAAAAATACCGATTTTACTTCTAACTATTTGTTCACCTATTGTATGCAATTTTATAGAAATACAGTTTGCTATTTTTAAAAAAAATTAATGAAATAGTTGTATATTCACCGATATAAATATGAATTGCTACATTATCTTCTGAGTCTAGGTACTTCAGTAATACACACTGGCCCATTGGTTTCTTATTTTAAAGTTATATATAAAATTAAGTTGTATTCTTTGTGAGTTTAAGATATTTCGGCATGCTACGTACATATGATGTTCTCTTTGATAGCTCATCTTCTATTATTCTTTTATCTCGTTTTCTAAAGTAATTAGAAATATAAATAATTGATTTCTTACCTAATAGAATAGTTGACATGCAAGATTATACATATGCTCGCCCCTGTACTACCTGCACCTGAAAACTTCATGGGAGCTCTGATTTATCATGTTCTAATCGGTATGACATGGGCATCTAAGGAGCGTCTCATACTTATTAATCAGTTACTGGATTCCAACTGTTGTAATCATGAATAATGGATCACATATATCTACAATATTTATACGAAAGGCTAAATTTTTTGTATTTAAATTTTAATATTGTAACACTTTATTCTAGAATTTAGCTATTTTATCGACATCATGTAGAATATATTTTATGCCATGTTACAAATCTAATTTATTGCATAACCCTTTTGCTGATTATGGATCGGCTAAATCTAAATCTTGCTATGATATGCTAAATTTCACATTTATTTCAATTTGGAATGTTGGATCATTTTATTCTAGAGTTTAGCTATTTTATAGACATCATGTAGGATATAATTTATATTGGGTTACTAATTTTTCTTATTGCACAATCGGTTTACTGATTTTCTGTTGTCATGCATGATGTCGTCACATGAATTTTTGTGCGAAACTGCTACTTCTTTGCCGTAAATTCCAATGAGAAGACTAATACGGATTTCCATTGTTGCTTATTCACAGTTAAGCTGGATAAGTCTTTTTTGAATTTTCAACCACTATATATTAGGTCAGCAAGCCGCCTCATTATATTTAGATGCGCGTTGATGAGTCTTCGCGTTGCACTGATCATGTTTTTTCCTGAAGCAAACCGATCTGCATATGGAATACCTGAACGTGAACGTGGTGGTGCCCCCAGTGTGCATAGGATCGTGAATGGACTTTATTTTACATGGCCTTTTTTTTAGATTTATTTTACGGCTAATTTTTTTAAATAATACACTAAAATTAATTAATTCCAGAAATATTACGCGTTTTAATTTTTTGCAAAAATAGGATTCCGTCGTCTTCGCTGATGCCGACGTTGCCCTGTCGTCGTTGACGAGGACGACGAGCAGGCTGTCGTCGTTGACGATGACGACTGGCCTGTCGTCCTGAGAGGCCATGCAACGTCGTCTTTGTGGAGGACGACGATCGCCTGTCGTCTTTGCCGACGACGACGTTGCCCTTCCACGGCAGAGCGCGGCAGCAGAGCACGATAGGGCCAAAAAAAAAAGAAAAAACCGCTAACTCACGATTTAATTTTTGTGTTTCCTGGTCGTTCCCGCAATTTGTCTCCCGCCCTTCTTCTCCCGCTCTTTTTCTCCCGCCCATTTCCTCCCGCTCTTTTTCTCCCGCCCATTTCGTCCCGCCATTTTTCTCCCGCTCTTTTTCTCCCGCCCATTTCCTCCCGCTCTTTTTCTCCCGCCCATTTCGTCCCGCCATTTTTCTCCCGCCATTTCCTCCCGCCCTTTTTCTCCCGCGTGAGCTTATATACCCCAGCAGACGTTGTGATGGAGGCGTGTTGTAGCGTACCTGCACTTAAAATATGGCAAGGTACCTGTGTATAGTGCAAACCCCTGGATCGTTTCATTTGCACACACAGTTTAAGATGTAGTATCACAACAAAGTATCATTATTACATCGAATGATCCAGACTTGGTAAAATATTCATTACAACTTGCATAGCATATAGCTAGCTTGAAAGAGTAAAGCAGCGGAAATAATAATCTTCATGGAGTCCTCATCCTTTGCATGTGCCACAGGCGAAAAAACATGTTGGTTGCAGACTCGAAACCCTTAACGAAACTCACTCGTCGTCAGAACAATCTGCAACAAATAAAATTTTGCAACAGAGTGGGTCAGATACCATTAAAAATGGATCTGGCAAGTGACACTATGTGGACACTTAATGGAATAACTCTAATAACCTATATGCATATTTGGCTGGTGGAGTTCAAGGCTGTTTTGCATAAAAGCCAATTTTTCCTGTCTCTTTATAAAACACTTTTCTTTTGTCAAAACAGGTATGGCAGGAAAACCACCCTCTTGTCTACCTTTATTCAACCTTCAATATTTTAACTTAAGAAATTGGAATGTCGGGAGCCTCCGTTGTCGTCCTTGATCAGCTGCTCAAATTGTCCGTAACCGGGGACACGGCTAAGTACTTAGATTTAACTCTCGAGAGGTTGTGCACTTTCACCACGAGACCCAACAAACCCAAACTATCCTCAAGCACTCAATTTGTGCTAAGGAAAAGGAGAGAGTTGAGACGAGACCATTGGGAAACAGTCCCCTGTTCCTCTGGCAGACCCATACAGACATTCATCCGCTAAGACCTGCCGGAATCAGGTTCCTATAACTTAGTCAAGGCAGAGCCATAATACCAAGTGGCTGCACTGGAAGCTTCTTCACTTAGACAAAACATTGGTCCCTTTAATACCCTGGGTGGCAACCACAAGTGACCATCCCTTAGAGGTCACCCCTAAGAGATGACACTCAACCTTTCCATCATCTTTTCATAACCAAGTCCACCCAGGTGATAAATTACTTACTAGAATTTAGCTTTAAAGAAAACACATTTGCTTAGCATCCAATAATCTACTAAGTTATCAAAAGGGGTTCTAGACACAACTAGAGTAAAGGTATAGTGGGTTGAGCATATAGCAATAATACTATCCAACACATGCATATAAAGAAATACACTAAGTAATGCATATAAAAATACTTAGGAAATTTATGGGGGTGTGCCACTTGCCTTGGCAAACAGAAGTGTAGTAGTAGCAGTTGCAACCACTTTCGTCTCTCTCCGGAATTTCTAACAAGTCAAACAAATCACAAATAAACATACAATCATAAATGCAACACTTAGAAAAATATGACATGCAGGATGATACAAAGAAATGTGGTATGAAAGACAAGCAAAACAAAATAAGGGAGAGACAACAAAATAACATTATCCCATTCAACTAAGGCAAGGTCAAGGTAAAGTAAAATAAATTTGATAAAACCACCACTTGAAGGTTGTAAAGCTACTCTAAGTCTTCACAAGTTTGGTCTTCAAATAATCTTCAACTCCTTTGCAGCTTCATTGATCTTTAAATAGCACTCTTTGAACTTAGTCTTAAACACCAAGGACTTGGCCTTTGTCCAAAGTGAGACAAAAATAGAAAGAAAGAAGACAGAAAGAAAATAAGTAATTGGTCTTCTAAAATTCTTCTCCTTGCTTCATTGTAGTTTTACTTGATGTGATGACTTCATTGCACTTTGTGGCCTTGTTGATTCTGAAGACTTGATGATGTTGACAGAAGGTCGATCTTGAATATAACTTAGCCACCATGAAGTTCAAGATAGGGAGAAGGAAAGAGAGAATGGGAAGAAAGACTTAGAAATTGTAGCTGGTTGGTCTTCATGAACTTTCTCTTGATTTCTTCTAAGTCCTCTCTTCTTGGAGATGCTTCTGGAGTCTTGTTTTCATGCTAAGTCCTTCTTTGATTTCCACTAGGAGAGTCAAAAGAGCTAACATGCATCCTCCGAAACTTCTAAGGAGGCAAGTCATGTGAAATTATAAAATAATACTAAGGACTTAATTATGCATGCCATGTTTATGTAAATGCTCTAAGGAAATGCAAGCAAACAAGATGGTCCAAAAATGACTAAGGACCAAGGTCACAACATAAGATTCGAAATTTCCACTAAGGGAAATAAAGGTTAAGACAATAAGTCAAAAATAATCCTAAGGAAAAGTAAACCAATTAAGAGGTGCTAATTTTTGCTAAGGAAAAGTATTATTAAAATTTTATCCAAATAATTTCTAAGGAAGAAATAACACTTTTGTGGGAGAGGTGGAATATTTCTAAGTTATTTTGCATCTAACATGGTCATACTGACTTAGCTAAATTTTCTTGTCGAAAATAATGTGGAGAACAAATTTTAATATACTTTACTTATTAAAATAACACCTAAAAACAATAAAAACAAAATACAAGCAAAAACATAGAAAAACACTTCTACAAAAATACTAGAGCAATTCTACGGCCATAACTTAGACAAACAAAATTAATGCAAAAGAGTTTGCTCAAAAATCAATTTTTATAATTAAGTTATAGCCAAAATATCAATTAAACCACTTTTTAAAATTGTCTAAATTAATTTCGTCGAAACCTTAAACTAAGCATATAGAAAGTTTCTACACATTATAAGCTTTCCAAAAATATAAATTTCATAAATTTTGGATAAACGAGTAAAAATTAATAATGAATCTAATTTGCAGGGACCTATTCGTGATACGCAGGGCCTAAACGGTGCAGAAAACTGGAAAAGATCCTCGCGCTGAAGTCCCTGGCGACGTGGCGTCTTCTGATTCGTGCGGATCTTCTCGCGGGCAGAAGTGGGCGCGGGCGGACGGACGCGGACGGACGGCTTCGCGGACGACTTCGTGACGTGGCGTCTTCTCATTGGTTGATACCCCTTCGCGTCAAGTTCTAATCTACACCGCCTAAAATCGATCCAACGGCTCTGATCCAATGACCATATCTGAACGGCGCTAGGTCGCCGGAGTAACTCCGGTGCGGTGGCGCCATAGACGGTCGTGCACGGACTCGACGAGTTACGGCCTACCGAGTCGAGGGGATCATACCACGGGATGAGGGAGGTCACGGCGAAGCAGATGGCGAGGACGGCGTGGTCGTTTGCTTCCTGGAGCGGCCTGCGGAGGCGACCGGAGGTGCGTCGGCGGAGAAGACCTTCGGGTCGAGGATGCGCTGCTCGTTTCCGTGCACATAAAAGTACGGGACCAGGTCAGGAAGGTGGGCGACGAATAAATAAGAAGAAAGGAGGCAACGGGGAGGCGAGAAGTTGTCTGGGCTCACCGGAATCGTGTCTGGACGGCGGCGGCAATGGCGGCACAGCGGGGTTCAATACGGGCAGCCTGGGGGCTTACGCGCTAGGGTTTCTTGGGGGTTTTGGAGTGCGGGGTTGGGGGATTATATAGGCGAGAGATACAAGCGTATCTCGTAGTAAATCAAACGGATTTTGATCCGAAATTTGTTAGGGTTCGGGAGATTTTCTTGCGGGAGAGGTTGAAGGCGATGATGTCATCGCTGGCGTCATCGGTGGGACCCACCTGGCAGTGAGAGAAAGGGAGGTGGGCTGCTGCTGGGCTGCTGTCTTCTGCACGCGCGGTAGAGAAGAGGTATAGAAGTTGGGCTTCGGCCCAATTAGCTAGGGTTCCCTTTTTTTTTGTTCAAAAGCTTTTCTTTTCTTTTCCTAAGAACTTTAATAACTTTTTAAATACAAAACCAAATTAAGTCAAACCAATTTCTATAGTTTTTTAAAAACCAACTCTTTAATTTGAAAACCTCAAATAATATTTTCCAAAACATTTTGTCTACTAAATTTTTGAAATATGTTTAAATGAATTTTGGACATATTAATGTCTTTTGAAAACTATAGGGTTTTATAAGTTCCTTTTGAAATTATATTTTAAACCAAAGCAAAATATGAGTAATATGATTAATATCACTCAATAAAATAATTTTGTATAAAACTCAAATAGTTTAAAAGGGATTTGATAAATCAAAATGATTTCAGAACTCATTTTAAAATCCAAATAAACATTTTCTTTTAAAAGCAAAACTATAAATTTGAAAATAGGGAATAGGTAAGTAATAGAATAATTCCCATACAAACAAACAATTTACACCCAAACACACCTTTTCAAATAGAAATCATTTTGATTTCCAAACTAAGTTTTTAATAAACAATATGACACTTGATGTCAAAATTTAAAATAGGTTTTAGAACAAACAATTGTGGCTTAAGTAGATCTTAAATACCTCAAGATAAACATTTACAATTATTTATATTGCAATAGATTCAAACAATTTGACAAGCAACTCTATCAGAACAAAACATTCATAAAAATCAGAAGAAAACTTGGAGCATTCTTTGCTCTACTAATATATTTTCTTAAATATGTTTTCAAGTGGAATTATTATTCCAACTTTTGAAATATCCAAATGCAACCAATGCTATATGATGATGAATGTATGCATGAATTTTCTTTTCAAAGCAAAATACATAATAGTTTTCAAAAGTTTTAAATTTTTCTGATTTTTCAACTTTTTGAGAAACTAGGGATGTTACAGACTACCACCCTTAAAAGGAATCTCGTCCCGAGATTCGGAAAGGCTAGCAAAAGGTTGTGACTAGGATAACTCGGTGGCTACCACCCTTAAAAGAGATCTGCGTTGGTATTTAAATTCCAATGGCCAAAATTACAACCTTATCACCATTACATTGACTCTGGTCCTACTTGGCTAAACTTCTCCTGAAGTTTCTCTGGGTGCCTTCATTCCTGGTTTTATTTTGATATCTGATCCGCTTTTTATCTGGTGTGGTGAGCGTGACCGCTTTATTGACTTGATCAATCTGACCATCATATTTAGATATCCAGTCCTTGCCTATGATTATATCAAAGCCTTGTAGGTCCAGCACAAACAACTCACTTGGGAAGTTATGTGTCTCAATTCCCAAGGTCATGTTTTGGCATACAGTGTTTGCTGGCATTTTTCCTTCTGTAGAGCTTACCCGGATAGGTCTCCTAAGTCCTCGATTGGGGATCTTATTTTTACTCACAAAGTCCTTTGATATGAAGGAATGTGTTGCTTCAATATCAAAAAGTACTAAGGCAGGATAAGAGTTGATCATCAATCCTACGATGAATGGGTCTGGTTTCTTGAGAACTCTCTCTATGTTTATAGAAAACACATGCCCCTTTCGAAACTGAATTGGCTTGGTCCCATTGCCAGTCTTCTTTTCTGGACAGCGGTGGGAGTAGTGTCCCATTTTCTTGCATTTGAAACACTCTACCCGACTGAGGTCCTTCTTATTGGGTTTTGGGTGAAGATTCTGACTACTGTTTACTCCCATAAGGTGCTCATCTTCGAGGTCATAAACTTCTTCAGTATAAGCGGGGCTATGGTGACCATGGTTGAGGTGGTGGTCATCCTCTTCATGCAAGCCGTGTTCATTAATATTACGACAATGGTGGTTATGGTCTTCATGGTGGTTGGACTCATAACAAACATGTTCCTCATGTGAAGTGCTCCATTCCTGCTCTGATGCTGAGTGATGGTTTTCCAATTCCTGCTTCCTCTTCTTGCTTGCATGTTGCTTCATTCTGCCTTCCAGGGTTATAGCTTTGTCAATCAGTGACCGGTAGTCAGGGGCATGGGCAATTGTTAAATAAATGGCTAATTTACCATCCAGACCATTTAGAAATCTCTTCCTCCTTTTGTCATCTGTATCAACCTCATCCGGTGCATAACGCGCTAGGTTATTGAACTCATTCATGTATTCATCTAGAGTTCGATCACCTTGTCGAAGGTCGAGGAATTCCTCCTTCTTTAGATTCATCAGTCCTGATGACATATGTGCAGCACGAAATCCTTCTTGGAACAAATCCCATGTCATCTCTTCAATGGGGTAAGTGATCTGGTAGCTATCCCACCAGTTTGCTGCAGGTCCTTCAGTAGATATGCCGTGAGTCTAACCTTCTCAGCATTCGTGCATCCAATTGTGACTAAATCCTTACTTACTGAACGTAGCCAATCGTCAGCCAAAATAGGTTCAGTAGTACTTGAGAATTTCCTTGGTCTAAGCTTCAAGAATTTGGTCAGCATATCCACTTGAGATGGGGGTGGTGCTGGAATGTCCTTGGTGTCTTCTTGGTTTTGGTTCATTAACAAGCTCAACTGATTCTGTGCTTCTATGATTTGATTTGTCATTGTCTTCAAATCAATGTTGGGGCTTTGGCGAGGCATCTGTTTGAGTTTAGCATAGATGAGTAAAAGATAGATAGATGCTAGGGGAGAATCCTACCCAACACAGCAGAAAGTCAAACATCTTACAAACAACATCTAACCAACAAAAACCACAAGGTTCAAAACACAGAAAAACAATCTAGTATTGGCATACCACCTAAGTTGGTATGATCAATACCCTAACACGATGTCGTTGTTCTAATAAGGTGGTAGTTTCTAGTCTACCTCCATCTTGAGTGCTTCAAGTTCTTCTTCAGTTTTCTTCAAAATCTTCTAAGTGCTTGAACTCATAATCTGATTTCTTCAATGATCTTCCATGTAGGTAGTGCTTCATGTTGAGTCATAGCATTTCTCCATGAAGTATTTATACTTACTCTTGGTCATCACCAAACATGTCTTCATGGATACAAGGAGGTAGGTCATCTAGAATAAGATAAGAATTTTCTAGAAGGTTGATAGTAGATGAGAGTACTAGAAAGGATAAAATGAAAAGTTTTGTTTTTGGTAACCTGAATAAAAATAGATTTTAATCCTGTGGTCAAACATACTTCTATCCATGCCTAGGGTCTCGAATCTACAGGCAACACAGTGCTCTGATACCATCTGTAGCGTACCTGCACTTAAAATATGGCAAGGTACCTGTGTATAGTGCAAACCCCTGGATCGTTTCATTTGCACACACAGTTTAAGATGTAGTATCACAACAAAGTATCATTATTACATCGAATGATCCAGACTTGGTAAAATATTCATTACAACTTGCATAGCATATAGCTAGCTTGAAAGAGTAAAGCAGCGGAAATAATAATCTTCATGGAGTCCTCATCCTTTGCATGTGCCACAGGCGAAAAAACATGTTGGTTGCAGACTCGAAACCCTTAACGAAACTCACTCGTCGTCAGAACAATCTGCAACAAATAAAATTTTGCAACAGAGTGGGTCAGATACCATTAAAAATGGATCTGGCAAGTGACACTATGTGGACACTTAATGGAATAACTCTAATAACCTATATGCATATTTGGCTGGTGGAGTTCAAGGCTGTTTTGCATAAAAGCCAATTTTTCCTGTCTCTTTATAAAACACTTTTCTTTTGTCAAAACAGGTATGGCAGGAAAACCACCCTCTTGTCTACCTTTATTCAACCTTCAATATTTTAACTTAAGAAATTGGAATGTCGGGAGCCTCCGTTGTCGTCCTTGATCAGCTGCTCAAATTGTCCGTAACCGGGGACACGGCTAAGTACTTAGATTTAACTCTCGAGAGGTTGTGCACTTTCACCACGAGACCCAACAAACCCAAACTATCCTCAAGCACTCAATTTGTGCTAAGGAAAAGGAGAGAGTTGAGACGAGACCATTGGGAAACAGTCCCCTGTTCCTCTGGCAGACCCATACAGACATTCATCCGCTAAGACCTGCCGGAATCAGGTTCCTATAACTTAGTCAAGGCAGAGCCATAATACCAAGTGGCTGCACTGGAAGCTTCTTCACTTAGACAAAACATTGGTCCCTTTAATACCCTGGGTGGCAACCACAAGTGACCATCCCTTAGAGGTCACCCCTAAGAGATGACACTCAACCTTTCCATCATCTTTTCATAACCAAGTCCACCCAGGTGATAAATTACTTACTAGAATTTAGCTTTAAAGAAAACACATTTGCTTAGCATCCAATAATCTACTAAGTTATCAAAAGGGGTTCTAGACACAACTAGAGTAAAGGTATAGTGGGTTGAGCATATAGCAATAATACTATCCAACACATGCATATAAAGAAATACACTAAGTAATGCATATAAAAATACTTAGGAAATTTATGGGGGTGTGCCACTTGCCTTGGCAAACAGAAGTGTAGTAGTAGCAGTTGCAACCACTTTCGTCTCTCTCCGGAATTTCTAACAAGTCAAACAAATCACAAATAAACATACAATCATAAATGCAACACTTAGAAAAATATGACATGCAGGATGATACAAAGAAATGTGGTATGAAAGACAAGCAAAACAAAATAAGGGAGAGACAACAAAATAACATTATCCCATTCAACTAAGGCAAGGTCAAGGTAAAGTAAAATAAATTTGATAAAACCACCACTTGAAGGTTGTAAAGCTACTCTAAGTCTTCACAAGTTTGGTCTTCAAATAATCTTCAACTCCTTTGCAGCTTCATTGATCTTTAAATAGCACTCTTTGAACTTAGTCTTAAACACCAAGGACTTGGCCTTTGTCCAAAGTGAGACAAAAATAGAAAGAAAGAAGACAGAAAGAAAATAAGTAATTGGTCTTCTAAAATTCTTCTCCTTGCTTCATTGTAGTTTTACTTGATGTGATGACTTCATTGCACTTTGTGGCCTTGTTGATTCTGAAGACTTGATGATGTTGACAGAAGGTCGATCTTGAATATAACTTAGCCACCATGAAGTTCAAGATAGGGAGAAGGAAAGAGAGAATGGGAAGAAAGACTTAGAAATTGTAGCTGGTTGGTCTTCATGAACTTTCTCTTGATTTCTTCTAAGTCCTCTCTTCTTGGAGATGCTTCTGGAGTCTTGTTTTCATGCTAAGTCCTTCTTTGATTTCCACTAGGAGAGTCAAAAGAGCTAACATGCATCCTCCGAAACTTCTAAGGAGGCAAGTCATGTGAAATTATAAAATAATACTAAGGACTTAATTATGCATGCCATGTTTATGTAAATGCTCTAAGGAAATGCAAGCAAACAAGATGGTCCAAAAATGACTAAGGACCAAGGTCACAACATAAGATTCGAAATTTCCACTAAGGGAAATAAAGGTTAAGACAATAAGTCAAAAATAATCCTAAGGAAAAGTAAACCAATTAAGAGGTGCTAATTTTTGCTAAGGAAAAGTATTATTAAAATTTTATCCAAATAATTTCTAAGGAAGAAATAACACTTTTGTGGGAGAGGTGGAATATTTCTAAGTTATTTTGCATCTAACATGGTCATACTGACTTAGCTAAATTTTCTTGTCGAAAATAATGTGGAGAACAAATTTTAATATACTTTACTTATTAAAATAACACCTAAAAACAATAAAAACAAAATACAAGCAAAAACATAGAAAAACACTTCTACAAAAATACTAGAGCAATTCTACGGCCATAACTTAGACAAACAAAATTAATGCAAAAGAGTTTGCTCAAAAATCAATTTTTATAATTAAGTTATAGCCAAAATATCAATTAAACCACTTTTTAAAATTGTCTAAATTAATTTCGTCGAAACCTTAAACTAAGCATATAGAAAGTTTCTACACATTATAAGCTTTCCAAAAATATAAATTTCATAAATTTTGGATAAACGAGTAAAAATTAATAATGAATCTAATTTGCAGGGACCTATTCGTGATACGCAGGGCCTAAACGGTGCAGAAAACTGGAAAAGATCCTCGCGCTGAAGTCCCTGGCGACGTGGCGTCTTCTGATTCGTGCGGATCTTCTCGCGGGCAGAAGTGGGCGCGGGCGGACGGACGCGGACGGACGGCTTCGCGGACGACTTCGTGACGTGGCGTCTTCTCATTGGTTGATACCCCTTCGCGTCAAGTTCTAATCTACACCGCCTAAAATCGATCCAACGGCTCTGATCCAATGACCATATCTGAACGGCGCTAGGTCGCCGGAGTAACTCCGGTGCGGTGGCGCCATAGACGGTCGTGCACGGACTCGACGAGTTACGGCCTACCGAGTCGAGGGGATCATACCACGGGATGAGGGAGGTCACGGCGAAGCAGATGGCGAGGACGGCGTGGTCGTTTGCTTCCTGGAGCGGCCTGCGGAGGCGACCGGAGGTGCGTCGGCGGAGAAGACCTTCGGGTCGAGGATGCGCTGCTCGTTTCCGTGCACATAAAAGTACGGGACCAGGTCAGGAAGGTGGGCGACGAATAAATAAGAAGAAAGGAGGCAACGGGGAGGCGAGAAGTTGTCTGGGCTCACCGGAATCGTGTCTGGACGGCGGCGGCAATGGCGGCACAGCGGGGTTCAATACGGGCAGCCTGGGGGCTTACGCGCTAGGGTTTCTTGGGGGTTTTGGAGTGCGGGGTTGGGGGATTATATAGGCGAGAGATACAAGCGTATCTCGTAGTAAATCAAACGGATTTTGATCCGAAATTTGTTAGGGTTCGGGAGATTTTCTTGCGGGAGAGGTTGAAGGCGATGATGTCATCGCTGGCGTCATCGGTGGGACCCACCTGGCAGTGAGAGAAAGGGAGGTGGGCTGCTGCTGGGCTGCTGTCTTCTGCACGCGCGGTAGAGAAGAGGTATAGAAGTTGGGCTTCGGCCCAATTAGCTAGGGTTCCCTTTTTTTTTGTTCAAAAGCTTTTCTTTTCTTTTCCTAAGAACTTTAATAACTTTTTAAATACAAAACCAAATTAAGTCAAACCAATTTCTATAGTTTTTTAAAAACCAACTCTTTAATTTGAAAACCTCAAATAATATTTTCCAAAACATTTTGTCTACTAAATTTTTTGAAATATGTTTAAATGAATTTTGGACATATTAATGTCTTTTGAAAACTATAGGGTTTTATAAGTTCCTTTTGAAATTATATTTTAAACCAAAGCAAAATATGAGTAATATGATTAATATCACTCAATAAAATAATTTTGTATAAAACTCAAATAGTTTAAAAGGGATTTGATAAATCAAAATGATTTCAGAACTCATTTTAAAATCCAAATAAACATTTTCTTTTAAAAGCAAAACTATAAATTTGAAAATAGGGAATAGGTAAGTAATAGAATAATTCCCATACAAACAAACAATTTACACCCAAACACACCTTTTCAAATAGAAATCATTTTGATTTCCAAACTAAGTTTTTAATAAACAATATGACACTTGATGTCAAAATTTAAAATAGGTTTTAGAACAAACAATTGTGGCTTAAGTAGATCTTAAATACCTCAAGATAAACATTTACAATTATTTATATTGCAATAGATTCAAACAATTTGACAAGCAACTCTATCAGAACAAAACATTCATAAAAATCAGAAGAAAACTTGGAGCATTCTTTGCTCTACTAATATATTTTCTTAAATATGTTTTCAAGTGGAATTATTATTCCAACTTTTGAAATATCCAAATGCAACCAATGCTATATGATGATGAATGTATGCATGAATTTTCTTTTCAAAGCAAAATACATAATAGTTTTCAAAAGTTTTAAATTTTTCTGATTTTTCAACTTTTTGAGAAACTAGGGATGTTACACGTGTGGTGTGTGGTATTTTCTTAGTCGCATAGGAAGGATGTCTGGTAGTTCGGGTCCTAGATTGGAACATAGGTCATGGTGTGTTCTGTATGAAGCCGTAAGATGGACTGATGGTAGTATTAGGGAGGGTAGGGCGAAGAGCTGTTATAGGGAGCTAGTTAGTGAGTGGGGAAACATTCGTGAGCTGAGTGGGGAAACATCCTGTGTGGGGTATGGTGGAGGAGTCTGCTGAATGTGACCCTGTGACGACTGCGTTGGGTATCCTGCAGTGTCAAAAATGCTCATCCAGTGGGACATCTCCTGCAGTGTCCCCCCCTCTTGGTCACTCCCCCACGCTGATCCAGATCTGGACGCCTGGTGTCCGGACGTACCCGCATGATGTCCATAGGATCCTACAGATGGAATCGTTAGTACGTAAGAAATACGCTGGCCCAATTGAAATTTGAAAACAATATATGTACCGTAATCATGGTATGACGGGGCGGGACCTCGGTACTGAGGTGGAGACTGTGGCCCATATCCGTAACTGGAAGTGGGACCCTGCCACGTCGAGCCTCCTGGTTGATCAGGAGGAGGTGACCTAGAATGTGCTGATATACGTGGACGCGGCTCTTGTCGGTGATGGTGCTGGTCGTCGTACTGATGCTGCTCATCGTGCTGATGCTGCTCATCGTGCTGATGGTGCTCCTCCTCGTGCTGGTGCTGCTCCTCCTCGTGCTGATGCTGCTCCTGATTCATCTGCTGCTGTTGCCGCTGCTGGCGTCGTGAAGAGGGGCGCGGGGTCTGTTGTCCAGCCGGGTGGCGAACAACGTCCTCTCTGCGGGTGCACGTGAGTGTCGCGTAGACGTCCCGTAGCTTTCCCTCCGGCCTCCTCATCTAGGACATCGGCTCCTCCCGTGGTACCAAAAGAGGGCCAGTGGAAAGAGAACGTCCATACTCAGCGAACTCATTCTGAATCTCCTGTGTCAAATTAGCCTGACAATAGAAATATAACGGACTAAATATATATATATATATATATATATATATATATATATATATGTGTGTGTGTGTGTGATAGCATGTACCAGATAGATGAATTAGTGAAAAGAAACAAAATATTACCGCGTGCTGTCTGGACGCAGAAGTGTCATATGTCGGGTACGTATCCCACGTAGTAGGGGCAGGTATAACCTCTGGGTGAGAGTGCTGAACGATATGTAGCCGTGTTCCGGACATGTACCTCTGCAAGTAGGCATTGTATAGAGCGATATCAAACCCGACAGTCTCGACCTAGACCCGCTCCCTCGCAGTGTCCCAGTCTGAAACGTAAGGTTGTAGCCTCTGCAACCACTCTCTCGCGGTCCACCTAATCCCCATCCTCGAGGTACTATAATTTGGGTGAGTTTTTATCAGTACAAACTGATGTAGTAGGAATAATTTAGGAAATAAACAACTTAACACATACCTGTGGTGCACCTCTGGGAGGGGATGCTCTACTGGAGGAGGATCTACCAACTGTCGAAAACCAAACTGCCTCATAACCCTCTGTTGGGACATCTCCTCCACGAATATATCGAAGATGATCTTCGATTTTGTCATCCAATAATCTCGGTCACGTCTGCAGAGATCCGAAATACCTCCCGGGTATCTTCGTTGAATAAGCTCCTCGATGTACGGCTCCCAGATTACCGAAGTGTACATATCAAATTGCTCATTAAAAGTAATGTACACTTGCTTTGTCTGCTCAGTAGCAAAACGTCTCTGCGTACAACAGAAGTTAGTTCGTAGAAAGTACATGTGATGTATAAAAATATAACAAGATGCATACCTTATAGCGTGCATAGACAGTCGCAAAAGTAGGCATGTCGATGTTGTCACCGTCATGGATCTCCCACAATGGGAAAGACTTGTCAGGTATGAATGGGCGTCCAATAGAGAACCTCTCCCACGACCATAGCTGCAGAAAAAGAGGGCACCCGAGCAAGGCTGACTTATCTGCCTTCAACATGCAACCGTTGCACATAGGTCGGTATGTAGCCGCTAACACAGCGGATCCCCAACTCCTCTGTCTGTGTCTGACTATCAAGCCCTAAACTTTCCGTCACCCAATTTTTACCTCACTTATAGACCATGTTTGAGGAGCTGGGAGGTCAACATCTATATAAGCAAACTCACTCAGATCAGCTCCCGTTTCACAGATTTGGACTCTACCAGCACCATAGAAAAACCTGATCTTCACTAAATCCGACATCTCCGCTGACATAAATAAATATTTACCATCGTTAATATACCTACAAATATTTACTACAAATATAGCTACAATATTTACTACCGTCACAAACTATTTCTTAACAACGCATGTTCATACATATAACAAATATAGCACTACAAAATTACTACCGTCACAAATATAGCATATGACCGTCGAATCATACCCCTGAAGCGTGAGAGGCAACGCCGTCCGGCAGTCTCGAATCAACGGCGCACCAACACGAGCAGAACCACCACAATGCAGGCCTCCAGCACCACCACCACCACCACCATGCAGCCCTCCACGACCACCATCACCCCCACCCGCCAACCATCACCACAACCTCCACGAGCTATCCCATCAACAGATCGGAGTTCCCCTAGCTTCTCTTAACCTTCTAGCACCGATTTATGGTAGCAAATCTGAAGATTATTGGTATAAAATGGAGATTTAATTCGGTTTGTGTGGGAGGCAGTGAGAGGAAACGAAGAACAAAGAACACACGCGAGTGAGGAAGAAGAAAGAAGTGAAGAGAGAGGAAATCGCGCGGCCGGGCTGTCGCCTGCATGCATGCGGCCACCTCTCGTCATTGCCGTGGACGACGGGGCCCACCAATGTCGTCATCGGCGTGGACGACAGGCCAGCGAAGACGACAAGCCAGCGAGTCGACTGCGATGACGTGGCTCAGCCAGTAAGCGTTCGACGCGTGGACCTGTGGGCCCTCTCGTCATTGCCAACGACGACAGGTCGACGTCATCATTGACGAAGACGACGGGATCCTATTTTTGGAAAAAATTTGAAACGCGTGTTATTCCTGTAATTAAATAATTTTAGTGTATTATTTAAAAAAAATTAGCTATTTTACGTGACCTTGTGCATCTACGTGGCAAGCTTGCAACAACTTCTAGATTTTCTATCTGTTCATGCACCTAGATCTATTCTTGGCGTTGCAGCCGTCATGCTTTAAAACATACCGATCGTGATATGGACTCTGTCGAACGTGGCCATGGCGTTGCATGGATGGTGTATTTTTTCTAAAATAAACTGATTGTGCGTATGGACCTTTTTTTGAAACAAATCGATCGTGCATATTGACTATTGAACGTGAACTTATGCATGTACGTGGCAAGGTTGCAACAAAAAATAATTATTTTCATTGTAACGTAGAATCAAATATTAGATCTAACTGACCGATCAGTTTTGATGTGTGCTATGGCCGGCCACGCACAGCACGATCGTGTCAACACATATATAGCAGGTGGAAAGTGGATTATGGTTACACATATTTCTGTTCGATCTTAGCCATCAATTTCAGATCTAACAGTAGAAATTAATTAAGATGATGTGGGTTAACGTGGTGGCTCTATTAGCTAACTCATTTTGCTTTTAGTATATAATCATTTTGGTTTTAGTATATAATAGATTTGGTTGTGTCCATTCTCGATGTCTTGACTAACCTCGTAATATCGTGGTGTTGCAGAGGCCGGATGTTGACATACCTCTTAAACTACCATGCAGTACAAGTAAGTCGTGAAAAAGTAGAATGGAACGGGTTCCCCACTTTGAATTAAGAATATGCATGATCTGTTAATCCTGTACCATGCGGCAGCTGCTGTAAAGCGAGTTCTGTTTTCTTCAGCAGTAAACCGCAGGGTCCATGGCACCATGCACGCATGGCCAAGTGGCTACAGTGCTTAACGAAAAGATGAAAGTAGTTATTTGCAACTGGAATGGTTTGAACAGTCGTCCGTTTACTGAAACCACGGATTACTACTACTAACCGCTTAATGCTCCCACAGAAATCTCGGTTAGCTTACAGGAAAAGTTTACAAGTGCGTAATGTACCACGGAGTCCTAGAACTGCATTGACCACGGCAGATGGAGTACACCGTTCGATGCACTGCATGCACAGCCCGCGCGTACGTGCGCCTGTAATATTTTACAGGGTCAACGCCTCATGACGGGTCCATCGTCGGCCATGGCGATAGCGTAAGCGATCGAGGATACTCAGGCTCAGCTGGCTCTACATGCGTCTTATGCTTCATCTCTGTCTACTAACAAGACACAGCATGCATGGAATGATCAACCTTGGGATCAGGCCCTCGTCTCCGCAGGATTCAGGGGGCCTCGGGCCGCCCGGATCGATGCGCAGCACATGGGTCTGGATCCGAGGGGGAACTAAGCTTGTGGCCCATGATCCGAGGAGCTCGATCGGACGATGCTTCGATTCGGTATTGTACTCATCATCACCGGCGCTGCAAGTCAGCTGATAGCCAACAGATCTCTATAGCCTTGCCTCTTGCCTGCTGTTGCATCGAATTCTACTCGATCGCCGTAAACAAATGGTGCCAGTCGTGGACTCGTAGTTCGTCGGCCGTGTGTGGTTTAATTAGCAGAGAGAATGAGGTCGATGACATGACCCACGTGGGGGCCTGCCTAACTCGCTGAATTTTCCGCAAAATTTGTGCGCAAGAGTTGAAGTTTCAGCTAACAGAACTCTGCAGAGTTGCCATCATTCGATCAGAAATGCATAATCTTGTTTTGATCATTTTCGGTGCCGGCACTGCACTAGGAGAAGAGATTGTAAGCTACTAGTAGGAAGATGATTTTTCGAGAGTGGAGACGAACATATTGCACTGTCAGCTAGGAAGACGATGAGCTGAGCACTGTCAGCTGGTTCATAGTCAACTATGTTATTTTCATCTCTGAAAATGGGTACAAGTAATCTCTTGATACCACGGTGAGAGCGACGACGGGCACGATCGACGCACGCGTTCCAAAATGCCATCGATCGGTGCATCGATAACACTGCCTGTCCACACGTATACGACGGTGCCTTATCCTTGCTGCACGCCAAACTGCAGTGACGACGTAAGCCATCTAGCTACGCCTCGATCAAGGATGATGCACCTTCAGACGTTGACTAAACCCATGGTTTTACAAAGAACACGAAACACTCTGTCGTTTTCGTATTCTCTTGATTAGACGATTAGCACTGGTACATTTTGGGCCGGGAAGAATTAATTAACACAATCCGAATAGACAGAGGGCAGCAATTTCTTCGTGCTAGAACTTACTTTGCATGATTCAGTTCGTTTGGATCGTTTGCTTCCTAGCTAGGGTACGTAGCTCATCTTGGACTTGGAGTGATCTCAAAGGGTATCTTTGACCCCAAGGATTCGATTCTTGACCGAATCGTTTGTCGCCAATAACCCACAAATTTGTGGCTGTGGCTTCATCTCGATTACATTTCAAAGTGAAAAATACTCTGCAACCGGACCCCCTTGTAATAAGAACGTCGTGTTTTTTGGAGGACCTCGTGGAGGGCGTGCAAGGACGCTCCAGCGCTAACTCGTGTAGCACGCCGAGCTTTCTTGCGCAAGGTTGATTTATTTGTTGGAATCTGTTCTCTCTTTTTTTTTCCGTTGGAACCCAATTTTTTGTTATGTTTCATATCAACGTGTGAGCAAGTTTTAAAGATATGCTCCCGAGGAACACATTAGTGAAAATGGTTCATAATTCAAACCATTCAAAAGTAATTTGGGTTTGAATTTTCTCTTTTGCAAAAAACAAACAAAACTCACGCCCTAATTCCTCCAAAAATAACGGGAGGTTCCCTGCTGATGTGCTTTTCCTTCAGTAGAAATGCTGCATTTCAGCCAGGCCCATGGTATGTCGGCTTTTCTTGAATGGGCTGGTGGGTTACAAGAACCATGATCAATCTGTGGTCGACTACTAGTAAAGGCCCAGTACTACTTAAGTCCGTACTCTTTACGACTGTAGCAGGCTATAGTCCTGTTGGGGATCGCCTTTATATCCACCTATGCGTTTCGCGCGGGACGCTACTCTTTCCTGATTTTTTCTCGTTTTTTCGCTGGTACTGGTTCACTGGTTAGCTGCTTCTTACTATTCTGATATTGTTTTATTTGCACCATGTTTCTTTCTCGTTTTAAAATATATTTGAATTTAAAATAAAGTGTACACAAAATTTATGCGTGTCAACGGATAGGTTCCATTCCTTTACTCGGTTTCGAGTTTCGCCGATTGTAACTTCTCAATTTTGAATCGATATTCGAAATATTTTTAGACAATTTTTATCAAATTCGTTGCACTCGGTCGATTGTTTGAAATATCCTTTGGCGAGTAGGTTAATGTCAACGTTTCACACAACTTTCAAGTTGTAACTTTTTTGTTTCAACGGTCATATACGAGATAATCTTGTACCGTAGGTTTAAACGTGTTTATATTCCTCACTGTACACATCTTCATGTGTAGATACATGCAGATTTAAACAAAACATCTTCTCTACATGATGAAAAATGTAACAAAAAAAGTATCAGAAATCATGTGTAGGGTACTAACACATTTGGAAATTATTTTTGAACGATTTTAAAAAAAAAGTGAACAAAAAAGATATTTGCACGGAAACTATTTTTGAACGATTTTAAAAGGCGAATAGAAAAAGTCTGTGAACAGAAATTATTTTTGAACGATTTTAAAAAAAGTGAACAAAAAAGGTATTTGAGCGGAAACTATTTTTGAACTATTTTAAAAGGCGAACAGAAAAAAGTCTGTGAACGGAAAATATTTTTGAACGATTTTCAAAAAGTGAACAAAAAAGGTATTTGAACGGAAACTATTTTTGAACGATTTTAAAAGGCGAACAGAAAAAGTCTGTGAACGGAAATTATTTTTGAATGATTTTCAAAAAAGTGAACAAAAAAGGTATTTGAACGGAAACTATTTTTGAACTATTTTAAAAGGCGAACAGAAAAAGTCTGTGAACGGAAATTATTTTTGAACGATTTTCAAAAAGTGAACAAAAAAGGTATTTGAACGGAAATTATTTTTGAATGATTTTAAAAGGCGAAGAGAAAAAGTCTGTGAACGAAAATTATTTTTGAACGATTTTCAAAAAAGTGAACAAAAGTGAACAAAAAGTGAACAAAATAGGTATTTGAACGAAATATGGGTTTGAACGGAAAAAGGCTTTGAACGAAATATATGTTTGAACGATTTTGAAAACCCCAGTTGAATGGAATTTAGTCTTGAACGATTTTTGACAAAACCCATTGAACGAATTTGGTCTTGAACGATTTTTGAAAAATCCGTTGAACGATATTTGGTCTTGAACGATATTTGGAATTCCCGTGAACGGAATTTAGTCTTGAACGATTTTTGAGAAATCCATTGAAGAACATTTGGTCTTGAACGATATTTGGAAACCCGTTGAACGAAATTTGGTCTTGAACGATTTTTGAGAAACCCATTGAATATCAATTGGTCACGAACGAATTTAGAACTATTTTTGAAAATCTCGGTGAGCAGGATTTGGTATCGAACGATTTTTGAGAAACCCATTGAACAAACATCTAGGTGACAGCACCATGGAGGCGCGGGGCAGGGCGGTGCAGCGACGACGGTGGAGTTGACCTCGGCAAGCGGTGGCGACATATGTTGAAGAAGACACTTACACTGAACTAAGCGTAAAAACATAGAAATCAACATTACCATAACTTTCGTGTACATTTTATTTTAAATTGAAATATAATTGTGTAGATATACATGCATTTTTAAACCTTCACTCACTCTACTCATATTTTCAACAAACGAAACACGAAATAGGAAGCAGCACGAATAAGCAACAGAACGATGCGTTAACACAACAATGTGGAGCAGAACGAATCAGGCTGATGAACATGGAGCAAAACGATACATTAACACCACGAAACAAAAAAGCAGCACGAATCAGGCTGATGAACGTGGGCTGGCCCAAGATCACCCATGTGGGTGTGCGACGGCACCCTATCATCGACCTGGTCGATGAATAGGGTTTGCCGTCGTGTTGGGCCTGGTCGTCCTGGTTCTGTAAAGAAAGGATTATCCCTCAAAAAATTCTAAAGAAAGGATTAATATATGTACTACTTTTTTTTAGATTTAATATATGTACTACTGGTCGTCAGGAAATAACTCAAAAAAAAGTAGTCGTCAAGAAAAGGATGAATGTTTTTTTTCACAGTTCTAGGCAATGGTAATGACCTAGAACTGTATTGTCTAGACTCTCCCAGGATGTGAAGAAAGCCTAGCCGCCAAAATCAATCTTTTCTTTCATCCACCTTCAGCCGTCGCTCTGATATCGCGAGGCAGAGGGACGGGGATCCACTTCTCTCGTACGTCATGGCGCTCTGACATTGATGGAAGCGTCATTTCAAATAAAAGTCCTCTGGTTCCAAACCTGTCTTGGTGGCGGGGCATGGCACTTGGTGTAGCATTGCTGAGGAGATATGAAGTTTTTGTTCCCGCCGTTCTTCATGGACAACGGGTTTTTATATGTGTTGTTCGTTGGTGTGGTGTCAAGTGCATCAGCGGCAGCAACATCGTCTTATTTGACAACCTCTTTGTTTAAGCAATTGAGCAAGGTCGTTGGATTGGTCTGGCGATACTAACTCAGTTGCATGCCTAGACCCCGTGGAAGGCGTGCAAAGGCGCTCTAGCGCTCGTGCAACGCGCCGAGCTTTCTTGCGCAAGGCTAATTTTTGTGTGGGAATATGTCCTTTCTTTGCGTTGGAACCAAAATTTGTTCTTATGTTTTATCAACATGTGAGCAAGTTTCAAAGATATCGTCCCGAGAAACACATTAGTGAACAAATTTCATAATTCAAGCCATTCAAAAGTAACTGGGTTTTGAAATTTGCTATTTTGCAAAAATAAAAACAAACAAAATGCATGCCCTAATTCCTCCAGAATAACCGGAGGCTCCTGCGGGTGCTGTGCTTTTCCGAAATAAAAAAGAAAACTGCATTTTCTTTTGTGAATCTTAAAAAAAACTGCATTTGAGCCAGGCCCATGATATGTTGTCTTTTCATGAATGGGCTTGTCGGCTACAAGAATCAACTATGATTAAATTGCGCGGGACTGCTGGTGACGGCCCAGTACAAGTTAACTATGTTTTACAACTGTAGCAAGCGATAGTCGTACTGGGCCTAGCCGTGCAGTCGTGCTGGTGCTGTAAAGAAAGGAATCAATAATTCAATATGCAGTCGTTAGGAAAATGACGAGAAGTTTTTCTTTAACCGTTCTAGGTCCCGGGCCTAGAACTGTATTATCTACACTTACCCTCCCCTCCGCCTTCAGTCGTTGCTCCAACGTCGTGAGGCGGAGGGGCAAAATCCACTTCTCTCATATTTTTTGTATTAGCTTTTTAGTCAAGGTCATGGCGCTCGACGGTGATGGCGGCGTCATCTCGAATAAAACTCCTCTGGTTTCAGCATGTCTTGTTTTTTTCTTGTGAAAAGAACTCTAATATCAAAAGAAACACCGAACGGTATAAAACATCACAACAAAACAAAAATTATAACGAGATCCTTAAGATGCCCTTCATTTTCAACCTTCAGACCCTGTTTGCTGAGAAGAGCCAAAACTTTTGTTCCCGCTGTTCTTCGTGGACAACGGGTTGGTTATATGCGTTGTTCGCCGATGTGGTGTCATGTGTATCAGTAGCAACAACATTGTTTTCTCCGACAACTAGCTCTTCCTTTGAGCCTTTACGAGCAAAGTCGTCGGACTGGTCTGGCAATTCTAACGCGGCTGGCTGTCAATCAGGGTGACAAAGCCGAAATCAAACCAAACACCATAATACAAGGATCGCCATAGTCTGAAGCTTGACTTTTCAGCCATGTTCTCCGGATGGACACGCACATGCCGTAGACTCAGGATGGGAATCATGGCATGTGCACCCAGGAGACACATACATGAACATTTTTTACATGAACATCGGTCACACAATTGATAATCGTGCTTGCATGAGTCAGATGATAGTCAATGACAAGAGTGGTGTTGCCATCGGTGAAGACATTCGGCTTGCCACATTAATAACGCCCCATATATGGACCAGTCTATGTGTTCATGGCTACCAACCGACCACTTCACCGACAGAACTCCTTTGATCGCCATACCGAGACTCTGCCGTCGGCGTTGCATCACGAAACCACCCAGACAGACCCACCGCCGGCGGCTGCTGCACGGGCTTTACTGTTGGAATACTAGGCATAATTTTCATGATTAATTCTAGAATATTAAACATGACAACCGCAACAACTAACATGTTAAACACAGACATACTAGATGTACTAATTAACATGAACAGCAGCAACACATACGGCAACATATTCATAATAAAACAGTTCGGTTTCAACAGCACGTACCGAACAGTTGCAGATGAAGCAGCCGTTGAAGCAGCGACGGCAGCAGCTTGAGCGGTTTCGGTGCCGGCAACAGCTCGAAGAAGACGACGTTGGAGACGACCCGCCCACGTATCCGGCGATCGTCAGGAAGCGAGCCGTGATGAAGAACTTGAAAGCAGTCGCGCGGAGCGCTTCCCAAAAACCTTATTCGCCCTCTCCCGTACAGGATCACAAGGACGAGCGGTTCCGGAGACCTGCTGTCCCGTTCGCCGGTGCACGCCGGCGCACGGGATGGAGTAGACTACGGTGGCGGCGCAAGGCGCGAGATTGGCAAAACCTAGATTGGTTCGGTGTGTGACGGCGCACGCAGTGCACGGCAATATATAGTGCGGTTCGGAAAACCCTAACGGGTACAACGTGGGCCGGCCACGTCGCACACGTTTGAGTCGGTTACAGCAGCCCACGATCCGGTAGCGATCCGAATTGGCTAAGCTGTACACGTACGCTACACGACTCGTTTTTCCTGAACTGCAAAAATATAAGCATCGGCTCGGCTCATTCCCGCAACCCGCGGCGTGTCGTGACGGACGGCGGCGGAGGAGGAGGAGGAGGAGTGCGCACGAGAGAGCCTTCTATTCTCAGCCAGCACACCAAGTGATAGAACACTCCACTATATAAAGTGGTGCAGCTCTCTCTAAGCTAGCAGTATGGGACTAAACTTTAGTCACGTACATGCACCTCCAAAATTCTGCCATGCACATGGGCCAATTTGAGATTTCCAGAATTGCTTATATGGGCTGCCCACTAATGGGCCCAATATTCTAACAATCCCCCACCAGATCTCAAATTCCCATTTAGAGATTTTGCCAAACCTCGTTTCTTGTTTATATACCAGTGTTTCAGCAGAGACTGTTAAGTTGAACTTCTGCCTAGAGCTTCAAGCTACATCTACCAGCAACTTGAACAATGGACGAACCTTGAATTGCAAGTTTGGTGCCAATAGACTTCACTCAAAGTCATAACCAGTACGTGGCTGCCAGTAGCCTACCCCGCGGGTGGAGCATATGCGTCATACTCCCTGGTCTCTTCATGAGTTTACTAGAGATCACCCAAATCTCATAGACTGCGACGTTTAACAGTCGGACTCATATAGGTGTGTTCTTTCAAGGTCGCTCTGTAGGATAGCACCTTTGCTACGAATAGCCAACAGAAACACATTAAGGCATATTGCCAACCTGCCTTACAGAATTTGAGAGTTATGCATCTTCACGAGAGGGTTAAAAAAACTCTCCTCTGTTAAACCACTAGCTTGTTCTTCCCAGGTCCTAATTCACGGGATCTCCGATCACATAGGTTGGGTTACCACTATGGTGTAACGCTCACGGGTCTCAACCCCATCTCTCTCGATGCACTATCTATCACATTACGTGATAGTCCCTTTGTAAAGGGATCTGCCAGGTTTTTGTCAGTTTGAAATAACTAACAGTCATTACTCCGGAGTTTCTCATTTTCCTGACAGACTTCAAGCGTCTTTTAACGTGTCTTGATGACTTCGCATTATCCTTAGCACTGTTCACTTTCATGATAACCGTTTGGTTGTCACAGTTCATAAGGATGGCCGGTAATGGTTGCTCAACCACCGGCAAGTCCATCAAGAGCTCACGCAGCCATTCTGCTCAACAGAAGCTGTATCTAAAGCAGTAAGTTCTGCTTCCATGGTTGACCTCGTCAAAATGGTCTGTTTGCAAGACCTCCATGACACTGCGCCACCTCCAAGAATAAATGCATATCCACTTGTGGCGTAGAGCTCATCAACATCTGAGATCCAGTTCGCATCACAGTATCCCTCAAGCACCGCAGGGTGCCCTGAATAGTGAATCCCATAACTCATTGTACCGTTCAGATAGCGCATGACCCTTTCAAGTGCATGCCAATGATCAATACCCGGGTTAGACATGAACCTGCTCAACTTGCTCACAGCAAAAGAGATGTCAGGTCTCGTCGCGCTCGCAAGGTACATGAGTGAACCGATCACTTGAGAATATCTTAATTGATCTCTCGTTTCCTTTTGTTCTTTCTGAGTGTCACACTGGGATCATAGGGTGTTGGAGAAGGCTTGCTGTCTATATAACCAAAGCGGCTCAAGACCTTCTCAACATAGTGTGATTGCGTTAACGTAATCCCACTCTCATCCCTAATCAGCTTAATGTTCAGGATCACATCAGCTTGTCCCAGATCTTTCATATCAAAGCTCTTTGACAGAAAAGACTTGACCTCATTTATCACTATCATGCTTGTACCGAAAATCAGTATGTCATCAACATACAAGCATAATATAACACTATCGCCCCCACCATGGCGATAATATACACACCTATCAGCCTCATTAATGGCAAAGCCTGCAGAAGTTAAAGTTCTGTCAAACTTCTCATGCCATTGCTTAGGTGCTTGCTTCAGCCCATACAAAGATTTTAACAATTTGCACACCTTTCTCTCTTCACCTTTTACTACAAACCCATCAGGCTGATCCATATAATTTCCTCTTCCAACTCTCCGTTAAGGAAAGCTGTCTTCACGTCCATTTGATGAACGAAAGATTATAGGAGGCAGCCAGGGAAAGTAGTACACGAATGGTGGTGAGACGAGCAACAGGTGAATAGGTGTCAAAGTAATCTTCGCCTTCACGCTGGGTGTAGCCCTTGGCCACAAGCCTTGCCTTGTACTTCTCAATAGTACCATCAGGCTTAGCTTCTTCTTGAACACCCACTTACAACCCACAGGTTTGCAACCGTAGGGTCTTCAGATAATTCCCAAGTTCCATTAGAAAGAATCGAGTCCATCTCATTATGGACAGCTTCTTTCCAGTCATCAGCATCAGGAGATGCAAATGCCTCTGCAATGGACGTGGGAGTATTGTCCACAAGGTACACAATGAAATCATCACCAAAGGATTTTTCAGTCCTCTGTCTCTTGCTCCTCTTGGGAGCTGATTCATTGTCATCCTTCTCAAGGACTTCCTCAACAAGTGGTTGTTCAGAATGATCAACAGATGTACTAGGTTCAACAATATCTCAGAAGAAATTCTAGCAATGCTATGCATATCCTTCATAGGAAATATGTTCTCAAAAATGTTGCATCACGAGATTCCAAAATAGTATCAACATGCATATCAGGTATCTCAGATTTAACCACTAAAAATCTATAGCAAATGCTCCGATGAGCATAGCCTAGAAAGACACAATCCACTGTCTTTGGTCCAAGTTTACGTTTCTTAGGAATTGGAACATTGACTTTCGCCAAACATCCCCAAGTACGAAATAAGAAAGTGATGGTGTTCTCCCAGACCACTCCTCGTAAGGGTCTTCTTTTATCCTTGTTTGGAACTCTATTCAGGACATGACACGAAGTCAATAAAGCCTCCCCCCACCATGCCTTAGATAAACCAGCAGTGTCCAACATGGCATTCACCAAGTCGGTCAGCGTGCGGTTTTTCCTCTCGCAACCCCGTTTGATTGGGGAGAATAGGGAGGCGTCCTCTCATGAATAATACCATGTTCCTCACAGAATTCATCAAATATTGGAGAAATACTCGCCACCACGATCCGACCTAAGACGTTTGATCTTTCTCTCTAATTGATTTTCTACTTCAGCTTTATAGATTTTAAAGTAGTCTAGCTCATCTTTAGTGTGCAACAAGTATACATAACAGAACCTAGTAGCATCATCGATTAAAGTCATGAAATATTTCTTATCACCTTTTGTCAACACGCCATTCATCTCACACAGATCCGAATGTACGAGTTCTAGAGGTGCCAAGTTTCTCTCCTCGGCTGCCTTGTGAGGCTTTCGAGGTTGCTTAGATTGCACACAGCTATGGCACTTAGAACCTTTGGCAATGGTGAAAGTAGGAATTAAACGCAAGCTGGAAAGTCTACTCATTAAACCAAAATTAACATGACATAAACGAGAGTGCCACACATTAGCATCCGAATCCACACTGCCACAAATATGGTTTACTGACTTATTACAAAAATCCGATAATGAAAAGCGGAACAAGCCTCCGCACTCATACCCTTTACCAATAAATTGTCCAAACTTTGACACAACTACTTTATTGGACTCCAAGACTAATTTAAACCCATCTCTGCATAGAAGGGAGCCGCTAACAGATTCTTGTTCATAGTAGGGACATGCTGCACGTTCCTCAGCTGCACGATCTTCCCGAAGTAAACTTCAGATCTACCGTGCCAACACCACGAACAGAAGCATGTGATCCATTCCCCATTAAGACGCTTGAATCTGCGACCTGATAAGAAGTGAACATAGAGATGTCAGCGCACACATGAACATTAGCACCCGTATCAATCCACCAACATGGAGATTGAAATACTGAAAGCACAATGGTAAATTACCATACCCATCAGTATTGCTAGCGGTCACGACGTTGACATGCTTCTTCCCTTTCTTGTCTGCACGATCTGGGCAGTCCACAGAGAAGTGTCCGGCTCTCCACAAGTGTAGCACTTTAGCTCAGATTTGTTCAGCATCTTCTTCTTCTTCTTGAAAGAAGTAGTCTTGGTAGGCATGTTGAAGGAAGGCTTACTCTTTGCCTTGTTCTTGCCATGGTGAAAGTTCTTCTGCACCATATTGGCGCTAGACTGACCTTCACCTTTCTCAGCGTGTCCTTAGCCCGAGCCTTCTCCTCAACATCAAGAGACGCTATCAGGTTTTCAACCGATATCTCCTGTCTCTTGTGTTTGAGAGTTGTGGCGAAGTTCCTCCATGAAGAGGGCAACTTTGCAATAATGCATCCAGCCACAAACTTGTCAGGTAAGGCACACTTAGCGTGCTCAAGCTCCTTCGCAATGCACTGTATCTCATGAGCCTGTTCGACTACAGAACGGTTGTTAACCATCCTGAAGTCATGGAAGCTCTCCATGATGTACAGTTCACTGCCAGCATCTGCTACACCGAACTTAGCGTTCAGTGCCTCCCAGAGCTCTTTGGCATCTGTAATGTGCATGTACACATCAAACAGCTTGTTGCTAAGAGCACTCAGAACGAGTCCCACAAAGGCAGTATTGGTTTCCTTGAACTTGTTCTGATCTGTCAGATATAGTTCCTTCAGGTAAACCCTCACTAGCCTCGAACACTTTCAGAGATCGCAACCACAGTGTGGTCTTGTACTGCCATCTCTTAAAGTCCACACCGGCAAACTTGTCCGGCCTCAGCGCATCGATAGATGTCCCATGTTTAACTCAGGAAATTGCCTATAACACATATAAGGTTTTTGGATTGTTGGAATATAGGCATAATTTCCATGATTAATTCCAGAATATTAAACATGACAACCGCAACTACTAACATGTTAAACACAAACATACTAGATGTACTAATTAACATGAACAGCAGCACACATACGCCAACATATCCATAGTAAAACAGTTCGGTTTAGCGCACGTACCGAACAGTTGCAGATGAAGCAGCGTTGAAGCAGCGACGGCAGCAGCTTGAGCGGTTCGGTGCCGGCAACAGCTCGAAGAAGACGACCCGCCCGCGTATCCGGCGATCGTCCAGGAAAGCGAGCCGTGATGAAGAACTTGAAAGCAGTCGCGCGGAGCGCTTCCCAAAAACCTTATTCGCCCTCTCCCGTACAGGATCACAAGGACGAGCGGTTCCGGAGACCTGCTGTCCCGTTCGCCGGTGCACGCCGGCGCACGGGATGGAGTAGACTACGGTGGCGGCGCAAGGCGCGAGATTGGCAAAACCTAGATTGGTTCGGTGTGTGACGGCGCACGCAGTGCACGGCAATATATAGTGCGGTTCGGAAAACCCTAACGGGTACAACGTGGGCCGGCCACGTCGCACACGTTTGAGTCGGTTACAGCAGCCCACGATCCGGTAGCTATCCGAATTGGCTAAGCTGTACACGTACGCTTACACGACTCGTTTTTCCTGAACTGCAAAAATATAAGCATCGGCTCGGCTCATTCCCGCAACCCGCGGCGTGTCGTGACGGACGGCGGCGGAGGAGGAGGAGGAGGAGTGCGCACGAGAGAGCCTTCTATTCTTAGCCAGCACACCAAGTGATAGAACACTCCACTATATAAAGTGGTGCAGCTCTCTCTAAGCTAGCAGTATGGGACTAAACTTTAGTCACGTACATGCACCTCCAAAATTCTGCCATGCACATGGGCCAATTTGAGATTTCCAGAATTGCTTATATGGGCTGCCCACTAATGGGCCCAATATTCTAACATTTACCCATCCGCTTCGACGGTGGTGGTGAGTGGAGAAGTTTCGACGTGGCGATGCTCTGGTGGAACTGCAAACACCACCGCCCGTCAAATGGTAGTTTCGGTGGGATGAGCTCAACCAGCGTTTAGAAAAATGTTCTAGGTTACCCATCCCTCCCATTTTTCGAACTAAACGGATGGCAAGCACCAAAAACCACTACCCACTCACGCGTAGCCAGTGAACCAAACACACCCTGGCCTTGCATGAACATGAGCATATACGGTTGTTTCATTTTGCCGCAAACTGGACACAGCCCAGCGTTTAAAAAAATCAGTTGACCACGGATATTTATGAGAAAGAAGAATACCGAGCCACAATTAGCTGGATAACAAACGACCCTTTCATCTCCATCATCGTCCTGTCATCGGCCCCCACGCAATGGGAGCCACGTTCCACTTCTGCGATGTATTCAACATTTCCCGTTGTTATTTCAAATGGTGGTATGGTATCGGGTCGTATTTCGACCCAGGAATACATCCGTCCACGCAATACATCAACCTCACATTAATATACTGAGATAAGAAGGAAGAAGCTGGCCTTATCCCCTCCCCACCACTGTAGCAAGAGGAGAGAGGCGATTTTTGGAGCAAGCCCGGCGATCCACCGTGCGCGCCGCGAGCCGTGGGATTCCTCCCCTCCGCCGGCCGCTCCGGCGGCGGGAGGGTGGGGATCCCCGGCTCCGGCATGTAAATACGGGAGGGTAGGTTGGGAGGCTCGCCGGCGGCGCTCTGGAGGAGGTGGTGCTGCGGGCGGGTGGTTTTGGAGCCGGCGCGTTCTTCTCCAGTGGTGGAGGTCTTCGGAGCTCCCCGTCTGCGCGCTGGACTGGCTGGATCTCGAGGCCCAGCGCGGCGCTCGTGATCCTCTTCTCTCTGTCAGATCCAAGGTGGTGGTGGATTTGGCGGCGGACGGATCGAGCTCTGCGTCGTCTTCCGGCGGTGGATTCGACGGCGGCTGCGGCAAGCGGTGTGGAAGGGTCAAGGGGGCGCTGCCCCGGCCGTTCATCGTCAACAACTCCGGCGCGGCGCGGCGGAGAGTCAAGGCAGCGTCTTCGATAGGGAAAAAGCTCTCCCTGACAGCGGCAAGGTGGTGGCTGGCCGCCTTCGACTCCGACGCCGGCGACGGCGTGTTCTTCGATCTTTGGTCCATTTCCCCTACGTATTTTGTACTTGTATTTCCTACCGTGTATGTTGTATGTGGTATGTGTTGAATATATGTGGTGGAAAAATTGCAAAAAAAAAAAACATTAATATACTGAGATCTACTACTCCGGTGAGGTTGATGTATTGCGTACGTGCGAAATTCTCACATCTACTCAGCACGGAGTAGAAATTTCGTACATGCGGAATTCTCACATCTATGGAGCACCGAGCCACCGACGTGTACCGGTCCGGTCTGGTCTGGTTGGCCCATCGATCGATCCGACGGCGACGTTCACGTAGACCGGTCAGCCTTTTTGGCGACCGAGCTCAAGGCATAGCAGCACGAGTTACAAGTTTTCCACATGGTGGAACCAACTGTCTCGGTGATGGTGAAATGTCAACGCCGCGCGCGTTCTCACCATGGCCGAGAGAGGACTACACCAACGTGGAGTACGATGCATGCCAATCTTCCAAAGGCAAGGCAGAAAGTAAACGACGTTGGCGTTGGACAGGCACTTCCATCCACCACATGACATGATGAGAGGAACTCACCGCTCCCAAAGTCAACTCGGGCCCAGTCCCAGAGATGACCTAATTAATAAAATTGTGCAGTAAGACACCTAGGCTTGTTTGGAATAGATGTAAATGTAATTTTTTTTTCTGGACTGGCCAGTAAACAAACAGAAATTGCCCTTCCACAAAAAACACATAAATTACCGGCCGACTAGACATGGACCTCGCCGAACAGCACAATAGACACTAGCAGCAGCAGGCCACATCAAGTTTGCTATAACAAGGATGAGTTGACAAAGCTTAATTATACCAATAAGCATCGAAAGAATAATGGAAGATTCTTGGTTCGCAATTCAAACCCTTCTTTAGTCGAACACCACGGCCGACATCATTTGTATACTATTATCGTTGACATCATGAAAAATATACGTACTTGGATCCGGAGTTCCGGACGATATTTACGCGGGCTCATAAGGGCAAATGATTAATTCATGAGCCTATGGCGCAGCACATGAGACACAATGTGCATGTGGTTAGGGACGGAGAGGCTGATGCCAATGATGTGCGGGATGTTTTGATAATAGCCGTAGTTAAATGGATGAGAGTGTGACATTATATCTACCGCGAGTAGATTTTATTTTAAACTCATCCTACCCCTAGGTCTGGCAAAATTGTGGATCAAGCTGATGATCTAGTAATCGACATTATTGTGGAGATTGGAATTTTAAAAATAGAGGTCTAACCAATTCGTTGTCCAACTTGATCCAGGTGTTTCCTCAACAAAAAAACTCGATACAGGTGTCAAGTTCCAGGAGAAGTTGAGCATTGATTTATGATCATTTAGTGGGATCCAACAATTTGTCTAGGTGGGTGGCATTGATATACACCACCATGTCATAACCAGGCACAATATACATACATCTATATTCCGTAGTACCAAGAATATCCCTAGTACCAAGAATTTTCATTATGGTAAGAATATTTTTTTTTATGAATGCACATCTCTATATTCCAGAGTATCGGTTGAAAGATATCACTAATTAAAGTCTAAAGTACTTTAGCTAACTTATACCTAAAACGATGATCTTTTAAAACAGAGAAGGGGTTGACAGTTCGTTTCACGCCGGGAGGGGTAGTACTTCTCGGAAATCCCAAATGGAGCCCGAGCTCCATGGAGCCAGTTATTTTGAAAACTAAAACACAATGATATTTGTAAGTTTCAAAAAAAATCAGGAAGCAAATCTTACGTGTAGATAATGTCAAACTTTACCACCGTGCAAAATCTTACTGCAAAATTCAATGTATTTTAGGCTACAAAAAAATAAAAAATCTACCAAATTTAAAGTTTTAAAAAATGTTTGTTGTTCATTGACCCAGCTCTACATGTTTGTCATTTTGCACAAACCAAAATATAACGAATTTTTCATTGAGATTTTGCACACAAATAGAGTTGAACATTATCTTTATCTTGGATTTTTTTACAAAGTTTTTTAACATAAAAATGTTGTTTTAGAATTTTTCAAACAACAGGCTACCTGGAGCTCGGGGATCCAAAACGCCGCTAGCAAATACTCGCACAAAGGTTAATTTTACTGTTAAAATGAAAAAAAAACATGTATCCGAATCCTAAAACTACTTCCCTCTAAGTTAGAAATACTTAAGCTAGGTCACATCGATAAGATAGATCATAGCCGTTGAAAGAGGAATCCATGGAAATATTCTGAAGGCATATGGTTTATTGTTAACTATATTTTGCCTCGAATGAATAATGGAATATTCTTGGTTTGCAATTCAGACCCTTCTTTAACGAATGCCCAAGGCAAGATCATTTGTATAGTATTATCGTTGACATCATGCGAATATACGTACTTGGATCCAGCCTGGACGAATCTAGAGTGAAATATAAGGGAGAGAAATATATGCGGGCTCCTCAGGTCAAATGATTACATGTGCCTATGGCACTATGGACATATACCTGATGCGAGTAACGTGTAGGCAGGTTGTTTTTATAGTAGCCATTGTTAAATGGATGAGAGCGTGACACACGGCATTATATCTACCATGGGTGGATTTGCTTTAAACTCATCCCACCCCAAGATTTGCCAAAATTGTGGATCGGTCGAGCTTCAGATCTAGTATGACAATATATTCAATGGACATTATTGTGTTATATGTATGGAGATTGGAATTTTAAAAATAGAGTTCTAAACAATTCGTTGTCCAACTCGATCCAGGTATTCCCTCGGGAAAAAAACTCGATCCAGGTGTCAAGTTTCAGGAGAAGTTGGGCATTGGTTCATATGATCATTTAGTGAGATACAATAGTTTGTCTACGTGGGTGACATCGATGTGACATCGATATACCCCACCATTTCATAAACAGGCACAATATGCATACATATTGTTCCCTAGTTCAAAGAAGTTGTCAATATGGTCTCAGACGGTAACGTTTTGAGAAGAATGCACATCTATATAAGCACCGGTCGAAAATATCGCTCATTAAAGTCTGGAATTCGTACCTAAAACTTTTCATATAAACAGAAGGGGTGGACAGTTAGTATCACCCCAGAAAATGGATAGTAATTCCTTCACAAAAGTTAGGGAGTCTAATGTTAAAATGAAGAAAAAAATTAAGTAAGCGAATCTTAAAACTACTTCCCCCTCTAGAAATACTTAAGGTCACATCGATAGATAGATCATAGCCTTTGCATGGAAAGATTCTGAATTCGTATGATTTAAGAACTCGGTGTGACAGATTGGAGGAGATCGTGGGTTCAGATCAGGTGAAGCATTTAAAAAGTCAGAATTAGGTGGTCAAATCCTATGGGGGTCGGCCGGACACCTAATCGAGCCGCGCCACATCTCACGGGTAGGGATGCAGGTGGACGCGCCGACGGACGGGGCGGACTGTCCGCTAAACACGTTTTATACTAATCGTATCACCGGCCGGTTCGCAAATTGGTGAAACACGGAAGCGAGGCGGACAGAAATTTCGTCTTCACGGACGTCCGCCTGCATGCCTACTCACGGGATCGAACATGGCTGCCGGGTCAGAGATCCGAATAAACAACACGCCTAAATAACAGGGCACAGGCAGCACGAATTTCCAAGCTTCTGTCAACATTTTTCCAGGTCAACAGTTCCAGCCTCCCACTCTTCCGATCCAACGTTTCTTTTGCATAAAGAGACCTGAGGATGTTCGTATTTCACGAAACAGCCCTTCATGTTTTCCAGGAAATTTGGAACTACCGGTAGAACTCTTGCGGAGGAATTTGCACCAAGCATTAGCAACCGGCGACTACTGAAAATTTAAGACTGTACTGAGACTTGATCAGCACACCTAGTCAAAGTTCCTGATAATAGTGAACGAAAGGCGCCAATGAGTTGCCATCGCCGGTTCACTACCACAAACTTAACAGCCTCCTCAGACATTTCCAATGAAAGGGAAGCAAGAACAAACTTCAGCGCCCACAAGGCTAGACGAACACTCGACAAAGTCAGCCAAACCAAAATGTCAAAGGGAGTAATATAGGGGCTAATTTTCACATATAATATAAAATGAGGGACTAATTCAGAAATGTATCTCCGCTCTGACCCAAGCCGCGAGCGACTGGTAAACAAAGCGCGGCCGGGGAGCGGGGGCATGCGATGTGGTGCATGTGAACACCACTACTACGACGAATGCCTCCCAACGTTTTAAATAATCCGGCGACGACAGCTCCGCGCCTCCGCAACGCGCGCCCCCTCCCTCCCGCTCTCCCTCTCGGAGTTGTAGCAGTCTTCTCCGTTCCAACTCCATAGCCATAGCCACGGATTAAAAAGTCAGAACTCCAACTTGCAAGATCGACGAGCGCGCGGGACAGCCCACCAACCGCCTTATATATTCTGCACTGCGCCCCACCGGCATTTCGTCAACCCGCGGCGCATTTCGTCGGACGCGTCTAACCTATTCCATCCATCGATCGAGCTTCGCTTCCGGAGATGGCAGCGATCATGGCGCCGCCGAGCGTGCCTCCCGCCGAGGTGCCGTCCTATTTCCTCTGCCCGATCTCGCTGCAGCTCATGCGAGACCCGGTCACGCTCCCCACCGGAATCTCCTACGACCGCGCCGCCATCTCGCGCTGGCTCGCCTCGCCCGCATCAAGCAGCCGCCGCACCTGCCCCGTCACGCGCCAGCCGCTCGAGCCGGAGCTGCAGCTCACGCCCAACGACACCCTCCGCCGTCTCATCGCCTCCTGGATCGCGACGCTCTCTCCCGGCTGTGGCGTCGAGGAGGAGGAGGTGGCCGCGCTGAGGCCCGTCCACCGGGACGAGCTCGCGTCGCTGCTGTCAGACGCCGCCGCTGCCCAGGTCGGCGCGCTCAGGAAGCTTGGGGAGCTGGTGGCCGAGTCAGATGAAAGGCGGGCAATGCTGGAGTCCCAGGACGGGGTGTTCGACGTGCTGTCCCGCGTCCTGACCGGCGCCAGCGCCTGCTCCACGGCTCGGGAGGAGGCCGTCGGGGTCCTCGCGTCGCTCCGGATCCCGGAGCAGGAGCTCGTCCGCCTCGTGTCCAGGCACGGTAACCTGGCCGAGTCCCTCACCGCCGTGCTCCGCTCGTCGAACCTGCAGTCGCGGGCGCAGGCCGTGCGTCTCGTGAGGTCCCTCGCCGACGTCGCCGTGCCGGCCTGGGTGATCGGGCTGGACCAGGAGCTCCTCGGCGAGGTGATCCGTTTGATCGGAGACCGGGTCTCGACGCGCGCCACCAAGGCGGCGCTCCACGCGCTTTCAGCGCTGTGCCCGTATGGTCGGAACCGCGTCAAGATCGTCGGCGCCGGGGCGATGCCGGCCCTCGTGGAGCTGCTACTGGACGAGCCCGAGAGGCGCGTCTGCGAGCTTGCGCTGGCCGTACTGGACCGGCTGTGCACGTGCGCCGAGGGGCGTGCCGAGCTGGTGGCGCACGCCGCGGGCGTGGCCGTGGTAGGCAAGAAGGTGCTGCGGGTCTCCGAGGCGGCGAGCGAGCGGGCGGTGCGCGTGCTCCGGTCCGTTGCGCGGCACGCGGCGACGCCCGCCGTCCTGCAGGAGATGGCGCAGGCCGGCGTCGTGGCCAAGTTGTGCCTGTCGCTGCGGTCGGAGCTGTGCGGGGTGAAGACCAAGGAGAAGGCGCACGAGGTACTCAAGCTGCACTCCAGGGTCTGGAGGAGCTCGCCGTGCTTGTCTCCCAAGTTCTTGGCGCTCTACCCTTCATGACGATCGATGAATTCCTCCCATTTTGTTCATCACAAACGCAGCTGTTGATTCATTCTTTTTTCCTTTTTGTTGCTAAATGTTTCTTTCAAATTACTTGGATCCGGAGGGTACTGGTTTGTGCCTACGGAAGAGAAATGCACCAGGCGTACCGAGCTTTTTGGTTACCACTCACTTGATCGATCTTTGGAGGATACCCATTAATTTTGATAAGAATTTTGCTGTCTTTCCTGTACTCATGGTTAACTTACTCGTGGTAGATTTTGAGGATCTAGTGATTCAAACACATTTTGAAGATCCGTCCAAGTCACCCATGCGAGTTGTGCAATGGCCTTCAAATTATGGTATGGGAACTCGACGAAAATAAATGAACATTACAATGGCAACTGTCAATGATAAGGCCATTTATGTTATAGATATATGACTGGGAATGGTGTTAAGATCAATGAACATTAGAATGTGAAGATTTATTCGCGAAATTTTATTTTAAAAAATTGACATATTAAAATATGTTTTTAAAATCCCGGTGCATATGCACCCGGTGCCAAAGTGAATTTCACTTTCTTTGTTTATATTGTTTACTAACTTTACGTCTTTTACGAATTAAATCAATAAGGCTTTCACTATGCAGGCGGAATTTAATTGAAGCCATATGTTTCATCCAACACATCCAGGTCGTGCAATGGTCCTTAAACCATGAAATGCTGCCCAAGATCACAAACCTAAAACCGTGAAATGCTTCCCAAGATCAACAAACACTACCCTAGAGAAAGTCCAAGGGATCTTGAACATACACACTGATATATCCTTTTAATTGTAGCCGCAACTAGAGTGAGGGAATTTAATCATGCCACAATTTCTTCTGCAATGGAATTTTCAAGAATTGCTGATGCTAGTAAATTATTTTAAATGCATTACATACGATAGAAATAAAATATATGGAAAAACTATCTATTGAACGTTCACTCATTAGTCGTAGCCTCGTAGGGAGTAAATGTCCACTTTGCGTCAATATTGGAGGAGAAGGGAATGACACGACTGGCTAGATGGTGACACCCTATATAGGCACCATCCCCCAAGCTTAAGTGGATGTCCTAGCAGGCAGTGATGCACAAGCAAGGGGAGTGAAGGAGGATGGTGGTGGAGGACGGTACAAAATTTTGGTATGGCGCAGTACAAAACATAAACCCTTTCTTTAGAGTGATTGGGGGCAATTGCCCCCCTCCCCCCACGGTAAGTGTAGAAACGTTAACATGACATAGTACATAGTAATTCAACGTCGTATGGCTCTTTGTTACTTACATAACGCAGATAATTGTAGGATTGCAACATCATCTTGGCACGGCTAGCAAAATATAATTCCACAAATGGAAATGACAAGTCAATACTGTCGGTATGCACACAAAGTTGTGTGTGCAGATGGAGAGACTGCAGCAGTTATCTGCAAATACAAATCATAATAATTTTTCTTGCATCCAAATGAATTAGGTAGGTCATGTGTTGATTATTATATGCAAGAAAAGATGAATATGTCGTGTGATCTCACCGCATTAACAAATGGATGTATGCTCCATCTGCAATGTATGCCAATGTTGTTCGTATAAGTTGTTCAAGGCATTGTCTAAACACTAAAATGTTAATGTGGAGCATTTGCCCATTTACAGCTACACTATGTACATTCAAACGGTAATAATCTTTGTATTATCTAAAGAAAATGTGGTGTGTGTGTGTGGGGTGTGTGTGGTGGGGGGGGGGGGGGGGGGGCTGCAGGCATAGTATAGTTTTTTTTTTGAGAAACTAACATTATTCGATGGCCTTAACTAGATATACTACAAAAAAAATCATTTTGGTCTAATAGAGTCCTTTCTTGGGACATTTCTACAAGAATAAATAGATATATACTTACCTAAAAACACTACTTAGGTGATAAATAAATACTCCCTCCGTTCCAATTTAATTGATTTGCTATGCATCAAATGTGGATGTATGTAGACATGTTACATGCCTAGATACATCCACATGTGCTGCATAGAAAGTCAACTAAATTACAACGGATGGAGTAATACATAAGAACCATAAGATTTGTTTTTCCCATTATATATATATATATATCCAGATTTTTGGACAAAAAACCATTTGATTAGGTGATCCGATGAATATATACCTTAAGCAGGTAGAGATAGAAAGAATTTTACAAAAATAGAAAAGGGCTTTCTGCTTAAACAAGCCTTCCACCAGCTACATATACCATTGTTTAATTAGGGTGATGAGGGGGGGGGGGGGGTAATTGCCCTCTTCCTCCACAGTAAGAACGTAAGAACCATTTAGTATAGATTTTGTCTAACATGAATATGCGTAAAATTCAGTTGACCACAGTGGTGAAGAAGGTAAATTTAAACAATATGGAATTGATGTGTATTTAACAAATTAAATAGCTTCAATGCTTAGAAATATACATTATTTATCTTGAATATGCAAGAAGGAGTAAACTATCATAATTACAATTAGTGGGGTTTTGCTGTTATGTTTGTGTCAAATATTGTGTACGTGTTGTGTTACATTTGGACTTGGAGTTGTATTAGGTGTGGATAGGATACGAGTAGTATCAGAGTCAAACTCTTGTACCTGGGCCTCCCATATAATGAGAGGAGCACCACACGTGTAACCCATGACGACTTGATAGCAACAGGCACGCAGGGGGAGTTGGCGGCTTGTGCCGGCGCCTATGGCGGCCAGGGTTGCGATATCATGTGGAGGAGCGCCGTAGTCATGCCTCACAGATGTAGGCGAGTTCGCCGAACTGTGTTAACAAATCTCGGTGTCGTCATCGTGCTGTTGACTGCTTGGTTCTCGGTAGATCAATTTTGCTCCTATAATTGCAACAATTGGTATCAGAGCGAGGTCGAAGGTCGCGAGAAGTTGATCTAGAGATACAGACGTGATCGAAGATCGAAGTAATTTCTGCAAGCATGCGCTTGGCGAGGCACTCGGCGAGATCGAACCGATCAGGAAGCAGCGTGCGATGCAAGGCGTTGGCGGAGTACTGGGAACGCGCAAGCAGCGGCGGCATGACGCGTGCGGATCGGATCGATCCGATCGGAGGCGTAAATCCGTGGAGCGAGCGACTTCAAGGAGCTACGGACCGTGATGGGCAGGCGGCCCAATTCGGGTGCGCAAAGCCGAAGCACGTAGGTGGCTAGAGGATTCCGCTGGTGGGATTTTGACCGATCGGAAGCAGTACAACCAGGAAGCACGGCTCGAATCGATGAGCGGCCGCGGCGTACCACGCGACGTGTAGCAGCGGCAGATCGAGGAGAGCCTGATATGTGGGATGGGCTGTGGCGATGTGGCCCTGCAGCAGGCGGGCTGGAGGCACGCACGCTCCGTAGGCCAAGGGATGCAGCATGGTGCCGTGAACATGTCAGATCTTGGTGCATGAGATTTGTTACGTGAGAAAAAAAAAGAATCTACAACCTGGTATTCGGTGCATGGGGATGGCGACATGAAAAAGAGAAAAGGTGCATTGGGAGTTGTGGGGCACATGCTAGGTGTACTCACGGATCTACTAGGAAGCAATTTCCTTTTGGATTTGTTGCTCAGTTTGCACGGGTTTTACTGGAGGGATGGCAGATTGGTGATGTGCGTATAAAGCTCGCAGCAGTATAGAGTACGTCGCGGAGGATCATGCATATACAGGGTGCCTGACAGTACACGACATATGGTAGGTGAACTGGGCGCAAGGTGGAGCATGATTGCAGTCGGATACGTTCGGCTGGGTCAGACTGGACAGTCTGACAGATCGCCGGGAGGTTGGTCGGACAGAAGACGGTGAAGATCGGCGACAACGACGTAGGAGCATGAGGGCTGATGGTGTCCGTATTCTGTGGCGTGGAAACACGTGGCGCATGGTTATGCGTGCTTCGACATGCGATGACGCGGGGTTGATCCAAGATGGTGCACACATGAGATCTTGAGGTCGACGGGGCGTGGGATGGATTGATCATCTACCAAGGAGTCATGTTGAAGGTGGAGTTGGAGTCTCTGAGGGGAGATTTCACTCGGCTGATGGAGGGGCTACGGTGTAAGGTACCGGAGAATCGGAGCCTAGTCAGCGGGAAGGCGAGAGGCACGTGGTCCGTACTGGAGCTCAGGGTCTGGAGAGATGCGTGGAACTCGGCATCGGTCGGGTATGACTGATGGTTGTCTGCAGTGGGGCCTGAGGTGGTGTGGGTTAGCGACCCGGTAGATCTTGGCCAAGATTGCGGATGCTCGACGCGGTATTAGCGGCGAGGCGTGCGGTAAGCACGGGACACGGCGACAGATCAGGGCACTGGCGGTCAGACATGTGGTCAGACATGAGTAGTGTAGGGGTGCTGAAGCAGTGTTGGTGAGTATCGGATTCAAGTTGGTGACTGGGTCTATGGAGATTGATGCATCAGGTGATAGACAAGAGTCTGCCATAGGGAATCTGAGAAAGTGTTGGAGAGTCTTAAATTCGGAAGCGTGGAGAGTACATTGCCATATATTCTGTGATGTTCAGTGCACGTGGCAAAGTGTGGGTGACTAGACACGGAACGAGGCGGAGTACTATAGCTGTGGGACATGTAGAAGACTATCCAGGATGAGACGACTGTGAATTTGACTCAAGGTGACTAAAAGGCGACGGTGAAGTTTCTTCGAGTTGAAAGCATTTTTTACGCAGACCACTGGTCGGTGTGTGATGGTGTTGAACAGGAAGAAGGGACTACAGTTGCAGTTGGAGTCATGTGGAGTCTAGGAGTAGCAGTGGAGCTCATGGAGACAACTCAAGTCCGGAGTACATGGAGGTTTGACGCATTGACGAATTCAAGGTGGTGGACAATATTCGCCAAAGTGGAGTTTGTTATGTTTGTGTCAAATATTGTGTACGTGTTGGGTTACATTTGGACTTGGAGTTGTATTAGGTGTGGATAGGATACGAGTAGTATCAGAGTCAAACTCTTGTACCTGGGCCTCCCATATAATGAGAGGAGCACCACACGTGTAACCCATGACGACTTGATAGCAACAGGCACGCAGGGGGAGCCGGCGGCTTGTGCCGGCGCCTAGGGCGGCCAGGGTTGCGGTATCAATGGGGAGGAGCGCCCGTAGTCATGCCCCGCAGATGTAGGCGAGTTCGCCGAACTGCGTTAACAAATCTCGGTGTCGTCATCGTGCTGTTGACTGCTTGGTTCTCGTTAGATCAATTTTGCGCCTATAATTGCAACATTTGCTACATCAGAAAATAGGAACAAACTTGCACGATACACGGTAACATACATATATATATATATATGTTTAATTTGTATAGGCCACAATTTTTAAACAGTGTACCAGGGAAAATACAATGAACTGCAGACTCAAATAACACATATCCATGCCGTGGTGTGCCATGTGCCCACGCCATACAGATTGTGCAACCAAAGGCGTAGAGATAAAGTAATATTAGGTTACTGTATAAATTATCACAGGCGACCGCCATCCTCTTCCCCATGGGGTCCTCCGCCACCGGATGAGAGGGGGCAAGGGCACTGAGGAAAACATGACTTGTGGAGGACGGTCCAGAAACATGGATTAGATTAGTAAGAAGGGGAGAATGCACACGATCGAGTAAGAAACAATTAAACAAGCATGTTATTTTAAAAACTCTGGATTTGTCTTTTCTGCACAACACACAAAAATGTCTTTTCTTCGCGAATTTTTTTGTACTAACATATTCGGATATACTTCTTTCTATATACATATTCGGATATACTTCTTTTTGTACACACAAAAATTTTATTCAGATTAAAAAAAATACTTCTTTCTGTATTTTTTTAATCTTAATATTTTTACGGAATCTTAACAAAATTCAGATCTGAATATTTTGAAAAACTATTTTTCAAAATCAGAACGTTTCTTACATTTGAACAAATTTCAAATTTGAACAGTTTTTAAAATATTAACATTTTTTTAACAATGTTAATATTTTAAAAACTGTTCAAATTTGAACCGTTTTATAAAGTATGAATAATTTTTTGAATGTGAACATTTTCGAATTCTAAATATTTTTCAAATCTGAACGGTTTTCAAATTTGAACAACTTTATGAATCTGAACATTTTCAAATTCTGAAAACTTATTCCAGAATCTGAACAATTTTTGAAGAGAAAATAAATGAAAAGAAACAGAAAACAGAAAAGAAAACAAAGGAAAAAATACCTGACTGGGTCGGCCAACAAGGTTGCTCCTTTAGGCGGCGCGAGTCCTCCATGGCGCTACGGTGTCCCTTCACGTCAAACCTCACTGGTTTTAGATAACAGGCCAACTGAAAGGCCCAACGTTAAACTAATAACACCATCATCGACGAAAGTGATATACAAAGCTAAACCCAACCCACTCTACAACAAAGGACAGCACACCCACACAAAAGAAAGGACAAACGAGGAGGCTACGACAACAAAGAACAGAGGACAACCGTCGGAGAGAGAGAGCACTCACATGACCGGCATGAATGTCGGGTCGGAGCTCACCCTAGAGCTCGGGCACACCAACACACACGGCACACCGACAAACACACTACAACCGCACGGACAACGCCACCAATGACTCACCGCCTTCGTCCATGCACTGCAGCTGTCACACCTCAACAAGAGAGCCCAAGCAAAGGAACAGCAAGGGTGCACCACAGGCTACAAACTTTACCGAAGAAAGCACTCCGAAAAACCTGCGCCCTCTAAGGACACCACAACCTCCACACCACCAACTTCAGGAGAGCAACATACTATGGACTCCAAGGCGCGTCGTCAAGAGGACCACGACGCCAAAGCGCCGCCACCGTCGGATCCGAAGACCAAGGTTTTCACCCGGAGTACGAGGGAGCACCGAGAAACGCCGCACCGTCTCCTTCAAGAAGCAAGCGACGTCCGTAGACGTAGCTGTCGTGGCCTAGCAAAACTGGGCGAGGGTTTCCCCTCGGCATGAACTCTCCGCCTCCCGCACAGTGCTCGCAATGCAAAGCACCGCCACAGCCCGCTGCTCGCCTGTCACCACGCCATCCTCACGGCCGTGGTCGCCGGCCAGCTCAAGAGCCACTGGCCCGCCCACACACCAACATGGCTCCCACCATCTAGGGCCGTCGCCTCGGCGTATCCACTCCACGCGCCACACGACTTAGGGAACCGAGCAACATCGCCATCACGCGGACACCCCGAGCGCCGGCGAGAGGCAACCAAGCTGTCCAGCGACCACACCCGCGCCACGATGATGTCCCAGAAGTGAAGCGCCCTTCCTGGTCGCCAACTAGCAGCCTCCATGGCTGCCGTTGCCACCAGATCTGGAGGAGGAGAGATCGATGGGCCTAGGGCCCCTACCCCAGCCCTAGGGATCGTGACTGTCGGAGAGGTCCGCAACCACGCTGCCAAAGCCGACCCTCCGGGCACGCCCTTCATAGGAAGACCAAGATGGAGCGCCGCAGTGGCCGCGCCGTCCCATCTGAGAACGATGCACTCCCGGCCACCACCAACTGCACGCACGCGAGGCGATCCCACTGCGCAGCCACCACCACAGCGCCGCCCACCCGCACCTCAGGCCGGACATGAACAGCGTCGTCGCACGGGACTCATTGTGGCTAAGCATGTCCTCATATGTTTTGACCTGCTAATTCGTTATACTGGGGAACTCTGACTTTCAAGCAAGAATGGTCCTTTTAAAAAACGCCACTTGAGATGGCTTGTTTCCGGCCCAAAAACGCCACCCGCCCAGGCATTCTCTAATTGGGCCGCCACTTGCGAAGGCGTTTCTTGAAGGCCCTAACGGATCCATTTGACTGCTGAGTTAACAGCGACACGCAGTTCACGTTATTAGAGGTCGTACTCTAGTAGAGACGTAGCTGGATGGTATTACAGTTGGTCGCCTTCATCTCCAACATCTTGCTCTTCTTCTCACTCAGATTCACTCTCTCCAACATCTTCGCTACTCCTTTATCTCCCTTCCTGTTCGACGAACTCGCCATCTTCACCGATCTTTTGTCGGCAGCAGACCACGATCCTTCCTTTGTTGTGCGCACAAAGGGTGGGCAAAGCCGTAAGGGCTCCCCTTAGTCACCCCGAGCACGACGAACAAGCAAGAGGAGAGAATCCCGATCAAGGATGCCGGCCAATTGTGGAAGAAGCTCCCAACACGCCCGGAGATCAAGATCGCCCGCGCGCCGTCTTACCACTCGAAACCCTAGAAAACGTTTCGGGGTCTTCTCTTTGACCTTAAGTCAATTTGGGATTGTCCCCAGCCCGTGTCCCTTCACGTCAAACCTCACTGTAGCTAAGTATATACTCCTTCTATTTCATAATATAATATGTTTTAGATATTTAATATAGACCAAATACGGAGCAAAATAAGTGATCTATACGTACGAATCAGAAAAAACTAAAAAGGCTTGTATTTAGCAACGGACGAAGTAGATGTATGTTTTGACCTGCCAATTCCTGTACTGGAGAAGTCTGACTTTCTGAATCGGGAGGTTCAGTCGGCGGAGGCCTGCGAGACAGGGCCCCGTATCCAAGCCTACCTATCCTTCTGCGGCTCATGCGTTTTCAGCTGAAGCCGAGCTGTTGTTAAAAAAAAAACTGAAGCCGAGCTTCGACCTGTTCTGCTGCACATACAGGTTGCACCTCACTGTCACGCTACGTAGATCAACCTAGTACATAGCATCTACTCTTACCATGTTACATCAATCCAGGCATGCCAATTGGCGGCGCACTGGCACCACATCATCTATGACGCAGCTAACATCCACTGATTGATTTGGTTCCATTTCTATATCCTCATTTCCTACTACTCCGTACCATATTTGTCCAGGACGAGTGCAAAGTGCAGACTCGAGGACTCTCCAAATCTCTGAACTCCCAAGGATCGACAGCAAAATCTTCTCCTTGGAAAATTCTGTCCTCTCCATTGCCAGAGCTTTGGTCGGACTGACACGCAGAGCGGCGGCAAGATGCACGTCCTGATGCTGCCATGGCTGGCCTTCGGCCACATACTCCCCTTCACCGAGTTCGCCAAGCGCGTGGCCAGGCAGGGCCACCGGGTCACCCTCTTGTCGACTCCAAACAACACCCGCCGCCTCATCGACATCCCCCGAGCCTCGCCGGCCTCATCCGCGTCGTGGACATCCCGCTGCCGCGCGTCGACCGCCTGCCGGAGCACGCCGAGGCGACCATCAACCTCCCCTCCGACGCCCTCCGACCGTACCTCAGGCGCGCCTACGACGCCGCCTTCGAACGCGAGCTCTCACGGCTGCTCCAGGAGGAGGAGTCTCGGCCAGACTGGGTGCTCGTCGACTACGCGGCGTACTGGGCGCCGGCGGCCGCGGCGAGGCACGGCGTGCCGTGCGCGTTCCTCAGCCTGTTCGGCGCCGCGGCGCTCAGCTTCTTCGGCACTCCGGAGGCGCTCGTCGGCCTCGGGGAGCACGCCAGGACGGAGCCGGCGCACTTCACCGTCGTCCCCGAGTACGTCCCGTTCCCCACCACCGTGGCGTACCGCGGCTACGAGGCGCGCGAGCTGTTCGAGCCGGGAATGGTGCCGGACGACTCCGGCGTGTCGGAGGGCTACCGGTATGCCAAGGCCATCGAAGGGTGCAAGCTCGTCGGCATCAGGAGCAGCATAGAGTTTGAGCCGGAGTGGCTGCAGCTGCTCGGCGAGCTCTACCAGAAGCCGGTGATCCCGGTCGGCCTGTTCCCTCCGTCGCCACAGCAAGACGTTGCCGGCCACGAGTCGACCATGCGCTGGCTGGACAGGCAAGCGCCAAGCTCCGTGGTGTACGCGGCTTTCGGCAGCGAGGTGAAGCTGAAGAGCGCGCAGCTGCAGCGGATCGCGCTCGGCCTGGAGGCGTCCGGGCTGCCGTTCATCTGGGCGTTCAGGCCACCAACCGACGCCATCACCGCCCGCGGCGACGTGACGGACGGGCTGCCGGAGGGCTTCGAGGAGCGGCTGGCCGGCCGGGGAGTCGTGTGCCGAGGCTGGGTACCGCAAGTGAGGTTCCTGGCCCATGCATCGGTCGGCGGATTCCTGACGCACGCCGGATGGAACTCGGTGGCCGAGGGCATCGCGCAGGGCGTCAGGCTGGTGCTGCTGCCGCTGGTGTTCGAGCAGGGCCTCAACGCCAGGAACCTGGTGGACAAGAAGATCGGCGTCGAGGTGGCGCGGGACGAGCAGGACGGGTCGTTCGCGCCCGACGACATCGCCGCGGCTCTGAGGAGCGTCATGATGGGAGACGAAGCTGAGGCGTTCGGGGCCAAGGTGAAGGAGCTCGCCGGAGTGTTTGGAGATGACGAGGTGAATGATCAGTGCGTGCGAGATTTTCTCAGGCACCTGTCCGAGTACAGCAGAAAGAACGAACGATAGTGCCATTTCAAGGATTTGGCTGGACGATACGTGTCATATAGTACAGGATAGGATTGGATGATAGTTGGCTCAGATAATCAGTTGTCTCTCAGTTGTTTTGTGGGCTCCTGGCTCGAAGATTTGTGCTCGGCTGTGGCAAGACAAGGTCCTAAACCGAGCACAGCTGTACAGGAAAATGTTCTGCACAACAAGATCAGGTAGCAACTGCTTCTGTCACTAGTAAGTAGTGAGCGTTTGGAATCTTTGGATACTACCAGCATTATGTTCTGAATTCAAATGAGAACATGGAATGAACTTGCAAACACGCCTTTCAGGAAAGTGAAGCATGCTGTATGTGATTTTCAAAAGCTATTGCCATTACAAATTTACAACCCAAGAAACCTTGATGTTCCTTTGACAATCAACATAGGGTGTGTGTACAACCAAAAAGTCAATTTAACAGAGCACATAACCGATACCTTGCAGCCAAAACTGTCACATAACCGATCACCATCACTCATGGGTAGCTGTCCGGTAATATATATGTTTAAACATTTTAAGGGCGTGGATATATTTACCATTTCACCGTGGAAGCCCCAGCAAAGTCCTTGTTCTGTTCACGAACAAGTCCCGAGATTTCCACATCGCGGGAAGGTGCCCTACGACCATGGCAAAGGATAACTGCACCACGGCATCCGTCTTACCCAGTGACACCATCGGCGTTGTCGATGAAGGTTTGTATTTCAATAGCTTACTGTCTTTGGCACCATCCATCAAGAGCTTTATGTTTTTGGAGACTAACATGGCATGCCTCTGCACAAAGTATCCTTGATTGAGCTCCTGCAGCGAAGTGTATTTTCTTTACAGGCCAGAACTTTCTACAGCCGTATGTGCAGCAGATAACGACCAAACGGTACTATACTAACCAACCTTCTGTTGCATAATGGAAATTAATAAATCTAGTTACGCCAATATTGTGATAGGATGTGCGCTAAATGGTTGAATTTAAGTGGAAGTTCAACAAATGACATGGAAATTCAGTATGAACTTACGGGAGCGTCGGTGATATCACCAGCAGCAAAAATATTACTATGGCCTTTCACTCTGAGATTTGCATCAACTGTCAATCTTCCATCACTGTCCAAGCAATCTTTCAGCTCAGAATCTCTAATCCATGATGAACTCAGTGGTGTATCGAGGCACGAGAAGTAGCAATCAGCTGTTATCTCTATCCCTGACGAAGTTCTGTAGAGCGTACCTCCTGTTAGAGTTAGCTATGTGGGAAAGTGTTTGCTTGTATGCTGCATAAGCTTGTTCTGCTTGTATTACATAGGGGTATATATAGGAGTACAAGGTCGGTTGGACAGCCCAACCTGACAGCTTACTATAGCCTTCTACAACCTTCCACAGTTTTCTACTGCTAGGTTTCTACAGTAAACTTTCTACAGACTTCTACAGAATTTGCTACTTGTTGTAACAGCCTAAGGCTTAGTCTAGAAATAGTACTACTAGAACATTCTAGATTAACTCCTATGCAAGGATTACTCTCACAATTCTCCCCCTAATCCTTGCCCTTCAAGCCTGAGTTTGTCTGGACCATCCCAATTCGAGCACGCAGCTCCTGAAACTTCACTCGCCCCAAAGATTTCGTCAAGATGTCAGCGAGCTGATGTGATGTTTTGATAAAGCTGGTGCTGGTGCTGATGCTTCCGTCTTCCAAGCAGTCTCTGATGAAGTGATACCGAATATCGATATGTTTGCTGCGCTCGTGGAAGACTGGGTTTTTGGCTAACGCTATGGCAGACTTGCTGTCCACCTTTAGCTCAACGGTTTCAGCTTTTCTTCCTTGAAGTTCTCCAAGTAGTCGAGCCAGCCAAATTCCCTAATTTGCCGCAGTTGTGGCTGCTACATATTCTGCTTCACAGGAAGACTGAGCAACCACCCTCTGCTTGAGAGATTGCCAACTTACCAAGCAGTTACCGAGGAAGAACAGTGTGCCACTTGTGCTCTTCCTGGTGTCAATGTCGCCATCGAGGTCACTATCACTATAACCAATCAGACGTACCTCCTTTGTCTTCCGCCCGTAGTGAAGACCGTAGTTGATCGTGCCAGCGACGTAGCGTAGGATTCTCTTCACAGCCATCATGTGCTCCTCCGTGGGTCGTTCCATGAATCGACTGACGAACCCAACAGCAAAGGCCAGGTCTGGCCTGGTGTGGACGAGATAGCGGAGGCTGCCAACGATCCGCCGGTACTCTGTAGCGTCCACCTCTTCTGTTGTACTTTCACGGCTCAGCCTGAGGCGTTCCTCCATTGGAGTGTGTGCAGAATTGCATCCTTCCATTCCTCCCAGCTGAAGTATGCGCGAGGCATAGTGTGCTTGACATAGACTGATGCCGTCTGCGTGCTGCTGGACTTCGATTCCAAGATAGAAAGACAACAATCCAAGGTCGCTCATCTCGAATTTTGTCTTCATCTCGTCCTTGAAGCTCTCCACTGCTCCCTTGGATGAACCTGTGATGATCAGATCATCCACATATACTCCAATGAGTAAGGTTGCGTTGCCGGTGTTGCGCCGGTAGATTGCATGCTCGTGCTCGCTCTGTTTGAAGCCCATTTCTTTGAGCGTGCAATCAAGCTTCGCGTTCCATGCTCGCGGTGCCTGTCGCAGGCCATAGAGGGCCTTGCGCAGCCGCAGTACCTTTCCTTCTTCTCCTTGGACGACGAAACCGGGTGGCTGCTTCACATAAACTTCCTCCTTCAGTTCTCCATTGAGAAAAGCTGATTTTATGTCCATGTGGTGGACGGACCACCCCTCCTGGGCAGCCAGAGCAAGTAGCAGCCGGATCGATTCCATGCGAGCCACGGGAGCAAAGACTTCATCAAAGTCTATGCCGGCTTGTTGAACGAAGCCGCGAGCGACCAGCCGTGCTTTGTGCTTGATTACTTCGCCGGCTTCATTTTTCTTCAACTTATAGACCCACTTGAGGCCTATTGGTTGATGCCCGTGTGGCAGATCCACGAGCTCCCATGTCTTGTTTCGCTCCACAGCTTCTATTTCCTCGCGCATGGCTGCCTGCCATGCCTTGTCGCGCTCAGCTTCCGCAAATGTGCACGGCTCCCCCGTGCTGGCCAAGTGCAGCTCCGAGTCCAGGTTGCGCGGTGCGAGTCCAGGCACTGGTTCTTCTCCTCCAACCAGATCCTCGACCATGCGATAGCGGACTGGTGAGTCACCATGTGCAGCGTCAAGTCGATCGGTATCATTTGCTGGTGGCGAAACAAATTCTGGAGTTGATGGGGTTGTAGCACTTGTTGCTGGAGCAGATGGAGGCGATGGTTGTGGGCTGGCTGAGGCACCTTGAGCCCCATGTCTCGACGACCTAGGTCCATCTTCTCCTGAACTGGACACCTGGCTGGGCTCCTTGATGATGTACTCTATGTCAAAGTGGCTGCCGGGGAATCCGCTGCCTTCTGCGGCCCAATCCCAGCCGCGTTCTTCATCAAAGATGACGTCACGGGCTATGCGTACACGCCTTGTTGCCGGGTCCAGCAGCCTGTAAGCCTTTACTCCTTCCTCGTAGCCGATGAAGACAGCGGGAGAGCTGCGGTCATCAAGCTTGCGTAGGTTCCCATGTTCCTTGACATATGCCAAGCACCCAAAGGTCTGAAGGTAGTGGACAGCCGGCTTGCGGCCATGCCATGCCTCATAAGGCGTCTTTCCGGTGAGGGATTTTGTGGGAGCTCGGTTCAGTAGGAAGACCGCGGTGCTCACTGCGTCCCCCCAAAATTCTGCTGGCATACTCCTCTGTTTCAGCAGAGCACGCGCCATTGCCACCACCGTCTGGTTCCGCCGCTCGACGACTCCATTCTGCTGCGGGGCATACGGAGCAGAAAAGTGGCGCTGGATTCCTTCATCAGCGCAGTAAGCGGCAAACTCCGTCGAGGTGAACTCGCCGCCGTTGTCAGTGCGGAATACCCGCAGCTTGCGTCCGCTCTGAGCTTCTGCTGCTGCCTGAACTCTCTTTATGGCATCCGGTGCATTATTCTTGGCTGCCAGGAGCATCACCCACATGTAGCGAGTGGCATCATCCACCAACAGCAAGAAATAGCGCCGGCCTCCAGGTGTTGCAGGCGATATAGGACCGCATAGGTCTCCATGGACAAGCTCAAGTAGTTCTTGCGCACGGTACCTTGCTTGCCGAGGGAATGCACTCCGACGATGCTTGGTGATGACGCACGTGTCGCAGAACTGCTGCACATGCTCCAGTCGTGGCAGCCCACGTGCCATGTTGAGGCGTCCCATCTTCTCCAAAGCATCAAAGTTGAGATGCCCAAATCGCTCATGCCAGCGCCAAGCAACATCATCACGGCGGGCAGAGAGACAAATTGGACGGGCAACCTCAAGATGGAGGAGGTAGAGGCGATTCCGGCCGCGCCGGACCCGAACAAGGAGTCGACCTTGCTGGTCCCATATGCGAAGTACTCCTCTCCTGATCAGCACGCTTGCGTCGCTCTCGTCGAGTTGTCCAACGCTGATAATCGAGTTCTTCAAACGTGGGATGTAGTAGACGCCGCTGAGAGCCTTGTGTTCACCATTTTTGCCTGCGAAGATGATGGTGCCAATGCCCTTGATTTCAACAACCGAGCCGTCGCCGAATTTGACGGTGCCGGTGACCTTTCTGTCAATTTCAGCGAAGACGTCGCTGCAGCCTTGTAACAGCCCAAAGTTGAGAACCTAAAAACCCGAGTAAAATTTTCGCTTTTGTGTTTAATTGCATCATGGCATCCATATTAAATTGCTGGGCAACACACTGAATGGTTTAGCACCATTTGAAAACCACAATGCAAACTTGTTTCAACAAACTTCCAGGTAATATTTTGCACTTGCTCTAATTTACCAAAGGAGCAACATTTTGAATTTAGCAAAATGCCCTAATCCAAACCTATATGAACAAACGTGGTTCAAAACCTTTTATTTTTGTCACACCAAAATTCGTGGAGCTTCTACAAGCTAAGGGGAGCCTCCCCAAATTTTGTCATATTTCTCTAAAATAAGTTAGTGCCTTAATTAAATCTAGAAAGGAGCTACTAACTTTCTTTTAAAAGAGAAAAGGACTTGTCTGTGAGGAAAACAAAAGTGCAGGGGGTTTTGTGTAAGTTGGAAAATAAAGAAAAAGGAGAAAACCCCCAACCAGCCCACTCCCTCTCCCTCACTCTCTTCTCCATATTTTCCTCTCCCCAAGAGCTCCAAAAGCTAACTCCCATGGCCGAGCTCGCCGCCGTTGATTGAGGAGTCCCCGAGCGAAACGAAGACCGCCAAAAGCTCCGCCTCGTCGTCCTCTACCTCTCCACCGAAGGAATCGAGCCGAGAAGCCTTCAATCGAGCTCGCCGTCCACTACCTCCCCCGCGGTTGCCCGGAGCTTTCCCGAGCGATTCCGGCCATCTCCACCCACTCTCAAGCACCCCACGAGTTCAGGGTGAGCAAGCCTTCCAAATGCACCCCCATTCTCCCTTCCTCCCCCTCCATTTCGTGGATTCACCGTAGCAGTTTTAGTTCTCGTCGCGTTGACAAATCCGGTGTCCAACCCGGAAATTTCCGGAACTGAACCCGGAATCACCCGGTACCAGACCCGGAATGGTCCGGAATCTATACCGGGTTAAGCAAAACGGTACTGGACTCGACCATTTTCGCCCGGTTCATACCCGGAATTGACCCGGAATTAAACCGGTGCCAGACCCGGTATGAAACCCGGTACAAAACCCGGAATCATCCCAGAAAATTCCGGATTTCAAACCGGATGCTCTCTGAAACTTGTTTTAACACCAATTCTTTTTCCGTTGCTTTATAATTGTTGCAAGAATGTTTAAATCACCTAAACCATGCATTTCATCACATGATCATGCCATTCACATGCAAGTTAACCATAGGATCATCTATGCTAATTAACAAGTAAAGATGAATCTTGATTTAACTCCACGGTATGTTCGAAGTGCACCCCTCTAAGCACCCAAACTCCGTTTAAATTGAATAGTTGAATCATCCTCCTCTCGGGGATTTAAATTGACATGTCATCATGTGTTTGTGCATTGCATTTGCTAAAGTTTGTGTGGTGATTGATTGTTCTTCCGTTGCTATGCCTCGATAGATCAAGCAGCCGGGGTTACACCGCAATACCCCGACGATCCGTACTACCAGCCTGAACAAGGCAAGCGTAATCCCCCCTCTGAGCATGTCTTATCCTATGTTTCCGCAAATATTTTCTCCACTATAATATTGCATGCGGTTCTAAATGTCAATTTTGTTGGATTAGAGTATCCTATAGTTGCATTAAGTTCCCGATGCCAATACCTGTTTTCCCTCCTATTATCCATAGGTTGTATGTTGGCCGAGATACTTACTATGCTATGTTGTTGCTTAGCCATGCTTAGTTAATTGCATAGCTATATGGTGGACGGTTTATGTTGGAAACAGGTGATGAAATGAGAATGATGGTGGAGAATTGTGGAGATGGATAATAAAATGCTAAAAGGTGGGGATGAGAGGCCACTGTGGTTGTGGTGCTTTGTCTCGTTCCCGTCGCCTAGGTGCGAGTGCTATACCTCTTGAACCAAGACTGAGCGTGCAACCATGCGTGAGGCCTATGCATTCGCAGTGCAGGAACCCTCATAGACTAAATAACTCGAGCGGGGCTAGCCAGGGTCCTCTAGTTCGGGCTTCCATTTGCGCGTGCGTGATGATGGTGGGATGAACTGAGATGAGGATTGTGGTGTTAGGAAAATAAGTGGCCGTGGGGCGGGGTGTGTGATCCTGGCAGTCCTGCCGCCACTGATGATCCTGGAAAGTCCTTAACGAGGGAGAAGTCGACACCGCTCCCACCCAGCCGGCTTTCCATGGAAGAGAGCTAATTGTACAGGTAATGGGCCGGACGGTACGCGTGGCGAAGGAGCTGGAGCCCCTCGGGACTCCGGGGACTTCCACTTTGTACACCCCTGCAGGGATAAATCTTTTCGAAAAGCCGTGTCCGCGGTTATGGACGACTTGGGAAGTGAAGGTAAGATCATAGAATAACTTTAACGGAATGATTAAAAACTGGGTACTAGAGGTACCACTCACAAATGCAAGGTGAGCTTCCTCGAGGGTGATTCGGGGAGGTGCCTTTGATGAACAGGTACAGTGGTTGATGTTGATAAAGGTGATGAAAGAAAGAGACTTCTTACCCTTTTAAAATACTCTGAATAGTCGATGCCTTTGAGTTATGTTTTCATAAATAAAATCAGCTTTATGCAAAACAGCCATAAAACCTTGAAAGCCAATCATCGAGCATATATTAGCTCTTAATCTTGCGAGTTCGTCGAACTCAACGTCGTTTGCTTATTTTCAGGAGAGGACTTCACCGACCTCGAAGGTGGGTTCTTTGTGGACGTCGACGAGTAGTCTGGGGTTCCCAGGTGGCAGCTTGGGACATCCCGGAACAGCTGGCGCTGGATGTTTATTTGCAGGCCTCTTAGGCCATAATTTGGTTCTTGTTGTTTAGAACAACACACTTCGCTTCCGCATGTTGTAATGTTGGGTCTGTGACCTCTGGTTGTCATTTGCTATCTTTCTCTATTATAAGAGTTGAACTATATGATTTTGTGTCGTAGAGTCTGTGATGTGCCAGTTGTTCCACAAGTCTTGATCTCTCTATTATGCTTTGATAGTGTGCCTGCTGGTATCGGTTAACCGGAGACACAGTATCACTGTATAGCAGTCAGGTCGGGCGCCACAAGTTGGTATCAGAGCAGTACTGCCTGTAGGAAACCCTTCTACTGGTCGATGTTGAGTCTAGTGTTTGTGAAAATATTTTAACCTAAAAATGAGTTGTGAAAACCATCTTAGGATTCTTTTTACTCCTTATCTGGTTACCCTCTAATCTCGGAGCAATCTTACTCGATTTGAGTTAAAGTTTTACTTCTCGTCTGTTGCTTCAAAATTAGGAAACGTGGGTGGGTTCGACCTTTAGTGTTATGTGTCCAGTTGCTTCCGCCGCGCTACAATCCGAAGCTTCATGTGCTGAGAAACCATCTGGAGTACGACGAAAATTCCTATCAACTCAGTTGTTTACGGACCCTTGTATTCCTATCCAGTTTAATCTTTTGATCCTTTCTTTGGGTTTTAACCCAAGGACTTGAACAGAAGGTCCCGGATTGTGCTAACTAGAGTGTGTTAAGTTGTGATTACTTAACTCTCGCTAGTAGCACATGATGCTGATCTTCAACCCAAGTCTTTCCGTGGTCTGTGTGGTAAATAGTTGAACCTTAAATTACCGCACCTCAGCTGGTTATGTAACTTCATCTCTTCCTTAGCCTTGCTCTAGGTTCTATCTTGGAAACATCGGGGTTACAGCCAGGATTCTCCTAGCGAGTCTCCCAACTATATTCATGACTCTGCTGCATCTCTCCTTTTTGGGCATGGTTATCACAATTGAGTAATAACCGGTGCATCTTCAACATCTTAGGATTTCTCCAGAGCATGTTCTTACTCTAATCTGCTTTCCTGACCTTTGTCTGTCTGTTGACAGTAAAGTTTCATCGTGCGTTGGTATGTTCCGATGCAAGACTTTTTCCTGATCCGTTAAGACTTTCTCTTCGTCTTGGTAGGAGAAACAAACTCCAGTACCTTGTCCACTTCCCGGGCTAGGTCAAAGTTTTGTAATCCACAGAATAAGAGGTTTATTAGTCTCTGTTTCTGCTCCACCTTAGAGTGTCACACTCTTTGATATCGGGGTATTGTGCGAAGTATCATGATCCTCTTGATGAAGTGATGCTCTTACACCTTGTTACTCTCCGATCTCCGAGTGACTTGTTACTCGGGAATGATAATTCGTGAGCAATGATGTGGCTATCGGATATTCTCAGCAGTTCTTACTGCGTTGCAATCCAAAGACCTTCTTTATCCTCCTTAGCATGATTGGTTATCCGATCAATAAGCTGAGTTTGACTGTGTTGCCAAGTTCGTTCTCTCCGGTGCCTTCCCTCGGTCAAAGAGCTAGGTTCATGCCGAAGCTCCCAAAACCATCTCCTTGTGCACTGAACGGCATGATCCTCTCTCGAACTCAAGATCCACTGCCATGTCGTGATATCCTGTAGATGGATCGTGATATCCTGTTGTTCCTTCCAGAAGTATCGCCAGGTTGTCGCCTGTCCAAGCTCAACATCACGGACAACTCTTTTCTCCAAGAAAAATTGAGCTTATGAGTAAGCTGGTTCTCTGAACAACTCCTTCTCCAAGAAAATCGTGCTGGATGTCCTGAATTATTCGGTTGAGCTTAAACAACTTGGAGAGTTAAAGATAAAAGCTCTATCTGATATAGTTCCTTCCAATGGGATGTCTAGTCAGTCCATGTTGAAGTGAGGTGGTATCTCCTTTGGATATGCTAACCTCCAAATCTTTTGATTTGAATTGGGCTATCGTCAAATCAAACTCAGCCCAACCTACGTGATTGTGTTAGTCCGACTAATACTTATGCCCGTTCATGTGACAACTTCAGAACACATACCTTGTGATGTCGACCGTCTTGGAGTATCGATAAGTTTGTTGTTGAGCCCATCCACTACATTCTTTTTCCTCCTGTTTGATTGGAAAGCTTGTTAGAACTAACCTTGTGTCGTCACAAGGCAAGTTCTGAAGTTAGAAGTGACTTTCCTGGTTCACGTGCAATTGCTGAAAGATGTCGCCGTGGATCTGAGTGAATTGTCTGTTTCCTCTAATCATCTCAACTCGATATGCATGTATAGAATATTCCGGAATGGTATGTGGTTACCTCCATTCCTTGAAGATGTTATCTATGCATCCAAGCCACTGATTGAATTGTCCCAGAAAGAGAGGAAGTCTGAGAACTCCTTTGTCTTCTATGGTGTTTCCCATCAAGAACTAAATTGTGTCTCGCTGCCAGATATTCAATTGGGGCAGCTGTCTCCTGACAAGTTGCTATTTCGCGGGTTCCGCAATCTCGTTCCTCCTTTGGAGTTAGACCTGGTAGTCCAACTCTTGGGATTCCTAGCAAATGTAATCCGTTGGGATGCCTTGCAAGGACTTCCTATTCATACATCCGGAGTCTGAAGTATCTCTACACCCATCGACTCTCAAACAGAAACGACAGTTGGTGATCCTCAAGAAGTTTGTCCCGATGTCTGGAAAATCAAGAAGTGTTCCTGATACTAACGTTTGCGGAGTTTCTGAAGTTCTCTATGTCCATCTTCCCGACCCTTCCCATGTGATCCGAAATGCTCCTCCGTGAGGAAAGTTCTACTCAAGCTGTTTGGTAGAGTTGCCTCTTTATCCGTTGGAACCTTGTTTCAACACCCTCCCTCAGAAGGTGAAGGCCTTGTGCAAAGTTCATATTCTGAATCTTTTGAGAAAACAGTTGTCTACCAACTGGAAGCTCCCTATCAATCTCCATCAAAGTGTCTCTTAACTGTCAATCCAAGGGATGCTTGAAGTCTCATCCTAAATTCTACTAGGAGGTACTCGGTCGTTGTATATTCACCAAGCTCCATTCTTTCGGAGAGGTTTCCTTCTTTCCGATGGTGTACATTGATAGTGACCTTGAAGTGTAGCCGATGAAGATCTTCAGGATGCGCTGGATCGATCTACACCGAGAAGATCGTGTAGTACCGTCGTAACCTTTCCCTCTTTCCTACTCTTAGAATCTCGGGACGAGATTCCTGTAAGGAGGGTAGAATTGTAACAGCCCAAAGTTGAGAACCTAAAAACCCGAGTAAAATTTTCGCTTTTGTGTTTAATTGCATCATGGCATCCATATTAAATTGCTGGGCAACACACTAAATGGTTTAGCACCATTTGAAAACCACAATGCAAACTTGTTTCAACAAACTCCAGGTAATATTTTGCACTTGCTCTAATTTACCAAAGGAGCAACATTTTGAATTTAGCAAAATGCCCTAATCCAAACCTATATGAACAAAAGTGGTTCAAAACCTTTTATTTTTGTCACACCAAAATTCGTGGAGCTTCTACAAGCTAAGGGGAGCCTCCCCAAATTTTGTCATATTTCTCTAAAATAAGTTAGTGCCTTAATTAAATCTAGAAAGGAGCTACTAACTTTCTTTTAAAAGAGAAAAGGACTTGTCTGTGAGGAAAACAAAAGTGCAGGGGTTTTGTGTAAGTTGGAAAATAAAGAAAAAGGAGAAAACCCCCAACCAGCCCACTCCCTCTCCCTCACTCTCTTCTCCATATTTTCCTCTCCCCAAGAGCTCCAAAAGCTAACTCCCATGGCCGAGCTCGCCGCCGTTGATTGAGGAGTCCCCGAGCGAAACGAAGACCGCCAAAAGCTCCGCCTCGTCGTCCTCTACCTCTCCACCGAAGGAATCGAGCCGAGAAGCCTTCAATCGAGCTCGCCGTCCACTACCTCCCCCGCGGTTGCCCGGAGCTTTCCCGAGCGATTCCGGCCATCTCCACCCACTCTCAAGCACCCCACGAGTTCAGGGTGAGCAAGCCTTCCAAATGCACCCCCATTCTCCCTTCCTCCCCCTCCATTTCGTGGATTCACCGTAGCAGTTTTAGTTCTCGTCGCGTTGACAAATCCGGTGTCCAACCCGGAAATTTCCGGAACTGAACCCGGAATCACCCGGTACCAGACCCGGAATGGTCCGGAATCTATACCGGGTTAAGCAAAACGGTACTGGACTCGACCATTTTCGCCCGGTTCATACCCGGAATTGACCCGGAATTAAACCGGTGCCAGACCCGGTATGAAACCCGGTACAAAACCCGGAATCATCCCAGAAAATTCCGGATTTCAAACCGGATGCTCTCTGAAACTTGTTTTAACACCAATTCTTTTTCCGTTGCTTTATAATTGTTGCAAGAATGTTTAAATCACCTAAACCATGCATTTCATCACATGATCATGCCATTCACATGCAAGTTAACCATAGGATCATCTATGCTAATTAACAAGTAAAGATGAATCTTGATTTAACTCCACGGTATGTTCGAAGTGCACCCCTCTAAGCACCCAAACTCCGTTTAAATTGAATAGTTGAATCATCCTCCTCTCGGGGATTTAAATTGACATGTCATCATGTGTTTGTGCATTGCATTTGCTAAAGTTTGTGTGGTGATTGATTGTTCTTCCGTTGCTATGCCTCGATAGATCAAGCAGCCGGGGTTACACCGCAATACCCCGACGATCCGTACTACCAGTACCCTGAACAAGGCAAGCGTAATCCCCCCTCTGAGCATGTCTTATCCTATGTTTCCGCAAATATTTTCTCCACTATAATATTGCATGCGGTTCTAAATGTCAATCTTTGTTGGATTAGAGTATCCTATAGTTGCATTAAGTTCCCGATGCCAATACCTGTTTTCCCTCCTATTATCCATAGGGTTGTATGTTGGCCGAGATACTTACTATGCTATGTTGTTGCTTAGCCATGCTTAGTTAATTGCATAGCTATATGGTGGACGGTTTATGTTGGAAACAGGTGATGAAATGAGAATGATGGTGGAGAATTGTGGAGATGGATAATAAAATGCTAAAAGGTGGGGATGAGAGGCCACTGTGGTTGTGGTGCTTTGTCTCGTTCCCGTCGCCTAGGTGCGAGTGCTATACCTCTTGAACCAAGACTGAGCGTGCAACCATGCGTGAGGCCTATGCATTCGCAGTGCAGGAACCCTCATAGACTAAATAACTCGAGCGGGGCTAGCCAGGGTCCTCTAGTTCGGGCTTCCATTTGCGCGTGCGTGATGATGGTGGGATGAACTGAGATGAGGATTGTGGTGTTAGGAAAATAAGTGGCCGTGGGGCGGGGTGTGTGATCCTGGCAGTCCTGCCGCCACTGATGATCCTGGAAAGTCCTTAACGAGGGAGAAGTCGACACCGCTCCCACCCAGCCGGCTTTCCATGGAAGAGAGCTAATTGTACAGGTAATGGGCCGGACGGTACGCGTGGCGAAGGAGCTGGAGCCCCTCGGGACTCCGGGGACTTCCACTTTGTACACCCCTGCAGGGATAAATCTTTTCGAAATGCCGTGTCCGCGGTTATGGACGACTTGGGAAGTGAAGGTAAGATCATAGAATAACTTTAACGGAATGATTAAAAACTGGGTACTAGAGGTACCACTCACAAATGCAAGGTGAGCTTCCTCGAGGGTGATTCGGGGAGGTGCCTTTGATGAACAGGTACAGTGGTTGATGTTGATAAAGGTGATGAAAGAAAGAGTTTCTTCTTACCCCTTTTCAAAATACTCTGAATAGTCGATGTCTTTGAGTTATGTTTTCATAAATAAAATCAGCTTTATGCAAAACAGCCATAAAACCTTGAAAGCCAATCATCGAGCATATATTAGCTCTTAATCTTGCGAGTTCGTCGAACTCAACGTCGTTTGCTTATTTTCAGGAGAGGACTTCACCGACCTCGAAGGTGGGTTCTTTGTGGACGTCGACGAGTAGTCTGGGGTTCCCAGGTGGCAGCTTGGGACATCCCGGAACAGCTGGCGCTGGATGTTTATTTTGCAGGCCTCTTAGGCCATAATTTGGTTCTTGTTGTTTAGAACAACACACTTCGCTTCCGCATGTTGTAATGTTGGGTCTGTGACCTCTGGTTGTCATTTGCTATCTTTCTCTATTATAAGAGTTGAACTATATGATTTGTGTCATAGAGTCTGTGATGTGCCAGTTGTTCCACAAGTCTTGATCTCTCTATTATGCTTTGATAGTGTGTCTGGTGGTATCGGATAACCGGAGACACAGTATCACTGTATAGCAGTCGGGTCAGGGCGCCACAAGCCTGTCATGTGATTTGTGGCACCGGTGTCGAGGTACCAGCCCTCAATTCGCTCCTCGTCGCTGCTCGTCGCGAGGTAGGCTTTTGCCTTCGGTTCGTCAATGTGAAGTGGGCCATGCTGCGGAGCTATAGTGGAGTTGTCCTTCACCACTATGTCTGGGGCTGGACTGAGGCTTTGCTGCACCACCATGGCTAGGGCTGGATCGTCGCTTTTCTGCACCTTCATGGCTAGGGCTGGCGCTTCGCTTACCTGCGCCATGAGGAGAGCAGGCTCCTCATCATCTTCCTCTGCTTGGGCCAAGTATGCCCTGTTCCCGTTTTTCCTAGGCTGCCAGCAGTCCTTGGCCCAATGGCCGCGACAACCACAGTTGCGGCATGTGTCATCGCGCGGGCTGTCCCTAGCTGCTGCATGATCGCTGCCGGCTTCTCCACCCTTCTTACGCGGTGGTCGTCGCCGTTGCTGTGCCCTGCCGCGCGCAGGCCTGGAGGAGCTGCCTCCTTGGCGCTCCTTCATCTTTTGTCGCCACTGCTCCTCAGTGAGCAGAAGCTTTCCCTGCTCACGCAGCGGCTCCGACGACTCGAGACGGTCCTCTGCTGCCTTCAGCCGACCGGTGACTTCCTCCAATGACATATCAGCAGTGTCAAGGAGGGTCTCGATTGCAAGGGCTATCTGTGACAGCCTAGGCGGCACAACTCGCAAGAATTTCTCGACGACTTGAGTTTCGTCGATAGGTGCTCCGAGCGTGGCGAGGCTTGTGACGAGGTTGGTGAGGCACAGTGCGAAATCGTCAACGGACTCCCCGTCGCGGAACGAGATCATCTCAAATTCCTTCTTCAGCTACTGCACCTTGCCCTTCCGCACGCGGTCTGAACCAACACGCATGGCTCGGATCGCCTCCCACGCCTCCTTCGCTGTCCGCTTGACAGCCAGGCCAGCCACCATCTCTGGTGGGACAGCTTGCAGGATGGCCTCTAGCGCCATTCGATCTTCCTGGAAGTCGTCGGCGCCGAGCTCGATTGCATCCCAGATGCCCCGAGCCTGCAGCTTCACCTTCATGAGGAGGCTCCATTCGGTGTAGTTCGTCCGCGTCAACGTCGGGTAATTGCCGCCGCCAACTTCCTTCACGACGCGCTCGACAACGACCTCGCGCCTTCCAGCGTCGCGGTGGCGCGGTCGTCTCGGTGGTGGTGAAGGGGAATGGCGCCGCTGAGACGTACTGCGGGCAACACGCTGCTGACCTTCAGCAGACATCTCTCAGGATCCTCTCCTCACTGGGCTGATCCTCTCCTAACGGTGGCTGAACCTCTCCTACCTTGGCTCTGATACCAAATGTTAGAGTTAGCTATGTGGGAAGGTGTTTGCTTGTATGCTGCATAAGCTTGTTCTGCTTGTATTACATAGGGGTATATATAGGAGTACAAGGTCGGTTGGACAGCCCAACCTGACAGCTTACTATAGCCTTCTACAACCTTCCACAGTTTTCTACTGCTAGGTTTCTACAGTAAACTTTCTACAGACTTCTACAGAATTTGCTACTTGTTGTAACAGCCTAAGGCTTAGTCTAGAAATAGTACTACTAGAACATTCTAGATTAACTCCTATGCAAGGATTACTCTCACACCTCCCCCCGACATGTACTGTAGATCGACTGATTGCTCCAAGTGAACTTCAACATTCTTTGATCTGAGCCAACGTAGTGCCTTACCACCAGCTTTCTGACCAATAGATTCTAACAATCTTGGTCTATCATGCACCAATGTGACCTTCTTGTCTGGATAATGCACGGCTATTTCAGTAGCAAGCTCAACGCCTGATGACTCACCCCCAATAATAAGAATCGACCCTGAATATTTTATCTTCATGTTATCTGGAAATGTAAATGAGATCAGATAATCAACATCTAACAGTATCCATTGCAAAGAATCAGTCATACCCAGGAAACATTCACTATACTGTATGTACATGGCAAGTTACATTTAAAATGATATAATAATAGCCTAAATTAATTGTAGGATTATCTCTGAGTACTGAGTTGTTACATTTGTTTGATACATGTGATCCTCGTCTTGCTAGAGTAGAAAATTCAACTAAAAAATAAGGAATTGATAGTTATTTTCTAAAGACATTCTTGTCGCTACATAACATATCAAATGATATGGGTTGTCTCATTTGTCTAAATAACTATCAGTGCATCTAAATTATAGAAAAGTGGGTATGAAACATAAACTTGTGACAAGACAGCAACAGTTGAGAACATGGTGACTTGCCTTCTTGAAACTGTTCTAGTCTGTCTCGTCTGTTTCGCGGACCCTGATTTGTGTGACCTGTGGCAATAACAAGGTATGTGTACTCCACCAAACGACCCTCTGATGTGATCACCGCCTCTCTCCTTACATCAGCAGCAGATGCTGTAATGACTTGAGTGCTCCCTAAGTAATCATTGTGGTTAATTAATGACTTCTGAGCAACAGATGGCTCCACCTTTGATATAATGTTAGTCCATGGAATTTCAAGGTACTCCTTCCTAAAACCAAGCAAAAGAAAGGCACGCAATTATAACTTGGTTTAAGATGAAGAGAGTACAACTTGGAAAGTTGGATTTATGCACTTATGCTAGCATTCTCAAAATAATGCTCTTGAAAGAAAATAAAAAGCATTATCTAAAGATGTTAAATAAGATTAGGTGCTTTCCCAGCATTCCTCCATAAGAAAATTTACGAGTTTTAAAGTACAGAAGGTGCAATGCTGATGAACAACAATGAACACAGAAAATTGTTTCGAGACTACATAACAACCGCATGTGTCGTAATAGTTAGCAGGTTAAGATTGACTGTTAGGTTTTATCCGATCAAGTCAAATGCAATGAAGGTAGACTAATTCCTCGGTGTTAATTTTGCATGGACATCTCAAGCAGGATGGAGCTATAACTAAAGATATGGGTAACTATAATTCATATACTTTAAAAAACTATTGTTATTACAAATTTACCTCTACTAATTACTAATCTCTCTCCCTTTAAGGTTCAAAAACATCATTATAAGGAGTATATGAAACAATGCCCCCAAAACCCAGGGTGATGTCTAATATGGTAACTAAAAAATGTTTTGTATAACAGGTAAGAAATTATATTCGCCCCTCTTTTCACTCATTCATCTTGTTGTGGATTCCTCACAATTACTTTTCTATATACTGTGGGCATCCAATGTACAAAGTAACATAGCCTCAGGAACAGTGGCGGATATTATAGGTGATTCATAAGTTTCTGTCTCAATGTGGTAGTGGAGTAACTGAGTATCTGAATCCAAGTGATTTCCTATATATTCACTCTGAACCCCTCTCCGACAAACACACAGAAACACACCTCACCAAGAGAATTAACAAGTGATCATTATTGTCCGAGCATATGCAGATATGCAGGTCACGTTTTCCTGAGAAAATCGAAAGAGTTAAATGCGTGTGTGGTTCTAATTCTTTCGTCGAACTGTCAAGTGAGTCCTAAAGCTTTTAAAATGCACGTCCAAGTCCCATATCTTTTTAAGTCGTTCATCAGAGGTCCTAATTTGACCCGACCAACGCTGGCCTGCCCGTGTGGCACTTTAACCAGTGCCACGTTGACTGCAATTTACAAAAAAGCCCCCTGAATTAGGTTTCTTCTAAATCACGGTCATGTATGCGGCAGCGCGACGTCGCCGCTCTCCGCCGGGCGCGCGACTAAGGTGGAACAGCTCGCCATCATCGTCTCTGCCTAGAAGCCTCGGTCTCCCGTAGGAGATGTCGCGGAGGTGCCACCCGTAGCGCTTGGTGAGGTGGCCGACGTCGCCGACTGTGGAGGAGGGTTGTAATGTGGGCATCAGAGCAGGGAGGAGAGATTCATGCGGTGGAGGAGACAAACAGGACATGGCCTTGGTGGGCAGGTGAATTAGGATAGATTTGTAAAGAAAATGGGACTATATGATTTGGAAGAAATACAACGTGAGGGGGCTTTTTGCAAAATTTCAGTTACACCTCGTAGGGCCGTCGACGTGGCAGTGGTCAAAGCGCCACGCGGGCAGGTCAGCACTGGTCGGATCAAATTAGGACCTCCGACGAACGACACAGAAAGAAATGGGACTGGGACGTGCATTTTGAAAGATTTAGGACTCACTTGACACTTTGGCGAAAGAATTAGGACGGCCCATGCATTTAACTCAAATCGAAACGATTAACATTGAGATTTGAGATATTTATTGGTGACAGAAAAAAGTGGTGAGGACAGCAAATCAATTCTTATTTAATAAGTGGAAGATCAATCCACCAAATCAAAATCAATTCTTGTTCAATGTTATCTCATACTCTCGACTGATCTAGCAGGGACTCTATTTGGTTAGCGAGTTCTCCGAATCATGGGGCTAATCAGCAATGCGCACAGTTCCATCAACGGCATCAGCTAATCAACAATCTGAAGATACAACTGTGGCACCGGCACATCCAATAGCAGAAGCAGATAGGTGCAAGAAGATATGTGCAGAGAGAGCGGCGGAAAGGGGTTTGATTTGATGCTTACGGGTCGATCAGGACGACATCGGCATTGTTCTGGAGGGAGTTGGCGACGAGGGCGCCGGCTCCCGTAAGGATGGATCCATCCGCATCCGCCGGCCATCGCTCCCGGCCGGCGAACCGGAGGAGCAGGAGGGCTAGGAGCCGGGAGTCGTGGCAGCGGCGGCTCCCGGTGGTGGTGGGTGCTGCCAAGGACGGGAGGTCGGGGACGCCATTCTTAGGAGGACAGGGCAATGGGGGCTCCGGTGCCTGCGCCGCGCGCAAAGCGGGGGCCGCCGATGGTTCTCACGTCCCGCAGCCAAACTCTGTTTTTTAGTCCCATACCGGAAGTTTGGTGACAGCGCGACCGGTTTATTAGATGGAATCATGGCCATAATATCGCCACCATGGGAATGATGCACGGCTGTCAGCTGGCAAGATGCCGAAGTGCACAAACAAAAGAGGCCAGAGGCCCAGCCAGTGACCCAGCGCCAATAAGTGTGCACACGGGACAAAAAATATGCAGTGAAAAGATCTCCCCCGAGAGTGGGGTGCACAGTCGTAAAAAAAAAAAATGCGCAATTGCATATTCCCGTGGTGGCATGTGCTAGACATTAGCACCTGGCTTTTTTGCTTTTTGCAACAAAAAAAAACCTCCTGATTAAGTGCTAAGTTTGAGTTTCGTTCATGTAAAAAAAAAGATTAGGAGTCGTGACTAGTCGAGCGACTTGTCTACCTGTCGCATCATGTCGACAACACAGAACGACTCGAGAAGTTTAAGTTATTGATTGACAAGTTAACTTGTCTACGACTAATCGTGACAAGCCCACGCACGTGAGTCGAGCGACAAGCAAAAAGGCCTACCCGTGAAAGCCTGAAACCTAACCTACCCCTCTAGGCCTCCAGAAGCAGATCGAGAAAACAAATCGAGTGTTTCCCTTGCCCAGCCGACTCTCCCCCTGACCACCGCTCCCACACCTGGCCGCTGCCAGTGTTGTCGCCGCCTCCTCACACCTGGCCTCCTCCCCTCCTCGCCTCCTTCCCTCATCTTCCTGATATTTTTCATGTCGGCGCTGCGTGCATGGGTCTTTGCTCTACCGTTGCGTGGGTATTGGCGCCTGGCTTTTTTGCTTTTTGCAACAACAAAAAATCGCTTGATTTGCTAAAAAAAAGTACAAACCATATGCTAAGTTTACCTCAACGAAAATATTTTCGTCTAACATGTGGCAACATTCTATCGCTTAGCTGCTATGTGTTCCTTCTTAGTGGGTTCGGAGCCAGGCTCAGTACTTTGCCGAGTGTCCAAACTTTAGGCATGAATTTCTTTTAAGCGAGTTGTCTACCTGTCGCATCATGTCGACAACACAGAACGACTCGAGAAGTTTAAGTTATTGATCGACAAGTTAACTTGTCTACGACTAATCGCGACAAGCCCACACACGTGAGTTGAGCGACAAGCAAAAAGGCCTACCCCGTGAAAGCCTGAAACCTAACCTACCCCTCCAGGCCTCGAGAAGCTGATCATGAAAACAAATCGAGTGTTTCCCTTTCCCAGCCGACTCTCCCCCTGGCCGTCGCTCCCACACCTGGCCGCTGCCAGTGTTGTCGCCGCCTCCTCACACCTGGCCTCCTCCCCTCCTCCCCTCATCTTCCTGATATTTTTCATGCCGGCGCTGCATGCATGGGTCTTTGCTCTACCGTTGCGTGGGTATTGGCGCCTGGCTTTTTTCTTTTTGCAACAACAAAATATCGCTTGATTTGCTAAAAAAATAAGTACAAACCATATGCTAAGTTTACCTCAACGAAAAGATTTTCGTCTAACATGTGGCAACATTCTATCGCTTAGCTGCTATATGTTCCTTCTTAATGGGTTCGGATCCAGGGCTCAGTAGTTTGCCGAGTGTCCAAACTTTAGGCATGAATTTCTTTTCCCTTCCCACATTTTTTCCGGTAAAAGTTAAATATTTGCCGAGTGTTCTGAGGGAATTCTCGGCAAACAACGTGAGTGGGAAAATGAGTTTTGCTCCCACCTCGTTTTTTTTGTGAATGCCCACCATGTATATGTTTGGGGGAAAACAAGGTTTTTCCGCCATATTTTTCTCGCCAACTCTGTTTTGTGCATTACCGGCTTGTCTCTTTCCCGCCACTTTCTCATGCTCATGTCGGCTCGATGACACTATATATGATGATGGTGACACTTTGGTAGATTCCAACTCTTGTCCATAGCCAAAATCCCCCCTCATACTGTAGTGTACTTTCTGTTCGTTGAATATAAATCATTAGAATGACACTCAGTATGTCCAACGGGGAAATGTGATATTCTACATGCTTAGTGTACATATGTCTTTTCTGAATATTATTTTGTCCAGTTTAGTGTACATATACTTTTTCTGAATATTGTTGAATAGTGTACATTAACAATTGATCTAATGGAGTAAATATCTCCCAACAACAAGAAGAGAATTTTTGAACACCAAACCTTGTCCACGAGCAAGAGCGGAAAGGGGTGGGGGAGGAATTGGTAGTATTGACCCCAACAACATTTCAAAGTTATTTACTGTATAAACACTACAACAATGTACATAGTTATTAGATATTTGAGTATACTCTAGAAAAAAGACAAGTATTATAAATTGCAATACTTCCGGAAAATCATAAATCAACTTGTGGTGTAGTGTGATAATATTGGTTTGCTTTGATTCACGGTAGGATCAGCTGTAACAAAAATTTCTTAAAACATTTTAAACTAAATAAAAATGTAGTACTAATTAAATTAAATTATAATTTGTAATAAGTAAAAAGGTTCATTATAAAATGTCGTTGCTCCAGCACGAAATCCTATCCTCATATACATAGATCCTCTAATATGTGTTTACAAATGTATGTACAAATCATATCTTACTTTATATTAAGCCTCTAGCATTTCTTTTCAATTTCGGGAAATTGCCAAAACCCTCTTCTCGGGAGGGCGAAACTACTGATCAAGGCTCTCGTGAAATATTTTGATTCTTCCTTGGACTGCATCAGACCAGAACTTATCTAAATGCTACATGATGTCGAAAGACCTCTTCTGATACTGTAGTTTTGATTGATGAGGTAAATGGAACAAACGGTGAAATGTTATGCAAAACGTCAATGCTCATGCGAAAATTAATTTCTTCACCGCAAATGTTCTGTCTACCAACTTCGCAGAGTCTATGTTCACCGTCACACATCGACCATAAAAGCACCATACCGATAACACCGATGTATCATCGCCGTAGTATAGACTCTTCTGATCTATGTGACAGTGATGAATTCACATATTAGGTGCCACAAATAACAGTTTCCTTATTACAATTGCACACACCTTATGGGAGATCGGCAATGGCGGAGACGTAGGACCTAAAAAGTTGAAACCACACTCGCATGTTTGACTGTGATGTCCACTTCCGGCAACATATATTTCATGCGCAAACCCTGAAGCGACATACCGAGACACAATCAGGGCTATCGACCATAGTCTCGGGCAACCAACCACTATCATCCGTTCATGAGACTTGAAGACGTAGCCACACAGACATCATTAACCCTTGAACGGCAAGCAATTTTCTCTCTAGCGACGACACCCCAAGTACCACACGATCACATGGTGAGGATGTATGTGGTTTTAGGTTCCATCCATATGAATCAAAGTCGAGCGGCACAAAGAAGTTGTCGATGTCGGCGATGGAAATGAGGAGGACATACTTGTGGTGGTTGTTTCGATCTCTATGGACCTCATGCCACTTTCCTATGCTCTTCCGGAACCAGAAGTCCCAAATATTTATCTTTGAACCTACTGCCCCATGCCTTGGATACATTTGTTTCCTACGAGCATGGAGCACTTTCCCGGGCTTAGTAATTGAACAATAGCTTTTTCGTAGTGGCAAGAAATATCCTAACAGTCCACCGTATCAGACCAAAAGAAAAGTAGATAATCATCTGCAAATAGTACAAATGATAGAACCTGTGGTTGCACTCCATTTCCCACTGAATCAATCGATAAAGACCCTCCCACCATGAGCAAAAACAAGTAGGGTGACAAACACTAGAAAAAAAAGTAGATTCCGCCACATCCAAAAAAAAAAATTTTGAACACCATTACTGTAGGGAAAAATCCCTACGGTTAAATTTTATATATATAGGAGGGTAATCAGTCCAGTCCAATTACATGGGGTGCTAAAAAAAAAGCTCAAGCCGGCCACATCCAAATTTCGTGGTAGAAGGGTATTTTTTTTGTGGCTGAGACGGTTTTTACCACCATAGGAGTAGCATTTTCGAAGTGGCAAGAAATATCCTTAACTCAGTCCACCACATAAGGTCAAAAGAAAAGTAGATAATCATCTGTGAATAGTACAAATGATAGAACTTGTGGTTGCACTCCATTTCCCACTGAATCAATCGATAAAGACCCTCCCACCATGAGCAGAAACAAGTAGGGTGACAAACATTAGAAAAAAAAAAGTAGATTCCGCCACATCCAATTTTCGTGATAGAAGGGTATTTTTTTCGTGGCTGAGACGGTTTTTACCACGATAGGAGTAGCGTGGTAGAACCTCGTGGTTGAACAATCTACCACCATTGTCAGGATCCGTGGTTTGCTCAACAAGATGATCAATTACTGCACGATAGGAAGCCACACGCTGTAGACGAGTTTGTAACCGAATTTGGAAATTCATGTCAACTTAAAGTCAGAAGGCAGATTCCCCAGGAAATAAAAAGCAACCCAAAATGCCGATTTTGTAACTGAATTCCTTGACTTTGTTGCACCGGGCAAATAGGATATCAATCGATTATAGAGAATTGCATAGATTTTTTTGTTTTCTAAAGTCATAGCAAAACGAGATTCAACAAACATAACCACGAAAATAGTACAAGATCATGGAAGGCGCAAAGAGTGCTCCAAGAAAGTTATACGGAGTAATAAATAAAAAAGGCGAGGTGCCCATGTAGTGTCAAGCGTCAATACTAGAATCAGCGACCATCACCACAGGACACATAGAAAGTCGGAAACGATGGGCCGCGGCTGCTACGGCCGGGAAGACGAGACTGTGTGCAAGCAGCGGTTTTCTACTTACTAATTTGGACTGCTCAGAAAGATAGACATTGCTCCGATTTGTTTGTAACTGCAACGTGCCAATAACGTAGACCCAGCACTAAATGGCCAAGCGGTCCATTCTCCATTGATAGTGCGGGAGCCGTATGGATTCCATCCACTCCGAGGTCAGCAAACTGGCGAGCGAAAGGGACACTACAGTCGGAGTTCCCGACCCGTGACTCCCGCATCTCCCCCACCGCACGTGGGTCCCACGTCCCTGTACAAAAGCGCGCCGTGCGCATCACTTTCGATCATCCCCGCACCACACTCGCGCGGCACACAGCACAGACAGATCGGATCCCCCAATCCGGCGGCCAATTCATGGCGGGGCGCTTCGACCTCCAGGGCAGGCACGGCAAGTCCCGCGTCCGCGTATCGCGCGTGTGGCGCCGCCCCGCCGCGGCGGGCGGACACCTCTTCGTCGAGTGGAGCGTCGCCGCCAGCCTCGTCTCCGACTGCCTCCCCTCATACACATCCGACGACAACTCCGCCATCGTCGCCACCGATTCCATCAAGAACACCGTCGGTTTATTTACTCTCCTCCCCTCTGTGCCCCGCGATTCTCGCCGTCCGTGGTGTGGCTCTTGATTGCTTTTCCTTTGTTCGATCGATCAGGTGTATGTGAAGGCCAAGGAGTGCACGGAGGTGGTGTCCATGGAGGAATTCGCCGTCATCCTCGGAAGGCATTTCACCGCCTTGTACCCCCAGGTAAGGAATTCTCTCTGCTTCTGCCTCTGCTGGGGAAAGCTAAGCTGGGGTTCTCATTTCTATTTTTTTTATCGGGTGCTCTTGTGTGTCGGTCGGCAGGTCTCGGAGGCGACAGTGACAATTGCGGAGCGCCCGTGGGAGCGTGTGGTTGTAGACGGGAAGCCGCATTCGCACGGTGAGACGAGTTTCTCGCTTATTCATCCTGCAAATTGTGCTGTCGTGAGTAAGATGTGCTTTTCTCGAGCATTTTTTTATGTTACCTGACAGCGGAGCGAAGTTCAGTTATTCTTTTGGGTAGTAGTAGTACCTGTAGGGGTTGCTCTCAATTGGCTTTGCTAAACAATACTACCAAAGTACTCCTGGAATGGACAACTTGCTTACAATATGTATGAAACAAGTATAAACCAATGTGACTAAAGCCTCGCCCTATAGTCACGTGTTCTATGTTGTTTTAATGGTCAACGACTCACCTGACTTGTGTTGGTTTAGTGGTCAACGACTCACCTGCTAACAAGCGCTGAGCCCTTCTAAAGTAATCCTGAACCGCCTCCGTTTGTAGACCAGCACAGTTTATTGGATACATGTGCAATTTAGCATTGACCTAAGAAATTATAATAAAGACCATACATGCAGTATCTGTTACAGTACAGATAAATACAGGGTAGTTTACATACTTCAAGCCCTTGGCAACGCTTATTCACTTATGTATCAATAACTAAGCCATCGCTATAAGTTATGTTGCCGAATGTAAAATTAATCGGGAGTCAGTTTAGCATTTTCATCTTAAGTCTGCATGGATAAGTGCACATTTTAGTTTGAATTTGCGTAATGAACGGCTCTGCATGTTGCTTTGAAGTCCCGCATCCAACTATAATTGTTTAATCATTATTAGAAGGCAGAGCCAAATGGAATTTAACATTAAGTTGAATGATTGACCCACATTTGTCACTATTGGTAGGCCTACCTATGCCAGAACCTTATATTTCTATGTGTTGGTCAAAATTAATTGTCCTATGGTACTCTGAAAATAATCTCACATCTTCGTCATTCTGACCACAAGTTTGATGGTGCAGTTCATTTAATACCCTTTATTTCTTCCATTTTATCTCCTTCCTAGCATGATCCACTAAAAAAGGATGATGATGAGAATTGAGCAGATATTTTATTCTGAACTACTTACAGAGTTATTTTTCGTTTTACATATAAGCTCCCTGCTGAATGACATTTATTGTGGTAATAATGTCACAGTACATAACTTGTACTGCTAAATGTCACATATGGTAAAGGAAAACACTCCCTCCCATATGAATCATTTCAGAGCTATCTGGTAACTTATATCTTGACTTCTTTTCAGGGTTCAAACTTGGTACTGAAAAGCACAGCACAGAGGTCATCGTGAAGAAGTCTGGAGGCCTGCTTATAAATTCTGGGATACAAGGATACTCCCTGCTAAAGACAACTCAGGTGTTTATTAACTAATTTTTCTTGCTTCTTAGGCCACCATTCTGCCACCATTCCTGAACTCTACCACATTTTCCTTGATCTCTGGTTGAATTGGTGTAGTATTGTAAATAGAAGTTCGGCAATTGTAGTTAATATCAGGGAGGTCACGCACAAAGCATAGTTGTGTAAGTCATGAATTCTGATGCGATAAGAGATTTATAGGAGATCGGTAAGTATGAATGTATATTTAGTCTTATCAGAAGTTAGTTATTTTAGTGGTTGCATGGGTTGTCAGACAGACCTGTAGAAGAACTGTGAATTAGAAATGGACCTGTAGCTGCATCGAAATGTCATGTACTCATGCTTGAAAGCAGCACGTCAGCAAGCTGGCAGTTTGTTAGCTGAAGTGTCACCAAAGCAAATTTATTTAACTATTTTAAGTTCCATCAAGTGTGAAGAAGGGTAAACAAAAGTTTTTAACTGAAGAAGGATTGTTTTACTTTAGTATACAGAAATAGGCTGCAGTTTCAAGTCATAAAATGCTAATTTTCACCACCTTGTCTATGTCAGTCTGGATTTGAAGGATTTGTGAGGGACCGTTACACGCTTCTTCCAGAAACAAGAGAGAGAATTGTAGCAACAGAAGTAACTGCTTGGTGGAGGTTTGGCACTCCTCATCTGCCTGAGAAATTCTCTTTTTCACAATGCTGTTAGTCATTCAATCCTTTATATTATTTCCAAATTCCAATAGTAATTCCTAGCAATCTAGCAATCTAGGCAATAAATTAAGTGTATTCAGTATTATAAATATAAAACTGTCACTTTTTTGTCCAGTGGAGTCACATTTCTGTTGCTGTTCGTCTTGGACGAGCATAGTTCTCTACGAATACTATTGCCATAATCTGTACTAATAGGAGCTTACCAGACGACACGTTTTAAATCCTAAAGCTGGCATGGCATATTTCGTTGAATCAGTCTTTTTTGCCACATCGTGTATAAAGGGAATCGAACCCAACTATTGGTGCACGTCACAGTTTTGTAGTTTCCGAAATGGCAATAACATGCCAGAATCAAGCCTGTTATTTATCGATATGCTTAGTGTTTTGATCTTCTGTATCCAGGTATCCCTTTGAGCATATTTCCCAGCTTCCATCAAAGCCATTTTGCTTCACACAAAGATTCCAGGATGTAAAGAAAGTTCTCGCCGACACATTCTTTGGTCCTCCTGATGTTGGAGTATATAGTCCATCGGTGCAGAATACATTATACCTCATGGCTAGAGATGTTCTTACCAGGTTTGCAACTTTAAGATCCGGCCATTAACTTGTTATCCACTGTTGCTTGTTGTCGGACATATTTAGTTCCTGCCTATGCATGAGCGCTGAATATATGATGTTTTGATTTGCAGGTTCCCAGACATAGCATCGGTTCAGCTTAGGATGCCAAACCTCCACTTTCTTCCCGTGAATCTATCTGGGAAAGAAAACCCAGGATTGGTGAAGGTGAGAAAAAAGGCTACAGTACTAGGCATATTAGCAATTCTAGTTAAATTTTCCGTCTTATGTCGGATGACCCTGAACTGTCATGTCGTGCCCACTTTAACTGAATTATTTCTATGTACAGTTTGCTGATGATGTGTACATGCCGACTGATGAGCCACATGGAACCATTGAAGCAACGTTGAGCCGTGCCAACTCAAAACTGTAATCTCTTTGTTCTTTTCCTTATCCGCGAGCAATCAAGGCTGATAGCCAGGCTCGTGGTTCGGTTTGGTATCTTCAAGATCAAAATCACCAATAAACAAAGTGATGGGAGGGAAAAGTAAGCAACAACCCCTTGCGAAAAGGGAAAATGGTGTAAACTTTGCATGTTGTTCAGCTAAAATGACCTGTTCATGGCCAGCTAGAGTTCTACCACTGTAAATTCCACATGTTGCTGTGAAAAACCTGCAATATCCCTTCTGAACCACATGCGAAGCAGATCAATTTGTCACGAGATTCAATTGGATCATGTACATATTGGGCCAGTAAAGGCCGTGTCTATTGTTTAGGCCGTGAATGTGGGCTAAACTACATAAGGCTGCTCGGTTACGCACAGAATGAAGATCATTTTGTTTTGTTTTGAACTAGCACAGTTGCGAGGGCAACATCTGAAAGTTTCGAGAGAATAGATTTGTGGTTACATATATTTATAATTGAGAATAATAAACAATATAATTCTATAGTCAATATAGTGTGCTGGATAAAATCACATGTCTGAGAAAACTTCTTTGATAATGAATACATGGATAAGTGACTCTAATATTTGGGGGAAAATGACACATCATTAAGTACACATTCCATTTTATACATGGTGATATTAGATTAATTTATATAATCCAATTCATAATGTGTTTTAGAATCTAGATTCTATTTGGTGATGCATTTGTGCGATGTTTACATTAAGATATGGTTTGTCGCTATTATATTGTTTTAGAGTTGTTAAAATATGATGTAAAAGAATATGGTAGGATATTATATTTATGTATACTTATTGAGATCTGTCAATTGTGGTCTACTATAAAAATATCCATCATATTAATGGAAGAGCCGATGTTATACATCTATGAAGAACTATTTGGTGTGGCATCGTCCAGGCTAAATATTTTGCTGTATCACGGATATTTAGACCAGTACCTTATTTAGATTTAGATTTTTTTCGAGTTTCTTGCCTTTTTTTCATTCAGTTAGTCTACAAATCAACAACTAATTGACACAACACTAACATTTAAGGATACCGAGAACAATTAAACATGCATCCTTCTATCCTCTTGAAAATCCAGCTAGCGTTGTATACTTTTGCCTGCGTACAAATTCAAATTGGACCATGCGTCAAGGTTTTACTATCACGATAGTACATCCACGAGGAAATCTTGGAAACATTTGTATCACTTTTATGTTTTTTACTCAAATTATAAATGTACTTGTGTTCAGAACCAACATGTAATTGGATGGTTAGTATACTGATTGTACCCGTGTTGATCAAGACCTTAGTTTGATGTCACGTATTTTGTTAACCGGAATATTCTTCCGGTACTGAGACATTCTCATCACTCGTGAGACTCTGTGATGATTTATCCCATCATGGATTATTAAGAACAAATATTTCTCCACGAGAGGGATGTTCTTATCGTTTCATTATCTTTTGTGAGTTGGAACACTCCCATATCATAGCAGCTCGTTGCGTTGCGACCATTTTCGTTTGGTTTTTCTGAAAGCTACCATGCTCTAGATAAGACGGATTTTTTTGGTTACAGCTATATCGTTCCAGCCAGAGTAGATAGCGTGTAGAATTGTTTTTAACGTCTCAGCTATCCGTACTGCTCTAAAAGTAGTACGTTGAACATTGATTGCTTATTCTCGACATATGCTGTGTCAAACTGTTTACATGACTCGAAATAGAGAACTTGACTGTGGCAAGATGGTTAGAAGGGTGGTTGTACCCCCAGTCCACCAGAGTTCAAACCCTATGTTTGACGCTGTTGTTTCTCATTTAAGGCGGAATATTCTTCAGTGGAAGGCGACGTTCCCGTCGACAGCGAGGCGTCCGTGGTGACTTCGTAAATCTCAAGACTCGACCCGCCGACTCGGTCTCTCGGAGGTGCTCATAGGGGTAAGGTGTGCGTGCGTGCGTTCATATGGGTGAGTGTGTACGCGTGTATATGAACAATTGCGTTGTATAGTGTTTAAAAGAAAAAAAACATGACTGAAAATAATCTTCTTTTAAACTTAATAATAAAAAATTGCGTTGCACACATTGAATCAAGAGTCCAAACCTCTCACGTCACTAGAAAAGAGTCCGTTCCAGTAAATTTTGAGTCCAAATCTCAAAGGACAACCGTGGTCACGTACCTATATATAATCTTTTAAATTAACGTGTCTCTACACAGTTACATAGAAACGTGTCTACTTACGTAATTCACCTCTTTCATTAAATCCTAACCACCAATTTTAAATCTAACCGTCAAAATTAATAGTGATGATGTGGCTTAACGTGGTGGCTCTAAAAACTAACTCATTTTACTTTTAGTATATAATAGATAGATGGGAGAGAACGAAGAACTGGAAAAAAAAATCTATTTTGAAGCTTGGACACAGAATGTCTCAATTCTATGTTTATGTTTAAGCAAGTTGATTAACTCTCAGATGTTATTGCCGACTCTAATTTCGACCCAAAGTAATCTAAGTCGATTATGCTCAAATCAGCTTGCCACTGCGGGGATTTGTAGTCCTCGCCAACTCCATCACAAGTCCAGTCCTCGTCTTTCATATCCCTGGTGTTTCTGGCGGAGCTCAAGTCTGCAGCAAGTACTACTGGGACTATTTGTCAACTGTTGTGTGGGAGCAACATTGACCTCTACGTACTGAGTTTTTTTTAAATAATATTAATTTTAATAGTAATTTCGTGTAATAGTACGCGCTGCAATGAAATTTGAAAAATAGAGTGGCGTCGGCCCGGAGCGAGCCGAAAGTAGGTTTTCGGCCTGGAGGGGGCCGAAAGTAGGGTGTCGGCATGCAGCTCTGAGCAGCAGCTCTGCGCGCGCGGCAGGCGGGGCCCGCGTGTTTCGGCCCGGAGCGAGCCGAAAGCAGCTTTCGGCCAGGAGCGGTGAAAGGACACGGATGTCGCCTAGAGGGGGGTGAATAGGCGATTAAAATTCTTTGCGGTTTATGTTTGAATAAATGCGGAATAAAACTAGCGTTTAATTTATCAAGCACGAAACCTAAACAAGCTAGGTTAACCTATGTGCACCAACAACTTATGCTAAACAAGATAAGCAAATATGTGATAGCAAGATATATTGCTTCAAGCTCGATGGCTATCACAAAGTAAATAGCATAAGTAAGAAGCTCGGGTATAGAAATACCGAGGCACTTGGAGACGATAATTTATCCCGAAGTTCACTTCTCAATGGAAGCTACGTCTCCGTTGGAGCGGTGCGGAGTCACAAAGTGATCCCCGAATAGCCGTCAAATGGCACACCGTAATCTCCTTCGTGCCTCCACCAATGCGGAGTGCCACGAACCACTATGGGACACTTGAGGGTGGTCACCGAACCCGTACAAGGATGAGGCACACTCCACAACTTAATTGGAGGCTCTCACCGAATTCCCGCGGCTCCCAAAGCCACAAGAATCACAAGGTTGGGGCGCGACTCCACAACTTAATTGGAGGCTCCCAACTATCCCGCGAGCCACCAAAACTCTGAGATCAACAAGGACCGTCTAGGGCACTCCAAGTACCCAAGAGGACAAGCTCTAGAGCACCCCAAGTACCCAAGAGTAACAAGCTTCTCAACTTCGATTTCCACGTATCACCGTGGAGAACTCAAACCGATGCAACCGATGCAAGAAGGCAAGACCACTAGAAGTGGTCAAATCCTTCACTCCCAAATCCCACCAAAAGCAACTAATGCTTGTGGGGGGAGAAGAGAGGAAGAACAAGGAAGAACTCAACAAATGGAACTTCAAGATCACGATCTACTAGGTTCCCCTCACTTAGAGGAGGAATGGATTGATGAATATGTAGATCTTGATCTCCTCTCAAATTCCCTCAAAGATATGCAAGAATCATGGGAGGGATTGAGAGGAAGGCAAGCTTTTCCAAATGTCAACAATGGAGGAGAGAGAGGGGAAAAGCTAGCTCAAGAGCTGAGAGAACCGTTGGGGAAGAAACCCTCTCAAACAGGTCCTCTCAAAAATCTGCCCGTTGCAGACGAAAAAGGCCGCAGCGGTAGTACCGGGCCGATCCCGGTAGTACCGAGTCGTGTTGTCTAGAGGAAGAACGAAGACCAGTCAGCGCTCCCTGACTCGGCGCGCAACGGTAGTACCGGACCACCTGGCCCGGTAGTGCTCCCTTCCCGGTAGTACCGTGCCACTACCGGGGCAACTACCGGGTTAAAACTTCGAGAGGCAGAGAGCCATCCGGAGATGCGGTACTGGGCCCGGTACTGCCCGCGGTAGTTCCGCAAGGGGTCACCCGGTAGTACCGGGCGAGGGTCGGTACTACCGGTCTAAGAAGAAACTGCAGAACTAGGAAAGGAGAACCGAAATAACTTTTGCAAGGAAGCTCCAAATGAGATGAATCCAATTCTGTTGGAAAGGTAGCGACAAGAGTTTTACTACAAAATATTAAGTGTCACAAATATAGAGGGGATACCACACATGGGAAGGTGTGGACCCTATCTCGAAGGTGGACCGATAATATTTCCAACCAGAAAACGCAACAAGTTTTCCATACGAAATCCGTTTTCGGAGAACTTGGGCTTGTCATGAAGATCACAACAAGCACCAAAACCCAACAAGGAGACAAACCAAATAAGAACCAAGAAAGATGATGAAGGCAAGTATGTAAAGGTTTGAGCTCTCTCCAACTGATACGTTAAAGCTCAATCGAGAGCCCCTCTTGATAGTACGGTATCTATCCTATAACCCGGTCTCCCAACTAGTACCATGAGACCGGTAAAATAGAAACCCTATCATACTTTTGCCTTGCGCATTCCACTTGAGCTGGATGACGTCGATCTTGATCTCTTCAAGTGGACCACCTTTCTTGATTGCGCTTCGCTTGGTGAAGACCCAAACATTGCTCCCCCACACTCCACTATGGGAGAGCCTCTCTTAGGCACATCTTCACATGAACATTATCTCTAAATGGGTGGCAAGCTTCAAGCCTAGGATTTCTTCGAGATGCTCCTCTTGAACTTGCGCTTCTCAACATTGATGACGATCACCACTTTACGTCATCGATCATGGGCCATATGAAATCTTCATTTGATGCAAGCCCATAGAAAGATACCTAACCACACATAGAAATGTTACACACATATCATGGGTTAGTTCACAAAGCTATATGGACAATTGCTTACCATACCAAGAGATACATGACCCCACTTGGTACATCTTGTAGCTTTGTGTGTTGATCAATACTTGATCAACCTTGTATCTTTTCTTCTCTTTTCAATAGATGATGTCTTGAAGATAACCATGAATGATCACATAATTCTTTTCTTTAAGACATACTTGCAATATGCTCAACTCTATGATCTTGATGCCAAATACTTCATTATATCAATATACTCATGGCATCAACCTTGAATCCAACATATGGAGTTCAAGCATGGTCTATGGACAAACACTACAAGTAAAACTCAATGCAACCATTAGTCCATAGGGATTGTCATTAATTACCAAAACTACACATGGGGCGCCATGCCCTTTCAAGCGGGCCGAAAGTCCCTCCACCGTCGGCAGGCGCATCTTTCTTCTCCCCTTTCTTCTCTTCCTCCTTCCCCTTCCCTGGTTAGTCTTATGCCACAATGTGTCGCAGTTTTGCCCGCCAAATTTGTTCCCGCACAATTTCTTCCCGCCACCGTTTCCCGCCCAATTACCTCCCGCTATTGTTCCCGCCACCGTTTCCCGCCAAATGCCGGCACCGTCCAATTTCTTCCCGCCACCGGTTGTTCTATAAAACCCAGTCGAAGGTAGGCATGATACTCACTTGAGCGCAAGCATGGTGTGTATTGGTCCTTGCGAGAAGTGTGTGTCCGGGTTTCACAATACCGCATCCGAGCATCTCGCCAGGCTTTCGAGCAATTTGAAGGTAGATGGGAGGGTAGTTTCATTTGAAGAAATTTTGCACACTGAGAGTCATCTCGCTTTGCTTGGGGCGAAGCTATGCCGCGATGGGTTTCCGTATAGGACCCCGCTCCAAATTCGTGCTGAAATGCTCAGGCTTGCAGATAAGTTTGACAGGAAAGTTACGAATAGTCCGTTCCACCGAACTGAAGCTGACCGTCAATTTTATGGTAGTTCCTGTCTATGGGTAGTTGACAGCGATGATGACGACGATTTCATGCCGTCGTCAAAGGAAAGGAGGGTTGAAGCACTGAGCAAGGGCAAGGAGAAGAAGGCTGAAGCATCGAGCAAGGGTAATGGCAAGAAGGCAGAAGCTTCGTCCAAGGGCAAAGGCAAGAAGGCAGAATCTTCGTCAAAGGGCAAGGGTGGAAACACGGCGGATGGTGCAGGCTGCATCGATGGGAGATAGGTAGAGTCGTTGTTTTACTTGTGTTGTATCATAATTTGAAGTTGTACCTTAATTTGTTCTATCCAGTATTTAGAATTAGTGAAGTTGTAACGTAGATCTCTAGTTGTATGTTAAATTAATTTATCGATTCAATGTGGGATGTTTCGTATCAATTATAATATGTCTCGTACATAGATAATAATATGTCTCGTACATAGATTATAATATGTCTCGTACAGACGAACATAAATATGAATATGTCTCACATAGAAATAGATATACGGATATGTCTCATACACCTAAGTACGAGTATGTCCCAAATATATCACTGACCCCTGCGTGGCCGAGCCTGACGAGGAGGGGGCTGGACGGGCGTTGATCTGCCGTACCTGTGAGCTACCCTCAATTGACGAGGCATTGTCAACTCCACGTCATCCTGTCGCGGCTGCGTCCCACTACCTTGCAGCGGCGACTCCTCGTCCTCGTCCTGCGTAGGCTGTGTGACGGGCGGTGGCGTACAGTACATCGGATTCTCCTGGTCAAATCGTGGAGAGTTGTATGCCGAACCACCTCCACCTGCAGATGATAGTATGTTAGTATGTGATGTTGATGAACAAGAGTAATATGTGGGAAAAAATAAAACATACTAACCGAGATCGAGCATTGGCTGAGTCATAGGCGGTGCAACCCCGCTCCAAATCATCTCTGCATAAGACGGTTGACCGTACATACTAGGGTGTTGCCCGAAACCTTGATCACGTGGCATGCCCCACTAATGCATACCAGGCTGCTGCATCATCATATGAGGGGGCATGACCCACGACGAAGTACCCGGCTGGGAAGGAACTGGCTGAGAAGGACCCGGCTCGAAATGCTCCGGCTGGTGAGATGATGAACCGACCTCGAACGTAGGTCGTGTGCTCCTAGGCTGAGGAGGTGTAAAACGAGGTCTCGGGTCATGTCGATGTGTGTAGTGTGCGGAAGGTGATACCTGTGCATCCAGAGTGGGTGTAGAGTGGCGCGGAGGACGTGGAGCTGGCTGGCGTGGCACAACATCGACAACACCAGAACAGGTAAGCACACTATACACACGTCGTAGCTTCTCCTCTAGTCGTCTGAACCATGGCCTGCACTCAGGTGGCGGGTTGTACCTACTCACATCACGCTGAATCTCTGCTATCTGCTCAGCCTGTTTAGTAAGGGAAAAATGTTAGAAATTTGTATGAAGGCATATATTATGCAATGGAGGCACATAAATTTAGTACGTACCGCAGAGTACCGCGGCCCCCCAATATCGTGTAGTGGGTACATGTCGATCACACTAGCTGGCTGCATCTGATCAGGCTGTAGCGTCGGAACTAACCGTGTGCGAGTGGATTGTCTGTATATCTGGAGGTAGTGATCAAAATCAGCAGGCACAAACACCTCATTGTCCAGCCATAGATTTTCAATCGCGGTCGCAGTCGCCCATTCTACCATGTACGGTTGGAGCTTCTGTAGCCAAGTTGCAAGTGGTCTGTCTCCTTGACGACTTAACCTGTAGCATATATACGTGTAGAGCAATTAAAAACAACTGGATGCGTACACAAAATAGAAAAAATAGTTTCATCTAGAAGAGTTACCTGTGCACGTGGGAAGGGAGCTGAGGTCGAGTAGGAGGCACCGGCAACTGCCGTCCTCCAAACTGTCTCATGATCCGATGTTGTGCCATCTGCTCCACTGATGTAACAGACCATGTTTGTAATAAAGTGCTCTTGCACTCATGAGCATCATTTAAAACTCACTAAGAAAATTTTGCATCTTAAATAATGAGTAATTTGTCAAAAATATCACAAATTCTCCCTATTTCTAAATGTGGTTCAAAATACCCAAAAATTCAAACTAAAAATATGGGGAGCCTCTTTATAATTATAGGAGCCTCCATGATTTTTTCCCACTATTTTTGGGCTATTCTAAATGTCCCTAAAAATTACTAGAAGTTCCTGTTTTATTTTTTCCCAGGGACTTATTGGTAATTTTTGGAAAACCTCGAGGGCCTTTTTGCAAATCTAGGCGTTGTCTTCTTCCTCCAGCCAGGCAGACAGCTCCGTGGCCGTGCCCGTCGAGGCCACCTCCTGCTTGCCTCCCGTGCGTGTGGATAAGACCAGGAGACGCCGTGCTCTCCTTCTCCTCGTCCTCTCCTCGCACACGCCCTTCCTCCCATGCTTCCTCTCTCCCCCAAGCACGGCCGAACTGCCGTCGCCGCGCCGACGCGCAGCGCCGCCTCTATGCGTTGCCTCAGACGAATTGAAGGCCACGGCAAGGACCGCCTCGTCCCCCTCTACCTCTCCCCCGAGTGACACGAGCCGGGAGGCCCGGAAACGACCGCACGGTGGCCTTCTTCCTCGAGTCCGGCCGTCGGTCGTCGCGCCCGATTCTTCGCCGTCCGACCTCGCCCTGCTTCCCCGAGCTGCTCATCGCGCTCCTGGTGAGCTACTGGTCCCGCTGGACCCTTCCCTCTCCTCCCCTACGCCCTGGTTCGTCTAGGCCGTGCTCGCCGGCCATCCGCCGCCGCGGATTGGTCGCCACCGGCGAGCCTGACGACCATATGGTCCGACTCCGCCACCAGTCGCTTCCCCGCGATCTCCTCTCGCGGGTACGCGCGACCCTAGCCTCGCGCGCGCCCAGGGGCGAGCAGAGCGAGCTCGTCGGTGTCCGGCAGAGCCGCCGCTGGCCTCTGTGTCGCTGACACACGGGGCCCAGTCGTCAGCGTTTTATTCTTTTCCATAAATGTTTTCAATAATTAATAAATCCCTGACATGTGGGTCCCGATCGTCAGAATTTTAATAATTACAGAATAAGGCTGAAATTTGTTAATTTCATATCTTTTAAACCGTAATTCAGAAAAATGCAAATAATATATCAAAATTTGCAGAAAAATGAAATCTTTACAACTAATGCATCTCCATGCATAATTAAGCAACTTTGAACAATGTTTAATTAGAAGAACTAAATAACCACTTTCTTCAAACATGGGGTTATCTTCAAATAATGTTGTTAATTATGTTTAAACCCCATTTAAATGGTTATTCATGATTTAGGGCTTTAAATTGAATTCCTTAATCTGTCACGCATACATATTGCGCATTGCATCAAAGCCATGTGTTGATTGTTTTCTTTCTTTCCGGTGTTGGTTCCTATCGGTAGAACGCGAATCTGAAGTGAAGATCAACAACACCAGACGTTTACTTGATCATCAACGATCAAGTCAAGCATAGTAGTTCTCAAGGATCTATTATTATTTGGTTATCGAAGCAAGGCAAGCATAACCTCTTATCTGCTCATATACGATTTCGAAGTATTTTGATTCTTGTATTATGCATACGATTCCAAAGTGGTTTTAGTTGAATGGTAGAGTTATCCGATCTAATGCATTGCCTAAATACCCTGATCCACTGCCCCTAGCAAACCTAGGTAGTGCTTATGTTTGTGTGCATCGTCAAAGCCTTATATCTGCTATGCTTAGCATGTTCTTATTTAGCTCTACTCCACCTGGTTGGTGAACTAGAACTGCGAATGAATCTAGTATGACAGGATGACATGGAAAGTTCATAGTTGTGTGTTAAAATGATTAAAAACAAGGCTTGGGTGAGAGGCCACAGTGGGAAGGTGGTGATTTGTCTCGTTCTTGCCTCCTAGGACAGTTCCCGCCTTCGAACCAAGACTGAGCGTGCAACCATGCGTGGGACTAAGAACCCCTATCGACTAACTAACTTGCGTAATTCTATTCGTGGGCTCTCTAGTTCGGGCTTTCCATTTGATGGAGAAAAAGAATTTTGGAAGAAAGAAAATATAGGAACGTGGCCGCGGTCGAGAGGGTTGAAGCCCAGAACCTTGACTTCCGCACACACCGATTGCCCATGGATAGCGTTACGCAAGGTAAAGGTTGTAACCGTTCCCACTCTGCCGGCTTTCCAAGGAAGAGAGCTAATTGCATGGCAAGGAGCCGGGCGGTACGTGTGGCAAACATTGTACACCCCTGCAGGGTTAAATCTTTTCGAAAAGCCGTGTCCACTGTTATGGACGACTTGGCGACGGACTCAAGGATCATAGACGACTTTAACTAATCGTAAAATCTGAAAAATGAGGTGTGTGGTTTTCTTCCTCGAGGGTGAGTCGAGGAGGTGACCTTGGTTGTTATGTTCAGCTGATGATGATTCGGTGGATACAAAAGTTGATGGAGGAAGCTAGTGTTGTCGCTCTCTTATCCCGTTTTAAAAGGTCTATTATACGAGTTTCTCTCCCTTCCTTGTTTTGGAAACAAAGATTGCTTTACGCAAAAGAACCCTCATAAATACTCTCTGATCAAGCAGATATATAATAGGTTAATTAAGTCTTGTTGAGTACATCCCGTACTCATCCTTGCTATATTTGGTTCAGGTGAAGTTACTCTTTCCGACGGTGGTTTCTACGTTAACATCGACGAGTAGTTTGGGGTTCCCAGGTGGCAACTTGGGACGTCTCGGAACAACTGGTGCTGGGAATGTTTACTTGTAGGCCTCTTAGGCCATAGTTTGGTCCTTGTTGTTCAGAACAGCATAATTTGCTTTCGGTTGATGTAATGTTGGGTCGTGTGACCTCTGTTTGTAATATCTTCTATCTTCACTCTGTTATGAGTTGTAATACTTGTTTCGAGTTGTAGAGTATGTGATGTGCCAGATGTTCCGCAGTCTTGATCTCTCTAGTATACATTGATAGTTGTGCCTGTGTTATGGCATCAATCGAAGTGTTGTGTTGCCGATGATCCATTCCGAGCAACGCCTGCCAAAGGTTTTGGCCTGGGAGTGGTGTGCCCAGTAACCTTCGGTTGTATCACATGACCAGTGACACACAGCATCTTTGTATAGTTCCGGGGTCAGGGCGCTACAACCGAGACGTCGAACACAATACGAGCTGTAGTCAACCAGTACCTCCGATCTCTCGTGCACAGGTAAGAAAGCCCGCCGGGGAATCTACTCTGCCTTGCGACATCCCCGTATGGCTCCCATATAACCTGGTGGTCCTGAAGCGCATCGAACCACTCAGTGAATGCTCTATAACAATTCCTGACTTGGACTCCCCTGAATCTTCTCTGTACATAAACAAACTAGTTAGTTGACCGTAAAATAACAAAGTAAGTCGAGCGAACACAACTAAATGATGTAAATGTTTACCTCTCGCTGTGCCCATGTGCTGCCAAACGTAGGCGCTTCGGCTAGGTTATGCTCCATGAGTGTGTAGTCCCAGGGGATGTGCGCATCACGTCAGGTCTACCAACAGGGAACCTCTCCCAAGACCAAAGGTGCAGAAAAAGTGGACATCCAAGTAGTGAAGATGTCCTCTCGCTCTTCACGCACGCGTTGCACATCGCTCTGTAAGTAGCGGCTAAGAGTGCAGACCCGAAACTCCGGGGCACAATGTCCTCCTCCCTCTGCGCCTCTGCAATCTCGTGCGCCACAGGTATCCAGCGTGCAGTAATTGTGTCCTGGTGAGTCTCAGTGAACATCACCTTGCCAAATAGCCACAGTAGATAGGCCTCCAGACTTCTAGTAATCTGCGGCTGACTCAAAGCCATCTCAGGGTACCCTAACTTAATCTGCAATGAATAAGAATTTTAGTTAGTATTGACGTACCGATCGATAAAGACTAAACATTAAAAATAACGATGGGTTTACCTGAAAATTGTTCAGCCATGCCTGTCTCACACCATGAGAACTGTACACCAACTCTGGATTCTCCGGATGCACGCCTGCGAACCGTGCCTGCATGGCGTCACGCCAACCGACTGGAGAGTCCGTCGGTCCAATCACCTCGCCCGACAAAGGAAGTCCCAACAAGTATGACACATCCTGAAGAGTAGGTGCCATCTCCCCCCACGGAAAGTGGAACGTGTGGGTCTCGGGCCTCCACCGATCAACTAAGCAGCTCACCAATGACTTGTCCACGCCGACACGACTACTAGCACTACGGTGGAGGCGCTGGGCTCCTGTCCGTCAGCCTCTGGCTGAATCACAACCGACAGCTCTGGACTCATCTCAACTAGACGAGCAAGTGGTAACAGACCAGACCAAGCCAGCCTGCATACAGAAGACCCGAGTCTGTCAACAATTTTTAGCGTACTAGTGATGCTTATAATTGAACATAAGGTTTCACGTACCGATCAACCCAAGCGGGGTGCAGCTCCCAATTAGCTCCTGGAGTCCGAGTACGCAACACTGGTGGTTGTGTACCAGACTCCCAAATCCTAGCCCGATGGTTGGCATCAATCGTGTCGTCAAGCAAGTCACGTCCAGCCATCTGCATAGTATAGATTAATTAAGTACTTCATAATAAATTGCAAAGTAAACGCCCGGCAAGACACATAAAAACATAGTCTTCACGATTTATTACATATTCGAACATAGTTATGACACGTACAAATAAAAACATAGTCTTCACGATTTATTACATATTTGAACATAGTGATGACACATACAAATAAAAACATAGTCTTCACGACATATTACATATTACAAATAAAAACCACGTGCTAGCCACGTTGTGCACGCCCTCGTCTTCCTCTGTTGCCTTGACCGCGTGCAGGAACAGCTCTCCCTCGTTGGTTCGAAGGACCGGCTCCTTGGTCGTATTTAGGACAATTCTTCTCCCTATGGCCGAACTGAGTGCAAAGCAAGCATTGTCGAGTGCTTCCACCTGCTTCAGACTCGTCCATATCATTCCGGATGCGCAGTGACTGTCGTCTCCCTCTAGTTGTCCTTTTGGTCGCCGGATGAGGAATGTACATTCGCTTTGCAGGATCAACCTTGTTGAAGTTACCGACAACTCTATATCCTGCCATCTCCCCGGTCCAGGTATGCACCACTGCCTCCTTCCTGTAATACGGTGACACGAAATAGTACGGGTTCAAACCCATCTGCCCACAGACTGCCAACACATGAGAGCAAGGGAGGTGAAGTAGCCTCGGCTTGTTGCATGTACACTCACAAGATGGCGGTGCTTCGTCAGTAATTTTAACCTCGTGGGTTCTCATCTCATTAGCAGCACCAAATCTCGCAGTCGGTAAGCGCACCTCATACCTGGCTTCTTCGTTACCAATCCTAATGACGCCATGCAAACGTGCCTTCTTTGTCTTCTCTCCATGTACAGCCTGATCTTCTGCAATATGGTGTGTTGGGGTAACGTTCAATATGTTCGACAGCTTCTTGACGTCTATCTCTGAAATATGTCATTGTTCCGTGCATAATTCCCTCCACAAGTGCTGTAAGTGGCAAACCCCTGTTACCTCTGAGTACGAAGTTATATACCTCAGCAAGGTTGGTTGTCATGATGCCATATCGTGCTCCATTTGTATCGTGCAACAAAGACCATTTCACGGGAGGCTCTTTTTCTATCCACTCTACAAAATTCCGTATTCGGTTTCCTTTCTTTCTCTTCGTTCCCGGTGGGTCAATTCCAGGCAAGTCACACAATCCAACAGGATCCCCTTCGTCTGTTTGTGATGCAGACGCCTGCGAAGCCTGTGCAGCTCTCACCTGCGCAGCGATCGCTGTTGCCTGTGCAGCTCTTCTTTCCTTCACTTGTTTGTTCGTGAATTCAGTGAGTATTTCCCACAGAAAATTGTACTTCCTTTCCTGATTCATATTGCAGAGTCTTTTGAACAGATTCATCAGCCGCTTACTCTTAAAACATGAGTAAAAATTTGCAGCGAGATGACGCATACACCATCGGCTCTGCAGGTCAGTCCATGGTTCAGGTTCGTCCCCAGCAGGCTGCTGTAGTGCCTTGATTGCCTTCAACATACCTGGATGTCTGTCATGAAGTATGCACACGTTTGGCCGATCCTGCACGACCCCCTTTTTTAATTCCCTCAGAAAGAATAACCAGCTCTCATAATTCTCACTCTACGAAGGCAAAGGCAATAGGAACGATCTGTTGGTTACCATCCACACCAATGGCGGTCAGTATCTGTCCCTTGTACTTGCCTGTGAGAAATGTGCCATCGATGCAGAGCACTGGACGACAATGTTTGAAAGATTCGATGCATATTGCGAACGAGAAGAACATCCTGCAAAATACAGAATAGTTTGGCTCCTCGGGAATCTTAAATAGTTGCAAAGCTGCATGGGTGCCAGGATTCCTCTCGCTCAATGTGGTAATTTGATGGACAACATTATCATATGCATCATAAAATGTCCCAAACCTCACTCCAGAGCCTTCTGCTTTGCTCTCCATGCCTTCCCATACTTAATGGTTGTTTTCCATCTAGCCTTAACTGTCGAGATGATGTTTCTCGCCACCATGTCTTTTGTCCGCACTATCTCATCATACAAGAGGCGTGCAATGAGAGTTGAAGTCAGGTTTGGATGGTCACTCAATGTCTTCGATATTTCACAAGTGTGCGGCTCGAAGCCTGAAACCACCCACATCACGTCATACTTCGGTAAGTGACCATGCACCCTTCCTGGACAGTTAATATCAACACAACTCATAGTCAAATATTTATTGTTCGAGACTTCAGTGCGGAAAACCCTTTGCGTGGACAAAGCCCACTTAATCACGGCTTCCCTAAGCTGCTGCTTTGTGCTGTACTGAGCACCGACTTGAATATTATTCATGTGATACTCCCATGACGAAGAGTTTCCGTCTTGCACGACTGTCATGTTCGACTTGTCCTCATTCCAAGAGTCAGGAATAGGCACATCGTCAACATCCTCTTCATCATCTTCATCATGAGCATCATTTTCATTATCAGAATCAAGATCTTCTGCAAGGCCATCCTCATCTTCGTCCAACATCTGTTGCTGCAATGTTCCTGCGTACTCATCCCCATCTGCCTCCCCTTCATGCGCAGGTCCTGCCGACTGACTACTAAGTGCCGGTTCATAATTATCAGAAATATCTTCCATGGAGCCAAACAAATCAACATTCTCTGAGCCAGTACACTGACTACTCTCTCCATGCTCAGGACCCCCGCCACCGTGTTCCAAATTGTTCTCTTTCAGATAAAATACCAGCAGGATTTCAGGTTGTGTACCTCGGCGTTTGCATGATGCTAGCCAAGATGTCCACTGACTTGTCCGATCAAGCGGCAACAACTCCCGAAAAATATTTGTACGGGATTTGCTCCATACAGACTGAATCTTAACAGTCCAGATATTAGGATCAAACCCGAAATTTATCGTGAAATACTGCTGAATGGCAGCTATTCTCAAATTCACTGGGTCTGTAAGCTGAATCGACATATTCCCAAATTCACTCAAATCAACACCTGACTCGGTTACACCGACATTACCGGCGCCATAGTGCACAACAATTTCAACCACTTCCATGACCTAAACAAATTTATAGCATCATTAGATGCCGATCACTGAAAAATATGACGCCCAATGAATAATATTTATTCTAACCGATCGCAAAATTTCTACACTGCATTAATCAACAAAATAATAGTACTATAATATTAACGCATCCACCAAATAAATTATTCCGACAGTAATACTAACGAATCCATTGACTAAAAGTGTCTACACTACTACTAACGCAACCACCAACAAAATACTTAATATGCACCGGTCCACTAACAGAGTATTATTACACTAAACAATAATTGTCTAGTGACTAATAAGGGTTTACCCTTGACGCGTGTCGATCCGGTCAGCGCCGCTCTCCGGCTTCAATCTGCCGCCACCACTGCTCCAGCACAACACCACCTTCTCAAACAACAACTTGTACCATCACTAGGCACCATTGTTGACCACCATTGCTCCCAATCCTCCACCTCCACACTCAAAACGACTCCACAAAAAGCTATCCCATCCACAGATCCTGGATGCCCCGTCCCTCCTCTCTTTTTTTACCGATCAAATCTGTGGCAGCACAAGTTTTTTGGCCTGGATTTGGTGGAGGGAGGAAGAGCAGGAAGAGGAGAGGAGCTCGGAGGAAGAGGAACCAGGGAAGGAAGAAGAGAAGAAAGGGAGGAAGAAAGGAGGCGCGTCACTGGAGCAGCCAGGTTTCGGCCTCGTCTAGGCCGAAAGCTGCTTTCGCCTCGCTCCCGGCCGAAACTCTCGCGGGCCCGGCCTGTCACGCGTGCAGCGCATGCAGGGCATGCAGCCGACAGGCGACTTTCGGCTCGGCCGCAACCGAAAGTCGAGTTTCGGCCCGCTCGGGACCGACGGCACGCTATTTTTCAAATTTCGTCTCCGCGCATGCTACTGTCCGAAATTCATATTTAAAAAGATATTATTTAAAAAAAATCGATTTTGAAGCTTGGACACAGAATGTCTCAATTCTATGTTTATGTTTAAGCAAGTTGATTAACTCTCAGATGTTATTGCCGACTCTAATTTCGACCCAAAGTAATCTAAGTCGATTATGCTCAAATCAGCTTGCCACTGCGGGGATTTGTAGTCCTCGCCAACTCCATCACAAGTCCAGTCCTCGTCTTTCATATCCCTGGTGTTTCTGGCGGAGCTCAAGTCTGCAGCAAGTACTACTGGGACTATTTGTCAACTGTTGTGTGGGAGCAACATTGACCTCTACGTACTACTCGTAAGCACTCACTCCCTTTGTAAACATAAGACTTTCTAGCTGATTCGATTTTTTTCTGATTCGTTTCTAAACGAGTGAATCAACATAATAAAAATATGTATGCATATCAATCACGATAAAAATGTTAAAAAGTTTTATATTTTGAAACGGAGGGAGTAATGACTGTCCGCTGACACAGTTATTCGCCACCGGTAAGGAACATACTGTTCATGTAGAGTAGATCGATGACACCATCGGCACACGTTCAGAAGATATACTGGTAAACAAAACATGGCCAGTTTCACCAAATAGGCATCCCCCACATGCTACAGCGGTGGCGATGCCACCTACAGTATGATGCATGCAAGACAAAGAGTAAAATCCATCGGAGGTCACCGTATTTGAGCCTGTTACTCGCTTTGGTCACCGTACACAGCTATACGCGAATTACGGTCATTGAATACGCATGAGTGTGTCGTACACGGTCACCGCGGAGGACGTAGCGTGTATCCGGTGCCCTGTCGGAGAGTGGAGCCCACAGTGCAGTGGAAGAGAGGCCGCCTGGAAGATTTATTTGGTGAAATGAATGGAAAGCAGGGGTGTTGTGCAAACTGACCCTTCTTCCCCGTGCACCTGGCGCGCGACGTCGGTGAGGAAGGGCTCGGACGCCTGCCGCCGCATCCGCAACCCTTCTTCCCCGTGCTGCTCTTCCCCATCCACTTCCCGACGGCGTTCAGCGCGTCGTAGACAGGCAGGAAACTTGCCGCCGCCCCAAGGCTCCGGTCCGCTACAAATTTCACGCGCGCCTCGGCTCCCTTGCCGTCGGCGAGTGCCTCTTCTTCTTCTCGTATGTCATCCCCTGGTACCCGCGCGTGCTGGATGTGTGGCTCCGCGTCTCCATTCTTGAGTTGTGAGTCTGTGGTGAATACCGCATGCTCCTCCTTGTCAGTACACATTCAGTACTACCCTGTTAAATTATCACCGGTTCAATTTCTTGACAGCTCACTCGATCCTGTAATGTGAGTATGTGGTTAATTGTTCAGCATAGTCTACTCGTTCGATTAGTCCCATTGTTTTTTTTTTTTTTGCGAGAAAAGGGAACTGATATTATCCACCCGTTCTTACAGAAAGATCCAGCAACAAAGGAAAATTACAACAAGGTCCTCTGGATCCCGATGCCGATGACGAGCCAGATGCCGCCGGTGGCGCGCCGCCGCCGCTGCACCCCTTGATGGCTTGGATCAGGTGCAACCCCTCCGCGGACGGGAAGTCGCCGGTCGCTAGCTCCAGAGAGCTTACATCACGGACCACCATCTCCACCGCGAGCAGTAACATCAACTCCTTCTTCTTCTTATTCGACGAAATCCGGCGCGACCGCCACGCCGTCGCCGGCGAGGGAACAAAGAACTCACCAGATCGAAGATCCAGGGAGCTCGGGGAAGACGAAGACTCCACCACGAAGCTCCAGAGAGCGCCGCCGTGGGAGGGGAAGAACTTCGCCGCAAAACGCCGCTCCGGCCGCACCACCACCTCCTCAGCGCCGCCGGCCAGCAACCCAGACAACCCTACACTATATACAGGCCGTGGATCGACGATTCCCAACCCTCCCGCCGCCGAAGCGGCCGCCGGAGGGAGAGGAATCGCCGACCCGACGGCGAGCGAGGTGGATTTCCGGGCGGTGTTCAGAAAGTCGCCTTCTCTACAGTAGCGGGAGAAGGGGAACGACCAAGCTTCGTTCTTTTATCGTGGAATGTTCGATTAGTCCCATTGAGTTAATCCTATGCAGTTGAATTTAATTACTTTGTTGTTCAACATGAAGCTGGATTGCCGAGAAAACCTACAGGAGCAAGAAAGACAGAGATTGGGGAGGGCCAAGAAATAGAGCACCGCTGCCATGGTGGCGGCGACAGCTACACATACGGCGTCCTCGCACTCCTACTGCCAGCGCAATTCGCACTATCCTTGGTCCGCTCCATGTTCGCGCTTGCGCCCTTCGGCATCCTCACCGACGCCTGCACTTTTCTCGCCATCACCGTTGTGGAGGATGTCCGGATCCTCCTCGCTGCGGTGCGCGAGCTGTTCGACGGCCGGAGCACGTTCGCGGGCTCTGGATCCGCCCCGTCCCTGCATCTCGCTGAGTCGGTGCCGCCCGTTCCCCTCCTCCAGCAGGGCCTTTGTGGGCTCCCGCACCACTTCAACCACCTCATCCGTGGAGTCGCTGCGCACACCAGCTAGCACGGCGCCATCGACCTCCAGCGCCGTCGCGCGCCGTCTCTAGCCCGACCTCTTTTGACGCGGCAGGCCCTCCCCAACCTTCTGCGTCGCCGCGCGCTTATCCTCCCTCAACCTCCGCCCGTCCTCAATCTCCTTGGCACCTCCAGCCCTCCAGGGCACCATGCGGGAGGCGACGTTGGACGCCGGCGGGAGGAGATTGGGACCTCTTGTCTCTTGTCAACTTTGCAATTGAGCCCTTTTGTTTTTTATCATTTGAAACATTTGCATGTGGTGGAGGGGCTGAACCGTGCGTCGCGCATAGATGCAGGGTTTTTTCATAAACGACCACCTCGACCGCTCCTGATAGAGGCTGACACTGGGTTCCACTCTCTGACAAGCCACCAGATACTGAGCTACAGCCTCGGCGGTGACCGTGTACGACAGACTCATGTGTATTCAGTGACCGTAATTCACGTATAGCTGTGTACGGTGATCAAGGTGAGTAACAGCCTCAAATACGGTGACCTCCGATGGATTTTACTCCAAGAGAAATTGTTCTTTCTCCGGCCACCCACCTCCCACCTGCCAGCGGAGAGCAATAAAATCGGAGCGAAGGAAGGCACGCCGAAAGCCCCTCGCCGCCGCCCGATTTTCCTACTCCGAGCCGTGGAGGGCCACCGCACGTTTTCATGGCGTTCCACCCGTCCCCGCCATCACCGGTGGCGGTCCCAGCCCCAATCATGAGCTCCGCCTCCGCGCCGTGCGGCCGGCCGGTCGTCCTCCGTGCACGCATGATGCAGCGCCCTCTTGGATTGGATTCGCGGTGAAAACCAGACGCGTCGCCCCGCCACGCCAGGTGATGATGCTCGACTGGACGCACATGTCAGCCTGGCGCCATTGATGAGTCCCCGCTGTGATGCTCCACCTCCAAGCTGGCTGGATACGGTACTTGCTGCTGCGTCCGTCTCGAGCTGGGGCACATGCATGGCGGAGATGTCCTCCGACCAGCAACGTAAGCCAGTCTTTGAGTCTTGACCAGCATCATTTTTATGATTTTATCTCTCTGTGCCATAGCGCCATGGACCCTAAAATTTGAGTAATTTTTATTTTGCCAAATCTGCCCCTGGCCGAAACTAACAAACACATATGTTATTTCTCTATGTGAAATTATTTTCAGATATGGCCCCGAGGTTGGCGCCAACAGCATAGAGTCGAAATTGTTCATGTCGGAGCCAACCCAATCCAGCGCCGAACGGAGGTCGGCTCCAAGGGGACGCCGACCCCCCCCCCCCCCCTCCCCGGAAGCACCTTAGCGCCAAAATGTCTGGTCGCCGATATGCACAACTTTGGTTTCATCCACTTTGCTGCTGACATCTGGCTAGATTTGCAACTAGTTTCGCCGAGAGGACACAAGAGACATTATTTTGGTTCAGGGGGTGAACTCTTCCACGGCCAAATGGTCGGCGGGCTGAAGCGTCAAGCGCCAAAGTCACGGGTTCGAGTCACACTTTTATCTTAATGACAAGTTTGGGTGTTGTCTTCCTAACTTGTCATTAAAGTAGAAATGAACAAAGAAACTATCCTCGATCTTTTTACACAATTGCCGTGAGACCGTGTACTTGGAATGTGCTTTAGATGTACTGGTCTTGCATACAGAAAACTTCGGACTAGGTTAGCGCACAGGTTGCTGTCGATCGCAATAGGCTGCTACAGGATAGGCGTGTACAACCGGTGATGACACTGGGGCCAGGGAAGTTATTTCAGACGTGTAAACAGTTAGGTAAACCGTACCTTACCTAAGCAGGGCCACTTATAGCTCACACCTCGCACAAAATATATCGATCATTAGCAAATGTGTACATATGAGAGCATCTCCACCCGCGGCGCCCAAAGGCCGTCCGGACAGGCCGTTTGGGCGACGCCCGGACTACTTGGCGCATTTGGGCGCCCTCGCTCCCCACTCGCGGCGCCCAAATCGTCCGGTCCAAAGTTTTTTTTTTCCGAACAAGGTTTTGCAAATTCGAATGTGTCGCCAAGGTTTTACGAATTCGAATTACAGACGGGCTATTTTAGCCACAAATTGAGAGTCCTGTGCCACCAAAATACACTACGCCAAAATATGTCGCCAAAATACGCCGGGAGATGTTGTTGCCCGGCGTCTGCTTGTCGCCGCCGCTGTCGTCGCCGATCTAGATGTTGTCACCGAGCTGGGCACGTAGCCATAGCCGGGCTGGGTCATGTCGGGGTCATCGTCGATCATGTCGGGGTCAACGTCGACCTGGCCGTCCGCGCCGTGGCCGGTCTCGGCGCCATGGCCCTGGTTGCCGCCGTTCTCGGCGTCGTTCTCGGGCAGAACGAGCCCAAGCTCTTGCAGGATCGCGGCGCGATACATGTTGTGCGCCGCCCTCGCCAGCGGGTCCATGTTGGAGACGTCGGCCGTCAAGATCATGAAGTCCTGACTCCTCTTCTTGACGGCGGCTTTCTTCTGCTCGAGGTTGATCTTGACGTCGGCCTTCTGCATCAAGGTCGTCCACCTTGCGTTGTTCTCCTCGCGCCTCAAGTTCAAGTTGGAGCAAACATCGACGAGGACCTTGTCGATGGACGACTGCACTCTGTCCGTCTTTGCCGCCGCTGCCAAGGCCGCTTTCGCCTTCTTGTTCCCGATTGGCCGCCCCTCCGAGTTTTGGGGATCGGCGTTGAGGTTGGCGCGACCGTTCTTGTTCAAAGTCCACCGGTGCGCCTTCCATTTCTCACAATTTTGGAGAAGCTTGTAGCAATGCATCAACTTGAAGTCTTTCTCCTTGTTGAGGGTTTTGTACAACACAAGGGCGTCGATGATCTACAACAAAGTAAGACGACGACGATCACAATTGGCCTAAGCAACAACACAACAAGGGGATCGCAAGCCGACGGTCACCTGATCTGCCGGTCCCTTCCCGCTCTCCTGCCGATCAACGATGTTCTCATGGCAGCCGTGGAACTTGTTGACGAGGCGTTGGACGATGCACCACCTATGCTCGATGGCGCCTTGGGCGCGCACCATGCTCACCTTGTAGAAGTCATTGGTGAATCGGCGCTCGTCGAACTCGTCCTTGATCTGGGACCAGTAGGCGGTGCTCGACTGGTTTGTGCCGGTGATCTCGCCGGTAGTAATGGCCTTTCATGATTCGACCATGCACTCGCCTTCCTTGGTCGTCCAGATTATGCCGCGGCTGCCCTTCTTCTTCGCCGCCTGCTCGCCGACCACAGCGTCGGTCACCACCCCCTCTGATGATTCGGTGCGCAGCACACGTTCGTTGGGAAACCCCAAGAGGAAGGTATGATGCAGTTCAGCAGCAAGTTTTCCCTCAGTATGAAACCAAGGTTTAATCGAACCAGTAGGAGCAGCAGTGTTTCTGAAGGTTGTTGGCGGCGCCGTTACTCGATCAACAACGTGGAATCTGCACACAACACAATCAAACTATTTTGCCCCAACGAAACAGTGAGGTTGTCAATCTCACCGGCTTGCTGAAAACAAAGGATTAAACGTATGGTGTGGAAAAACAGTATTAAATTGCAGAGAATGAAAAAAGAACAGTTTGAAGTTTGTGGCTGTTTAATCAGTGTAAAGGAATGGACCGGGGTCCACAGTTCACTAGTGGTGTCTCTCCATAAAAGATAACTAACATGCTGGGTGAACAAATTACAGCTGGGCAATTGACAAATAGTGAGCGCATGACAATGCATATATATGACATGATGACTACTATGATATTTAATTGGGCATTACGACAAGATACATACACCGTTATCCAACAACATCTATGACTAATAATCCACCGCCGGGTTATCATCCGAGTCCCCCGTTGGTATTAAGTTGCAAGCAACGAATAATCGCATTAAGTAAAGTGCGTAATGTAAACAAATACATATGCCCTTGGACATAGCATCGTTAGGTTATCCCTAGTGGCAACAGCACATCCACAATCTTAGAAGTTGTTGTCACTCTCCCAGATTACTGGAGGCATGAACCCACTATCTAGCATAAATACTCTCTCTTGGAGTTACAAGCATATATTTGGCCAAAGCATCTACTAGTAATGGAAAGCATGCAAGATCTTAAATAACATATAAGATAGATTGATAATCAACTTGACATAGTATTCAATATTCATCGGATCCCAGCAAACACAACATGTAGTATTACAATAATATAATCTTGATCATGTAGGGCAGCTCATAATATCTAAACATGATGGCACAAAGTGGAGAGACAACCATCTAGCTACTGCTATGGACCCGTAGTCCAAGGATGAACTACTCACGCATCACTCCGGAGACAGGCATGGCGATGTAGAAGCCTCCGGTGACGATTCCCCTCTCCGGCTGGGTGCCGGGAAGAGGTTCTGGATCCTCCCGAGCTAGGGTTGACGGCGGCCGCGGCGTCTCTGGAACTTTTTGTGGATAATGGCTCGGTTGTTTAGGGTTTTTGCATCGGGGGGAATAAGTAGGCGAAAGGGCAGCGGCTGACGACCCCCGTGGGGCCCACACGCACCCTCGGCGCGCCAGAGAGGGGGGCCGCGCCCTGGCCACGTGTGGGGCCCTCCTGGCTCTGCTCTGTTGCTCCTTTGGTCCTTCAGGTGTGTTCTGATAAAATAGGACTCTCCGTGAAGTTTCGTCCAATTCCGAGAATATTTCCAGACTATCTTTTCTGGAATATAAAAACAGCAGAAAACAGGAACTGACACTTCGGCATCTTGTTAATAGGTTAGTCCCAAAAAATGTATAAAAGTGACATAAAGTAGATGTAAAACATGTAGCAATTGGTATAATATTAGCATGGAACATCAAAAATTATAGATACGTTTGAGACGTATCACCCTCCTCCTCAACCTCGTCGTCGTCCTCGTAGTACTCCTCATCCTCGTCGAACCCCTCGTTGTCATCCTCCGCCCGGGCGTTGTCGTTGATGATGTCGTCCATGATATGGGCGGCCTCCTACACACAAGGAGCAAGGCCGGTAGCCACGACTCGCCTATGCACACGTCTATTGTACATGCCATGGCTACAAAACGCGGGTTCATACCAGCATGAACTACGGGGCGTCGGGAGTCATTCTGTCGATCACATGGGAGGCGTCCGCGTCGAATGAAAGGCTTCGACCGGCGGCCGTTTGGACGGCGGGATCTCTCCACATCGCCGGCGAATTCAGATCGACGGGGTGGTTTAGATCCAGGCCACAAGAAGGGAAGATGACGTTGGGGTCGAAGCCGCCGTGATGCTGGTTGTCGCCGTACTCGGGGGAGAACCTGGTGCGAGGCGTGGCGGCGGCGCTCTCGGCGAAGAAGGAGGAATTCGACGGCGAGCCGCCGACCTTGCATCGTAGAGTGGCGTTGCTCTCTTGGCTTACTCCCAAGGCGAATGCTTGGTTCAAGGCGGCGACGGTCTTGTTCATGGCGGCGATCTTCCTTGCCGTCAATGGCGCCGCCGTGCCGAGCCGTTTCCTCTCATTCTCCTTCGCGCGGCGCCCGGCACGGCTCTGCATGTCCAATCAGCGCCGGAGTACGTCGATGTTCCAATCCTGCTCCCTCATCCCCTCCGGCTTCTCCCTGGGGGGGGGGGGGGCTTGCGCTTGACGCCCAGCGTCTTCCCCGCCGCCTTCGTCTTCGCTGCCTTCCCCTTGGGTACCGGCGGCGCCATGGAGCCGGCGCGGCGCGAGGGTTTTTCTTTTGGCGGGAGAGATGGCGGAGAGATGCGATTTTTGGGGACGAATTGGGGGAAGCCGGCACTTATTGCAATCGCCATGTCACTGCCAGGCGTGGCCCGTGCGTCGGGAGCCGACGTGGCGTCGCGTTTCCTTCCGTCCGGGGCCGCCCCAAGTTGAGGGCGTGGGCTTGGCGTGCCGGACACAAAACTGGGTCGCGCCGGACCGAATTCGTGTTTGGGCGCCGCGAGTGGGGTCGATTTTGTGTCCGGCATGCCCCAAAAGCGTTTGGGCGGCCGTTTGGACGCCGCGAGTGGAGATGCTCTGACCATACGCCAACCGATCTCTTTCGCTCTTGCCGGGATCGAGTTTTAACCGCACATGATGCCATCGTCGATTTATTGTTCGCCCGTGCTTCGATTTTCTTTATTAATCGAGCGTGTGATGCATAGTGCAGACTTTCTGTTATGGTGATGGTTGCACCATCCTTCTCTGACCTCGTTTCCTTTTATTACTAGTGTGGTGCACAGTGCAGGCTTTAGTTGAGTATTCTGAATTTTCGGTATCAAAGTGCGCAACTTAAAAAAGATTTAGGCATCTCCTTTTGCTAACAAAAAAAAGAATTACAAAGGAAGAAGATGATGTGGGCATCTTGCTTTTCCATTGACTCCGATGGTGCACCTACCTTCAGATACGACTCCTACGAGTACTTAATCCGAAATGCTAGGCAAGTTAGTTCTGCTAACCAAGAGATGAGAAAAGCTAAACAGCTCGGAGGATCACTACGAACTGTACCGGATGCGGTCACTTTCTGGTCGATCGGAAATGTAGGCTTTAACAGTACTCCTAAAGAGATGATCAACAAGTCCAAAAAAGACATAACCAAGGTCATTGTAATGATACAAGTTATGTGCTATATATGGTACTTGTATGACCATTACCAGATGCTTAAGTACCAGATCATGCACTGTGATTAAAGGCCACCGCTTTCCGGTTTGGACTAAATAAGTAGTACCCGGGCTAGACTTACGGTGTCCGGCGACCGACGGACATGATGACTCCCGAGGACTAACCAGAAACTTTGTTGAAGCCATCATTGTGTCTTCAACATCACATTCATGCATGGGCACCTCTACCGCTTTGCTAGGGTTGTCGATCCTCCACAACTACCAATATGGGGATCAGCCGTTCGTACGTGGTGCATAGTAAGTCAATTAAATTGGAACGGAGTGAATACTAGGTACTGGATTATCGCGTATTTTCAGTTTTGTGGTGTGATGAAGCAGCTGAGCCATTTGTTCAAGCTCCATCTCCCTGGAAACTCAGTTATTACAGAGCGTATGAAGAGTTCCACAAATCTAACCCGAGTTGTGGTAATAACCACTACTGCGGTGTTTATGTGAACCCTGATTCTTCTGCACCCTGTGCTTAAGCTTCAAGAACAGAATCATGACGAATTCCCGTGTTCTTGTACCTGTTAGTACCTGAAAATTCAAGCTGATCTGCTCTCGCCTCTCGGGTGTCGGTGTGGCGCCGGTGAGTAGTCAGTCACTGTGGATGAGAGCTCGATCGTCGGTACAGCAGGAGTATGTAACCAGCAGTTGCCATTACAAGGAAAGGTCCTACGATCATTCAATACCAATGATTCTCACTAACCTGTTGGACAATTAAAGAAGGGACAGTGATGCATTATTCTAAACCTAACCAGGTTTTACCTGTGGATAATTTTTGGATGATGAAATAGAATATATACCCATTATTCTTCAGTGCATTTATGAAATGCAGATATTTTTTTGTGTGGCTAATCTGAGTCAACGATAACTGTCAGAGAAAGATATGTCTAGTTATACACTCGGAATAGTTCAGATTTTGTAGCATCAAAATTATTGTCTCTGTCTTTCATTTCAGACAGGACAGGGTGTAAGTCTTGACTTGAAATCTTGTGGTCGCTCAACTGCTTGGGTGTCGCATTGCATGGTCGCTGCAAACCTGCAACCATCATAATTTGGTGATTTGTGACTACGCTTTGCACTAATATGGCTGCTCAGCTATATTAAGACAGTTGGTTCTGTTTTCGGCATTTTTGAAATTTTGAGTAATGTGAAGAAAAGAATAATACTCCTTGGAGCTGCAATTTGCAACTAAACTCTACTGATTAAACGATGCGCTGGCATTGCCGACCCACCACAGCAGTACGTCCCACTAGTTTTTTTTTTTTTTGAGCATTAGCCATCTGATTTGACTTGCTCTAGTACTCCCTCCGTTCGATCCTAAAGGAGCATTAGAGTGCAAAGGACTTAACATGAACTACTAGCACTGCAGCACATGTCTATATAGAAGAAACAATGCGTTCTATTAATAGAGAAGAAACAACTCAAAGAAGCACTCAGATTCAAGTTATGAAGACTTGAAATTTGGGTGATGGGAATGGGACTGTTCATCTATTCATTCCTATATATCCATTTGATGGCAAGAAGAAAAACTTCTTTTGGAAATGTGTGATGCCATAGTGCTGCGGACCCAACCAGTTTATATGGATGTTGATGCGTCACCTCACTAACTCACTATCATCTTACCATTAGTAGGATCCCTTTTGCCCGATTTATAACAGGATAATGCTTTTGGATCGCTAAAGTACCACCATGAAGCGAAAAGCATCACACGCGAACCTAAAAAATTCTATCAAAATATGCTTTGCTCAACACAGCAAGTAAGACGTACGGATAATATCATTGGGCACTAAGGACAATTGTGCTGTGTGGCACCTCTAATCATACGAAATATGTAAGCTGCCCATTATTTTTTTCTTCGAGTTTCCGATTGGCACCACCTATTTAGTCACGAGATGACAGTCTGCTCAACATTTAAAAAATGGACTAATTGGTTCTACATTTTACTTACAGTTTCGATTTGCATCGCTTGTTTATTATTCGCCAACCGGGTTTGAAAGGATAGAACCATATTTCTTGGCCTCGCATGGTTCATCATTTTTCAACCATTCACCTCAAAATATTAGTGCACCTGGAGGGAACTTAAGTGGTGTCTATGTGGTCGTGAACCATTAGAGTCAGACACTTAAGTTTTTTTGAAACCTTTGATCCATGTGGAAATGGGATTAGAGTCCTACGGGCATAAGAGTTGTGGAACCAAGAGGACCTCTATGTAAGTACGAGGTGTGGGTGGAACCACATATGTTGGTCGAGGTCAAACAAGAGTTGCTTCAAGGGTTTTGGAAATCCTGGACTAAGTTGTGCAATTAGATCTAGAAATTCGCTGCTTGATGCACCTCCATGTACGTGTGGATACCTAGATATCGTTGTGAGTTTAGCCAGTCCGGCTAAATCAGATTCCACGCATAAGTTGTTTTTACAAGATTGATATGAATAATATGACTCATATGTATGTGATATATGTGTTATATGCATGACATGTCTGTCATCTGCTTAGAGCCAAGATGTTCTCATTATAACCTATAACGATATGTGTGTAGACATGTGATGTCTATCTTATTGTATTCATTGCTAGTTAGTGTACCTTGTAAGTGCATGGAAGACAAGGGCACCATGAGGCTTGACAAACATGAGTCACTGTGAATTTGTGATATGGACCGTCATGAAAAAGAGCCATACTATTGCATAGTGAATGTGATAACATGTGATTGTTATTTTTGTGTTTTACTAGTATATGCATTCTGATGGTATAAGTAGAATGATACCTCAAAGAATGTCAGGTAAATTTTCATCCCCAAATCACACCATCACAAGTCAAGTATATTTACCTCTAGCTCTCCTTGACTAGATGGATTTGTGTTGTGCACTTACATGCAGAAGCATTGGTTAACTTGACAAGGCTATCCAATTGGGTTTGGGCCTCGGGGCAAAGAAGTTGGGAGCCAGGGCATATGATGCCGCCCAACAAACAAGAGTAGCATGTAAATACAATTAGAAATTGTTGCTTACTGTGCTTATTTAACCACTAGCAGTGATGCTAAAAGTCACTAGTGGAATTTATTAATCTCGGCTTTAAATCACTAAGTATCAATAGATGGATGTCGATTTTAGCAGAGGATTTTTTTAATTAAAGCGCTTAGTATAAATTATTCTTCGTGAATACATGTGTTAGTGTTGTTGCATATTTGTGCTGTAGATCGGTGCCACCACCCAACCATTCACCTTTGTTTTTAGTTTTGTGTGTTTAGTTCTTGTGAAAGGTAAACTTAGTGGAAGAAAATTTACAATCTGGTTTCGTAATCTAAAAAATGTTCTCATACATGACAAAAAGGAACATGTTTCTAGACAGCTCATTTTTAGAACATGTGATGAAACTAATGAGATCAGCTATTTGATTTTTACCTCTACGGAACCATACTTGCAACCGTAGTTTAAGAACATTAAGGCTTATGATATGATCAAAACTTTCAAGAGCATGTTTTAGACTCGGACTAGGACCGAGAGGTGAAATGTCTCTAGGTCTTACTTGAGTGGATGACAAGAAAGTCGACCCATTGATTGCACATGTAATCAAGATGGTTGGTTTGAGAGCTTCGAAAAGCTAGGCCAGAACAAAGCTAGCTAACTTCGAAAGGATTTTTTGGGCTAAGAAAAAAGCTAAGTCGTAGATCTCGACACTTTCCTCCTCATGACTATGGCCGGGCTGGTTTCTAAGATTATGTGATTTTATTGTAAAGACCCTGAAACACCTGGAGAAGAAAGACAATAAATGTGGAAGTATGACTTCTACTTCAGTCACACTTGTCACAAATATAGACATTTATCTTGTTGATGCCCTTAGTAGCTCTTGGATATATGATAGCGAATCAGTTGCTAACATTTGCAACACAGCGGATAATAAGGGGCGTCACAAGATATGAAATTGACATAAGGCTGGCTAATCCGATTAACGGTTTACGAAATAAATTATTTACAAAAATTAAATTTAGCAATCAATATGATAATATCAGCGACGATGTGCCAGATTGCCCATCCATGTGCTCTTCCTATAAGACTATAAGGGGGTGCTCCCATTACCCGCCACATCATAAGGGTAATTAGTAACATGATTGATTAAATTAGTCATAGTATTATTATTTTGTATCATTTTTATCATTAGATTGGTATTATATCGTTCACATGAATCCTTTAAAAATGGAAAATCTCTTTTGACTCCTGAGCTCACATGCTCCTGCCTAATTTTGAAAAAAAAACACTTCAAAAAATATAAAAAAGGTCAACAAACATAAGTTTATAAATATGTGCAATTTTGTGGTAAAATGACATTTGTGCTGCACGGTGAAAAAAAATCAGTGCTCGTTTGTGCCCAACAAACATATCCCAAAATGGGCACTGGTTTTTATTTTTCACAGTTCACCACACATTTCAATTCAGCACGAAACTTTGCACATGCTTAGAACATTAGCATATGTTTGTTGCCTCTTTTTTAGAACATTAGCAATGTGGAATTTGTTTTGAATTTCAAAAACTGACAGGGGCAGGTGAGCTCGGAGTCAAAACGCTGCTCTGTTTTTAAACGCAGTACACATTAGTTGTTCCTCGATTAAGTTTCGTGGCTCCTGGCGGCCATGGCGTATTTAAGCTGCCTCTCCCACTTACCCCATTTGACGATTTGAATAACCAAAAAGCACACCCGAACAAAAGAGAAAGAGAAGCAAGCGCAACTGCGAGAACCAACAGTAATCAAAATCCCAAAACGGAGGGGAGCCTCGCAGCCTAAGCCGAGGGCGGCGAGAGCTCGGTTGCGGCAAGCGGGAGAGCACAGGCATCGGCGCCGTGACGAGACGCCGCCACGCCCTACCCCGCCGCCGCCGGCGGATTCGGCCGGAATCGGAGTCCCTCCCCGCCGTGGAGCGGCCGCGGCGTCCCCGGAGCCATCCGCCCGCCTGACCAATGTCGGTGGAGCGAGCCGCGGTAAGGTCCCTGTCCCGGCCAGTTGTGGTTGGTGTGAACTAGGCGGTACAGTTGCGGAACTTCTCTTTTTTCCCTTTTCCTGTGCGTAGCACTGCCGCTAAACTCTGCCACGGATTTGTGTGTGTGTGTGTGTGTGTGGAGATGATATGTGATTAGTTGTTTGATGTTCTCGTGTGAGTCAATTAGGCGTTTAGGAATTAGGATTCTAGTGGATGGAACAGGAGTAGGGTTTGATCAAATTCGAATGCAAGTCTTGCACTGACGTTTCCTAATTTCCGACTGTTTATATATGCATTTGCAGAAATCTCCTAGGACATGGAACTGATCGGAGCTGTCTCGTCTATATGACATGTGAAGATTTGGGAATTAGAGAATATAAATTTTACTGTAGCAACTGTGTTTAAGATGTTGGGTACCATGGAGTCGCGGATGGATCAGTACGAGATTATGGAACAGATTGGGCGCGGCGCCTTTGGTGCTGCCATCCTCGTGAACCACAAGATTGAGAAGAAAAAGTATGCTGTACATCATTGCTTCAGTTTAGCTACAGAGTTTGTTTCCCCTTCAAGAGGTAGGTGGTTGACATCTGACCCGTTTGCAGGTATGTGCTGAAGAAAATACGGCTCGCCAGGCAGACAGAGCGCTGCCGCAAGTCTGCTCATCAAGAGGTCAGTGAAGCATGAGAAATCATTAGGCTTTGTTGGTTCGACAATTGGTGTTGCCATAAGGAATTGATAGATGAATGGAAAACTGCAGATGGCCCTTATTGCTCGCCTGCAACATCCTTACACTGTTGAATACAAGGAGGCATGGGTTGAGAAGGTTTGTTCTCTCCGAGCATGTATGTGTGCGTGTCTTTTGTTTTCTTTCATCTTTCCTATGGCTTACTGTGTGAGCGACGACAGGGCTGCTACGTTTGCATTGTGACGGGATATTGCGAAGGTGGCGATATGTGAGTGTATTTTGCGGGTTGTGGCAGATTGGTTATTGATGGTGCCTTTATGTTGACTCTGTTTTGTCTCGCTGTGTCCTTTCTGGTAGGGCTGAGCTGATGAAGAAAGCAAATGGGACATATTTCCCAGAGGAGGTTAGTTATTACCAACCTTTTTCTATTCCTTCTGTTTCATGCTTTGGCTAATTTTTTTTCAATAGTTTGCTAACTATTGTAAAAAACCATCAGAAACTTCTGAGATGGTTTGCTCAATTGGCTCTAGCTGTCGACTACTTGCACTCGAACTATGTTTTGCACAGGGACCTCAAGGTAAGTGAAAAAGAATAATGATGCTGTCATTTGGTTCATCAGCAGCCAGTAATATAATGTGTCCTTGTCCTTCCTGCAGTGCTCAAACATATTTCTCACAAAAGATCAGGACATTCGTCTTGGTCAGTGTCTCATACTAAATCAAATAACTCTTATCTTTTATTACATCTGTGGACTCCGCACAATGCTCTATGCCGGAGTTTAAATATATGTAGTATACTTGCAGGGGATTTTGGCCTGGCTAAGACTTTAAAGGCAGACGATTTAACCTCTTCGGTAAACTTCTCTGCTATAGGGCTATTTCACCCATCTTCTCTTGCTTTTTCTGTCTTAGAATCTTGCAAGGAAACACACATAGTGATTAATCAGTTACATCATATTCCCAGAATCTTATATGTTAGCATGGTTCTTTTTTAGGTTGTGGGAACACCAAATTACATGTGCCCAGAGCTGCTTACCGACATTCCTTATGGATTCAAATCAGACATATGGTCTCTTGGTAACATTTCTTACTTTTATGGAGATGCTTAGAGAAATTAATGTTATATATATTTCGTATATAAGCTGCAAATGTCTTGCTTCTAAAAAAGCAATGGCATGCACCTAATTTTATCTAATATATATGTCCGTACAGGATGCTGTATGTATGAGATGGCTGCTCATCGACCTGCTTTCAAGGCTTTTGTGAGTACTTATTACCAGCTTATGTAATTAAATCACTACAATCACCTACGCCTCATTAATTTAGCCAGAGATCATTTTCTTTTTATCAGTTCATCTTCACGTTCATTATATCACTGTAATTGTCTGTCCGTCGATGTTTATGTAGCTTGTAATAGCGTGTACGCAGAACGTTCCCACTGACTGCCCCGTCGGAGGATAAGGTTTACTAGAACACATGAAGATAGGTCTATAGGTTGAATGAAAAGAATGTACGATAAAAGAAACCTCATTTGCACTTTTTAGTGGTACTAAGAATTATGAATGGTTACAAATCCAAAATGTATAGAATATCTGTTTCCCATCCTCTTTCATTAGTAGGGAAAGAGTGATCATAGGCACCTTCCATTTGAGAGGTTGTGGCATTAGGTCTTCATAGAATAATTCGGTTTTCCACTTCTATCATATTCTCTTAAATAAGCTAAGACAAATTGCTCGTCAATTAAGAAGCACTGACCTCTTTATTCCGTGGAACTCTATCATTATGTTCTGCAATAACTACTTGTGTTCATGTGCAGTTTTCATGCACATGCATAGAGTTATATAATAGAAGGATGGGTTTCTTTTCCAGGTCCAGACCATACTGGAACATAGTTCTCCATGATCATCCAGGAAATTTATTTCTGGATTATGTGAATGACGTAGAACGTATGTCTCGTGGACCTTCAAAACATTTTTGAAGAGGTCTACCGCTCTCTTTTAAGTTCGAACATTTTGATTTTAAGAAGATCCATGCATACCTAAAATTAACTCATGAAGTTTTATTTGGAAATCATAATACTGATTATTGGTTTTCTTCTTGAGCAAAGATTATTACTTTCTCTGCATGCGATTTTTGTAGAATTGCTGGACTGTAGTTCTTCAGTTCTTTTCTATCTTAAATCTTCATATTAGTGAATATCATTTACCAATCTTATGGGGTTATTTTTTTTTGAAAACTTACAAATTCAGCTGTCCTTGAATTTTCTGCTTATTTGTTTCAGGATATGGCTGGACTGATAAGTAAGATAAACCGTTCTTCCATTGGCCCTTTACCTACGTGCTACTCTTCATCTATGTAAGTGCACCTTCATGATATATATATTAGCCAGGCATGAAAATTTTGCTTTCCTTATCGTTATTGTTTATAGTAATATATCACAATTTTTTTATTGTGTTAGTTGTTATTTGTGATATTCTGAACCACACTTTTCTTTCCAAATCTTGTTTATAGATCCTCAATACATTGTCTTTCAACCTTTTCAGAGTTAAAATCATGTCTGCTAGCAAATGCCATAGTTCATACACCATTACAAAATATTACCTACCTGTTCTCATTTGTGATGTGATCCCTAGTACAGGGCTAGCTGAAACGGTTTCCCCTTTGCTGTTGGTTGTAGGAAAACACTCATCAAAAGCATGTTGCGAAAGAGTCCTGAACATCGGCCTACTGTAAGCTACTGTGTGCATAGAAACCTCCATGCAATACACATTTACCGCCTTTACTCGTTTTTGACATTAATTTATCACTCTTTGTAAACAGGCATCTGACATTCTGAAAAATCCGTACCTGCAACCTTACGTTAATCAGCACCGCCCATTTGCCGATGTACCACATCCCATGCGATCTCCGGAGAAATCCATTGTCAGTTCACGTTGTAGTCGGAGAAGCATGTCTGGGAGCCAGTGCAGTAGCATTTCTTGCACTGGCAGTGATATGGATAGTATACAATCAAGTGAAAGAAACATGTCAGGGCCAGCTTCAAGTTCCAGCAACACCATTGATAATGAAGGTGCCGAAGCTACTAATAATACTTTGGTTAACACATATTCAAAACCAAATGATATTAAAAGCCATAAGGACATTGCAAGTCCTGAAATAGAGAGACAAGACTCGTCCAAATCCTTACATGTTGATCAGCATCCCAAACACGTGAGTAAGCAGCCAAAAATCATCAAGAAGACACTAACAACTCTAAGAGAGGAGACTAGTAAGCTCAGGGTAAACAATTCACCTTTGAGAGTGAGCCGTGTAAAGCTACATCCACCTAGCCATAGAGAGCGCGCCTCTGATGATTCAAAGCACATCAGTGGCATTTCATCCAGTTCAAAGTCTAGTGAAGTGACGTCACATGAGTCAGCAAAGGTCAACTGCGATACTGTGAAGCAGATTCAAGCATCTCCTCCACCGAAGCATTTGGTGAGGATTCAACTTTTCTTGTGCTGACAACTTTTCTTGTGTTACTAATTTTTTTCCTGGTTCCGTTCTGCAGTCACCAATAGTTGAACATTCTCCAAAATTTGTGATTAAAGCGGACGAGATACAGCAGCTAGACCCTACCAAGCAGACAACTGGAGATGTTCCTGCAGCTGAAGGAAAGGCCAAGAACAGGGTGCTACCCACTTTTGGTAGACGCCCTAGCTTCCCTCCTCGTAGACCAGCGGGCTCAGAGAGTCCACAGCACACTGGCACAAATCAAGCTTACAATAAGGCTACTGCCGAACAAGCAAAAAGTCCGTGTCGACCTGCCCATGTCCCAAAGAATGCTCCCACTGATCTTCCAGGTGTTGTAATGGCTCCTCCAAGTCCCCTGGGTGGTATTCAAATGAAAGTGGGTAATTCACAGGAGAAATCTGCTCCACCCAGGGCTGCGGCCACGAAGGAAGACACCAGTGCTTGCTCCAGTTCTACAATTGGTTATACTGACAGTATCAAGCAGTCTGAACCATCTGAACCTGATTCAGTAGCCAACTTGGTTTCATCCTGCAACTGCTCAACCCCTGAAGCCGCCATACAAAAGCATGACATTACAGATTTGCCAACCTCAGAGAACCTCGACACCACCACCGATTTGAATAGTATGGCTAGTAATGATGATATTAGTCTAAGCTCAGCCTTGGACCCATCTTTTGATACAACTGAGCAAGAGCTAGTTTGCAATGATGATGTTCCGTGCAGTAAGATGGGGCAGAGTACTCCAGCGGTCAATGAACAGAGTGATGAGGATAAGTTCACAGTTCAAGAGCTGCTCTCATCAGCACCATGTATTACTCCCTTTGATTCAACAGAAAAAAACATTGCACTAGATGAAGGATCCACTTCTATCCACCAGTCATCGGAGAAATCACCAGCTCCTCATGTGAGCCCTCCAGTTGAGGACGTTATACATGTCATAAGGCACAGCAGTTTCCGCATCAGTGGTGAGCAGGCGGTAACAGGGAATGCTGAAATGGGAGTCCAAAGCACATATGTTGATGAGCTAGGTGACGTGGTCAAAGAAGAAGTGGATGTAAGAAGCATCACACCGAGCCTTATGCCTTCCGGAGTTGTTGGTTCTGCCGTTGCCAAGCCCAACATTTCAGAAGCTAATACCATCAGCCCGAAACTGGCCAATTCAGATGTGGTAAAATTGCCCGCTATCCCAGAAGTAAATTCTACTTCTCCTGAGACCAACATTAGGTTCAAGGAGGAGGCAGCCTCAACAAAGGAAATACTGGACGTCAAGTCCTTCAGGCAACGATCCGAGGCCCTTGAAGGGCTCCTGGAGCTTTCTGCTGATCTACTGGAAAACAATAGGTTGGAGGAGCTCGCAGTTGTTCTGAAGCCGTTTGGAAAGGCCAAGGTGTCTCCGAGAGAAACGGCCATCTGGTTGGCCAGAAGTTTTCAAGGGATGATGAATGATGAAGCGAGTCGCAGCTCGACGTGAGTGCTCGCACCATTGACCATTTCCTTTTCTTTTTGTGCTCCGAATCTCCAAAGTTGTAAAGCTTGACCACCTCACGCCCCCTCATATCGTGTGATGTATTAGTCTTATGTTTGAATATCAGTGGATTTCCACTTCCATACGGTACATCCTGTAAATATCCCAGACTTGTAAACAGAAATAAAGACATGTCAAAGATGATGTATAAAACGAAATAATAAAGTTATTGAATGGCCACTTTGATCTAGTTATATATATGTGTGTGTGTCTGTTTACCAAACTTACCCAAATTCGAGATAACGTGCTTGTGGTTGCTGTCGGTATAATCTGTTCGCCGACAGCTGTTGGCATCCCATGCATAAGCATTCTCAGTTGCACATTTACAATAACCAACTGTCCAGCCAGCAAGTTGTAGCATTGGACGGATTTATCTGCAGGCAGACAGCCGCGTCCCATGCTCTTATTTCCAAGACCGAACTGATGCTCATATTGATGTTGTGACTTCTCACAGCTCCATTTGATTTGCTCATAATGGTTGTCCTTCGACATGTACTTGGACAATTGCACTCTCTATCCTTGGCTGCATTCAGTCTCTGTTATTTCCACCTTGTGATCTGCTCGTACTCTCCTGCCGCCGGCATTTCTTAAGCATCCATCTCTTGTCGTCGCATACAATAACATGTCTGTAGTGCAGCTACGAGCCTTGAGGGTCCCGTCAGAATCTTTGCCACCACATGTCACAATAGCATTGTATCTGCCCAAGAACAACCTCGTCCGCTAGCTATATCTATCAGCTCCTCGTGTAGTCGTGTCACGTCACCTCGTGCCCCGTCTGATCAATTGATCATGATGAAGCAACCACAGCAAGCCCAAGAACAAGACATCCACGTCGACGCCGGCGACGCGCCCGGCTCCGACGCTCCTCCTCTTCCCCCGCACCACCGCCGCCATGTGAGCCCGCTTCGCGTCTTGGTCATAGCCTTCGTCGCCGTCTGCGCGCTCGTCGGCGTCATCGCGCTCCTGGTCTGGCTCATCTACCGCCCCAGCACCATCCAGGTGTCCGTCGACGCCGCGACGCTGTCCCGGTTCGTCGCGAACTCGACGGCGGCGCTGTCGTTCAACCTCACCGCCGGCCTCACCATCACGAACCCCAACAGGCGGGTGGCCGTCTACTACGACCTGCTGCGCGCCGAGGGGATCTACAAGGGCGAGCGCTTCGACCGGGTCGCCCTGCCGATCTCGTTCCAGGGCGCGAAGCGCGTCGACGCGGTGCGGGCCGTGCTCGCGGGGACATCATCGGCCGGCGGCGACGGTGGTCAGACGCCGGCGGTGTTCTACCCGGTGGACCTGTGGCTCGACGGCGTGGTGCGGTACAGGTACGGCGGGGTGATGACGACGCCCAGCACGCTGTCCGTGAAGTGCCCGCTGGTGCTGCAGCTCCTGGTCGCCTCGGGCTTGGTCGAGTGTACCGTGAACTTGTGATCGGCTTTTTTTTTTGCGAAACACACTCTTCTGAGCCCCTAGATTCGCCGAAGGATGAGATCTTGCCTATGCAGTAGGATGAACAGGAAAGTTCTCCTCCATTGAGACCCCACCGCCGTGGAAGACTACTACTTTTTCTTAAAAAAAAAAGAGGATCGGCTCGTGAACCTAGTTTTGCTGCCTTCTCGTCGATCTTGATGTCCTTGTTCTCTAGAAAAAGACAATTGGGCAATTGGCACGACCGCTGACCGCTAAGCGCTAAGGCTCGTGAACCTAGTCTTCCTGTGCCGGTGAATTTGTTCGGCCATGGACGCAACGCGAGGGACTTTGTGCATATGGGCCCTGCATACAAGTTTTCTTTTTGACAGACAAAAATTGTGGACACTTTTTTTTCTATAAAAGGGATTTTGTTGAACACACTGGTCACATCAAGACGATACCACAGTAAAGAGTTTGAATATCCAGCCTAACAAAGTAAAAAGCAACAAGATCAAGCTTGACAAAAAGAAAAGAGTAAAACGCAGGTTTAGTACACCAACTTGCCCCGAATGTGCGTTTTGGTCACCAAGTTGCAAAAAGTGAAAAGTAGGTCACCAAGTTGCCACAAGTGAGCGTTTTGGTCACTCTGTGACGTGGCAGACCAGTTTTTTTTTGCAAATCCCCCCTAAAGTTTTATTTATTCCAATTGTTAGGTCCTTTTCAACTTTTTTTTTTGCCTTTTTAGGGGAGATTTGTAAAAAAAAACTTTAGGGGGATTTGCAAAAAACCGGTCTGCCACGTCACGGAGTGACCAAAACGCTCAGGTGTGGCAACTTGGTGACCTACTTTTCACTTTTTGCAACTTGGTGACTAAAACGCACATTTGGGACAAGTTGGTGTACTAAACCTGCGTTTTACTCAAAAGAAAACAACCAAGGTTGTTGGAGGACCGATCTAAAGATTCTCAAAAAAAAAAAAAGACTACACGGCCATGGCGCCATCCATACGGGAAAAGCGCCATCCATACGGGATAAACATTTTCTTGGCTGCTCACTTCAGCTCGGTAGATGTAACCTTAAAAAACTCCTTGTGCTCTGCGTCCGGCTGTGCGTTCGGTTAAAATGGTTATTTCGGTTCGGTTTATACGGTTATACGGTTTTGATACTTCGGTAAATTCGGTTTTATACGAAAATACGGTTAGGTTTCGGTAATAACCATTTGATTTCGGTTCGGTTTCGGTAATAACCAAACTAACCAAAGTTGACGCGAATTTTTGAACGTCACCTAACTTTTATGATTATCTATCGCAGTTTTGTATTTGCTTAAACAAGAATGAACGTGTTGGAAGAGAAAGAAACAAAAAAGAGTGAAATTTTGGCCAATAAAAAATTTCAGAGGCCATGGGGATTTGAACTCACGACCTATGAACACTCGGCTAAGCAAATGGACGTGCTAACCAGCAGGTTTCTGGAGTTTCCAAGTTCAATAAGCACTACAGAGCCTATATTTAATGTCGACGTGATCCCGTACTGGGCGAAGCACGATTCCTTGTTGGGCTGGACCATTCGGTTAATTTTGGTTTAACCGAAACATTTCGGTTTAAAACCGAATTAACCATGTCCCTTACGGTTAGCTTTTTGCTAACCTAAACCTAACCGTAAAACTGAAAAAACCACAAACTCGGTTGCGGTTAGGTTTTTTTTGGTTCGGTTTTCGGTTTCGGTTCGGTTATGCACAGCCGGAGCTCTGCGCCATTGATGAAGCACATACGAAGCCAATGCATACGTGACCAAATAACCTGCAGTGAAAAAGAAATGTTTCTTTCGTCAAACACCATATCATTCCTACATAGCCATATAGGCATATAGGCATATAGCCCAACACAGTGCGTACACTTCCACCATGATAGCACATATTTTGCATCCGTACCATTGTAGCCAAATATCAAACATACACTCCAAGGCAGATACGAATATGAAGCCAATTGGTTAATCGACCACACAAGCGAACTTATACTCGAAGAAGAGATGCTTGATTGGTTTATCTTGGGGACAAAACGCATTTTACTTCCTTGTAAAATTGCGCTTGGTAAATATTATATCTAGTGAAAATCACCTCCCTATGAAGATACAAAAGGAAATTCTTATTCTTAAGAGGAATCAATGAACTCCATGATTTCTTATTGTTCATCAAAATGTCAGAATGAACCATCACAAGAAACAAAGAGTATGCCAAAACTTCCAATTCTGGTGTAAGCACCAGAAGAACTCATCTATTCCTTGTGCTAAACCAGCAAGATGAGACATTTGGCGAGGCCCCATGACATTTCTGTTGTGGATACCTATTCCTCAGAATAGCAAGAAGATTAGGATATTGCACCCTAAAAGGCTTCATTTCCCTCCGATGTGACTTCAATTTTTAAGTGAGAAAAACTCGAATTATAAGTCTTACTTTACCTTCATTAATTTGAGCCAATAGTAAGAGTTAGAAGGTTTTCCACTAAACCTGCTAAAGTTTTTTGATGCCAATGTATTTATTCCATAGAATTTTTTGCCACACATCATCCTCAATAAGACTGTTGAATAACCATGCATTTACTAAGAAGGGATATATATTTTGCCTCGAGATTTTGAATTCCTAAGGCTCCTATATACTCCCTCCATCCCAAAATATAAGGCGCCATTTAATTTCACTGGTCAACAACGTACAACTTTGACCATAATTTGTACTCATAATATGTCCTTAAAATTATTATTTAGATATATCAAATGAAAGAGTTCTGCAAGACGAATCCAATGGTATCGTTTGTACATTCTCAGTCTATATATTTTATTATATATTGGTGGTCAAAGTTGATCATCAAAGACCAGCATAAAAATAGCGTGTCTTGTATTTTGAAACGGAGGCAGTAATAATTAAGGATGGCAATGGGTAGGATATGGGGTGGGTAGAGCAATACCATACCCATACCCGTGTAGTCAACATGTGAAAAAATTTACCCATGCCCATATCCATGGGTATGAAACTTTACTCGTACCCATACCTGACGAGTACCCATACCTTGGGTACCCAATGGGTAGATTAAATAGTACACAAGTTATTTATGATTTTACATTCACCAATAGCACATTTCAAAAATGAAAATCATTTATATCAACTCAATGAGTACATGACAATTATCTCTATGCACATTAACAATTGATGATAATTTTTACATAGGTCCATGAGCTCGCGAGAATGAATGTTAGATCTCTATGGGTAACTTCTACATTTTAAATTTCAAAAAAAAAAAGTTCTACATTTTAGTACAAACGGGTAGGGTATGGGTATAACCACTGGTACAAGGCTATACCCGTGCCCTACCCACGAACTTAGCGGGTAGGGTACGGGTACTACCCATGGGTATAAAATTGTGTCCATACCCTACCCATGCGGGTACGGTACCCGCGGTTACCCGTACCCTTGGGTAAAATTGCCATCCTTAATAATAATGTCGGCCCTATCTACCTAAATAGTACTTCTTCTTTTTTTTGCTGTCGCTCTACAATAAAAATATGGACCTATAATATTCAAGCCCGTGCAACACACCTTTTGGGATTTGGAAGGAAATCACCGTATATAAAAAAAACTATATTGCTGTATAAACAGTCACTCTTCTTTTAAAATATCAATGAAATGTATCGTAAGTCGTAACTGCTTGTAAAGAATTTAGTGGAAGTTGGGGTGGCCCTATACTTGACAAAACGGTGCCACCTTATTTATTCATCTGGACACAATATGAGTGTGTGAAATATATCTCATTATTATTTTATCTGGTTCGATGCCCTATGGTATTTATAAAAAAATCCAATACGCAAAGTAAATAAAAACAGAGGGAGTACCATTTTTACGTCTCCCATCATTAAATAGTGCCACGCCATTTTTTTAACTTGGCAATGCATCATTAACTAGTTGAGGTGGAATACTGTGAGAGGCCTCAAGCCCTTTGTTATGTCGCCATCTTTGACTTCTTGCATGGTCCGCGCCACAAACTCGATTACGATTAGCAGCAGCGCGGAGCGGAGAAATTAGAATAAAAAAAATCCTACAACAATCTATTTCGACCATATCGGGGATCCACTACACTGAAGTTTTCACAAGCGTCAATCATCCGAGAAGAGAATAAAGGAGGCAAATATGCTTGAAATTGTTTCTTTTTTCGAATGAGAAAGCCTTTTAGTCTCCTGGATACGTTAATACACATTCGAGTGGTTGCAGCTAGCAAGCCGCCTCTGACTTTGAAATGAACAAGTTTGGTCACGCTCTCGCAGCTCGTGGAAATATGCAAGTGGAACGGCATTGTGGCATCAACTGAAGCGCACTGCTCTCTCTCATGCACTGAACATTTCAGCGAATGAAGGCATCGTCGAATCGTGAGCAAATCTCGTTATTGGCCGCCAAATAAGTGGAAGCTGCTCTCAAAACATGGATAAGCTCGGAATACTCGGCACTCATTCTTGGCCGGTCAACTTGCGACGGCGGAGCAGACGCCGCAATCACGATTGATTCAGCTATATATACACCTAATCCCAATTGAGTTGTCACCGGCAAGAGATCAAAGATGGCGAGCAAACGGTTTGCGGCAGTGCTGTTGCTCACCGTGTTGTCACTTGCAGGACTGGCCGCCGGAGCGCGCGCCGGTGGCATCGCGATCTACTGGGGCCAGAATGGCAACGAGGGCACGCTGGCGCAGACGTGCGCGTCTGGCAACTACAAGTTCGTCAACGTGGCCTTCCTCTGCACCTTCGGCAAGGGCCAGACGCCGCTGCTGAATCTGGCCGGCCACTGCGACCCGGCCTCCAACGGCTGCACCTTCGTGGGCGCCGACGTCAAGTCCTGCCAGAGCCTCGGCATCATGGTCTTCCTCTCCATCGGCGGCGGCGTCGGCAGCTACGGCCTCTCTTCCTGCGCCGACGCCAAGCTTGTCGCAAAGTACCTCTGGGACAACTACCTAGGCGGCACGTCGACGTCGAGGCCCCTCGGCGACGCCGTCCTCGACGGCGTCGACTTCGACATCGAGAGCGGCAACAGCGCGCACTGGGACATCCTAGCCAGGTACCTCAAGGCGTACTCGCGACGGGGGCGCGAGCACAAGCCGGTGTACCTTGCGGCGGCACCGCAGTGCCCGTTCCCCGACGCGTCGCTCGGCGCCGCGCTCAACACCGGCCTGTTCGACTACGTGTGGGTGCAGTTCTATAACAACCCTCCATGCCAGTACACCACGGGCGGCGGGACGAGCAACCTGGCGAGCGCCTGGGAACAGTGGACGCGGATACCGGCGGGGCAGGTCTTCCTTGGGCTACCGGCGGCGCCCGAGGCCGCCGGCAGCGGTTTCGTGGAGGCGACCGACCTGGTATCGCAGGTTCTTCCGGTAGTAAAGAAGTCAAAGAAGTACGGTGGGATCATGCTGTGGTCGAGGTTCTACGACTTGGAGACGGGGTACACCGACAAGGTAAAGGCCAGCGTCTGAGCTAATCTCAAGTGCTAAAGGTTACACTACGACATGATTTTACAACTCACGTTGCTAAACTGTACTTTTCAATAAAAAACACATAGAAGCACAGAGAGTCACAAATCGCCCCATTTCGTTTTTTTTTTTGCGAAAAGGCCGGCTGTCAGGTACTAGAGTGGTATGGAATAGAGTATATGTTGGTAGTTGAGTGTATATTGGGTATTACACCTTTAGTGGCATCTAGTAGTTGGCTATGTCTTTATAAGCCACCATTGTATCCTGTGATTGCAACCAAGAAATGAAACCCTAGTTCTTATCTTTATTTTCCTGCAATTTACCTTTTATTAGTTCTTCAATTTACCAGTTTTATCTACCGATTATCCCCAAACCTCTGTTCTTCCTAATCCAATCCCGTCAGGATCCAATCCATCGGGGTCCTCAGGGGCGGAGCCAGGATTTGAGCATGAGGGGGGCGAACTTTTTTTTCCTTCATATATATGCTTTGCATTTGAAAGAGAGATACGTAATGTTAGTTTGGAAGGGTCTGTAGGTCCAGCAAACTTATCTTAACTATTCTGTAGTTCTGAAAAAATGTTTGTCCTCGATGTATTAATATATATATGCTTTCACATCAATTTGTTCTCAATGTAAACTATTTTGTAGTTCCGAGAAACTTAGTATCCCATCTAAAAAAACTTAATCTCTATCGACCTATAAAAAATATTGGAAAAGAATTGATCTACGATTAATCCTTTGCGTCATGCAATTCCACGTTAGGAGACAAGGCATAGGTCCTAGTATGTAGTTTGTTGCGGATCTCCTAATTATTCCCTCCGTTTTTTAATATAAGATGTTTAGGTGTTGTACATGTTGTCTAGATACATACTTAAGTGAGTAAACATGTATACTAATACATGTCTACATACATGTGTGTACATGTGTATGTGGACAAATGCTAAAACATCTTATATTAAAAAATGGAGGAAGTAGTAGTTAAACCAACTGTAATATATATTGTATAAAAAACTGTAATATACATAATGCATCCATTCGAGGCCCGAATGCTCAAATCCTGGCTCACGTAATGGGCTGTTGTACACCTGTTGGGCTTTGTCTCACGTAGCTGAGAGAGCCGCGCTTCTGTTTCTTTGCCTAATGGCCGAAAACTAATCGCGCTTACCTGTTCTTATACCATACCAGTACAAGTACTATATACGATTTTTGTTGAGGGGGCAGAAGGTTAGGGGGGGGGGTCGGACCCCTGCTAGCACCCCCCTGGATCCGCCCCTGGGGGTCCTGACACCGGCCAATCTATTGATAATCAACAAAGGTATAACAAACACTGATGTGAGCCGAAGACGCGCCGCCGTTCTCACCCTTCCCTCACCGGAGTCGGGTAAAGGTTGTCGTAGTATAGTTTGTTATAGTAGACAGACGGGAAGTCATCGTGCTAAGGTCCCGAGGGAGCAGCGCAACAGAGCAGTAACCATCGCCAATGATAATAACCGTAAATCGAAAGAGTGCGACCTGCAACCACACAGACGAGAACGAAAACAGACTGAATCCCAGTAGATCCGCTGGACCTATACCTCCACCGCCCTCCGATGGCACTATGCGCACCACCGGAACGAGGATAGAACGGGAGGACCTTACTGTGACTTCAAGATGTAGCCACCGCCTTACCATCTCGAAGAAGACACTGAAAAAATCTAAACAAAGGATGGAAACCCTCCCATCGGCGAGAGGCCGTGATTCGCCACGCCTCCGAGGCTCTAGGGTAACCGGAGACGGAGCGGACCGGCAGCGTCACCGGCGAGGGGGAGGGAGCCCTAGATGGGTTATAGGACCACCTCATGATCGCCTCCTCTCCTGCCTCCCGTACGTACCGTTTCGTTCAGGTTAAATCGCCCCATTTCGTTTACTCTGCATATTTACGATTCAGGACACAGAGACGCAGTAAAACTCTCACGCACAAAAAGGAAAAATACCTAGTCATGTATGACAAATAGAGCCTAACAGGGTGGAGGGCCAAGATCCCAAGACTAAACCGTCACCATGTTGGCTGATATCCTTGGGCACCTGCTCCAACCGCGTACACACAACTGTAAATGTTCCTCTTATCGAATAAGACCATGATATTCTAAACTTATGATCAATTTCATATAACAAGACTGACAAATATATTAGCAATACTATAAGGCCGAAAGTGCATTTGGAGGAGCCACGAAGCTTGGTATTCTAAAAATTCGAAATATGCATTTTATGTTTCTAAAAATTTGAAACAAAAATTTTAGCTGTTGTTAATGTCGAGGTCTATCTGTGTGCAAAATCTCAATGCAAAACTCGTATTATTTTAGACTACACAAAAATGACAAATCTGATAAAGTTTCAAGTTGTGCAAAATGTGTATTGTTCACATATCTTGATCCGCTCATTTGTCGTTTTTACCAGCCTAAAATATAACAATTTTTCAAGGGTGATGAGCCGCGGATACTCCTGTTATGGAATGCAAAGAGTATTTTTTGAGCATATTTGAAACAGGATATCAAAAGAATTTTTAGGAAGAAAATACATAAAAATACGTAGGGTGAATGGGCCGGCTTTATATAGGGACCTTTAATTGGACAATGGCATGCGGAAGCAGTGTCGGACGTAAGGAACTGCGGCTTGGGCCGAATCAATCTGGCCTAAGTACATCTCCGAAGGGGAAACACGTAAAGAGCATTTACGCTGGACTCGTACGTACAGATACAAGTTGTACAGCGTATACTCTATGAAAATTAATCGAAAATTTGAAAGAAAGGGATATAAGAGAGAAAAGAATATGTTGAGAGTGGGATTCGAACCCACGCCCTTTCGGAACAGACCCTCGATCTGCCGCCTTAGACCAGCTCGGCCATCTCAACATTTATTAACAGCAATATAATGGGTCCTATAAAAATTTAATTATGAGTATTACAGTCCGGACGTGACAAAAATTGGTAACGTGCTCAGGGATATTCGCTAACACGGCATTGATCGTCCGATACTCCGATGCATCCTCCAATAGTCCATTGACGCTCATCGCTGTTAATATACTAGTGTTTGTTCATTGTGAGCCTTTAGTATAATCGATACACACAACTCCAATAATTGGCACCAAATGTTTCTCAGTTTTTTTTTTTAACAGTTGGTGTCAAACACAGCACCCAAGCGTTGGCACCAAACATTTCTCAACTGTTTTTTTTAGCTCAGAGTGGTCGTTTCCACTGCTCGAATAGATAGAAGAGGTGACCCAGTTTATAAGGGAAACCGGATCTAAAAACCATACAAATACCTTGTTTATGAGAAAAACAGGGTCAAAAAACCGCACAAGCGAGGGGACCGTCGCCCACACGACGCAAGCCCACCGGACGCCACAAAACACACCACCAAACCCCGGGGCCGCCACCCCGACGTACACCACTCGACACCAAAGCACACGAGCCACAACGCCGCACGACCCAGTCGTCTCGTAGCCCTTGCTACCCTCGCTAAAGACGACCGCCCGCAACCCTCAAACGTCGCGCCAAATCCGGGGCCGCCGCCCCGGCATAGCAACCAGATCAAACTCCGCATTGCCCGGAGCCGAACCAGCCGGGTCGACACACCTGCCGCCCTCGCAGCACCAAGTCGTCACCCAAACCTCGCTAGGTGAAGGCCCTACCCCATAGGACCGTCGCTGTAGAGGGGACCGAGGCCGCCGCCTCGACGTACCACCACTGTCCGGGGTCGCCACCCCGGCATCCGCCTCCCCCGACCACACAGCCATCCCGCCCAACCGCTGCGAAACCGACGTACCGCGAGGGCCAAGAGCTCCAAAGGCGACGCCTCCAAGAAGGAAAAGACGTGTTCGTCAACGTCGCCCGCCCGCGTCGGTTAAGATCAGAGCTCCACGATGACGCAAACAAGATGGGGAGCGACGCCCGGAGACGCCGTCGTCATCGGCATCGACCGGAGTCAATGCAAGGATTTCGCCCAGAGCTTGATCTCTGCCCGCGAAGTGGCGGGAGCAGCGAGGTGAGCAAAGGGACGTCGTGGCTCCTACCGTCGCACGCCAGAGCCCAACCGTGGCACCTCCTGCCACGGCGGTTGCCACCGCACCGTCTTCCAAGACCTGGGGCCGCCGCCACCAGCCTCCAAACGATGCGCCGCCGTGCAGCCGCCCGCGGAGGCGGATCCGCGTCGCCGCCTTGCGCCATCTTCAGCGCCCCCCGCCGCCAGCTCGCGCCCGCCAGCACACGCCGCGCCTGCGTGGCTGGACCTTGAGCCAGGCTCGGAGGAAAACAGCGCCCCACTGAAAGGACAATGATGTCGCCTAGAGGGGGTGAATAGGCGATTAAAACTTTTCCGGTTTAGTCTTGATAATTGCGGAATAAAACTAGGTGTTTAAATTAACAAGCCAACAACCTAAATATACTAGGCTCACCTATGTGCACCAATAACTTATGCTAAGCAAGACAAGCAACAAGGTGATAGCAATAGAATACTTCAAGCACGAAGTCTATCACAATGTATAACGCATAAGTAAAGAGCTCGGGTATAGAAATAAGCGAGGCACGCGGAGACGAGGATGTATTCCCGAGTTCCTCCTTTTTAGGGGAGTACGTCTCGTTGGAGATGTGTGAACCAACACAATGGTTCAACAACCACAAAGGTTTCATCTTCTTCTCCGATGAACCGCACCACAAAGGTTTGGTTCACCTTCCACTATCGGAATCCTTCAAGGCAGAAATCCGGAGCCTTTCAACAACGATCCGGTGCATAACCCACAACAGGATTGGGGGCTCCCGAACAGGTACAAGTGACCACCAAGGGTCTCAACCACCACACGGGCGTCTAGGGTCCAAAGACCCAAGAGTAACAAGTTCACAAGCTTTCAACTTCCACGAATCCTCGTGGAGATCACAAACCGATGTAACAAAGCAATGGCAAGAGCACAAGTGCTCAAATCCTTCACTCTCAATCCCACCACAAGCAACTAATGCTTATGGGGGGAGAAAAGAGGAAGAACAAAGAAGAGAACCACACAATAATTTCAAGATCAAGATCTACTAGGTTCCTCTCACTTAGAGGAGGAATGGATTGGTGGAAATATAGATCTAGATCTCCTCTCACTTTTCCTCAAAGATATGCAAGAATCATGGGAATGATTGAGAGTAAGGCAAGCTTTTCCAAATATCAACAATGGAAGAGAGAGGGGAAAAACGAGCTCAAAAGGTTGGGGAACCGTTGGGGAAGAAAGCCCCTTAAATAGGTCCCCTAAAAAGGTGACCGTTGAAGGGGTACGGGAGCCTGGCCTGTGGGCCGGCCTAGGCTGGCCTGGGGGCTAGCCACCCAGCAGAGCCGGCCGGCCTGGGAGCCGGCCTAGGCTGGCCACCCAGAAACCAAAATTGTAACACCCACAACTTTTTCATCCGGATTTCGATTTCGATGATCTTGGGCTTGTTGAAATCGTAATGAAGAGCCCTTCAAGATCATGCAGAGAAACATCATAGTCTAACAATGGAGGATAAAACCAAATGGGAAAGGTTAGACCTCTCGATAAAAGAACAACTGATAAAACCTCCAAACTAAAACCGCAATATGTTTCTCATCCGGACTCCGTTTTCTATGATCTTGGGCTTGTTAGAAGATACTCACAAGCTCTACAAGATTATGCATATACACACCATAGTCCATCATGTGAGGAGGAAACCACAAGTAGAGAGTTTGACCTCTCTTAGAAAAGACAAACCGGTAAAACCTCGAACATCAAAAACACCCCAAGATATTCAAATGAAATCCTTTTTGATGAACTAGAGTTTGGTATGGAGATGAACACAAGCTCTAAATTCTCACATGGATAAAAGCCAAATAAGAACCAAGAAAGATGAAATGCCAAAAATGCAAAGGTTTGAGATCTTCACAAAGATGCGATCAAGTTACTCACTTGAGAGCCCCTCTTGATAGTACGCCGTTTATCCTATAACCTGGTCTCCCACTAACACCACGAGACCGGTAAAATAGAAACCATATCAAGATCATACTTTTTTCTTGCGCATTCCACTTGAGTTAGATAATGACGATCTTGATCTCTTCAAGTGGACCAACTTTCTTGATTGCGCTTTGCTTGGTGAAGACTTGCATAACGCCCCCCCCCCATGCACCAAGATGGGCGTGCCTCTCGTAGGAACATCTTCACTTGACCATTATCTCCAAATGGGTTGCAAGCTTCAAGCATATAATATCTTCTAGATGTCCATCTTGAACTTGCACATCACAACCTTGATGACGATCACCACTTGACGTCATCCTCCATGAGCTATAAGAAATCTTCCTTTTGATGCAAGCCCATGGAGAGATACCTAACCCCAACAAAGGAATGCCACACACACATAATGGGTTAGTTCACAAAGCTATATGGAAAATTTCTTACCATATCATTGGATCACATGATCCCACATGGTATATCATTTAGCTTTGTGTGTTGATCAACTTGAAACCACTCTTTGCACTTAGTCTTGATCAACCTTGTATCTTTTCATCTTCTTGATCATATCAAATATGTTCATCATAATCAATGATCTTGATGGCATACAACCTTGAATCCAACACATGGAGTTCAAGCGATGCCAATGGACAAACCTACAAGAATAACTCAATACAAACATTAGTCCATAAGGATTGTCATTAATTACCAAAACCACGCATGGGGCAACACATGCACTTTCACCCGCCGCCACCATCCTTGGGTGCGAGCGGCTTTGCCGTCGCTTCCTCCGGCGGAGGCGGGTGCGGTGGGTGGAGGGCGGGGCCCTGCGGCGGCGCGACGGCTAGGGTTCCCCCGAGTCGCCAGGCGATGGTGACGCGCGGGGAGGGGGGCTCTGCTACTCGACTTCCGATAGAGAAAGAATGTCCAACTGTTTATGACATCAACTGTTGCCTTTTTTCAAACGTTAACCAAACATAATGAACATTTTGGCGCCTTCACCAACTATTCCTTGTCTATGATGCCCACCCTAAATTTCTCTATCCTCTGAATCCCACTCAACCCGCTTTTGCTCCCGTCGATGGCACCTCCGGCACCTGCCAAAATTTGAGTGAAGCCTCACCGCCCCGCCCTAATACCCGCCATTGTCCCCCTCACTGCTGCTTCTCCGACCGATTCTCGACCCAATACAGCTAGAAATATTTTAGGAACATCTTCACATCGCCGATCCGTGCGCGCACCTCCGCCGCTGCTAGTCCACGCTGCCGCCTCTCCGACCAATTCTCGACCCAATTCAGAAGGAAAATGTTGAGGAACATCTTCACATCGACGATCCGTGCGCGCACCTCCGCCGCTGCTAGTCCATGTTGCCACCCACAGTCGGCGTGGAGCACCTCCACTACTCAACACCACCTGCAAGATATAAAAAAACTTAAAGGCACTGCATGTTGGGAGCTTGTTTATTTTCCACTTATCAAATTCCGGTCTGGCAGTGGCTAGCATATGCATCTCGGCGCCCAGCAATCAGCCGACGGCGGTGACGACAACGACAACCATGATGCGACGACAATCACCGAAAACAAGGGCAAATCCCATGAGAGAACTTGAGAAGGGCAAAGCGAAGGGGCAAAGATGGGTTGGGTCGAGTGGCATCTCCATATTGGACTTAATCTAAACACGGTTATGTGGCTTATGTATGATAGAAAGTACCAAAAATTATTGCTATTTTTTGGCCATTCCGACCGGGTCCCGGTGTGAAAACGCGTCGCACCAACGAGATAGGCGTTATATGGAGGCCGAACTACGATAGCTCTTTATTTCGAAAACTTTCAAAAATCATATTTTAGAGTTTCATAGAAATATTAATAAACATTCTGGATGTAGATAATGTTGTATTCTATCGGCGTGTAAAATCTCAACTAGAAATATGTTGTATTTTGGGCTGTGTAAAAATGAGAAAACCTGAATCTGAAGGTAGTGAACAATGCAAATTTCAACTCAACAAATAATACTTTTTTTTTGTAGTCCAGAATATAAATTATTTTGAGTTGAAAAGTTATCCTTATAATTAGGATGACACCTCTGCCCGAAGGTGTCATGCAGAGGGTTTAATAATTAGAGCTCCGCTGTTTTCTAGATTTGGTCGTTATTTTTAACAGGGACGTCCGAATCGAACTAACGTGTTGTAAATGAAATGCTTGGGGAAAGCGCCAAATTGCTAAACTGTATGCACTTGCAGAGGATAGAGGGAAACCCTAGGAGACCGATGGGAAAAGATTTCGAGGGCGAGGAGCCGTGGATACTCCTGCTATGGAATGCAATGAGTTTTTTTCTTACTAGCATATTTGAAACAGGATATCAGAAGAATATTTAGTATTTAGGAAGAAAAAACATAAAAGGACATACGGCGTGAATGGGCCGGCCTTATATAGGGGATTTTTAATTGGACAATGCCATGCAGAAGCAGTGTCTGACTGTCGGACGGACGGAACTGGGCCTGAGGCCGAATCAATCTGGCCTAATTACATCTCCGAAGGGAAAACGTGCAGAGAGGAGTTACCGCTGGACGCGTACGTACAGGTACAACGTATACTCTATATGAAAATTGATCGAAAATTCGAAAGAAGAGGATAGAGACAAAAGATTATGTTGAGAGTGGGATTCGAACCCACGCCCTTTCGGAACAGACCCTCGATCTGCCGCCTTAGACCAGCTCGGCCATCTCAACATTTATTAACAGCAATATAATGGGTCCTATAAAAATTTAATTATGAATATTACAGTCCGGACGTGACAAAAATTGGTAACGTGCTCAGGGATATTCGCTAACACGGCATTGATCGTCCGATACTCCGATGCATCCTCCAATAGTCCATTGACGCTCATCGCTGTTAATATACTAGTGTTTGTACATTGTGAGCCTTTAGTATAATCGATACACACAACTCCAATAATTGGCACCAAATGTTTCTCAGTTTTTTTTAACAGTTGGTGTCAAACACAGCACCCAAGCGTTGGCACCAAACATTTCTCAACTGTTTTTGACATCAACTGTTGCCTTTTTTCAAACGTTAACCAAACATAGGGAACATTTTGGTGCCTTCACCAATTATTCGTTGTCTATGATGCCCACCCTGAATGTCTCTATCCTCTGAAACCAGCTCAACCCACTTTTTCTCCCGTGGATGGCACCTCTGGCACCTGCCAAAATTTGAGTGAAGCCTCACCACCCTGCCCTAATACCCGCCACTGTCCCCCTCACTGCCACTTCTCTGACTGATTCTCGACCCAATATGGCTAGAATTTTTTTAGGAACATCTTCACATCGCTGATCCGTGCGCGCACCTCCGCCGCTGCTAGTCCACGTTGTCGCTTCTCCGACCGATTCTCGCCCAATTGAGCAGGAAATTGTTGAGGAACATCTTCACATCGCTGATCCGTGCGCTCACCTCCGCCGCTGCTAGTCCATGTTGCCGCCCCACAGTCAGCGTGGAGCACCTCCACGGCTCAACACCAGTTGCAAGATATAAAAAAAACTTAAAGACATTGCATGTTGGGAGCTTGTTTAGTTTCCAGTTATCAAAGTCCGGTCTGGCAGGGGCTAGCATATGCCACCCGGCGCCCTGCAATCAGCCGACGGCGATGACGACAACGACAACTATGATGCGACGACAATCACCAAAAACAAGGGCAAAACCCATGAGAGAACATGAGAAGGGCAATGTGAAGGGGCAAAGATGGGCCGGGTCGAGTGGCAACTTCATATTGGACTTAATCTAAACACGATTATGTGGCTTATGTATGATAGAAAGGACAACAAATTACTGCTATTTTTGGCGATTCCGACCGGGTCCAGGTATGAAAAGGCGTCACACCAACAAGATAGGTGATATGGAGGCCGAACTACGATAGCTCTTTATTTCGAAAACTTTCAAAAATCATTTTTTTTAGTTTCATAGAAATATTAAAAAAACATCCTGGATGTAGATAATGTTGTATTCTACCGGCGTGTAAAATCTCAACTAGAAATATGTTGTATTTTGTTATTTTTGTGTAGCCCAGAATATAAATTATTTTGATTTGAGATTTTACATGTTGGTAGGATGTACTATTAGAGCATCTCCAACAGCGGCTGCAAAAACGCCGCGCGCGCGATATACCGGTCGTTTGCCGCGCGGGGGGCCATTTTGCGTGCTCCAGCGGACGCGCGATAAAATCGCCGCGCGGGATATTCGTCCAGCGCGCTGGAGGAAGCGGTACCTTCTGCGCCAAACCTCCAGCGTGCCGTCCAGCGCGCGGGGAAAAGCTGGCAGCACGCAAATCTCTCCAACCGCCAGATCTGAAAGCTCCCGCCGCTCGCGCCGCCGCCCGCACCTCTTCCCCCATTTTTCTCCGGCGACCCAGCGCTGCCGCCGGCGCTCCCGCCGCTCCTCAGTGCGCCGCCGCTTCTATGGACGCGCGGACTTCGCCGCGGCGTTGATTTGGGCGCCGCCGTCACCGACGCCGCCGAGGCTTCCGCCGTCCCTCGGCAGCGCGTCTTCGCCGCCTCGGCGTCACCCCTCCGCCGCCAACTCGCCGCCACCCCTTCGCCGACCGAGCGCGCAGAAGCTCCACCGAACAGCGCACGGCGGCCGGCTGCACCTCCGCGCTCGCAAGGTGTTTGAGAAAACACTTGCAAGGTATGAATTCGGTGTAAATTTGCTAAACGAATTTTGTGCATTGCTAGTTTGTAGTTTTATAGTAGATTGAATTAAATTTTGTAGATGAGTAAATCATACGATTCTTCCGACGAAGAATTCGATATTCAAGAGGAGGAGGACATTGTAATGCTCCTAGCTATCCATGCTAACAAAAAACCGAAGCATGGTGGTTCAGTTTTCGGTCGTCAGAAATTAAGGAGGGAGAGGATCGAGGCTGACAATAGATTGATGAGACACTATTTTGTGGATCATCCCATATACCCGAGTCATATTTCCGGCGCCGCTTTAGAATGAGCATCGAGTTGTTCAGGCACATTGCGGAGAAATTGGCGAGGCATGACCGGTTTTTTCAGCAGAGGAGGAATGCCGCTGGAGAGGGCCGGCTAGATTTTGGGATCAAGACATGCTTTGGTACATCATGACCGCTTGTGTGATCATGCATAACATGATCATCGAGAATGAGCGGGATCAAGACATGCTTTGGTACATCATGACCGCTTGTGTGATCATGCATAACATGATCATCGAGAATGAGTTGGTGGGTCATCCCGTGCGAGTGCGGAGGAGGGCGGAGAGGGTGGCCCGGTTTGTTGCATCTTATCATGCCATTCGACGCAATGAAACGCATAATGAATTTCAAAAAGATCTAATCGAGGAGTGGTGGGCATGGAATGGGCAACAATGAGTTGGTGAACTATGCATTCTATTGTTGTATGAACTATTTATTGTTGTATGATCTTCTTGGTTGTATGTTGAAGTACAAATCTTGTTTGTGCTTGCCGCGCGCGCTGTGGTTTTTGGGCGTCTGCTGGAGCGCTGCGTTTCGGCGCGCTAAACTATAGCGCTGCTGGAAAAGCAAAACCGGCGCCCCGCGCAAAAACGCCTTTTTGGCGCTGCAAAGAAAATATAGCGCGCCGCGCCGAAACGCGTATGTTGGAGATGCTCTTATCTACATTCAAGATTTGTTCTTTTTTAATTTAAATGTTGCATTTGAATGTTGTTTTTGAATTTAAATAAAGAAAAAGGTACATATAGCTCGGCCTACATTTTGACTTTCCGTCGCACCAACGACGTACACACTCTGCTAGTACAAACATATACGTCACAGTGACTAGTACCAATGACTAGTAAATGAACAAGGAAGATCGGCTTCGAATGAAAGATAGTCACAGTGAGGAAGAACAGATCGGACATCGGAGTCATCCGCAAACTGTATCTTCTGAAGCTTCTGCGAAATTTCTGCTGGTACCCGTCTTACGGCCTTTCTTCACAATCGTCATCACCCCGTGTTCCCCTTCGAGTGTAAGCTAACACGGCCATTCAAAATAGGAAAATGCAAGCAACAAACAGCAGTTTCCCGCGCTGAAAAATCAACACGAAAAAATCAAGTAAAGTCTTGCCCCAAAGCAAACGCGTCAGTAACGCGACCAACTCACCAACGACTTGGAAAAAACGCGCTTCTTGACCGCGTAGCATAGATAAATAGTATCGCTACCCATAAGCCATTGTTCATCTACTCCTACCAGTCACCCATTACGGCATTACCCATAGATCGATCGACTCCTCGAGCAAGAATCAAGGACACGCTTTGGTCCAGCAAATGGCGGCCTACGAGAAGCAGCAGCAGCAGCCTCAGATGAGCGCGCCCTACTACGCCTACCCGGTCCAGCCGCAGCCGGCGTACTACGCTCCTCCGCCACCCCCCGCCCCGCGCCGGAGCGGCTCCGGCTGCTTCATCTGCTTCCTCTTCAAGGTCATCGCCATCACCGTCATCGTGCTCGGCGCCGTCAACATCGTCCTCTGGCTCATCCTCCGCCCGCACGCCGTCAGGGCCACCGCCGTCTCCGCCACGCTCTCCCGCTTCGACCTCGCCGACGGCCCCTCCCGCGGGGGCCTCCTCCAGTACAACCTCACCGTGGACATCCGCGTGCGCAACCCGAACCGCTACCGCATCCACTACGACTACGCCGAGGCGCAGGCGTCCTACGACGGCGAACGGTTCGGGTACGACCCCGTGGATCCCTTCTACCTGGAGAAGAAGAGCGAGCGCACCGTCACGGCCGCGTTCGGCGGCTCGTCGCCGGTGGATGACCGCGACACGGTGCGCACGTACGGGAGGGAGAGGAGCGACGGGTTCTACTTCGTCAAGGTGCGGCTCTACTCCGACCTGGCGTTCAAGGTCAGGGTGTTCAACGCGCGTCGCAAGAGTAAGATCAGCTGCACGCTGCGGCTGCCGGTGCCGAACACGAGCGCGACGCCGGTGACGACGCCGCTGGGGACGAGGTGCGACGTGGACTTCTGATCTGCGCCGATTGCTCTGGCAGGGATGTCAACGTTTTACTTAGACGATTGCTTCCCCTCAACAACAACAAAAAAAACTTGACGATTGCTAGCTTGTCATTTGAGAGCAGGTGGTCGAGCATGCTTTAATTAATAACTGATCAGCGCGTAGTGGATTATTTGGTTTTCATTCGACATGTAAATAAATCGATGTCTCGAGTTCGCTGGTTAATTGTACTCTGGTGCGGTACTGTGGTTGCCTTTCTTAAGAATTAATCAATTTACGAGATTAAAGAGAAGTTTTGATTGACATGGTGTTGACCATCTCTTGTGCTCCCAATCCCTGGCTGTGTGGGGGCTGGATCCAGGCGGGATCTGGTGTGTGTGTGGGCTACATATCCTTGACAATCCCTGGCTGTGTGTGGGCTACATCTTTGATGTTCGGTCCTTGGCCGGGGTTGTGCGGTAGCGTCTTACCCGGTCGGTCGATGCAAATGTGTTTTCTTTCTGACGGCTTGGGGCTATGGTGCCCGGTGGCAAGTCGATGTTGGAAGCTAGGGTGACGGCCCTGAATGGTGAGGCTATGTGGTTGGCTCTATGGCGAGTAGCACGACACCGGTGATGGCACCTTCCCTTGGCTACGTGGGCAGTGAGGGGAGGGGTGACAGGTGATCCTGCTGTCGTCATGGTTTCGGTGTGAGGAAAAACGTGACCAGCAGGGGGAGGAACCCTGCGGTATTTTAATTAAGCAGGAAGTGTGCGACATGGGTAGAACTCGCGCTGCCTGGGAGGCGCGGATTAGCAAAGAAAGCTTCGGCAGATGCGGTGCCTTAGAGTTGCTGTCTTTTCGCAGTTGTTATAGGTAGAGGGAGTTTGTTGCTTTGGGTGTTTTCTTGATTTTGGTGTTGCTCTTTGTGGTTGTGTAGGTTCATCTATGTGGTGTTGTGTTGGTGTTGTTGTTTGTTGTATGGTTTTCGCCCGGTTTCTTCCGCTAATAAACCGGACATCCTCTTCTTAATTAATATATGGGGCAATGCTTTTGCCCCACAGTTTCTAAAAAAAATGGTTTCGGTGTTGGCGGCTCCCTTAACCTAATTTGGAGGCCCCATGCCGGCGGCGGCGACATATGTAAGGTTCTGAGTGAAAGCTCCGCCCTTCGGCGCCGATGACGCTATCACCTGTGGGTGTCGAATCCGTGTTGGGGTGGACCGATGGGCCGTGGCCCACCTGGATTTCTGGGCAAATGTTTGACTACCCATAGTCATCGTTGCTCCTTTCGGTCGTTGTTCAGCCTGATTATTTTGAAGTGTGCCCACCCTCCCGTGTTTTTTTGGGTCCCCCACTGTGTTCTTCGGACTCGATGACCGCGGCGCGTCGCAACGTCACCTGCTACCTTATTTTCCTGGCCATGCAGCTATGCCACGTCATCACTTTTATTTTTATTTTGCTCTCTGTTTTTGTATGTGACGCACATCGTCGTATTAAATCCTGAGACGGTAGCGTGCAGCAGTGATTTTTTATCTGGGCTCATTTCAGCCCATGCAAGTACCGCTCACCTTCCTCTAACCTTCTTCACTTAGGCCTCCTTTAATTTTTTTTTTTTGAAAGGGGCAGGGTCCCGAAGGACCGAGAACTTCCATTAACTCAGAGCAGTGGAGGTACAATACACGAAAAGGATCTCAATAGAAATAAAAATTACAGCCAAGTCCTTGATTTTTTGCACAGAAGACCCTAGATCTAAGTTGACAACGCGATCAGGTCCAGCTCCATCTCCACCTTGCTCGATCCGCATCCGGCCATGGTCAACCACGGCGACACCGGGGACAAGACCACTTGGGTCGTCGCAGCGGGAGCTCACCATGGCGGAGCTGTAGGGCCTCCAATGAAGGAGGTTGAAGAAACCCTCGCGCCAGCCATCTGATGCCAGCAACCAAGGGAGGAGTGGCCGCCCTTCGGCCAGCGAAATCGACGATGAACATACCGTCGATGATGTACTCCGATTTGCCGCATCGTTGCCGAGATAGCAGCTAGTAGCTGCTGTGGAAACGGTCCCCGCCGACGCAGCGCAGAAGCCTCCCCCGAGTGGCTCCGGTCGACATCGATCGAAGAGGATCTCCCCAGCCACAGCTCTCCCTGCCTCCACGACAGCAAGAACAGAGCCAAGAACTTCTAGATCGACCCGCACAGGAGCCAAGAAACTGAGCTTATTGAGGGAATCGCCTTCAGATCCGCTCCTCTGAGTTGCCGCCCACCATGGACGCACACCAAAGAAGAGCTTCTCCAAGCTGCGGCGGCCGCCGGTGAGCAGCCGCAAGCAGCAAAGGGAGAGAGGAGATGGCATATAGCCAAGTCGCCTTAGCGGCACACACCTACTAAGAACCCTAGATCTACTATATACAAGGGTGGCACGACCTCCTACTCCATCTTCACGCCGGCCAGCTAGCTCGCCGGAGCAAAGAAAGGAGAGGGGCGGCTGCGAGGAGCGGGAGTCGACTCTCAAGGCGCAGGGTAGGGGATGGGAGGATTCCGCAGGCCTCCTTTAATTTAATTCATAGGGTAGGATAAGTAAGGGAATAGGTATTGTGCAGGATTGACTTGCCATGTCCGGTGGAATCATATAGGAATAGGAACTTTTAAAGGATTTTTTCCATAAGGTCCAAGCTCATGTTAGATTTCCTGTGAAAATGAACTACAGACTTCCAACAGGAATAGTTCCCACATGAAACAATCCTATAAATCAAACACATCCAAAAGGAAAAAAATCCACAGGAACCAAATCCTTCAAAATTTCTTCGAGAATCCTGTGAATCAAAGGAGGCCTTAATTCCAGAGTGGTGTTTCGCCCATCTCCATCTCCTTGCTGCACATTAACAGAACTACTCCCTCTGTTTCATAATATAAGATGTTTTAGCTTTTTTTCACATTCAAATACACACTTATGTATCTAGACACATTGGAATGTGCATGTCCACATTTTTAGTCCGAATCTAGACAACATGTGTAACACCTAAAACATCTTATATTGTGAAACGGAGGGAGTATTTTCTCCACTTCCCTCTTCCTCTTCCTCTCCTAATTCCAGAAGCTTTCAAGCTCCATCTCATTCGATCGCGTGTTGCTGCAAATTCAATTAGGGGTTTCTCTTATTTACTCATCTGAGTTTGTTCATTATTTTACATGTACAAATTATATCTGATTGTCTGTCGCCATTCAAAATCGATGTTGTGTCGCCGCCACCCTATGTCGGTTGGAAATTTAGCCGCGTTGCCTGCCAGGTTGTTCTCTTTAGCTTTGCCTTTTTACCTACTACGCTCGCTGTGTTCGTCCAGTATTTATCCTCCAGGCAGTGTTGAACAGTATGGATTCCGTGCTCCTGTCACTCTCCAGTATATGGTATTGGGTTGGTTCATAATGGAATAACTTTCTTTCTCCAGATCTAATTTTCATGGTGGAATTTTGCTGTCGGGTTTATTCGTAGTTCCCTAATCTTTTAAGGTGCTCTTGCTCTACAATTCCTTTTGAGTGTTTTTTGAAACAAGCCAAAAGACTTGACATTTTCATTAATTAATTAAGAAGAAGAGAGGTGATCGGTTAATTAGCGGGTAGCCGCCCAAAAAAGGGTAAAACACCCTCAACGACTGTTATGAAATATTAAAATTGTATTGTAAGAAGGCTATTTTAGTTCATAGTATCGCACGATCCGCAGCGGGCTCTCGCGACCAAGGCTGGAGCGGCGCCGCCGGCGTGATCTCCATCCACCGGCCACCTCCGCTACTTCCGCGACCAGATCCGGAGACCTCTTAGCGTCCTCTCTCCATCCCGGTCGAAGCCCGACGCCGCCGTCCCAGGAATCGCAGGGGCCGTGCTCTACTTGCTCCGTTTCCCGGGCTGAGCTGCCGGTTTTCCCCGAGACGATTCAAGTCGCTGCTTCGAGCTTGAAGGTAGAAGATGGGGAGGTAGGTGCTGGTGCTGTCAGGGAGGTGAGCATGGTGCTCTCGCGTCCTCGCCTGCGCCGAGCGGGCGTGCGCCGCCGCCGCCTGGATCTCCACGCTCCGACCTCCACTGTCGTCGCCACGACTAGGTCACCAGCTGTGGCATCGACCCTGCCGGCCCCTGCATCGCCCCGCCTTCCAGCATCCCCGGCCACGGACGCTACCGTGGGGACGAGCTCCCGCGTCGCCGACTCTAGCCCGTCCCGCTCCTCTTGCTCATCCCGGCTATGCTTGTGGAGGCCACCGTGGGTCTGGGCTCTAGGAGGCATGTGTTGTGGTCCTCCCTCGCCGACAAAGATGACGACAGTGAAGAAGAGGAGTTGGCTCCTTTGATGCCGTCGGCTGCCAAAAGCTTGTCCCGAGATGCTCAACAGGCTCAGCCGAGCGTGGCGCGAGAGGCCGACATGGGCGGGGGCTAGCAAGAAGTTCTGCCCCGGCACGGTCCTCGCTGGCCAGCGTCACCGACCATGGCGTTGCCCCCTCGCCCCATACCGGCTTGGCTCTTTGGCAGGTGTTGCGGATGCCTCGCTCATGGGCACCGTGCGGCTGTTTGCAGAGATCCTATTCGGCGTTCCCGTTGCTTGGAGAATGGCCACCGTATGCGTGAGTGTCGCAATCGTTGGCGTCCGCTCAGCTCATTGGCATGCCTTGCTGCGCCACCAGGGTCCGGTGTTGATCGTCGTCATGCTCCAGCTTCATGTGAGGGTCTGAGGAGATCTGCACTCCCGCTAAGGCGCTTTGTCCTGGGTGTTGGGCGTCGGTTGTTTGTTCTCCCACTGGCACGGTAGCTCCGTCCGATGTGGTGTTGCAGTCCGTTATGGTAGCTCAGTCCGAGCAGTTGCAGGTCTGCCTTGCACGGGTTGAGAGCTTTTCGGAGCGGGCGGAGGTTGCTCTATGCAAGTTGTCTCATGTGCCGGCTATGTTGAAGACCATTCCTACACAGTGTCCTGTTGGTGAGGTTGGAGTTACACCGTGTCCTGTTGGTGAGGTTGGAGTTGGCTCCATTGAGGACATGGGAGAGGAGCTCTATGGTTGTTTCTCCCCTCGTGTTGGGAATAGTTCGTCGACGGTGTCCGCCTTGCCCTCTGTTTCGTCTACCGCTAAGAGCGAGGCCAAAGCCGCGGTCGTGGCTCCGGTGATGCAAACCATGCCCGAGCTTCAAGAGGTTCGTGTGAACTCTGCTTTGCGTCTGTCAGTGGAGCATATGGATGTGGACTCGTCATCAAACATGAGCTCGCCTGAGCGATCAGAGGTAGATTTGATGCCCATTCCACCCCCACCGACACATAATGTCGATGTTCTCTTTGCAAAAGAGCTTTGCAGCCTGCTGAGCAGTGTGGAGGTTGCTATTCCTGGATGCGGAAGGGCAATTGCTTGCCTCCTAACGGGGTCAACAATCAAGGGCAAAAACAAGAAGATGGGTGACTCCCCTCAGCCCAGGATCTCGAAGGTGAAGTCACTCAAATGCAAAGCCAAGAAGGGTGGCGCCGTCAGAAAGGCGCCAGTGGCAACTTGATGGACTCATACTTTTTCTTGGATTTCCTGGCTCGTTCTCTCGGTTCGGGTCATTCTATGGCTTTGGTGTTGCCCTTTCCCTTTTGTTGAGGTGTTCTCCGTCAAGAGTTTCGTTGTGTTGTTCAAGTGTGAGGAGTTGCGTTTGTTGTGAGTTGCGAGAGCTTGCCAGGTTGCCAATGCATTTGTGGGGTTTTTTTTATTTGTAGGAGTCCACTTTGAGTTGTTTGTATCGGTTTCGCCTGGTTTTTCGTAAATTAACTAGGCAATTCTCTCCTTCTTAATTAATAGATGAGGCAAAACTTTTGCCTCCGTTTCAAAAAAAAATTTGTATTGTACCTCTTATACCTGTTGAAATATAAATATAATGCATAACCCTTTCCATAAGTTCGGACTTTTGGGATAGATGGCTAGTGCAGAAATTATATATGGTATCACAGTCACGAGGTCTCAAGACCTTGCTCGCGCATTATTAAAAAAAGGAAAAAAAAAGATTCTGCGGCCTGCACCGAACCCACGCTAAGAACTAAAATAGCCTAGACGTTGGGGGGAGTGATGAAATATAAATATAATGCATAACCCTTTCTATAATTTCGGACTTTTGGGATAGATGGCTAGTGCAGAAATTCTATACAAATTGATGCACTAGCCAACTATCTCAAAAGTCCGAACCGATGGAAAGGGTCGTGCACTGTATTATATTTCTGACACTCCCCCTCACGTCCAGGCTATGGACCTTTTTTTTCACAAGCCTAGGACGTTGATTTCGGGTGTCCGCGGATATTTATTTTTAATACTGTGTTAGCTATGATTTGAACTCTAGACCTCTGTCTCTTTCCATAAGTTCAGACTTTTAGAAAGGGTTATGCGTTATATTTATACTAGCAAAGTGCTCGTGCGTTGCTACGGAGCATCACAATTTTGTTTTGATGCCATGTAGCAAAATGTGCATGCCTGGCAACTGATGTAAAATATGTTCCAACTGATTTAATTTTAATTATATTCCTCTTACATATTTTACTATACAACAATCTTTTGAAAATTGAAAGATAAAGACATCACTTACTTTATGAACAATAAACGTTGCGACAGCACCAACGAAATCATGAAAACAATGTTGCAACTAAGTAGGTTTTGACTAACCAGACCTGATTGAACTGATGCGCATCTCGTCGAACTCGTGTCCCGACACGAAGCCTGTAAGACGGGAGGAGATTTCGAAAGGCGATTTCCACTGAAAGACTCGCACAGGTGTCGGGTGAAAACGCAGAGACGGTATGTGAGATGAAGGGTCTGGGGTCTTACGGAGTGTCGTGCACAAGATCCACATAGCATCGTAGCCCGTCGTGCATTGCAAGGAGCGCAAGGAGAAAGAATAGGTCAACGGCCCCTGCGTACTGCAAGACCTCGTTGGTCCGTCCGCCGCGTGTGGAAAGAAGCGCGAGGAGAAATAATAGATCAGCGGCGCCGTCCGTGTCAGCGTGCGCCAGATCTTTCTTGGCTTGTGCACAGAGGTGTTTGCGGGTGAAATGACAAAATAAGAAGGCCAAAAAAACCACGCCACCTTTTTTAGGGTATAAAACGCAAAAACATATTAGTGAAACATTCCTACATTTAATATCAGGCAGTGATAAAATTACTACATATGTATTTTACATATTCTAAAAACATTTATGAATTACCTGAAAGTGCAAACCCCGACTTAAAATGCAACAACGCAAAGATTTCTAGATACGCTTGTGTGCATTCTATATGCTTCGTTGGCTTTTTTTAAATAATACACTAAATTAATTAAATTCCGAAAATAATACGCGTTTTTATTTTTTTTCAAAACTAGGATCCAGTCGGTCGCGGCGAAACCGACAGGACCTAGTCGGTCACGACGAAGCTGATAGGACCCTAATCGGTCACGTCGAAGACGACTAGTGGCGTGTCTCACACATACACGCCACTAGTCGTCTTTACCAGTGGCGTGTATACCTGAGACACGCCACTAGTCGTCTTCGACGTTTAGGGTCCTGTCGGCTTCGTCGTGACCGACTAGGTCATGTTGGTTTCGCCGCGACCGATTGGGTAATATTTTTGAAAAAAAATAAAAACGCGTATTATTTCCGGAATTAAATAACTTTCATGTATTATTTAAAAAAAAATAGCTGCTTTGTTGCATCCAAGCAGCGTGTGAAGCATCAAGTCCAGAATGTAATGACTCTATGGTTATGTGATCGATAAAGTTCAAGTTTCGTTCAAAAAAAATTCCAGAAAAGTAAAAACAAAACGCGCATGTGACGGGACCCATGGGCCATGGCCTGGTCAACTGGATTATTTCGCGTGCGGCAATTCTGGCCAGCCAGCCAGTGTGGAGCCACGGCGGCAATTCTGGATCAGAAGCAACTCCATGTGCACGCGCTGGCCAGCCAGGTCGGACCCGCGGCGGTAATTCTGCAAGAGCGGAAAACACGCGGCGGCGGGGGCACGCGGGCGTCGACACGTAGATCTCGGAGAAGCGGGCGCGGCCGGTGGCAGTTTCGCGCTGGAGGGGACGCGGCAACAGTTCTTCGGGTGCGGGAAGAAGGGTTCAAGGCGTAGTAGATGGGGATGTCGGGTTGGAGAGAGACCAACGATCAAAGCGAGGCAGCATCCGCACCTGGCGGATGGATTTAGCCAGCAAGCTGGGCTACGGCGGTGACTTACGATCCACAGGGTCGGCGGCCACCGAGCATAAAGAACCCCTCTTCATGGCGGCCGGCACTGCTCCGCCTCCTCTTTGTGGCCTTCGTCTCCGGATCCGTCCGCCGCGGGGACGGCCGTCTGCGGCGCAGCGAGGACGGCCATGGCCTCCCGCCACAAAGCTTTGTCGTCGGCTCGGTTTAGCACGGGGATGAGCTCCAGAGAGGGAGCCGCGTAGTACAGAACGGTGCGGACAGTTTTACATTAAAGCGGTGGCAATTCCTGTAATGTGTGGTCGTGTGAAAGATACGGGGCATGAACCCTTTTTTTTACTTACCGATGACAGGGTGGGTAAAATCTCATAACACACAGGGGTAAATTTGGAAATTATAAAAATAGACCATCACCTCCTCAAGCCGTATTATATAGTAGAAATTTCAACGGTACCTAACCTACACGGTTAAGGATTTGTAACTCGGAACCGTAACCTGTCAGTCTTGGAGTCAGATTGCACTACTGCAGTGCTTGCGTCAAAAAGCTCTGCTCCTGGTCGGTCGAGGATCTAGAGTATTTGCCAGATCCCTTTTACCTGGCTGTTATGTTTGTTACACTAGGAGGAAGCTCAACTTAGTTGATCTTGAACTTCTTATTAACCTTTGATTCAGTGGCGGAGCGCTCAGTCAAGCTGAAATTGTATAGTCAAATTCACGTATTTGTATTCTTCTTAATTATATTTTGCTTGATATTTAAGCTTGTATTGTAAAAAAAATTGTGTGCTCAGCTGACTACATAGGTTCCACGTGGCTCCGCCACTACTTTGATTGGCGTCGTTCGCGGCTACGATTGTTGAATTGGCTTTCAGCGTTTCTGCAACCCATGTCTCATAGTAATATTTATGAGTTTCCCCCTAAAAAAAGGAAAAGAAAAGGGCTACGAAAATTTAGACCCAATGGTACCGAATATTACCATAGTAGTAAACTAGAGAGAGCAGTTAAGCTAAGACTTTTGTGATGTCCCAACCAATGGATCGATGGGCAGCCAGTGCCATAGGTTGAATCGATGGGCAGCTAGTGCCATAGGTTTAAGAATAGCCATAGTGAGAAGTATCATATACTAATATCATGCATATGATATCAATCGGGATTAAAGTCGCTCGTATTGGGCCCCACGCTGCGGCTGCCTGCCGCAAACCTTTAGGCCCGATTGGTATCACCAACCGGAACTAAAGCTACTGTCCGACCCGAGACTGATGTCGTGCGGCGTCGTAGCCGTAGAACCGGGACTAATGCTCACATTATTCCCGTCTCCGAACGTGGGCGGGCCTAAATCTCCGAACCGAAACTCTGTTTTCTACTAGTGCTACTTTCATAGTGGATAGTAACATATGACCAACAACCACCATGCGGGACTCGTTTCCGGCCAAATTTCCAGCAATTTCCAACGGACATGCCTGATTCAGAGCGATTCTAGTTGAATTCGGCGGCCCGACGTGAGCTCCGCACACGGCTAGAGCAAGGTTGGCCGGTAGCAACGCTGATCTACCATTGTAGCTACGGCGATAGGCATTTGCAGCAGTGGCAACTGTCGATTGCAGCTGCGGCGCTGTCGGCTTGCAGCTACGACCGTCGGCGGCGTGGCAATGTGTGCAGACGGCGGGTAGCTGTTTTGTTATGGTCTCTTGTCGATTTGGGCAAGACGACATGAAGAATGGCAGGCAAGAGAAAGCTTCTGGTGGAGGCTGGTGGAGTTTGGAGGAGTGGCGCCGGGCGCGAGGTGGCTGAGCGGTGGTGACGATTCATGGCTAGAGACGGTGAGGCCGTGAAGAATGAATTTGGGGATTGAATCTCGGGAGGGAGAGATAAGGGACAACGAGTCAACGACGTGGTCGAAACGGTGGAGCGTGGGCCCAGACGTGAGACGCGTGGCTGCGCTTGAACGCGTGTCACGGCACGGAGGATTACGAGCGTTTTCCAGACAAAGAACGATACCAACAACCGGAGGTTGGAGCGGGGTGTACACGGTCGGTCGATCCATCGATCTCTTCCCACTCCCCAGCGACACGGTGTGACTTATCAAAAAAAGAAAATGCAGCGACACCATATATGTCTGAGCGACGGGGGCCTATAGGCGATTCCCCAACCTGACGAACGCCTGAACCTGTAGGCGACGCGATATCGATCCCCTAATATCTTCCTCTACCTCAATAATATATACTCCTTTTTTTTAATATATGCATATATATATATATACAAATGTATGTAAACATATTTTAGTGTACATATTCACTCATTTTAGTGTGCATGTAGACAATATGTGCAATAGATAAAACTTCTTATATTCATGCACGGAGGGAGTATCTGTTTGACCATTTCAAAAATCATTGTAAGTAATAATCGCAAGTGTATGGGTAGGAGTCTCAACTAGCGGAAGATAATTGTGACTTTATACAATAACATAGATAAACATGTGCATATGCCCTCTTTGGAGATTGAATTAAAGCATGCTCTTTATCTTTTTGCTTGCGCTTTTGGCCACCAGATTGATGGTCCCATGATGACTTCAAATAGGCGAGAACTAAACCGTGTACAGAAATTGATCGAGCTTGAATATCAAAAAGACAATAGACACCTAGGGCGAAGAAGACACAGTGCACGCACCAGGTGAATTCAATTCACGGTACTCCCTCCGTCCTACTTTGTAGGACTCAATTTGCAAATCTCTTTACCCACGGTGATAGTCGATTGGAGCTGAAATCTAGCATGCATTGGCGGGGAGAGGCATCAACCAATAAATGAGAGGGAATTAAATAAAATTGTGCCTAAGACTAGTCACAATGGGGAGTAACATAGAGTAGTAACATCACCATGTTACTACTCTATGTTACTACCTTCACAGTGGGGAGTAACATCATTGTGGTGTCATATAAGATCTTATTTATTGCACTATAGACTCATTTTGTCTTGATAAGTGTGATGTTACGGTAACTAGCTAAGTTACTCTAAACACCTCTCTCCTCATTAACTACATGCCACATAAGCAAAATGGTCTTGAGATGTGTAATGTTACTAGCTAAGTTACTCCCATTGTGACTAGTCTAAGAGGTTAAAGATTTTGAGATAAACTGGTTTTGAGATTGTGCCCTACACTAGGACAGATGGAGTACAATTTTACCGATTGGCCAAGAACGATAACTCGGTGAGAAGACGAACCGGTGAAATGCCGCCTGAGAAGGGAGCAGGAGTTAGGCCCTGATATGTCATTAGTTTAATTTTACTAATAAGATAGGGGCCATTTTATAGTTTTGCACAGAGCCCCAGATTTTGCCGGCACCGTCACGTTGGGTTGTATTCCCTCATGTAGAGCTTGTTGTTGATGTTAAAGAACCCCTCTCCCTTCTCCCATCCGAACACCGCGGCGGTGGTGGGACTCTGGCTGTCGAAGCTCTGTCATATCTCCATCGTGCTCTTCAACGGAAAGCTCATGTACCTAGAGTACTGGTCGCCGCCATTGTCGATACAGCACCAGATACAGCTGCGTTGAGGTGCCATTGTCGATGGTGGAGAGGCGGAGCTGCGTGGAGTTGACGTTGGCCTTGAGGGTGTGGGGCTGGACGACGAGATATAGCACCAGGATCATGACGTCGGGCAGCGATGAGCAGTGTGGAAGGCAACGCATAGGAGGGTGTACGGTTCACAGATGGTCATTTGTTGGAAATATATAGACTTGTCCTAATATATTTTAAATTCCCCTATTTAATCTCCAAGTCCCATGTGTGAGTGCAATATTTAGTTCCACATTCGCGGGTTGAAAAAGAGTGAGACAACCTGATTCTCACTAACTCACTGGATAATGGGGTGAAAACAATAAGATAAAACGACACAGCCTCACGTTCCTCGTTGCATGCGCATGAATGGTCCACCGAAATATGGTCATTGGCCTTGCAGGAGTGTGGCCTCCTTTTGTCGTTTGGATTTTTTGTTTTATTCACCATTAGGTATACGAGTTGTAAAGCTAAATTGTTTAGATCATGGCTGCATCATGGGACTATTTCTTCTTCTATATATGACTTTTTTTTAGATAAAGAGTGTATATTAATATCGCGAAGATATAAATTATACCCAGCCTCTGCAACAACGCAATAATCAAAGCTATTACAGGTGCACACAGCCGAAAGACAATAAGAAGAAGAAATAAAAAAGAAAAGTCCCGCTACAGAGTTACAGTCCTTACAGCAGCCGCACAACCACCACCAACACAACACCTGATGTCCAATTCTTCAAAAGCAACGTCTTCAAGAAGAACAGTACCAGGCACAACCAATTAAGGCCAGACCTTGGGTTTTCACCCTGAAGATAGTTCTCGCTCTTAAAACAATGTCTTCAGCAAGACCACTGTCAGGCACAACTAATTAAGGCCAGACCTTGGATTTTCATCCTGAAAAGTAGGACTCTGGACTTCACGTATGTTGTCACCCGCCACTTATATGCCGCTGCTCCAAGTCATGAAACACCAAGCCAATTCCTCATCAGCACAAGGAATCAAACCACCATTGTCAGTTCTCAGATCTCGCCTTCCATGTCATTCTCCGCCAGCACCATGGAACGAGAAAGCGTGCTCCATGATATTAACAGCCAGCAGAGCTTCGAAGCGCTCCCTCTGAAACCAAACGGTCGGAGAAAAAATACGGGTGCGCACGATCGAATACCATCCGATCCAACAATCTTCAGGCATGAGTCGCCCAGTGGAGTTCGCCGGCGGAGCCTTCCGAAACACGACCGTCCAGCCAGATCGATGGGGATAGTCATCCGGCCGATTGAAACCTTGATGCGAGAAGAACCCTAGGACCGCCGCCGTTATTCAAGCACACCGGGCAGGCCCCCACGCCGCCGGTCGGAGCCGTGAAGGAGGCGGGCGCAGAGCCACCCCAAAATCCAACCCAGACAGCCGGATTAACCAGATCGGACCGAGGTCCGGAGCCTAGGTCTGTCGTCACGCCGTCGGGTGAGACCTCATGGAGAGTCTCGCTTCCGCCGCCAAGTCGCCACCCCGGCTAGAACCACGACCACCCGCCGCCCATCCGGAACCGCTGCCTGCCGCTGACGGAACTGGCCGAGATGCCAGTTCCACGGCCGCCGCCGCTGCCCATCTGGAGCCGCCGAAGGTCGCCACACGACCAGGAGGCCGCCCTGGCCGCCGTGCGCAGCGCCTAGCCCTAGACGCCCCAGTCGCATCTGGGAGCCGCCGCCACGTCCTCCTGCCCTAATCGCCCTTGGCGCTGGGCGCCGCGGCCAAGGCCGGCGGCAACGGCGGCAAGCTTCGCCGGTCGAGAGGTGGGTGTGGGCGGGGCTGGGATGGGTTCCTCCTGGCGGCGTCCTGGGGTGGCGGCGCGAGGAGGTCGAGAGGTTAGGTCGGGTTAGGTCTGCCCTCGTACACATCAGCCACCACAAAACATACACATTTTTTCACCTTTAGATTTTCATCGATGATGATATGCCGGTAACAAGTATGAATCATGAACATGTTGCCATCTTATTATTGGATCCATTATAACTTTCAGGACGCACTTGACCAGGAAAAGACTATAAAGAATCACGACAATGGTTCAATTAATACTCTTAGTTATATAATGTTCTTACCTAATCATACGCTAGAAACAACTATTAAGATATTTGTGGGATCTTAAGTTTTAGAGATCTTTATCATAAATATCGTATACACTACATGATTATGCAATAAGTTGTCAAAAAAGATTCAAGAAGGTTGTTTTGGTTACAAAATACGGTTTAAACTTAATTAACACAACACAAGAGTATATTGATAAATATTTTGGTTAAATATATGTCAAATAAGAAAGATGAAGTTATCCTTTCTAAGAATATGGCGTGCTAAAAAAAGTTCTATAAAAGTACAAAAGTTTAGTATAAATTGTTTTTTATTCGCTCAAGGTCCATTACCGCCAAATATTTGCGGAATGGGATCGTGCGAAATAAATTAATTAGCACAACACAATAGTATTTATTATAAGTAAAAAGAAGGAATGGAAGCAGTACCAAGCCCGTGCTAGTCTGTCTAAAAGCATTGGAGATGTGTGTCTTATTTTCATCTCCATAGAAGATATAGCTAAGTTATTTCATGCTAGTTTCTTGAAATCTACCGAAATATGTAATTGACAGCTATGGCAAAGGATAAAAGGCCAAGATGATAGGGCACCTCAGCCTCCTGGAGATTGGTTTTCAAAATTTAGACATGTGTGTTCTATTCAACTCCATAAAACATATATTTTCTAGTTCTTCTATGCTAATTCATTGAAGCTTATTGACATCTTCAACATATAAATCTTAAGAAGGCAGCCAATTAGTCAGCCAAGTGTCAAGGTATTCACTTTCCTAGGTGGTGGTGGCAGTGAAAAGTCATATGGTAAATACATGTTTCGTCTGAACTTTTGTCGCCTACATTCTCTGTCACTTGATGATAATTTGTTTAAATACAACATGATACGCATGTCAAACTGCATATTTCTGTTCTTCCCTGCATTGACATGTCAATATGGTTTTTACTTGCCATGTTTATTTATGTTTCGTAATGACAATATGTGGACTTCATCAGCACATACAAAGTCTAATTGAAGCAGAATACTACATCCATGTTTACTTTTTCCAATTAATTAATTATTATTTCGATCATCGCCATCACCTGTTTGTGAACTTTTCCTATTTAACCCAAAATATGTTTACATGCTCTACTGTTGAGTGGTGAACTTTATGTTATGCCCCCATTCATGTGCTTTACCTTATTACAACTTGAAATGGGTCATCAGTGGGATAGCAATATCATCCGGTACTTGCTCATGTGATGGTTCAGAGGGACAACTTTTTTCTTCATTATATAACACAATGTCAAGTATATGTCCCGAGTGAGCTCCTCCCCAATGTTTGTGCGGCCACAGTAAGGGTGAGTATAAATTTTTGTGCGGCCACAGCCGCGGAGGGTGATTCAGCAGCGGTGGTCGAGGCACGGGGCCTGCGAGAGAGGCACTAGCGACGGAGGAGCGGCTCACATCCCTTGGAGATGAGGCGGTGCGGGAGGGTGTTGTTGCACGGGCAGATGGTGCGGGACACGAAGGGCATGAAGGCCGAGAGGAGGTGAGCGCTGAGGGGGATCAGAGGCAGGTGGCCACAACGAAGGACTGCATATTAAGGCCCAGCGATAGCGTGTCTGGGGTGAGGAAGAGGGGCAGCTTTGAGGGAAGGTCGTCAAGGAGGCAGGCGGTGGTGGAGGCGGCGATGTGGATGGAAAGGTTGGGGAGGGGGTTGGACGAAGGACAAACGAAACGCTGTGTAGTTGGACGAAAGTGGTGCGAAATGCTGCGAGGCAGAATGCGGAACCAAATTCTTTTTTTAGGCACTCCCTCCATTCCTAAATATAAGATGTTTTAAACCCTCACATGTTGACTAGGTACGGACCCAAACGAGTGAACATACACACTAAAATATATCTAAATATATAGATATATGTGAATGTGGAGAAATGTTAAAACATTTTATTTTTAGGAACGGAGGGAGTAGTAGAAATTATGTTTAAATGTGTGGCAAGAAGATTTGTTAAGAATCCGTGGCAGTGGCGACGAGTCATTCAACTAGTTTTATAGAAGCAAAATGGGCAAAAGTAGTGATGCAGAGTGACCTGCATTGTTGGCGTGACTTACGCGCAGGACACAAGTTTCTGTTGAACTCTGATCAGAATTGGTAAGATGATATGTACTGCGTACTGCTGCATAGCACGGTTGTTCTAAGAAAAGCATAATAACAAGCAACCATCATCGCTTGACCTACTAGCATAATACTAAGCATATGTTCGTCTCGCTATTCCAACACATATATGTAGTAGTCATCACGAATATTAGGCTCGCGTACCAATAAGAGCAACATAAGCAGGTGTCAACCTTTCAGCACGCCGACTGCACGGTTCGGGCGTCTCTTCGATCCGGCGAAGCTGGCGGCGAGCAGAACGCCGGCGTCGTCACCGACGACATACCCTTCTCCGTGCCCTCCTCTATCGTGGACAGGCACCTATTGGGCCTGCCGAACATCTTCTTCCACCTCTCGAGCTCGCCCTCGTCCGGCTCCTGATCATCCGCCTCCTCGCCGCCGCGGGCCGCCCTTCGCCGGCTCCTGTCCAAGGACGTCCTGGCGAACCGGCGCTGGGTGTCGTCCTGGAAACAGACGCCGAACAGGACGAAACGGCCGCCGGACGTGGTGGCCTCGCGGTCAAGCCACCGCCGGCGGACAAGAACGACGACGAGCAGGACGAGCAGCACGACGAAGAGCCCGCCTGTCAGCGCGGCGGCGAGCACCATGCCGGCGTCATCGGCCATTTCTGCCCCCTCTGCTACGGCCTACGCAGAAAGATCGGTGTATCGCTCTTCTCTCGCTTGCGACTGGTCCAAGTGACCGCGAGCGCAACGAAGCAACGGAGGCTGCGCAAGATTGCACTCTAGTCTTCTAGTCTCTAGTCTTTACGATTGCAGAATGTTCAGGCTTGAGATGCGCCAGCCGCCAGGGACCAAGTATTTGCCGGTCTTTCTGCTCCTAAGTTGCCAGCGACAGTGAAAGCGGCAGATTTGTTTTTTTTTTAGCCTCTCCTGAGGATACAAGTTGCAGATTTGTTGAATTGTTCAGCATCTTCGGACACTCGTGTTGTGGTCAATGACACTAGGTGCCTTGCGATGACCGATGACTGTACTACTCCCTTCGTTCACAAAAGGATGACTCAACCTATCTTAAATATGTATGTATCTACACACTAAATCATGTCTACATAAATGCAAATTTGACATAGGTTGAGACATCCTTTTATGAACGGGGGGAGTATATGTTATGCAGTCATCACCACCCAAGGTGACGTTCAGGCGAAATTTAATTGGGCCAAGACTAACGTCTTGCAACGTCTTGCTGGTACGGTTGACTTCAGTTCAACTTACACAGGGTTCGATGAGTTTTGTTGGAATTTATGTCGGAATGGAAAATTCTCGGTACATTCCATGTATAGGGCGTTAGTCAATTCCGATATACCAGTCGACAATAATAAAAAAATATGGCAAATGAAGACTCCGCTTAAACTAAAAGTGTTTACTTGATATCTTCGTAGGGGTGTCATTTTAACAAAAGATAACCTAATTAAGCGAAACTGGCATGGAAGTACAAAGTATGTGTTTTGTCACAATAAAACACTTATTCTTCGAGTGTAGTTTTGCGCGTTCTATTTGCTCATCTATCCAGATAGTTTCTAACTTATATTGCAAATGTATTTGGTAACTGACTACATGGGATTGATAAAAAGTTTAGAACTGTTATTAGGGTGGGAGCGATAGCCGTTATATGGTCGCTATGGCTGTGTAGAAATGACAAGGTTTTCAATGATAAAGATTTTTCTCGTTTGCAGGTACTATACCGGTGTACAAGTATTATCCGTTCGTGATCCATGTTACAACGAGCGGGGAATCGAGACCTCTTTACGGAGGCCTGTGCACGTTTGGAAGAGGTGGCGAGAGATATTTTTATCCGATATGGATGGTCGCTTGATCGCTGGATTGGTACTCCATAGGCATTGGCGTTCGTCATTAGCAATGGCGTTTTACTTATACATGATTGTAATTCGTCTAGTGCTACTATTTGTTTCTTTTCGTTCGGTTGGACTGCGTGCATTGTGATGCAGAGGCCGGGTAATGATTAAATCTTTTAAGTAATGAAGTCTTTTATAAAAAAAAAGCATTCAAGATATTTCCAATATTTTCGTACTTCAGATTATATACCGACGTGAGCAGCTGACTCTTACGTTATTGTCTTTTGCTGCAAATTTCCTCTTCGTGTTGTTCACCTCTGTTCGTATGATACTCTCGAGAACCATGGCCTGTTACCATCAAGCAGCGGGTAGCGCGCAAAAGCATTCAGTTTATATTTTCCCGGAGCGCAATATCAGTAAGGTTGATCATTTCACTATTTCAGTTTATATTTTCCGGGAGCTCAATATCAGTTTTTTTATAAACACCTCAATATCTTTCTTTTTTTTAGGGGAACCTCAATATCATTTTTTTTTAGATTTACCTCAATATCAGTTAGGTTGGTCATTTTGACCCAAGGCTACATACCATCTTGAGCCAGGCCAAACGTCTTGAAAAGAATGTGGATAGGGCCTCCTTGTGGAGCCCTGTTTCTTAAAGCTGATATTGCATTGAAATAGGGCCGGAATATGGGGAGCTCCTAACTGACGCGGGCAATGTATGTCGCCCGAATGGATCTAAAATGGGCTGCACTTGACGCTAGTCTTTCATTATTTTTTATGAAATCTTTTAAATTAGATTCACTTTCTATATAGGAGTATTAAGTTTTTACTAAAAAATATCCTGCATTAAAAAATTATATGTCCAAAATAGATGTTTATACATATGTGGGTACATATTAATATGTATCTATATAAAGATATCATGAGTTGGAAAACTTATTTTTGTACAAATAAATATGTCCATAAAGAGGAAAAATGGTCATAGTATAGAGACTAAAAACCTATTTGGCTTCAGAAAAATGCATGTATTTACATAAATGAAAGAAAATCAACATGAAAACCAGTAGAAACTAGAAAAACGCTGAAACCAGAAGAAAACATCCAAATAAAAAAGACAGAAAACCTAAAATAATTAAGAGGAAGGGAAAACCCCTAAACATAAGCTCGGAAATGTATAATCACCTGAAGCTTGAGTTCTGGGAGTTAAATGAGCATGTGTTTTACCCGTGGACGGTATGCGAAGCTATGATATGGGTCGCATCTCTAGCAGATCCCTCATATAGGGAAACCTTAAAACACGTATAAGGTGCATTATCATTGTGGAGGTCCATTGTGTCGTGAATATAGACACCGGTTCACCGCAGGACTTGGTATGGGGAAGGAAAAGTCTGTCGTATCTTCGTTCAATCGCGGAACCAGGTTGGCCACATCGATTTTACGACGTGGGAGCGCGTAAACATCCCCAGCTGACAAAGTTACAAATAGGGAGGATATGCAGACTGCTAGGAAGGACGTGGAGCGAGCATTTGGGGTGCTGCAATGCAACGGTGCGTGGACAACCACGATTCCAGGATCATAAGACATTTAATTGGACGGTCATTGCAATATGTTGAATGATGCACAACATGATCATAAGGGATCGGCGTGGTGAAAATGTCGACTACTATTACGACGAAGAAGTTAAGACCAGATAAGAGGGTACAAGCAATTGCACCGCAAACGAGAGATAACCTCGTCGAGACGCGGTGGAAGCGGAATGACCACCATGGCTATTAGGTTCTTCATGTTTCTTTGTGTTGTGAACTAGTGATTGATGCGCTATGCTAAAGATGATTTTGGTGAGCAAATACAGATAAATTGTGGAGATAAATCTAAATTCAGTAGAGTTGTAGACCCACGATATGCAGCTACCCAACACACCTAGTAAGAGGCCATTAAGGCATTTAACTCAACCATGCTTAGTTTAGCAAGCTGACTTGCCTACGGATGGAAACAAGCTACACCTACAAAACCATCGAGGCTCTGAAGCCAGGAGCGTCCACACAACATCAGATGTACACAGATTAATCCTCCCTTCCCTCCCCCACACCAACCGCGGCTCCCTGTGACAGTAAAAGAGAGAGGCGACCGGAGGGCGAAGGTGTTTTCCGCCGGCGATTTCGCCGCCCTCCTCTCTCTCGTCGGCCCCGGTGCCGGCGGTGAGGGGAGGGGGTGGAATAACCGGCCGGATCTGTGTATAGATAGTAGTTATTACTATTCTATTAGGTCTTCGTGGCGGTGGTGGTTGACTGACGCCGCCGTCGCGACCGGTGTGCTCTGCTTCTTCCTCTCGTCGTCACCGTGGTGTGATGGCAAGGAGTGGCAGAGCTAGGTTGTCTTGGTGTGGTCGGCGGCGTGGTGACGGCCCCACTGTGGACTTTTGGTGCGCCGTCGGGATGAAGGAGATGGGTGTGCTGGAGCTGATGCTGCTGGTCTTCTGGGGCTGGTGGCGGGCTGGAGAATTCGGCGGGCCTTACTGGGAGTGTAGTCCGACGGTGGCGGATCTTGCGCTGCTCCTCGCCGACGGCGGCCGGAGCTGCTGGATCTGGAGATCGAGATCGAGCCTGGGGATGTTCCCCGACCCGCACGCCACAGCGATATGTGGGCTCTTCTGCTCCTTCTGGTGGTTCATAAAGCCCTAGGGCGATGGGGCTCCCTCGATCTTGGATGTGCTGGTCGCCGTCCTTCTTCTGCGTCGAGCGTCGGCGTCGGTGACGGACGGCGGTGTTGGCCGGATGTTGCAGTGAACCCTAAGGACCTGGTTGTATTTTTGTTTTTCTTTAGGGGTTTCCTTGCAATTTGTATGGCTCTACGGATCCTTTTGGACCGTATCTCATGGGTATGTACGTCTGTTGTGCTACATTTGTCTACGACCTAATATACGTATTTCCCTTAAAAAAAAGATATACACAGATTGAATGCGATCACGCTGGAGCACACGGCCGATTAGAGCCGGCTATCCCCTAGCTACGCATGGACATACACACACTTGTCATTTCAAAACTACAGCTGCATGCATTGGCGGACCTAGAGAGTGGGCAGGGTGGGCCGTGGCCCACCCAGAACTTTTGGAAAAAAATTGGCTACCCCAATTCTGAACATCAGATCGTGGCCCATTGGCTGGCCTAGTGTAGCTGCTCCCACCATCAAGTCATCCTTCACGCCTGAATCGGCCGACTGATTCAGTCGTTCTTCTCCAATTCCGGGAGGTGCCGTCGACAGCCGCTGCCCCCTCCCCAATTCCCCCCACCGGCCGCCACTGCCCCCTCAGCTCCCCCACAATTTCTCGTCGAATCGGGTGCAGAGCCGCAGATGCGGTCGACAAGTCCACCGCAACGACGGCGCTAGCAGGCGCACCAAGCAGAGCAGGAGCACGCATGCGGCGCTAGCTGCAGCAGCCAGCAGGCCGGCATCCTCTTACAAAACATGAGAACTGGAGAAGATATGCTCTCGGCTCTCCTCTTTGTCCTTATTCCTGCCCAAAACCGAACTGAAAAAGCAAATTGCCCCTCTTTTTTTTGTTGTTATTCTGACATTGTACACTCTGTACTGGTATTGGATAATTTCTAGAATTCACAATTTCAGTTTATAAATGGCGACTAGTTGATTATTTCCTTTGTAATTGTATAATTGATTATGAAGTAGAATATCATCTCTTTTTAAAACAAACATGAAGCAAAGATAATTGCATCTTCTTCACCATCGTTGGTGGTAGATCATGAATAAACTAAAAAAATAGTGACTTTTATTGACGTGTCTTGATTCCGCACCTCCGATCCTATCGGATTCGGAGAGGGAGACTGAAATTGAATTCCAGCTCGATACCTTTATTGATGATATGTGAAAAACTTATTGGTCCAAATGTGTAAATCATCTTGGTGAACTCTCTATTTATGATATGGGAAAACCTTAATGGTTGAATTTTCATGGGAATGTGATGGCGTAACTTACCAAATGTTACTGATGTTATTTCCTATTTATGATATATTTCATCATGTAAAACTTTGTTCATGTTTAAAATTTAGAATCACACACATTTTAAACATATACGTTAATAAATTGGGTATTTTTATTGCTCATTTGACAACTTTTTATCGCTATTTTTTTGGAATATGCCCACCTCCAATTTTTTCCTGGTCCGCCAATGGCTGCATGTACTATACTCCTACGCTCCATGGAGTGGACCGATCAACTAGTACCAGCAGGAGCAATTAATCAGGATCGCCTTGAATAACTCCCTATGGCAATTAGGTTCAGGTCTGAGGGAGTATTGAATTCCGTGTTTTGTTTGTTTGGGCACTGCAGACAGTGCATCGGGATCGATTAGACGAGTCTTTAAACCTGACGACCCGCGGCCGATCGAGGTCGGTCAGACTCGGCGAGGACGACGACGCCGTGCATGGTCTTTGCACGACCCCATACCATATTACTCTAGCTGCACCGGCACCGTACTTGCTCCCCGGCCGGCCGCCTGGTTTGAACGGCCAGGCAGCCATGGGCATCGAGCTCCACAACCCCGACAGCTCATTAAACCAAACCAGCCCGCTCGAGATTAAGCGCCCGCCCGACGCCCGGTGACAAATAATCAAAACCCCCACCGTGCACGGCCGCCGATTCACTGGGAAATGGAGCCTTCTATTCCTATTCTATTCCATCTGTACGAGTGATTTTATACTCGCTCTCTGAACCTTCCCAAGCATGCACATTGCCTCAGACGGCCGGCCATGGGCCTGGCCAGCCGCAGCTCCGCGGGAAGATCGATCCGCTCGCTCCTCCTTTGACTTCTCCCGAATCCCGTTCGATATGTTAATCCAACAATCCTAGCTGCTCTAATCACCTCGTTAATTGCATCGCTGGGGTCCGTCAGAGTGGCATATCAGATTCGTTGATCTGATCGGCTGGCAAATTCTTTCTGGATCTGGGAATGATTAGCGATTCCCTCGCGCATGTGGCCATGATTATGTTAATATCGGCACCTCGTGTGTGTATATACCTATATCTTCGTTCAATTCTTTTCAGCGGAGCAGCACATGAAGGAAGGCAGTGGAGTGAACAGCCCAAGGTCGCTGGCTTGCCGCGGTGTGTGAGATTGAGATCGATGATGCACTATTGCACTGTCCAAGGTTGCTGCGCTTGCTAATAGCTTCGACTTTCCCGGCCATGGAAAGGAGGAAACAAAGGTGACTTCACCGGACTGTTTGGAGATGAATGCATGCGAAGGTGGCGCGTGCATACACGCATATCCGGCAAGCCTAGCTACCAGGGCGTACGATCACCTTGTATAGCTAGCGAAGCTAGGGCATGCAGCCCGCACTCCCTGCACTATTACAGCGTGCAGTTCTAAGACACATAATTTCCCTCGAGGCGCGCACACAGTCTGATTTTGAGATGGATCGATCGATCGATGCGCTCCCGGCCGGCTACGTACATCAATGCCGTAGATCGTGTTGGAGATCTCCTTCTTCCTCCTTTCCTCACATCTACACTGCTGCTGGAACATGTCTCCGGCTGCCATGAAGATAGATAGCAGGCTACAACAGCGACGAGTTTCATGCTGTGCTGCTTGTTTGGCATCATGAGCACAGCCAGCTTCGTTGCAGAGATACACGCGCGTTCACACAAGCAAGGGCAGGCTCAGGCGGCCGGGGAAAGAAATCTACTAGTAACTCGACAATGTGCATGCGCTACTGCAAGAAAATGAAGTGCTACGAATTATGTGTGTGCATGCAGCATGCATGCATGAATGCATTGCGTGTTGTTTAATTTCTGCAGCGTTGTAAATGGACTGCATGGTTAACTCAATTCAATTTACAGTATCCTGAGAGGATCTTGGGCGCAGTTTTATCCTTAGATTTTGCCATTTCCGCTTCTGATTGATCTTACAGTATATTTCCTTCTGCTGGTTTACTGATCTACCTGTACAAGAACGTGTAGTTTGGTTCTTTGTCAGGTAGCGAGTGCCACAAACTAATAATTCTTTAGAGCATCAGTAGAGTAGGGAAAAGAATATATAGCAGAAAATTGCAGATATGACGCCATAGGCCTATTTTTAAAACAAGAGCCAATTGTTAACTGGAGTACTGTATTGAGTTATTTTCGAGGAATCGGTACTGTAGTGAGTTGGGAAAAGATGTCTTCAACAGAGAAAGATTGGCGCTGGGGCCAGCAGCATGGCCAGCTTGTCCTCACATGCATACAGTCGGTCAACTCGTCAGCAAGTTTTCGTCATATTATCACCAAACCGTGACAAGATTGTTATTTTTTACTGCCCAACCACACCATGTCAATGTCCTCCTAGGTACGCTGCCACTCTGAATCCACTGCGAGAAATTTAACCATCCACTGTCCAGTCACACTCACAGGGAACCATTGATGCATGCAGCAGCTCTCCTCCTACCTCAGACATGATCCTTTCCTCCCAGGAGTATTTTGCAACCAGAGTTAATGGCACCAGCGGTCACACAACTCGTCGTCGATGTGCACTTAAGTCACACTTCTGCAGAACGTGATTATTTGGTCACACAACTCGACAAGTGCGTGCACGCAGGTCACTGACCCCACTTGTCAGTCCGTTTTGGATGGTAAATTTCCAAAAAAACCCTAGAGTAATATTAATTTTACAAAATGGTCATCCTAATTTTACAAAATGGTCCTTCTAATTTTACAAAATGGTCCTCCTAATTTTACGAAATGGTCCTCCAGGGGAACTATTTTGTAAAATTAATATTACTCCAGGGGGTTTTCTGAAAATTTACCGTCCAAAACGGACTGACAAGTGGGGCCAGTGACCTGCGTGCACGCACTTGTCGAGTTGTGTGACCAAATAATCACGTTCTGAAGAAGTGTGACTTAAGTACACATTGACGTCGAGTTGTGTAACCGCAGGTGTCATTAACTCTTGCAACCATGCACTGATCGGAGAGTGATGCACACACGCATGGTACTAGTAAAAACCTCTGCACGTACACGTCTCAGACGTCTGCGTCTCATGGCGTTCCCCAGCTTGCACGGTTTGAGCTTACACATTTCTCCTTGCACGAATAATTATCCTCTTCACATGCTCCTCTCCTCTTCGTCCTCCCCCACCTCACTGTTCATGTCACCATCTCTTTACTCACCATTCAATCGGTTTCACTCACGCTCTCACATGGCGCCCCATTAATATATAGCACCACCACCTCCCGCTCCAAGCTCCAAGAACAGCTCAACTCACACACACTCGCAGCTTCTCAGCTCTGCTAGCTCAGACACACACTGCACCTTCCTCGCTCTGGACAAGCGAGCAGCTCGGTGAGCCCCTGCATTGCCATCCCGGCCATGTCGAGCAAGCCGTCTAGGAGGAGCAGCAGCTTCACGCTGCGGCAGCCGCCGGTGGTGGACATCGGCTGCAACTGCCGCCGGCCGAAGCTCTTCTCCAACATATTCTCCTCGTCCTCCCTGCCGTTCCGCGGCGGCAGAGGCCGCAAGCCCAAGTCGCCCAACGCGTCCTCGACCTCCACGGCGACGACGGCGTTCACGTCCACCACCCTCGGCGCCCACAGCGGCACCACGGCCACCTCCGCCGACTCGGCATCCTGGGGCCCCGCGTCCTTCGCCAACAACTCGCTGTACGAGGACCCTCGTCGTGGCATGGAGCCGGCGCAGGACACGAGGCGCCGGCGAAGGCAGCGGCGGCATCGCAGGCGTGCCGCCTGGGATGGCGGCGGCGGCGGTCGTGAGCAGCAGGATACGTACGGACGGGTGGCGCGGGAGAGCGTGCCGGTGGCGGTGGAGTCGGCGGAGCCGTACGAGGACTTCCGGGAGTCGATGGTGCAGATGGTGGTGGAGAAGGAGATCTACGCGTGGGAGGACCTGAACGACCTGCTCCACCAGTTCCTCTCCCTCAACTCGCCGCGCCACCACCCGCTCATCCTCCACGCCTTCGCCGACCTCTGGACCCGCAACGGCCTCTTCTCGCCTCCATCCCCGTGCCAGTTCTAGCTAGCTAGCTGGCCTTCTACTGCTTCTACCTGAGCTCAGCTGCCTCTCCGGTCTGGTCAACATTACAACGCCACGGCGCCATGCACGCACGCATGCACGTACCCATGTCCATGTCATACTTTTATCGTAGTAGTACTGTTTATTGTGTTTAACCACTAGTGTTAATTCCTAGCACCTGATAGATTGATCATCACTCTGTTAACTAGCTACTCCATTACATAGGAGTAGAGTAGCTACCCTGGGTACTTCCATGGCCGGGAAATATTAATGGAGATCCCGGCCGGCCGGCGAGATGCGTCTGGTCTTGAGCTTAAGCCAAGCTGAAAGGCCGTGCATGTCGATGTACTCCTATCCTATCCTATCCTATGTATTGTTCATGTAATGTAATGACTCGTGCGCGTGGCTCCATGGCGTTGTAATGATATAAGTAACTACTAGTACGTATTTGTGTTTGTGATCAAGTACTTGTAATCTCCACATTTTCTTTTTAAGAAACGACATCGTATCATCATTCATTCACTGTTTTACTGACATTGAACAGCTGAACTAGCTGGTTTTACCGCTGTTTTTGTTTTTGAGGTATAAGGTGATCGTATCCACCGTTCGAATAGATAGAAAGAAGTTACCGCTGATTTTATTGCGATTCATTTGCTCACTGTCCTATCAAGTGTCAACTCACGTACGCGCAACACGGCTGCTGGCTGCCTTGTTGGTTACCCTTTTCGTTCTCGTACATGCGTCGTGGCGATCGATGCGAGGCGGCCGTGAACCAGAGCGCGAAAGCTGCTTGCCTGTGTCCTTGTTTTCTGTTGGGTTCGTTGGCTCATCCGTCCTCCGTTGCACTGTTGGGGCTGAACTGACGGATGCAGCAGCAACTGTATGCACCACTGTTAATACGGATGATGAGATTGGAGTGGGTATCAAGCGAGCGAGCATGCGAATCAACGGCTGGATCGAGCCACAGTGTGGGCTTGATTGCGTCAGGGCCAGCATTGCTAAAAGTTGGACGAACTACAGTATCCAGTACACAGGCTGCTCGTCCTCACGTATTATTGTTTTGGCGTAAATCTCTACTGGCCCTCCCATGCATAAAGCTGTCACGCAGAACTACATCCACCAGGCGCTGAAGGTGAAGAGAAGAGCCATGGGCCGAATGCAGATACGCAAGGCCCATGAAGACGCAGCGGCCCAAGCCCAGCCCGTGACGGTGGGCAACAGTGACAGAGTTGGCGTGGATAAGAAGCAGATGCCAGGCGTGGAAGAGGTCGTCGAAAGATTAGTGGTCTCAATCCCCATCGGGATTTGTATCTCTCCTCTGTCCCCAATTCAGATGAACTGAGTTCATCCCTACCAATTCAGTGGCGTGACGCCGCTTGTAACAGATTTGTATCGTGAATTGCTGATTATGCAATGGAGTAGAGGAGACTGGATCGCCTGTGTTACAGTTGGTATCAGATGCCAATCGATTGCTGGAAGTGAGAGTAGGATTAGTCACAAAAATTCGGCGAGAGTTCGTACCAGCGGTGGCGGATCGAGATCGAGCAAGGAGTGGTTGGGATCTCCCATAAAATCCCACTGTTTTACTCGGATTTCGCGGCGGCGGAGCGGTGGTCGCAGGTTGAGCACCACCACGGAGGCGACACGGCGGCGGTAGACTGCTCGGGCATAGATCGAGCGGCGGTGACCGGTTGCTTGCGGATCTTCCGTAGGCGGTAAAATTCCGGGTTAAACGGCTTGATTCGTGTGCTATTTGGAGGCGATGGTGACGGCTATGGACAAGGTACAATCGGAACTGGCGGCTCTCAAAACTCAAGGTGAGACGGTGGCGGAATCTCTGAAATCTATGGCAGAAACACTTAAGGGATTAAACACATGGATGCCTCAGATGGATGGTACGGTAGAAAAATTACAAAAGGCTGTTGATGATGTAGGCAGTCGAGTAGCAGTGTTAGAGGCAATCAGAACCACTACTGATGCAGAAACACCACGAGCAGGGTTGATGGATCCTGATGGTAGACTCACATCTGTGAATTCAGTTTTAGGGCGAGCTCACATTGATGCTCAGAGGCAGAGAAGGAGTTTTCCAAACACACCTGTTCAATTCGATCTCGGTGTGGCATCTCAACGTGAAGATGAACTGGATGGCAGTACTATTCTGGCTGGCAGAGGAAATCGATACAGTGGTGGAGGCAGGGTTCCTAAGACAGATTTCCCGAAATTTGATGGAGATAATCCCAAATGGTGGCGCAGCGTTGCTGAGAAGTATTTTACTCTGTACAATGTGCCGAGAGATACATGGGCAAGCTTTGCAACCATGCATTTCAAAGGAAATGCAGCTCTCTGGTTGCAGACGTATGAAGCAGAAAATGAGGTAGAAAGCTGGGAAGAGCTGATTGTAGCAGTTCACTCCAAGTTTGGCAAGGACAAACATCATCGTTACCTGGACGCACTGGAGTGATGTAAACAAACAGACTCAGTGGGATCATATTATGTGCAGTTTGAAGAGTTGCGGCACAAGGTGTTAGTGCACAACAAGCACTATGATGAGGCATTCTTCGTCACCAAATTTGTGAATGGATTGAAACGAAGATTCAGAAGGCAATTAAGTTGCACCAACCAAAAACAGTTGACATGGCGTTGTCCTTAGCTGAAAAGCAAGAAGAGCTATTGGAGGAGTCTCGAGCTTACATGGCTAGCAAGTTTAAGCATGAATACAAGAGGAATGGCAATCACAACTTTGTGCAAAAAGGAGTGTTGAGTACTCCAGTGGTGGACAAAAAGAAGCAAGAGCAAAAACCTCCATGGGAAGACAAATTGGTGTCCCTGAGAGCGCAAAGGAGAGCGCGTGGAGAATGTTTTACATGTGGGGATAAGTTCCATCCCGGCCACAAGTGCAGCAAGACAGTACCATTGAATGTGGTGGAAGAACTGCTAGAAATCATACAACAAAATTCTGAGTCTGAAGTTGAGGAGGAGCCTGAAAGCAGTAGTGATGAGTCTTGTCACATGCTCTCTGCGCATGCTGCTGCAGGCACCACACACAAGAAATCAATCCGTTTGCTAGCCACGATGCAAGGGAAGCAAGTCTTAATACTGGTGGATTCTGGCAGCACAGGAAGCTTTATCAGTAAGTCAGCAGCTGATCAATTGGTGTTACCAGTTAAGAAGGTGCCACAGGTCACAGTGACAGTCGCTGATGGTGGCAAGACCATATGCAACACAGCAGTGGAGAATGCAAAATGGCTGTGTCAAGGGCATGTGTTCCAAACAACACTAAGAGTGTTCAACATTCCTGGATATGACATGATCCTAGGAATGGATTGGTTAGACGATATTGGCAAAATGTGGATTGATTGGCACAAGAAGAAAATGCGGTTTAAGCATAATGGCGAACGGATCACGCTCAAGGGGATACGTGATAATGTGTCTCAGTGCAAACCAATTTCGCAGAAGGAACTTGAAAAGGTGATTAATGAAGGGGGCCTGGCACAGATGGTGCAACTGTGCCCAGCATTGGTGGAAAATAGTGATACTGCAATACCAGAGGTGGTGGTTAAGTTGTTGGATGAGCATGCAGGCTGTTTCCAGAACCGAAAGGGCTACCCCCACACAGATCTTTCGATCATCACATAAAATTACTGCCGGGAGTGCAACCGGTGAATGTCAAGCCTTACCGTTACACACCACAACAGAAGGACGAAATTGAAAAACAAGTCCGCGAAATGTTGAGAAATGGAATTATAAAACCTAGTAGAAGTCCATTTGCTTCGCCTGTACTCTTGGTGAAGAAGAAGGATGGTAGCTGGCGTCTCTGTGTTGACTATCGTCAGCTCAACGCAGTGACAGTGAAAGATAGATATCCAATGCCAGTGGTTGAAGAACTGATGGATGAGCTAGCAGGATCCCAGTATTTTACCAAGCTGGATCTGCAATCTGGATATCATCAAGTGCGAATGGTTGAGGAGGATGAACATAAAACAGCGTTCAAAACTCACAGTGGTCACTTTGAGTTCCGAGTTATGCCATTTGGATTAACATGTGCACCCGCAACGTTTCAATCAGCCATGAACCATGTGTTCCAGAAGGTAATAAGAAAATTTGTTCTGGTGTTTGTAGATGATATTTTAATCTACAGCAAAACCCTTGAATTGCACCTAGAGCACCTGCAGCAGGTGTTTCAACTATTGGAAGAAAATCAGTTGTTTATCAAGAAATCCAAATGCTCCTTTGCTCAATCCTCTTTGGAATATCTCGGTCACATCATTGGTGTGGATGGCATTGCCACAGATCCTGCGAAAGTGGAGGCAGTAAAGAATTGGCCACGACCCATGAACCTGAAGCAATTGCGTGAGTTTCTTGGCATGGTGGGGTATTACCGTCGGTTTATCCAAAACTTTGGAATTATTTGCCGAGTTTTAACTGCCTTGTTGAAAAAGAATGTGCCTTATGTGTGGACAAAATACACAGAGGAAGCATTTCAAACTCTGAAGAAAGCGTTGGTGCAAGCACCGGTTCTAGCAATGCCAGATTTCAGAAAGAATGTGGTGGAGACAGACGCTTCAGCATATGGTGTGGGTGCAGTTTTAATGCAGCAAGGCCACCCCTTAGCCTTTCTGAGCAAAGCTCTAGGACCAAAAAATCAAACACTTTCCACATATGACAAGGAATGCCTTGCCATTCTGCTAGCATTGGAAAAGTGGAAACCTTACCTCCAATATCAACCTTTCATCATTCACACTGATCAACAGAGTCTCGTCACTTGGGTGACCACAAGTTCAACACGAAAATTCAGCAGAAAGCATTCTTTCGGCTGTTAGGATTGCAATACAAGATTGTGTACAAAAAAGGTAGTACAAATCGAGCGGTGGATGCATTATCGCGCCGGACACATGATGAAACAGAAGCTAATGCAATATCTGCAGTGTACCCGAAATGGTTGGAGATTGTTACAGAAGGATATAACAAAAACCCTCAAGCACAGCAGCTGTTGAGTGAATTGTGTATCAGCAGTCCGAATGAGCAAGGCTATTCTCTGCATGATGGTGTTATCAGACATCATGGGAAAATCTGGCTGGGAACACACAAAGAAGCACAACAAGCTATCTTGCAAGCCCTTCATAACAGTGGCTTGGGAGGTCACTCGGGGTTTGTGCCTACATTGCAGAAAGTGAAGCAAACATTTGTGTGGCCTGGGATGAGAACTGATGTGCAACAGTTCGTGCAGCAGTGTCAAGTCTGTCAGCAAGCTAAAATAGAGCACACTCGCACACCAGGATTGCTGCAACCACATAAAATCCCTCCAGAGGCTTGGCAAGTAAGCATGGACTTCATTGAAGGGTTGCCACTCTCGGTCAAGTTCGATACCATTCTGGTGGTGGTGGATAAGTTAACAAAATATGGCCATTTTATTCCATTACGCCACCCCTTCACAGCTGCTTCTGTAGCACAGCTTTTTGTTGATAATGTATACAAACTGCATAGCATGCCCAAGGTTCTGATATCAGACAGAGACAAGATTTTCACTAGCTCGTTCTGGCAGAACCTCTTTCGTCTGGCTGATACAACTCTCAACCTCAGCTCGTCGTATCATCCACAAACTGACGGTCAAACGGAACGTCTAAATCAGTGTTTGGAAACTTATCTCCGCTGTTTGGTTCATGCCAATCCACATCACTGGGCAAAATGGTTGTCGCAAGCAGAGTATTGGTACAATACATCATTTCATTCAGCTCTGGGCAAATCACCATTTGAGGTGCTCTATGGGAGAAAGCCAAGACATTTCAGACTGCACAATGGCGACACTGCAGCAGGTTCGGACCTGGATCAGTGGTTGCAGGAATGAGCTGTTATGATGCCAGTCATCAAGCAGCATCTGGAGCGCGCAGTTCAGCGCATGACAAGTCAAGCAAACAAAAAACGCCAGGAGAGGTCTTTTCAAGTAGGAGATTGGGTGTATCTCAAGCTGCAACCATATGTGCAACAGTCGCTCATGCCGCGTTCGTGCCACAAGCTCAGCTTCCGCTACTTCGGGCCTTATCAAGTGCTTCAGAAAGTGGGAGCAGTCTCATATAAGTTGAAGTTACCGGAGAACTCCAAAATCCATCCAGTGGTGCACGTTTCGCTCCTGAAGAAAGCAGTGAAAGACAGCGACCAGGTGAGCCAAGAACTTCCAACTTCGCTCATGGACCTATCATCTCAGTGTCAGCCGGAAGAAATTCTGGAGGAACGGTTGATTAAACAAGGGAGGAAGCTTCAACCTCAGGTACGCGTGCGATGGTCTAACATGCCAGGCAACTACAGCACCTGGGAAAACATCTATACTCTGGTCGATGCTTGTCCAGGAGCACCAGTTTGGGGTCAAACTGTTTTTACAGGGGAGGGTATTGTCACGCAGAACTACATCCACCAGGCGCTGAAGGTGAAGAGAAGAGCCATGGGCCGAATGCAGATACGCAAGGCCCATGAAGACGCAGCAGCCCAAGCCCAGCCCGTGACGGTGGGCAACGGTGACAGAGTTGGCGTGGATAAGAAGCAGATGCCAGGCGTGGAAGAGGTCGTCGAATGATTAGTGGTCGCAATCCCCATCGGGATTTGTATCTCTCCTCTGTCCCCAATTCAGATGAACAGAGTTCATCCCTACCAATTCAGTGGCGTGGCGCCGCTTGTAACAGATTTGTATCGTGAATTGCTGATTATGCAATGGAGTAGAGGAGACTGGATCGCCTGTGTTACTAAAGCGTACTATGTACGTCTATCCGGGCGAAATGCAGTAATTAATTGTGCAATTGGACGCTGTTTCTGTTGCATGCGGTCCTCAGTGTGTGCCGTGCCAGCCACATGCGATAGAGTGGATCGATTGACGATCAATACATTGGCCTCCTCTGATTTATGGTGCCACTGCAGGGATACTTGAGGCTAGCTATGGCTACACTACGCTGACACTCACGCATGCATGTCCAACTGCATGATCCTATATATTCATTGGGATAGCCATCATGGTGTTTACAAATCGATCGAGACGCCAAAACATATTCGCTCATGCATGCTTCAGATCGAAGCAAACAGAGGAATTTGATTGTTCATCCATCAAGCTATGTAACTCTAGGCATCTCGTGTGCTCCATTTGAGTATGTGTGAAGCTTTCGACCGGAAACCTTGTACTAGTGCCGCAGTAAACCAGTAAGACCATCCACGTGATTAAATCCCTTGCATCTTGTCTGTTACGAGTAGTGGGATACTGGGATTGAAGGAAGGACATTGCATGTGATGCGTACTAGCACCACTACAGGTATCAATCAAAGTCCACATATAAGACAAGTACTAGGGCAAAGCTGAGCCCTGTGTGTGAGTATACAACTATACATGCAGTACTGCCAAGTACGAGTACATCCGTACATGTTGTAGTCATAGACTCATAGGTGAATCGTCGATTTACCAACGGTGTTACCAAACCACCGCTGAAGCAGGCGATGGCCGTAACGCGACAAGGCTGGGCCACAAGTGAATGCCAACTTGCGAGCTCGCCTCGTCCGCATTCGCCAGCCCGGCCGGCCCGCTGGCGGCTACCCCAGATACACACAGGGTGGGTCTAGTCAGGAGTTCGGGACCCTGACAACGGTCAGTGAATGGGCGGCGCAAGCCGCCGAGCGCCCCACCGGATCCCGCCGTTGCCGGAGGCACCCTCCGCTGCGACGTTTTTGTCCGATCCAGCGGGCGCGATCCGGCGAGCGAGCTAGGCGGCGCGCGGGCGCGAGGTGACAAGTCCATTAATGCTGACACGGTCTTAATCACTGGGAGGTCACGGGGAAGGGGCGGCCGTACGCTCCACATCGCGTGAGCGCGCGCGCGTGCGGACCACGAAAGGCCATGGCGATGGATGGCAAGCGGCGAGGTACACACGCGCCGGCGGCCGCCGCCCGGGCGCGCAGACACGCAGCGTCGCAGCCCACACGCTGGGCCATTATGGCTTTGTGCCGCCGGAATAAGTCGAGTAGCCTGTGTCGTCGAGATGTCTGGCTGCGAATGCGAGAGTGCAGCGGCATCAAAGGTAGTACAGTGGTTTGGGATTTTGCATAATTATTGGCTCGCTATCATGTATTTTCTGGTCGACGCTGCCAGTGCCGTTGGATCTACTGTTCAGAACGCCTCCAAAGTTTCATGATGGACTGCGCCATTCAACACCACCCTAGTTTGCGGTCGTCGCTGTTTGTTTTTTTGCCTCATTATTATTTACTGCAAACGCATCTACTGATCTACTATATCTCCAAATGAAAATGACAGAGATATTTTCATTTGCGATAAAATTAGCCGGAACGTGTCAGCGTAGTACATACGGTACCAAGGTAATGGTCAATCTGTACAGATGATCTGGTGCTCCTACTGGGGGGCAAAAATAAGAAAAATAATTATTAGGGAATTAAAGTGAAAAAGCTGATTCCCGTCAGACCGAACAGATTTTGTGGAGTTTCTTGGACTGTCTGTGTGGATCGCGGACCTTGTTTGAGAGAGAGATGCCGGATAATGGGCCAAAGGCTGCAAACGCCACTGTTAGCGATCCTCCTCTATGCTTGTTGGCCCGGAACAGTAACAGGCCAGTTTAGAACTTACTGTTGTTTCCTGGAGCAACACATGCAAGGTATTGTTCCAACTTGTATTAACGAAAACAATATACTAGTTGAATGATCGTGCATTGTAACGGGTCTATTTTCTATCAGTGTACATCTTGCATGTGTAAATATAAAATACTTGTACATATCCACGCACATATAAAAGATCGGCATGTAGTAAAATTTTAGGTCGCACAATTCAACGCCATGTGTACAAAAAGCAAAGGGAAACATATAAAGTACAATAAGTTTAAATATGGTCATAAGGAACATACATAGAGAAAGATAATTCCGTAATTGCACCTCTTTTGATTATGGAAAACTCTCGTATTGTGTCAGAATCTAGTGTCTCGTTAAGTGTATATTGGATTCAGTGTCACAAATTGCATGCCATATAGTCTCATATATAAAGAGCAATTGTTGATCAAAAACTTGTTTTAATGGAAAAATGTCTTGTTGAAACATATATTAATATTAAATCTAAACATAATTACTTGAGTCAAATATTGTGGAAATTGTATGTGTACACACCACACTTTTCCAACGGACAAATCAACGTCTCAAAAAGTGTACATGTTGTCATCTAAAAAATCCTACACATTTCTCTTAGTCAACAGGGCAAGTCGAGCGAGTCTTCATTCCAATCATTGTCAATTTTGACTGTGTCTACTATCCCACATCGGCGCTAGACTTCGGAAGGTGCTTTAGTCAACAGGGCAAGTCGAGCGAGTCTTCATTCCAATCATTGTCAATTTTGACTGTGTCTACTATCCCACAGCGGAGCTAGACTTCGGCAACCGGAAAATGTTAAGTCAGGGCGAATGAAATAAATAAAATTTTAATACAATTTTTACTAAACTTTTATAAATCTTATTTTATAATGTTTTCACTATCACAAGTGTAGTTTCTACTTGTTTACATAGTTTACCAAATAACTAGCAATTTTACTAAATATTAGTTGGTTTCTTTTCCGTTTGTATCAAATATCATTGAGGCATGACATCGACATGAACAAGAGTCTGTTATAGTACTACTTTTTCTACAATGCATAATCTATAAAATTTATATGTATTTATGGTAATAATCTACAAAGAGTACGATCTAACAAATATATCAATAGTGGTTTCTAGTGTATGAAACTTTTATGTAAAAGGTCAAAATTTTCTTGCAAGTCAAAATTTAATAAACTGTAAATGCTGTGTACATGGTATTGAAAGTTTGAAACACCATTGTTCAGAATAATCACCAATAATAAGATGGTGTGCATTCTAGTATGTTTCCATATTTAATTTTTATTATTTGATATGGTCCTATGCAATGTGCAATGTGCTTTATCATCTGATTTATGATCTTCTTTTATTTTAATTATCTCTTTTTTATTTTTTGGTTTTTTATATGTTTTGTTTTATTTTTATCTTTCTATATTCTATTCTACCCTTTTTCCTGCTAAAACAATGTTTATTTTTCAAGATAATTTTCCATTTAGCGTAAAGAATTGTTCCTCTTACATTGTGGGTGTGTTCCATGGTGAGCTGATTTTGTTATGATTCTTGTTTCGTCCGTGTTAAAAGTTTTGTTCCAAGTATTCGGTTTTTTCCATCTGTAATTCTAATTTGTTTTCTCATGTGTTTTATTTTTGTAAAGCCTGATCTCACTGGTGCTAAATTTTTATTCCACATAGTGTAAATTTTTGTTTCTACCGTGGTGCGATATGTTTCTCATGTGTTTAAGCTTTGTTTCACATTTTCTAGTTCTTGTTCCCCTGGACCATGCTCGGAACCAGGCAATGATGGCCCGTCTCCCACTTACAGTAAACGATACAACAAATAAGAAGTAAACGATACAACAATGATGGCCTAATAAGAATGAACGTGAACATTATTGGTACAGGCCTAATGGGCTATGCTTTTAGCCCATCCGACATGTATGTTTTAGCCTCGGAAAGGCCCATCCAACATATTAACCGTAGTTTTTCGGCTGGAACTCCACGTCGTCCCTGTCCTCTACCTTCTTCTCCCCAACACACACTGTCCACCTCACCGCACTTTCAGAAAGGAAAGAACACTGCCTAAGTCACCGCCCAAACCTGCAGGCTTGTGTTTTCTCTGGTTTATTTTTCAGTCGATCGGCAACCGGTTGTGAAACTATGGTAAGGATGACTCCAACGGCCGACCCAAACGGACGCGCGTTCGGTCCGCGTTTTGTCCGTTTGGGTCGGGGAACGGACGCGCGTCCGGCCCATGTCCGCCCCTTTCTGGCCAGTGCCCCCAACGGGGCCGACGCATTGAGTCCGCCGCCAAGACCTCCCGGTGCCGTTTGCGCCTCGCCGCGCGCTTCTTGGACTCTTCGGCGCGGCGCATTTGCTTCATCTCCTCCTCCACTGCAGCGTCGGCACAGGCGCGCGCGGCGGACATGAACGCGGCCGCCCTCTGCGCGTTCAGCTGCATGTGGGCTGCATTCACCGCCTCCTCCTCGGTGATGTGAGCAGGGCCGCCCACGCCAATGGGAGGCTCCGGCGGCGCGCCATCCCCCGCGACACCGGCCGCCGCGACATCGGCGGCGTACTCTTCTTCGTCGCTGTCGGCGCAGTCCGCGAACGCCGCCTCCACCGCACTCCTCTGGGCGTCCGTCAGGCGCGGACGCGGCGGCTGGGGAATCATGCCGGCCCATGCCGGGCTGGTCGCCATCCGGCGCGAGAAGCTGCCGCGATAGCGCCCGCGCGCGCTCATACGCGCTCGCTCGGCCTCGTCCACCAGATGCTGCGGCGGCGGCGGATCCATTCCGGCGCGTGGATCTGAGCTTGGAGATGGTGGCCGCCGTGGCTAGGGTTTGGCCGGCCGGCGCGATTGGGGAGGAGTGCTAGGGTTTGTGCCCTAGGGTTTGGCCGGCCGGCGCGATTTGTACAGCTCCACCGCCCACAGTTATTACGGGTAGGTGGTCGTTGGGGTCGATGACACGCGGGGCCAGGGCGGACACGGGGAGGATGCAGGAACGGTCCGCTCGCGTCCGGGCCCGACGCATCGGTGACCCAAATTTGGGCCAGGAATGCGTCGCGGCGGACCAAAAAACGGACCGCGGTCCGTTTACGTCGCCCCGTTGGGCCGTGTTTTTTGCTCCCGCGGATAGGGACGGACGCGCGCGTACTCGATGGGTCGCCCCGTTGGAGTCATGCTAATGGTATCAGCAAAGAACAAGATGTACGCGAAAGTCAGAAGGCCAGCAGCAAATGAAGCAGTGCGTGAGTTGTCGATTCTTCTCTTGGGTGTGTCTTGTGTCTGTGCAATAGTGCAGTTGATTGGGTCGAGACATGCGTCCAGTGCAACACTGTGTGGTTCAGATAAGCAAAACATGCAAGAAGGTCGTCGTGTGGTAATTAACCTGTCTAAACCATGTTGCTAAGAAAAAAAATCCTCACGGGCCCGTGTGACGTTTGACATCACTGCAAATGGGCAAAGGATAGTCCTCCTCAGATTGCTATTCTTGGCGACGTATTGTACGGTGATCTGCCGCTTGCAGCACAATCATTTCTAGCCTGGCTACTAGCTGTGGGCACTCAGGGTGGCCTATGCTATTGGGGACCGTACGCGTACGTTCTTATTTGAATTTCATTGGAGTACAGTACTTCTACCGGCCGTTGTGTACGAATACCTTCGTCTTCGTGCAACAGCTTTTTACTCGAACGTACGACATGAACTCCTGAGCACAACATCGATACATATCATGCATTTTCTCATCAGATCTCAGTACATAGCAAAAGGGTAAATCATGTCGTGCGGCATTGTGATTTATCGAGGCCGACCCAGAGCTAATTCGGTGGATGAAAGTACTCTGCCATCAAACTTCACACACACGTACTCCCTCCGTTTCAAATTAGTTGTCTCAACTTTATCTAAATTTGGATGCATCTCTACACTAAAATATGTCTAGATACATGCATATTTGAACAAAGTTGAGACAAATAATTTGTAACGGAGGGAGTACATTAACAAGTACAGTACCACCGAAGTAAGATTAGTTTTACTCTCCATCCACGGACGCGTAGGAAGAGCTCCGGGATGAGCAGGAGCCGCGGGCCGGGTCGGCGATGGAGACGATGACGTCGACGAACGCGGCCATGATGGCGGCGTGCGTGTCCCTGCCGTTGGCGCGCAGGTACCACCCCAGCATCTCCTCCAGCCAGCCCCAGCCCTCTGCGACGCCGTGCGCGGCCACCATCTCCTCCATCGACGCCCGGAAGTCCCCGTACGGGTCTACCGACTCGAACGCCACCGCCAGGCCGCCCACGAACGCCTCCTCCGCTGACGACTTCTCTTCCAGTATGGACCTCGTGGCCCCCGACGCGCCCGGGTCGAAGAGGAGCCGGTCGGAGGAGCGGAGGAGGCCCCCCACCATAGCGCCGTTGTCGTTGACCGCTGCCGTTGCCGTGTCGTCACACCCTGCCGAAGCCTCGGACGGCGTGGTGGAGAGGCTGCCGGAGCAGTCGCGACGCGCGGAGGAGCTCGTGAAGGAGCTTTCCTCGGCGGAGTCGAGGAAGATCGAGGCCAGCGTGCGTGCGCCGGCCGGCGGCGGCGGTGCGGCGTGGAAGGACTGTGTTCTTGGGAGCTTGCACGACGGCCACGCCCATGCAGCAGGCGCGGTTGCCGCCGAGGCGTCCTCCTTGGCCTTCGGGTGGAACAGGGAGCTCAAGGCTAGCTTACTGATCACCATTGTTGTACTTGGATCGGAGAAAGGAAGACAAGGGTAGAGAGGAAGGGTTCGGTGTGTGGCTTTAAGAACTGGAAACCGGCTACGGCTAGATTGCACTGTCGCTCGTGGTGGTTTGGTTTTGAAGGAGCTCTTGGAAGGCAGGTGTGAGCAGGAAATAGCAAGACATGGCTAAAGTTAGGTTTGCCTAATAGGTACACTTTAAATTCACTCCATACCGATACCCAAAACGGTATTTTTACTGTCATAGTAATTCCAAAGAATCATGGAAAGAGTGTATGGATATGTGGATCGGTGGTAATTTGCTTTTGAAAAAACATGAGCATTTCTGACAGGCCTATACAAAAATAACAATCATACGACCGCCAAAGATAGAGCCGGATCGCACTTTGTTAGCCAAGAGGAAACCCAAAATGGAGCGCTCCATGGATGCCGTTTCTTTCAAAAATTCAAAGTCAGCTCTACTAGTATTGTAAGCGTATTGTAGATTATGTTGAGCTCTAGAGTGTGCGAAATCTCAATGCAAAATTTGTATTATCTTAAACTACACAAAAATGACAAATCAATTTTTTTTAAAGAGTTGATTATTTACTACCGCTGACCCAGATAAACACCTCTGTTGATAGATGCTCAACTACCATCATGAATTGTAGCAATCTCCCCAAAATGCTGAATAGGCTAGTTAAGAAAAGGGTTCATCTTCCTTGTGCCTTCACAAAACATGAAATGCAATACAGCCCGACCGGTCTTTTTCTATCACGGGAGCGTGCAAGGCGTCGCGTCGTTCCGGCGAATGTTTTCCATCCCATCTCGGTTGAAAAACTTGACCCGGCCTTCCATTCATGGCCTTGCGCAACACCGGAGGCCATATCTTCGCCTCTTCCATTCATGGCCTTGCGCAACACCGGAGGCCATATCTTCGCCTCTTCCATTCATGGCCTTCTGTTTGAACTATTGTCTTCTCACGTGTGCCCTGCATCGATCTGATGGATCGATTCGTGACTAAAAAATCACTACTTGGCGTGCGGGCCACCGCCTAGTTCGTCGCTGCTACGCATTGATCATGATGCAACCGGTCAGAGCTCAGTTTACTGTCAAGTCCCACCGCAAACCATGCAGCCATGCAGCGCAAAACGTATGTGCAGAGACTCGCCAGACTGACCGACCAGCCAGCCACTTGCGTCTCTATCCTGAAATGGGAGATCGAGCTGATCACACGGTTGCTCGTTAAGTTTTATTCTTTGCCGCCGAGTGAGATCTTCCTGTAGATTTCTGCATTCATGCATGCTTCTGAATCATCGGCAATTCGGCATGCATGCTGCCGCGCCGATCTATCCCCTCCCGTTTCTCTGGTTCGACACTGTGGGAGACCGATTAGATGTGGCTTTGCCCTGCAAGTTTCAACATGATTTTGCCGGCACCACTCGAAGGCCTGGCTTATTTCATTTATGATCTTCTGTTCATGACGAAAGAAGTTTTGTAATCTTTGCCACAGTGGCCAGGTTTGTCGTCGCTGTTGCCGGGACTGGACAGTCCGATTCTTCCTTGCCTCCGCCGTTCTGCGCTCGCGCTTGTCTCTTAGAAGTACTATTTACGGTTTTCCTTTTGTTGAAGTGTTTAAATATGTACTGCTCACTCAGTTTATAATATAAAATGTATTTATTTTTGTTTGCGAAACACAGTATAATGCAGACGATCAAATACACGTGCACACCCTCAACTATATGAACGGACACACGCACACCCTATCCCTATGAGCACTTTCGAATGACTAAGCTGGCGGTCAGGTCTTGAAATTGACGAAGTCACCGCAGATATCTCGTTGTCGACGGGAACATTGTCTCGCACTGGAAAAAAAACCGTTTAATGAGAAACACCAATGCGAAATATATGATTTAAATTTCTCCTAACAATTTTGTCAAATGCAAGTTCTCATAATATAAAATGTTTTAAGTGTTACATATTTCGTCTATATTTGTACTAAAAAAATACTTATGTATAGATAAAATGTATCTTGATATACATGTGAGTGTAGAAAAAGGATAAAAGTTTTACACAAATTCTGAAACGGACGGAGTACAGTACTACTGTACATGTTAAAACAGTTTACTTCCTACGACGAAGCCAAGTTACGTGTACTGACTACTGAGTACGTACTGACGGTGCATGAGTCCAAAGTGTATATACAGACACAGCGGATCGATCATGAAAAGTCAGCTGAGTCTCCTGGCATCATCTCTGGGGGTTCGATCGAGTCTCTACATCCGTTTCGGACAAAAATACCTTTTGTCACTATACTCGCTGGAAAAAGACAAACTCCTGACCGCAAGCCAGCCAAAAGCTGCATGCATATACGATACCGTAGATCTACATAGTACTTGTACTCGATCCAAAGCAAATGCGTAAAGCCTCTGTACATTATCTTCTCCAAGAACGACGCCCGGTTCATGCGATACAAGTATACGGTGCAGTGTACCCGTCCTTTCCCGCGTAAATAGCATATTTTGTTTTTGGGATATTTTAGGTACATCCTACTACACATTTTTGGGTGTAGTATATGTCTCATCCGACGGCTAAAATTAATTAGGCCTGATTTAGGCCCAGAGACAAAAACGAATTTTCCTCCCTAATTAAGCATCTTCTTCCCAGGACCGATTGATTTTGCAGACAACAGTTATAGCGTACAGAAAGGAGTGGTGATCGTTGTAACTATCGTAGCCGAAGTCCGTGCCTGATATACCTTCACCACTAACGCCACCACCATGCCACCGTTGTTGCCATGCCGTCGCCGTTGCCAACGGGCCTGGTAGCATGTACGGATAGCAGCGGCGCCGGAAACTTCGCGTCGTCATCAAGGACCTCGACCAGCCGAGCGAAGGCCTCTGTATCATCATGCTCGTCGTCAGCGGCAAGGCGGTGAACTGCGTCGGCGCCATCAGAGAGCTCGTCGTCAGCGGCAAGGCGGCGCACTGCGTCGGCGCCATCAGAGAGCTCGTCATCAGCGGCAAGGCGGCGCACTGCGTCGACGCCATCAGAGAGCTCGTCGTCAGCGGCAAGGCGGCGCATTGCGTCGGCACAATCGGATAACTCGTCCTCCACGATCGAACTTGACGTCCGCGGCACTCGGGGTGCAGTCCATGACGACGTCGCCGGAGGAGGACCGGAAGTCGATCTTGCCGGTGAGATCGTGGAAGATGGCAGCCTGACTGGTTCACGTCCTTGCGCAACGCTGCCATGAACTCCCTAATCAGTCGTACAGGATATGGTTCCCCATCGGGTTATTTTTCCAGTGTAATTACTGACATACCCCTTGTGCTCAAACATACTACAAAAAATAGTGGCGTAGTATTTTAGATCTACACCGTCGAATCGCCTCGCTTGAACGGCTTACAATGCATTGATGTACCGTAAAACGTCCCTTGTTTTTTGAGATTCGCGTAAATAGCAAGTTTTTACCAGTAGTACTGCACGCTGCACAGGCCACAGCCCACAGCAAAACCAGCACAAGCGCCCAGCCCAAAATCCACCAAAAAGATCGCCACAGTCCACATGGAGGCCAGACTTTGTCTTGTATAGTACTGCAGATATAGCTGGCCAAACGGGCAGTGCTAAACGGGCTGGCCCGAGGCACGCTCACTTTGTCACGGCCCGACCCGCGAGTCAACGTGCCGTGCCGGCACGAGGCCCAGCCGTGCTCGTGCTCAGCTTCGATCTGAAGCACGTGAGACGGCACGGCACGGCACGATTACAAGCGTGCCGCAATCGTGCCGCCGCCGCCGGCCGCCAACCGTCGCCCCCGCCGCCCCTCGCCGCCCATCTCTCGTCCTCTCCCCGATCTCGTCTTATCCCTTGGCCTCCCACCTCGTCCTCTCCCCGATTTCCCCGACGCCGCCGCTCATCCTGTGCCCTCCCACCTCCGCCGCCGCTGCCTCACACCTCCCCGGCGCTGTCGTCCATCCCGTGGCTTCCTACCTCCGCCGCCGCTGCCTCACACCTCCCCGGCGGCGCCTCCCATCCCGTGGCCTCTCACCTCCGCCGCCGCTGCCCTACACCTCCCCGGCGTGCCGTGCCGCTGTCGTGCTCGTCATGCCGTACCTCCGCCGGAGTTGGAGCCCGCGTGCCGGCACGGCACGGCACGGCACGATTAGAAGCGTGCCGCTCGTGGGCCGTGCCGCCGGCGGGCCGTGCCGAGCTCGGCAGGCGACGTGCCGTGCCGTGCGGCACGGTTGGCCAGCTATAACTGCAGACTAGCAGGCCAGGCCAGCCCAGGGAACAGCAGCTGGCCAGCCTTTCTCTCGCCATCCTCTCGATGAATGCTCTGCTCTCACTGACTGATCTTCGGCCGTCGCCATGATTGCGTTGTCCATGGCTGTGACCAGTGCTGCCTGACCAGAAAACACAGTCCATCTATGGGCAGGAGAAAGAGCCATCCACTATATTTGAATTATATTCCCTGGTTTTCGAAATCGTGGCGCATGCACGACGATTTGAGCCTGTGGCGGACTTGTGCAGCTGGGTCAAACTCAAAACAGACAAGCATGAGAGACAGCTCAAGATAATATGCTGAGAATTTCAGAGTGTATCTTGTAGACTGTACATGCATCGCTGCCGCAGCCCGCAGCGGGGCACGGGCAGCTAGCGTGCCTGGCGGCTTGCATGGCGCGAGAAACGCAGTGATGTGGCGGCTTGCGCGCGTGCGGTACCGCTGTGACTGTGATGCGTGCTCGTAGCGGGCGCGGCGTCCGACGGGCAAGAAGGCCGCACGCTCATTGTTTGAAAGAAAGGCAAAAGATTTGCCTTTAATTCATAAAATAAGGAGGAGTTGGAAGACAAAGTTTGGACATGAAAAACAAAACAATTACTCTCCCGGTATTGCAACACCTAAATTCTTAGCCCCCGCTACAACCAGAAGTGAGCTTCCCATTTGATCCGCGAGAAGACCATAGAAGGCATGAGGCTAGAGTTCTTCAAAACCCTTTGGTTGCGCTCGTTTCTAAATCCATCATCACACAAGGGTAGCCATGGCCTTCCTCTTTCCAGGGTGAGCGTGAAGCATGTGTCCTCACCGATACTGCATGTCGTCGAAGTTGCGCCAATCCGAAGGGGTGAAGTCGTATAAACCAAGCCAATCCTAAATTATTCCCCAAATACGTATAGTCGAGGAAATTGCACAAACCACCACTTATTGATACTCCCTCCGTTCCTGATTATAAGGCCTATAGTTTTTCCCTGAAAAGTCAAACCTGACTAACTTTGACCAAGATTTGAGAAAATATTATTAGGATTTAGAATGTCAAATCAGTATCTTTAGATTCATCATGAAGTATATTATTGCATTTTATATTCCTAATATTTGAAATATTAATAGTTTTTTCTAAAATCTTGGTCAAAATTAGTCAAGTTTGACTTTTCAGAGAAAACTATAGGCCTTATAATCAGGAACGGAGGGAGTACTAGTTTTGCGTAAAATACCTACTTTTGGGGTTCGTTGCAGAGAACACCCACTCTTGGGGTAAGCAATCACATCGTCGAGTAAGCAGAACACCTATTTCTCCATCGTCGAGTAAGCAATCACGTCCACAACCCCGGCTCTGCGCAGTTTTCTCCTAGTCCTAGCTCTGCCGATTTTCTTCTCCCTTGTAGAACGTAGGTTCTTGTTTTGTTCTTGACTAGGAGACTGACGTGGCTAGTTTTATTTGCCACATTGGCACTTACAATTGAGACCCACTTGTCAGCAGTCATTTAACAATCAGTTAACAAATACAAACACTTGATTAGACCTATGTGCAACTGATTACCTCAATAGTGGGTGTTCTGTTTTAAGATGGCTTGCCTGGCCTCCAGCGGAATGTCAAGTACGGTGAGAGTGTAGATAGCTCGGAGGTGAGCACGGACTTAACAAGAGCGCCTTGTTGCAAATAATGCTTTTGATCACCATTTCTACCATGCATTTTATGACAAGAGGAACACCAAATCACGTGGCCTTAGTAATTTCTGCAAGCTACTGGTTCGTCGTACTTAATTACTTCCCGTATCAGCACAACTTCTCCCCTTGCTTGACTTCGATGCAGAGTGGTTACTGCCTTGCACAACTAATCAATCGTTACAAACAAAGCTCAGAGTACTTTTGTATCATAAAATCCAGAAGTTGACAATTGGATATTTTCTACATGTTGCGGTGGAGAATACATTATATGTTCCATCATTTATATAAGACTTTACCGTAGTGTTCATGGAGTCTGAATGCACACTGATAAAAGAGTTAAGTCGGCATAACTCAAATGGTACTATTAAAAGCAAAGGATTGTCACGACGGAATTCATGCTTTCCACAATATAATGGTGGAGGATAGGTGTGCATCATCAACCACAACATAAATCCAGTTACATTAAGCTCGTCTCCGAAGCTGTTCATGTTGAGTGCCAATCACATCCGATCTAAAAAACACATTTAGAAACAACCTCCTCTCACTGGACAGTCATTGAGAGAATCTGCCGTGCTAGCACAGGGTCCTGCTGAAGCAGCTCTTTAATGTTGTTCTCCAGTTCTCCCAACTGCTTCTCAAGATACTCCTTGGAAGTCTGATCACACGATAAAACCAATGTGAGTGAGGAACCCAGTCTTTTACCGTAATTTCGATGCAACCAGATTAGTTCAAACTATCTCAACCATACCTGCATTGATGATATTGCAGCCTCGCTGTCGTTTAGCTTTTGCTCTTGCTCATTTGCCAGAAGCGATCTTGGCTCCAAAATAAACCTACAAGCAGATGATGTTAAAAGAAAGAACTGTATTATAAATACAATAGACCATACATGAGCGGTAAATTGCCCCGGTGGTAAAAGCTGGTCCTTCCTGATTTACTTACACTTTACCTACAAACAATGAAGAACCCATCAAAATCAAGGAAGAAACGTATATTGTTGAGTCGAAATTGGACGATTGCGTCATTCAATGTGTAATGATGGAGGTCAACAAAATGTGTGGAAAGGAAGACGAATAAACTAAATTTACTCACTGAAATTAAATGCTTGTTAAACAAAAACACTGGCTATGTAAACCAGTATAGTAATCTCCCACTGATATAAAACAGCATGAGTTGTGCAAAACATCCCCACCGTCAATTTACCACATCCACCCCGTGTTTAGCAGAGTGCAGCACCAAAAATTAGAGTCATGTCGTGGTGGGATCACGACAGATGCCATGGGTATGGCTAAGATGGGGCCGAATGGTCGTTGGGGGAATCCGGGGAGGGTTTATGCACTCTTGAAGTGCACAAGCAAGAACACACAAAAAACCGCAAGAACACGAACTGAAAACCAACCAACCAAGAACACGAAGAACACCACGATGTACCCTGCTTCGGGGCCCTCTTGCGGAGGTAACACCCCTACTGCAGCACTATCCTAGTCAGTATATAGCACAAGATGACTAGTACAGGTCGCTCCTCGAGCTGTGTGATGGTACAAGGGTGAGAGCTTGAGGTGGGAGATGAAGTTACAAGGAGAATCAACTAGGGTGCCGGGGTCTCTTTTCTTTCTTCTTCTTTGTTTTCCTCCTTTCCTCCCGTCCTCCTCAGCACAGGAGGGGTAGAAGCCCCTTATATAGGCTAGCCGGGTTACCATAGTGCCCCTCGCCGAGTACTGTAGCCATGCCTCTGCTTTGATCATCATTGCACTCCTGTCAGGGACAAGACATGACATGCCCATCCCCTGCATCACCACAGTGGAGCTAGGATGTCCCCTCTGACTGAGACAGGACGTAGCCGCGCCGAGCTACCTCGTAGCCCTGACCTCGGAACTCTAGGGGTCAGTGGTCAGACACGTGCAGACCCGCAGAACCCGGGGCACGCCTCTGCCACGCTCCGTGACAGACGCTCCCGTGTCAGGTGAGAAGTGACTGGAGCATTGACTCCTGCCCGAGCTATGGCCTCCTGCGCATAAGATCTTTTACCAGGTCGGACTTCACTTCCTTCCCACAGCTCATCGTGCACTCACAACCCAAACCACGGCAACGAGGTAGTTAGGTCGGCTGAACACAGTTCGGACAGTGAACCTCGGCCCTGGCCAATAGTATACCTCGGACCCCTCCTGGCCAAGATAGGTCGGCCTGTAATCTCCAGGTCAAGATGAAGCTCGGACATTCCCAGGCCCAAACAGGTCGGCCCTTTCCGTACCTCGGCACACCTTCGAACTCCACTTATGCCAAGCCTTGACCCTACCCGGGGATACTCCCCCGACATTAGTCCCCGAAGCTGGTGCGGTCCTACGACCTCGGATGGAGGGCCGTAGCAGGTTCAAAACAAGCAAGACACCACCTCTAAAACCGACCTCAAACATAGGTCCGCCGAGGTACTTCCCACATACCACCATCTAATCCGAGGTAAATATGCAAACTGAACTTTCCGAGCTGTTCGACAGAGCACAATCTTGCCCCAAGATCTTCCGAGGCACGTGGCGAAGAATCTCTGCCCGAACCTCGAAGCCCGGACCTCTGAAAGACAGATCCTGACCACACGCCGCCCTCGTCAGCCGGACCCACCAAACAGCGCACCTGCGCACTCAAGTGCGAGACCCATTTGACCGCCCGCGACTCCTCGATTCTCGCGCTGACCGGCACAGGAAATCCGAGGTGGGCGGTTGCCACACTGCGGCCCACGATGTGGCCGATCGTGCGGCCACCAATCGCGTAACCGTGCGCCCACCCGCACACGATCCCGCGCCTTCCCGATAACCGCGCGGTAGTGGCGTAGTTAATGCGTGCAGTTACCGCACGCGGCTATAAATAGGGCCCCACGGGTAACTTCACCGTCTTCTTCCTCCATCGCCCACTGCTCCGTGCCCATTGCTCCGTGCGCTCTGCCTCCATCGCCGCCGTCAAGCACTTGTCGCTGCGACCTCGCCGTTCGAAGAATCTCGCCGGAAACGCGCACCGCGCCTTGCGCTGCCACTCCGTCGTCGATCTTTCCCCGATTTCGAGTACCTCACCGGTGAGTTCCTTATCTCCCCTCCGTTGCCATAGCCATGAACAGGTTCATCCTTCGATGAACTCGAGGATCTGGATGCATATGATGAACTTGAGGAACCCGATGCTCTATCTTTGCACCATCTTAGCCATTTTTAGATCTCCTCTAGACTTGTACCAGATGTATCCGTAGCACTGCCCTTTCAGTTTTGCCCCTGGATGAACTTGATTTTATTTCCCTTTTTGCTCACCGGTAGATCTTTGCTAGCATCTTGCCACGGTAGAAACGTGTTTCCCGCCTAAAAACTCTTTAGCCCGGCTGTCTTGACTGATCCGAGGTATTATACCCCGGCTATCCTGAACTGTCCGAGGTACCTACCCCGGTGGAACCTTGAACTGTCCGAGGTACTTACCCCGGTTGAACCTCCCTTTTCTGCAGGAAAGTGCCAACATGTCGGCAATTGCCAGCGAGAGAGGTGGATGGGATGGCTCGGACGTCACCGACGATGATATTAAATGGCTCAAAGAAACTCATCGAATCCCAGCCGAACTGCTGTATCGTCTTCACACTGGGGACGGCGAACCGATCGCCAACTTCGAGCGCGGATTCGGACTTCCGGCCAGCAAGTTCTTTCGAGAATTTCTGAAGTTCTTCGGCTTGCAGCCGCACCACCTCCCAGCTAACTCCATACTACAGCTGTCGTGCTACGCAGCTTTCTCTGAAGGATACCTCGGCCTCTGGCCGAGCGTTGAAGGCTGGGCCAAGTACTTCCAGCTGAAGAAACAGAGCATCCCCAACAAGGATGTTGTGCACAAGGATATGACGCCTGCGGGGCGGCCGCTATCTCACCCCGGCTGGGCTCCGAGTTCCCACGGATCAAAGGCCTGGAGAGCTGTAAGAAGTGGAATCGATCCTTTTTCTATGTGAGGAACCCCGGCACTGTCGACCTCATCAACCTCCCGGACTTCCAGCTCGGCCCTCCCACTGCCCAACTCAACTGGGATTTCAACCCGGAGGACGCCTACGCCGAGGTTCAAGAGATCCATGAATACATGCTGGATCTCAAGAAAAGAGGGTGGGGTTCCGATGACATCCTCCGGACTTTCGTGGATCGAAGAGTCAGCCCCCTCCAACAACGAGCCCATAAGATCTGCCATATGGAAGGTCTACTCGATCCTACTCGGATCAGCAGCAAGGCTCTCTCCAAGGCCTCAGTCTGGCGCCGGGTCAAAGCCGTTGCCCAGACTGAGATGGACGAGGAGTGGACATGGGGCGTGGAGCCTCACAACAGAGAAAATCTTCCGGAGCAAGTGAGTACTTTACTAAATTTCCGAGCTTACGCTCCGGTCTTGCACACCTTGGTTGCTTCTTAACTCAACTCTTTTTCGCCACTCCTGCAGCGGTTCGCCCGGCAGCTGATCGAGGACGGCCCGGAGCCGTCGAACTGGGCTCCTGCCCGCCTCGCCCTGGAAGGTTCGGAGACTGAAGACCCGGACAATGAGGATCACCTTCCGATCCCTAAGGCCGTTCCGAGGTCCGCCCCAAAGACTGGCTCCTCCAACCCGGGTAAGAAACAAGTTCCCACCTCCATCAGAGACTGGTCTGACGATGATGATGACGATGACGATTGCCAAATTCTGGAACCTGTCAACATTATTCCCATTTCATATGCTCCTCCAACATATAAGAACTTTCATCCAGCGTCTGCAGCTTCCCGGAAGCGCTCAGGACCTGGTACCTCGGATGCCGAGGCTTCCAAGACCTCGGATACTGCGGCGCCCAAAGCCAAGCGTGCCAAGAAAACCTCGGCGAAGCGCAAGAAACGAGACCCCGTGGAGGAAGATGCGTAAGTCACATTTGCTCCTCCTTTGCTCCTCCTTACTCCTCACGCTGCTCCGAGGTTAAGTTTTTTACATTCTAACTTAATCTTTCTCTCTTTTGTCCAGCCCGGCTCGGCATATCAAGCAGAGCCACAGCTCCATACACTCACCACTGCCTCCAGTGGTTGAAACTCAGACCCCCGAGTTGAGGTCAACCTCGGAAGCCCCGCCAGAGCCTCTCCTCCAGGACCGTCCATCGACCTTACCAGCCCGGATAAGACCGTCTCCTCCCCAGTGCGCGTCTCCTCCTCCGAACTTCCACCGCCGAGCTCTGCTCCCCGCCGAGGTCAGACTCCTCCACCTCCTCAGAAAGATGCGGAGACAGACCGCGCCAAGACTCCGGCAAAGACCGTGCAGGAGCCTCGGCTCTCCCCCAAGTCTCAGGCTGCGCGCAACCAGCAGCAGCAGCAACAAAAGAAGAAACAACAACAACAGCAGCAGAAGCAACAGCTCCAACAGCAGCAGAAAGATTCTGTTGTTGAGCCTCCCAAACAGCCCAACAAACTCCAATGCCGCCACCGCCAACGGGACCCAAGGCTGCAAGCACCCAACTGGTGCCGCACGTTCCTGCGCCGAAGTCCACCTCCACCAAGATTGCGCCCACAAGCTCTCAGGTCGCCACCTCCCGAGCTCTTTTTGCTGCTACCACTCAGCCGGACATCAGCAGCTGGGAGGTCGGGCAACTCCGGACCAGAGCGGGAACAGCTTAGGCTCAGAGAAGCATTATGAGACTGGAACTCGGCTGACACTGCCGAGGTCTCCTCTAACCCGGGCTCTGAGCATCCCGTTGGACCCAGCGCCGTGCTCCAGTCCATTTACACCATGCAGGCTGCAGTCCTCGATTGCAGCAAGAAGGCCTCGGTAAGTTTCTTTACAACTTTCTTTCTTCCTTTGATATCAAATGACAACACATACTATTCCCAGTCCCCGAGATTCGGGTTGAGCAATTGATACTCCACCGAGTTAAAATTGCTCGACTTGAATCTCAAAAACTTGTCATTTCTCCACGCTGAGTCCCCGAGGCCAATGCCAAGTCCCCGGGCCTCGGGTACTAAAAAGACCTCGGATTTCTTCGAACTGATCTCTCTATTTCTTCAGGATGCAACAATGCTCGGACAAAGGTCTTCAAGAACCTCCTGCTAGATCACAACAGACTGAAGAAGTCTCACCGGACTCTTCTATCCGCCAAGGAGCAGAGCGACAAAGATCACGCCTCCAAGCTGAAGACAGCCGAGGATGAAATAGCTCGGCTGCAGCGAGAGCTGAACCGGGCTAATGAAGCCAAGACTGCTGCGGAGGACGCTATGAAGGTTAAGGACCAGGCCGCCGAACAGCAGCAAAATCTTGCCAAGACCCTGGAGAGCCGTGCCACCTCGGCCGAAGCCGAACTTACCGCCCTCCGGGCTATCTCGAAAAGCTGTTTGTCCGAGCTTACTCGGATTAATGACCAAATGGACAGTAAGTTTCTTTTCCCCTTTTCCTTATTTTCTGCCGACCTAGACCCCGTGCCACCGTATGTCTTATTTCAGCAACAGCCTTTTTGTCCTCTTCAGAGAACTTCGAGCACTCCAAGGACAAGGCTATCCGCGAAGTTCAAGCAGCTCGGGCAAAGAGGGCTGAGACAGAAACCCTCAGCGACAGCTGGGATATCCAGGACCACCTTGTCGCCCTCAATGCTCGGATCAGGCCGCTCAGAGCCATTGGAACCAAGCTGGTTGATGCTGCCATCGAGGTCCACCGTGCCCTCTGGCCCAAGGTTAATGCTCCTACTTGCATCGACGAGCTCGCCACAAGCTGAAAGGAGCCGAGGCTAGACTTCGGGAGTGGAGATGCTCATCAGCTCGGGCTGGATCGGACAAGGCCCTGGTATTCGTGCTGTCCTGGTATGAAGAGATTGAGATCCATACTGTTACTTCCTTGCGCAAGGGCTCTCCTGGAACTCCACCCCTGATGGCATTGCGAAACGCCAAGCAGCTGCCGACCTCTTTGCTAGTTATGCAAACACCCGGATCTTCAATGAAGGGCGCCTTACTCAGAGGACGAAGAGAGCTCGGACGAGGAAGAGAGTCCGGTGAAGAAAGTTCTGAGGCGAGGAATTGACTTTGAAGAGCCAGAGAGTTCCAAGGGCAAGGCTGGCAAAACAACCGAGGTGGCGAAGGCTCTGATGATGACTTCAGCTTCGACGAACCTCCGAACTCCAAGGGCAAGTCCGGCAAAGCTGTAGCCACCGAGGTGATTTCCTCCGACGTGACGGACACCCCGGCAACAACTCCCACAACCGAGGTTGCTTCCGCGACCGAGGTTGTTCCTGCGCCCGAGGTTGCTGCGCCCGAGGCTCCCACTGCCACCACTTCGGCGACCGAGGTCTCTGGTTCCGAGGCCTGAATTTATTTTAAGCAAAACATTAAATCCCCGGTATGCCGGGTGCAGATGTAACAGACCTTAAGTAGTTTGCTTTGCTACCATTACTTTTAACTTGCTATCCGAACCAAGCTTTTCTAAGAACTTATGCCGAACCCTTTTGGAACGAGTCCCCGAGTTCACTTTCGTGTTTACTATATCTGGCATTCTTTGCTCTTGTCTACCATTTAGGCGTTCGACAGTCGAGTCACAAGATTGTTGTTTATAGCATACAGTACTTAGCAAATCTCGAAGTGTGTTTCCAAAACCATCCGACATAAACGAAAGGTAAAGACAGGGGTTAGTAAACGACACATGCCGAACTATATTTTTGGACCGAGTCCCCGAGTTCATTTTCATGTCTCCCACGTTTTTTCATCTTTGCTCTTGACTACCTTTTAGGCAGATGCCAGTCGAGTCACAAGATTAGTTACATAGCACACATTACTTGAAGTTTGAGACGAGGTTCAAAATAGTTCGGCATATGAACGAAACTGACAAACAGAAATAAAACACAAGCACAGAGCGAGGCAGTCCCGAGCTTCAACCTCGGAGTGCCGACATTTTATTAAGGATTAACCGAGGTACATACATTGCGCCTTTCATGAGTAGAAAGGTCGGAGTAGAGCTATATTCCATGGTCGCCTGACCTCTGATCCGGGGTTGTCCAGCCCATCTTCCCTGGTTCCTGCGCATCTATTAGATAGTAGGAATCATTGAGCAGAGCTCGGCTCACAATGAACGGTCCCTCCCATGGAGGTGACAACTTGTGCCGACCTTTCTTGCGCTGCACCAGCCTCAACACCAAATCTCCCTCGTGAAACACACGAGGGTTGACACTCCGGCTATGATAACGCGGAGACCTTGCTGGTATATTGCTGACCGAGATGAGGCCAACTCTCTAGCCTCCTCAAGCAGATCTACTGCATCCTCCCGAGCCTCTTTGCCTCGGCTTCAGTGTACATTGCCACTCTGGGCGCATCATACTCAATGTCAGTGGGTAGTACAGCTTCTGCCCCATAGACCATAAAAAATGGCGTATAGCCAGTTGATCGATTTGGCGTGGTCCTTAGACCCCATAGTACTGCTGGTATCTCATCAATCCAACACCCCGGAGTTTTCAGCAGTGGTTCAATGAGCCGAGCCTTGATGCCGGCCAACACTAGAGCATTTGATCTTTCCACTTGCCCATTAGACTCCGGATGTGCCACCGAGGCTATGTCCAGCCGGATTCCCTTGTTCATGCAAAACCGAGCAAACTCTCCAACAGCAAAGTTCGTGCCGTTGTCCGAGATAATGCTATGGGGTACCCATATCGCAGAATGATTTCCTTCAAGAAAGTCACTGCTGAATGACCATCCAACTTCCGGATTGGTTTCACCTCGATCCATTTGGTGAATTTGTCCACCATCACCAGTATGTGTGTCATGTTACCTCGGGCTGGTTTGAACTCTCCCACCATATCCAAACACCATACCGCAAACGGCCAAGTGATAGGAATTGTTTTGAGCGCCGAGGCTGGCACATGCGTTTGCTTGGCAAACCTTTGGCATCCTTCACATCTCCGGACTATGTCCTCTGCATCAGCAAGAGCGTGGGCCAATAGAACCCATGCGAAACGCCTTGGCCACTAAGCTCTTGTGCTGCAATGATGTCCACACTCTCCTTGGTGGATCTCCAAAAGCATCTCCTTGCCTTCAGCTGGCTCGACACACCGTTGCAACACCTCGGTTACGCTTCTTTTATAGAGCTCCTTGTTGATGATGGTGTACGCCTTGGCCCTCCTTTGGATTCTCCTAGCCTCGGTTGTGTCACTTGGCAAACTCCCTCCGTTATGAACTTCATGATTGCTCCGCCCACTCCGGCACTGGGTGCAAAGGAAAAAGTTCCTCGTCCACCTCCATTGGTTCGGCCACCATAATTCCTCCATTATTTCCTCCACCATCCTGCGACCAGTCCCCGAGTTTGATGAGCAGTCCCCGGGTTCGGTGCGCAGTCCCCGAGCTCTGCCACGCAGTCCCCGGGTCCGACCAAACGCAACCGACGTCTACCTCCATTGGAACAGGTCCGGGCTCTTGCTCAGCCGGGATGAAAATAGATTCGGATTCAGGGAAGGTTTGATTGAAGGAGTTCTCAAGTGATTCAGGGCTACTCCAGGTGGTATTGCCTCTTAGATGAACCGAGCTTTGACAACACGTCGGCAGCATTGTTTTCTGTCCGAGGTATATGCCTGTACTCACACCCTTCAAAGAACCCGGATATCTTTTGCACATGGAACCGATATAACGCCATGTTGGCATCCAGTGCATCCCAAGTTCCAGAAGATTGTTGCACCACCAGGTCGGAATCGCCGAAGCACTCTACACGCCGGATACCGATCTCCTTTGCCACCTTGAGGCCATGGATTAAGGCCTCATACTCCGCCACATTGTTTGATGCTGAGAAATGAATCTGCAGCACGTACTTCAACTGATCTCGCTTTGGCGAGGTGAGGACTATTCCAGCCCCCAGCCCGATCTTTGTTTGGACCCATCAAAATGCATCTTCCAATAATTATAGTCCGGCCTGGGTGGCTCATACTGCATCTCGGCCCAATCACAAAAGAAGTCCGGCAACGCCTGGGATTTGATTGCATCTCTTCTCTCATAAGCGGTGCATATGGAGACACCTCGATCGCCCATTTGGCAACCGGCCAGTTGCATCTTTGCACCCGATGATCTCCGAGATTGGAGCTTCGCACACCACCGTCATGGGATGCTCCTGGAAATAATGCTTCAACTTCTTGACCGCCAGGTAGACACCATACGTCATCTTCTGGTAGTGAGGGTAATTCTGCTTCGAGGTAGAGATCACCTCGCTCAAGTAATACACTGGTCTTGCACCGACCTGCCACCTTCTTCGCGCTCCACCACCACTGCCACACTTACAACTCGGTTTGTGGCCGCAATGTAAAGTAACATCGGCTCATTGTGCAATGGTGATGCCAACACCGGAGCGGTGGACAACATCTTTTTCAGCTCACTGAACGCCACGTCGGCCTGCGGGGTCCATGTGAACCCGGTACTTTTCTTCATGAGTTGGTACAAGGTAAGGCTTTCTCTCCCAACCTGCTACAAATCGGCTCAACGAGGCTAGACACCCGTGAATTTCTGCACATCTTTCAAACACTCGGTAATCTCATGTTCTCAATAGCTCGGATCTTGGCCGGGTTAACCTCAATACCCGGCTAGACACCAGGAAGCCGAGCAACTTTCCAGCCGGGACACCAAAGGTGCACTTGTCCGGGTTAAGTTTCAACCTATACTTTCTCAGGTTCACAAATGTCTCCTCGAGATCCTCGAGGAGAGTATGTTTCTCCTTAGACTTGATGACAATATCATCGACATACACTTGCACATTTTTACCCATCTGAGAGTGCAGGCATTTCTGCATACACCTCTGATAAGTTGCCCCGGCATTTCTCAGACCAAAACACATGACACGATAGCAGTACGCCCCATACGGGGTAATAAAGCAGTCTTTATTTGATCTTTCGAGTTCAGTGGTATCTGGTGAAAACCAGAGTACGCATCGATAAAAGACAACAGTTCACAACCAGCAGTGGAATCGATCACTTGATCAATCCGAGGTAATGGAAACGGATCCTTCGGGCACGCCTTGTTGAGGTTAGTGAAGTCAATGCACATGCGCCACACCTTGACCACGGCTGGCTCGTCCTTCTTCTTTTCCACCAAGACTGGATTGGATATCCAGTCCGGATGCAGCACCTCCATTATGAACCCGGCTGCAAGCAACTTAGCCAGCTCGTCCAGCACCACTTGTCTTCGGTCGTCTGAGAGACGACGGGTCGGTTGCCTCACCGGTTTCACCTCCGGCCTGACAAATAAAGAGTGCTCTGCCAACTCCCTCGGAACACCAGGCAGGTCCTTAGCTGACCATGCAAAGATATCCCGATTCTCACGGAGGAAGTGACAGAGCTCGCCTTCCTATTTCTCGCCCAGCCCGGTCCCAATGATGGCCATGCGCTCGGGTGCTCCGGGTCAATGGGGATTCTCTTGGTCTCCTTGGGCACCTCGAACGCAGCAGCTGAGTCCGGGCTCATCAGTCCGGACACGCCGAGCTGCGTGGACTGCGCCATTGCCACCACTTGTGCAGTTTCTTCTTCTCAGCTGCAATCACCAAAGCCTCGGCCAGATTAGACCCCGCCGAGGCACACTGAATGGCTCGCTTGTAATCACCCGAGATGGTTATGATCCCATTGGGCCCTGGCATTTTCATCTTCAGGTATGCCACATGGGTGGAAATCATGAACTTGGCCAGGCTGGCCTTCCAAGCAATGCATGGTATGCACTCTCCAAGTCCACCACCTCGAACTCGATACTCTCAACTCGGCAGTTATCCTTGGTTCCAAATGCTACATCCACCCATATCTTGCCCATGGGTGCACAGGAAACGCCAGGCACAATCCCATGAAAAGTACAACTGCTGGCATTAACTGATTTGGGATATGCCCAACTTCACCATTGTGTCCGGTACATGATGTTGATGGCACTGCCATTGTCCACCAGAACTCGGGTAAACCTTACATTGTTAGTAGGCCCACACAACGTCGGATCTACCACCAGGGCATACTTCCAGGGCTCGGCATGATCCGAGGTGTATCTTTCCTGCTCCAAGTGACCTCCTGCTCAGACCAGTTCATGTAGGTCGGCACCACCGGCATTACTGCATTCACCTCCATGGCACGCCTCTGCACACTCTTCTTGTCAGTGGCTCGGTCACAAAGACCACATAGCTCGCATGAGCCTCTCTATAGTCATTTCCGGGGTATTCATACTGCTGGCTTGGTCCGGCACCACCATTGTTGTTGTTACCTCGGACGTTCACCACATTCCGGTCTTGCGCTGCAGGCCTCGGAGGAGGTGCAGTGGTTATTGGGGTAACATTTGCTCCGGACAGATTCGGGTTAGACCTCGGCTGAAATCTCTGAGGTGGTCCTCCTCTGTTTCCTCCGGCCCTTGCCCCTTCTTCCCTGATCCTGCGGTGCCAGCTGCACTGCCGGGTTGAATGGTTGGCTGGCTTACGCGGTCGGTCGTATGGTAACGGCAAGGACCATCTATCATTGATTCATAAGTCAAGGGTGGCTCTGGGTTCGGACTAAATGCCGGACCACTGATTTTCGGCCTCTGGACACCTCCAGCTTCGGGCTGATCCGGGTTCACCGCTGCAACTTGGTTCGAGGTGTACGGGTAGTCCGGCTCCCTCCTCTTGTGCCCGAGCTCTTGGCGGTCACTATACCTCGGTCCGAGCCGGTTATTTATTGGCTCCCTTCTTCTGTTACGTGCTCCTGCCTCGGCTGCTGGCTGCATCGGATCACCAAGAGCATAAGAATCCGCAATCCGGATTGCCTCTGCAAGGGATTTCGGCATATCTCTCTGTAGCCTCTGCCACAGCATGCTGCCATGTCGGCAACCATCTGCAAACCAGGAGATGGCCTGGGCCTCTACAACTCCTTCACAGGAATTCCGGACATTGCTCCACCGAGTTAAGAACTCCGATCAGTTTCATGATCATCTTGCTTACATGCTGCCAGGAGCTGAGGTCGGTTTGGCCTTTGTAGGTACTAGCAAAGTTGCTGTTAAACGCCAGCTCCAAGTCTATCCAGGAGTTGATACTATACTCCGGCAAATTATTCAGCCAGATCCGAGCTGGACCTCCAACATGTGCGGGAGATACCGGACCGCCCATCGGCGATTGCCCCCCGCTATGTGCACCGAGGATACATAATCTGTCAACCAATCTTGTGGCTTGGTGCTCCCGTTGTATGGCTTGGCGTTCCGACCTAACTGGAACTGAGATACTGGTGGTGGTGGCTCCCTCATGATCCGAGGTCCAAAACATGCCGGACCAGGAGGGCCTTCCTCCTCCAGTTGCTCGGACAAGTAGATTCTATCCAGCTTGTTGCGGACGTCGCCCGGAGCTAACATCCGAGCTCCTATCCGAGGTCCCAACGCCCCATCCACTCTGTGATACCCGGCCGCGCCATGGCCGAGTCTCCATCATCGTATCGGTCATCGCCTTGACCGACGTTCTGAGGTTGCTGAGCATACTCCGGCTCTGGCTGATACTGCTCCTGCGGCCGGGGTTGTTGCTGATACCTCGGGGGCGGAGGTGGTTTACCTCGGCCAGCCGATGCTGCTTGCCCACCATTCTGATTTCCCTGGCCGGAGTTACCCCTAGCCCGGCTAGCATTGCCCTGGCCCACCTTCTGCTTTGCTGCTAACACCGGATCATACTTCAGCAGCTGCTTGTTCTGACCCGAGTTGACACTCCGGGCTCGATCGGCTCCTCCGACGAGTGGAGACGAGGCTTGCCCCTTGGACACCTGACTAACGGGCCTAGCTGAATAGACCATCTGCGAATCACCAGCCCCGGCTCTGCGGAGAGCCTCATTCTGCTGGTTAGCTACATAGACCAATTCATTGACTCGCTTTTGCTGCGCACGCCATGCATCTCCAGTCAACCCGGATAGCTCGGCCCTGCCTGCCTCGGCAGCTCTGAGGTTCTTGGCAGGGGAACTATACACCGGCCTTCCAGTTGACACGCGACTCTCACTCCTAGCCGAGGTGGTAGGTCGAGCCTCCCTGTTCATCTCGTCATTGAGCCCCTTGCCTCTCTGCCGCACCCCGGCTAACCTACTGGTATCAGCTGCAACCGGGGTGAAGCCATTCGCTGCATTGTACTCACGCAGATCTCTATTGAACTCATCTCGGGCTGCTATCATGGCTACAGCCTCCTTTTGCAACAAGACACGCTTCTCCTCTAGCTCGGCCGCAGTCATCACTATATCTACTCCGGGATCTGCTAGTGTCTCTGCTATCTTTGTTAGGACTGCACCTCGGCCCTGCACCTCAGGGGTGCCAGGCAACTCCTTCTCTAGCCTGGGCTTTGCAGCTCTCACCTTAGCCGCAACCTCGGCCGGCTTGGATCTGCTGGCATCTCCTCTGCCAGCGGCATCCACCGTACCGGTCATCATCACCTCGACGCAGCTCTCAGGGCGAGTGATACGCCGACCTAGCGCCGCAAGGAGAGGAGTTTCGTCGTCCACGAGCACCTGCTCCGGGTACTCGCGAACAACCTCGACAGCAACGTAGGTGACGAAGCTGCCGAGCATCATGGTGAAGCCATGCTCGGGGAAGGGCTTGCCGGCGAAGCACCCCGCGTTGTCGCTGACGAAGTTGAACTCACCGATCTTGGCGATGAGCCCGGAAAGAACACGCTCGCCTGAGCCCGTCCGGATGTATACTCCCTCCAACGCCTCAATCTGCCCCACGGTGGGCGCCAACTGTCGTGGTGGGATCACGACAGATGCCATGGGTATGGCTAAGATGGGGCCGAATGGTCGTTGGGGGAATCCGGGGAGGGTTTATGCACTCTTGAAGTGCACAAGCAAGAACACACCAAAAACCGCAAGAACACGAACTGAAAACCAACCAACCAAGAACACGAAGAACACCACGATGTACCCTGCTTCGGGGCCCTCTTGCGGAGGTAACACCCCTACTGCAGCACTATCCTAGTCAGTATATAGCACAAGATGACTAGTACAGGTCGCTCCTCGAGCTGTGTGATGTACAAGGGTGAGAGCTTGAGGTGGGAGATGAAGTTACAAGGAGAATCAACTAGGGTGCCGGGGTCTCTTTTCTTTCTTCTTCTTTGTTTTCCTCCTTTCCTCCCGTCCTCCTCAGCACAGGAGGGGTAGAAGCCCCTTATATAGGCTAGCCGGGTTACCATAGTGCCCCTCGCCGAGTACTGTAGCCATGCCTCTGCTTTGATCATCATTGCACTCCTGTCAGGGACAAGACATGACATGCCCATCCCCTGCATCACCACAGTGGAGCTAGGATGTCCCCTCTGACTGAGACAGGACGTAGCCGCGCCGAGCTACCTCGTAGCCCTGACCTCGGAACTCTAGGGGTCAGTGGTCAGAGACGTGCAGACCCGCAGAACCCGGGGCACGCCTCTGCCACGCTCCGTGACAGACGCTCCCGTGTCAGGCGAGAAGTGACTGGAGCATTGACTCCTGCCCGAGCTATGGCCTCCTGCACATAAGATCTTTTACCAGGTCGGACTTCACTTCCTTCCCACAGCTCATCGTGCACTCACAACCCAAACCACGGCAACGAGGTAGTTAGGTCGGCTGAACACAGTTCGGACAGTGAACCTCGGCCCTGGCCAATAGTATACCTCGGACCCCTCCTGGCCAAGATAGGTCGGCCTGTAATCTCCAGGTCAAGATGAAGCTCGGACATTCCCAGGCCCAAACAGGTCGGCCCTTTCCGTACCTCGGCACACCTTCGAACTCCACTTATGCCAAGGCTTGACCCTACCCGGGGATACTCCCCCGACAAGTCACATGCCACCGCCTGCCATCGCAACTCTCACAACCAAAATCTAGTCCCGTGCTCTCACCCTGATTCCCCTCTCGGTGGTCAAAAAGGACGTGATTAATTTCATTTCTTTATCTAACTATGTATTTTTTTTATCAGTAATCTCTGGTTACCATGTTTTGGATGCTAAGTTTTGGGTCCCTTCAGCGGACTTTTGGATATCACATGTTTTAATGGCCATGCAACTTGATTCTGATCCCAATGCAACATGTTTTCAATTTTTCTTTTCCTATTCAGGGTGCAGTTTTTTTTTCCAGTTGAGTAGTACTGTGCTCATTGTGATATGGATTGAGAGATAAACAAAGGAGACACACAACTCTTGGTGATATCACAAATATTGTGCCCCATAATATAAGCACTCCATGTTATGCTACTAACATGGTGATATAGTTTGTCCCAAATATTAGCAAGCAATGCTTAATTTTTCTTTCCACATGATCCTCTAAACTGTAAGCTTGTGGTGCCTAACTGGCAATCCCCTTTATAATCGTCCTAATCATAACTCACTACTGAGGCAGGTAAATTCTCAAGTGTTCAGGTCACAAAGTTTAAAAAAAAAAGTGTTCAGGTCAAGATCTGAAGGATTGGAATATCACCAAAGAACTAGCCATGGACAGGGGTGCGTGGAAGCTAGCTATCCATGTGCAAGAAAACCATGAGTTAGTTTCGAGATTTTATGGGTTTCAACTCTAGCCTACCCAACTTGCTTGGGAATGTGATTTTGAATTGTTCTTTCTAAAGGTTGCTAATTTGGATTAAAATTCTACTACACATTGAAGTCGTCTGCGTTCTGATACAGATAGATCAGAATGCAATACACTGGGTTGTACTTTATGCTTTTGTATTTCTAACTTCTCACCAGCAACATGCAGACTATTAACATCATGTTTAAAAAAGGTGTGCCTAGTCGTGCGCTTAAGAGCGCCTAGGTGCTAGGCAGCAGCAAAATGCATAGCGCTTAATCGTGCTAGGGTGTGCCTAGGAGCGCCCTTATGCGAGATAGACGCTAGGAAAGGCAAATCTAGGAATTAACGCCTAGCACTTTTTTGAACCTTAATTAACATATACAACGTAGTGAGATTTCGTAAATGATCTGCTTTCAGGTTAGACTAACTAATTGCAAGTGTTTACAATTTCAAGTTATAAACTATAACTATTCCAACAAATTTAATGTATAAATATGCTATTTTCCTTATTCCAACCTCATAGCTTGCTCTTTTTCGAGAAAACGCAAAAGAATTTGTGTTTTATTTCATTGAACAGGAAGAAACACAGGTACAACCTCCACAAAGGAGGGATACACACACGCACACACACAACCGTCCTCACCAAGCGACTACAACTAGGTAAGGAGGTGCTCTCAACTACAGATTACAACTACATCAGGTATCGCCAGCCTTACCTCCAACCAAGAATGGCGAGGTGTCGAGGCTAGGAGCAATATGGTGCACTTTTTATCTGTACATTGTGCAATAACTAACAAGCACAATAAACTTTGCATGCATCAGGTCTATTAAGGGGCAACCTCAGAACTTATATTTTTCCGATGAAATTAAATATTCTATTTTTATTACAGAAGTTATGAAATTATGTGTTTATATCCATTTTTCTTCACAGAAGTGAGAATTACACAATGCCAGAGGATATACAACTCATTCTTGCAGGGTTAGTTAACGTATATATCCGTTGCTAAATAAGTGGCTACCATGGCAACCTCTTCTTGCAACATACTGCCAAAAAAATAACCCTATGCCAGCAAGCCAGCAACACTACACAGTGGAGATTGGGAGCGCGGCTCAGTTGCTAGGGTAGGAGGAAGACAAGTAAACATTTGTTTTGCATCCACTTTATTGTCAATCAATTGGATCTCAAGCATCATATAACTCTCCGAATTACCTTAGTTCGATAATTTCTTACATGATAATTTTGGACAAATTTGGTTTTCAATCTTTCTGCCTTTCAGTTTCATTACACTTAATTTATGTTTTACTGGTGAACACATGCATTGCAGGCGTGTGCATACTAATGGTTGATAATCATGGAAAAGAAGGAACGATTCAATGACAGCTGACAAACCTACCACCACAAAAAAAATTGGCAAACCTATGGGAAAAGTTTCGACACCAAACACTGCCCAATTCACTTGTCAACATTCTGGTAGCTCCACAAATTTCTTCAACAAGTACAGAACAATTCAACTTTCAAAATAGACTGCAACCTACATTCATTGGGCAGGATGGATTTCCAACAATTATACGCCTCTGGCTAGCACAATAAGGCAGACCTGATACTTCTCTACTTAGCTGAAGCACAACATTCTTTGTGCATAGCTTAACGATATTTTATCCGCCGAATGAACGGAGACTCGGCAAAGTTTGGAGCGCAAATGATCAAAGCTTGAACCAACTTTAGGTGACTGTACTTCGCAGTGCCATCTGACCAATCAGTTCCATCATTCAGACTAGTACTACAGGTGGGTCCTTTTGAAATCACGTTTAATGTTTCACAAAAATCTAAAAATAGCAGTATGTTAGGGAGGTGATGCTACAATCACGTGCAGTTTCAAGTTCAAACTCAAATTCTTTTGGGATGTATGAAAAAAAAATCAGGAATGAATAATGGCGAACAGTAAAATATCACTAAGAATGATGAATTTGTTTTACATAGCTCCAAAATAAATTTAAGTCTGAACTTGCAACTTCAAGTGTTTATAGAACATTACCCTTCTCACAAAAAAAAATTTCTATAGAAATTTTCACAAATACCAAATGTGGCCTCCACGGATTTTTCAGCATAACTTGGTTACCACCAGATAAACATAATTCTCGAGTACAAGTAAGTAAGGACTGTTTAACACACATTTTGGCAAGAAGGCATTTTTGTTTAACACATTTCAAGCAAGAAAAGGACAAACGGCCTGGATGAACCATTAAAAGAAGTGTTTCTTACCGATGGTCTTGTACGTGTTCGTATCCTCTGGCAATTGGCGAAGTTCCTCCAGTGTAAGGTAAGCACGTTTCTTTTCACTCTCTTTCGTACGCATCTGAGTTTGTAACTGATGAAATAAGAGAATGGTTATGGTACATATTATCTGTCAGGAAATCTCTGTTAGCTATACATAGGCTGGAGAATAATTTGTCCATATTCACGATGTACATACTTGTACAAGAACCATAACAATATCAAAACCATACCAGCAGCAGACACCTCACATCTGTTCCAGCAATCTTAATTAGCAATCAACTCGCCAGAATCCCAACAAGATAATAACAAAATTCACATGTATCCTTCTTTACGATATTGCATAAAGACCAACATATCACTGATAAAGTTATGTGTGCATAATGGCTACACTATGCTTCAGCACCTTAACTGTTTTGAAGTAAGACGAGCTAGAACATTGACAGGTACACCATTTATCCGTTGATCAACACCAGAACTATACGACGCTGGCACTAGTCCTTTTATTGTAGACATAAATTACTTCTACCAGCAATGCTATTGTACTCTTACAATAACAACGCCTTCAAAAATAGAAAAAGAACAACTATGGTCCACAGAAGTAAGGAACTAGAAAGAGAAGAGTATCATACTAATTCAAATATCAATAAGGAACAAAAAGATGAACTCCCAATCCATGGCCAATATATTTTGCAACTTTGGTTCTCCCCTATTCTTGTCATGGAACAGGATGAAAAGTAACCAAGTGCCCCAAGAGATGCACCAGTGCTCCAGTAGTATAGCAAATAATGGAATGTGTATGTAAACCTAAATTATCAAATATTTTTCCCGAAAATCATATTTCCAACCGGAGTATTCAGTTTATCAATTCTGATGTGAATGGAGTGTTATCTTCAGCTCAAACTACACATTATCCAGAGTGTTATCTTCTACTGTAGTAGTTCTATCGCAAGACGTAAACATCTAATAAAGTTATGAACAGTTGCTGGGTGCTGGCTAATACAGTGAAATGCAGCATATGGAAGTAAGTGTCAGTTAGCGAACTGAAGATTCAGCTGAGCTAAATCAAAGCAATTATGAAAAAAAAATGCTAGGGTCTGGCTAACGCAGTGAACTACGGCCTATGGAAGCCAGTGCTAGGTACAACAGCAAAGACGATGGAGGAGTAGGGATTTCACCTGCTTGACCTTGCCGGTGATCTCGATCATCCGCGCCTGCAGCTCCACGAAAGCCTGACCGTGCACAAAGAAGGTCAGAAGTTACAGCACAAGCTAGCACGCGGAGATCAGCGAGGCAGACCTAGCACGAACACGAACAAGCCGGCCGATGGGATGGTTCGGGCCACTTACTGCTCGGTTGGTTTCCTCCGCCATGGAAGGGGATGGAAGCGAGGTCGAGAACCCTAACAGCGAGCTCGAGTCGAACCGAGGGGAAAGTGGAGAGACGGCGGCGAGGAGGCGGCGGCGCTGCTCGGGATCGGAGAAGGCTGGAGCTCGGCAAAGATGGGACGGGTTTGGGTCCGTTCGTTACCTGGCCCTGTGAAGGCCCGTTAGGTCCTTTATCGTGTTTGCGTCAGGCCCAATTTCTTGAGATCACTGCCCGGACCAAGTACATACCTCCTCTCATTTCTTCAGTGTCCTTCACTACAACAAAAACAAATCTTCAGTTAATTTTTGTCCCTTCGGGGACATCCGATAAAAACAAATCTTCAGTGTTCCGCAGGGAATTTTGGTGTGCTTGCTTGATTTTAATTTTAGCTAAACCAACTTGGTATGAGCGGAGTACTAATTTCATTCTATTGTGCCTACACCTCGAATCCGGAGAAATTATCTCATTCTATAATTTGCAAGAGAAGCTGAAGCTATAAGTGTGTGACGGTCTCGTGTGCCGGGGTAGCCAAATTGTGGCACTACCAACTATGCAAAAGGGATCCGAAGGCGGCGGCGCATATCATGTTTCAATATAGATACTCCCTCGGCATTTGAAAAGGTCTTAAATATTAGCTCGGTTTGTCTCACTTCGACATCTTCCAATGGAACGCTCATACACGGTGAAGTATTGGTGGTGTGCCACCACCGGAGCCTTCGTCCATCGGTGCAAGTGTGTTGCTTCCTTAGTCCCTCTCGCCGCATGGGAAATCTGGAATGAGCGTACTGCCCATATTTTCCGTAATTCTGCCTCTTTTGGTTCTCTCTTGTATTAAGTCTAACGACGCACTAGCCACTAGTAACGGCATCTCTTTTCCTCTTTCTTTTTCTCTCTCTTCCTCCCGACCTTGAGAGTCGCCTCCTCGTCGCCGGCACCGCTCCCCTTCTCTTCCGCCGGCTCCGTCGGTCGGAGTGGAGCGGGAGATGGTGGCCGTGCTTCTCTGTACAGTCTAGGCTTAGTCTGCTTCGCCTTAGGTGTAGTTTTAGGGTTTCTTGTCTGCTCCTTCGTGGCGATTGGCGAGTTGTCGTCGGGCTCTCCGCTGCCAGCGCTGCTACCCAGCTCTGGCCGGTCATCCTCGACCCTCTCCGACGAACTCCCGAGGTGGGAGGGTGGCGGGGGAGCTGTAGAGGTCGAAAGCCCCTCAATAAGGGCAGATCTTGCTCTCTTTGGATCCTGCGATGCAACGCTGCGATGCTTCCTCCGGTCGGCAATGGAGACGAGAGGAGGGAGCGGTTTGGAGCTGAGCTTTGCAGATCAGGAGTTGGTGCTGTGAGGTTCGCGGTGGATTCAGGCCGAATCTGGTGTGGGCTGGGGTGGTTCTTCGTTGTTGTGGAGCTCCCGTGGATGGAGCCGAAGATGACGACGAAGCCGTCTGTCTCTCCTCTGCTGGTGCTCCTGCCAGGCACTGGCCGGCCGTTTTGGCTGCCCTCTGACGAGCTCCCGAGGTGGAAGCTTGGCGGCAGGATGGCGACGATGGAGAGCCCCTCAAATAATGGCAGGTATGTCCACTTTCTTCCCTGAGGTGTGGCGATGTGGATCTTCCTCTGGCCGGCCGTGTAGGCGAGTGATGACCCACAAGTATAGGGGTGTATCGCAGTACTTTCGATAAATAAGAGTGTCGAACCCAACGAGGAGCTGAAGGTGCTGGCAAGTAGTTTTGATCAAGAATTCACTGTAAAAGCTAGCAGACATGTTTTCAGCAGTATTCGAAACAGCAGGTAAAAACAGTGCAAGTAAATAAACGAGCGCGGGCAACAAATGCAGCGAGTGGCCCAATCCTTTTGAGTGCAAAGGACAAGCCGAGTGTGTTGCTTATAAGAGACAAATGTTCCTGAGGACACATGGGAATTTCGTCAAGTGCTTTCGCTTCGTGCAACTGGTTAATCTTCATTGTTTTGATAAGTGTTGTGTGGGTGAATCTATGCTAACGCACCGCCCTTCCTAGGACTAATACGCACTTGTGATTATACCCCTGCAAGCATCCGCGAATGCAGAAAAGTAATTAAGATAACTAACCACAGCTTTAAACTCTGAGACCCTACGCTCCCTCGTGCACTATCTTACTAACGGGGGTTCAGGTTTCTGTCACTCTGGCAACCCCTCAACAAGCAAGCTAGGTACACAATGCATTCCCCTAGGCCCATAAAGGTGAAGTGTCATGTAGTCGACGTTCACATGACACCACTAGAAGAATGACACCACAACTTAAATATCAAACCATTAAATATTAACGCATCATTATTTCACTACTAACAACATGACTTCCCCATGTCCTCAAGAACTACAAACTACTCACAAGACATCATATGGATCATGATCAGAGATGATATGGCAATGAATAACAATCTGGACATAAACACTAATCCACCAAACAAACTCAATAGCATCAATAACAAGGAGTAATCAACACCGGGAGAGTCTCCCCAATGAACAAGACAAGGTACAGCCCTAGATGTTACAGCAAGATGGATGTGGAGTCGGTGGAGATGATGGTGATGGCGCAGTGGATGGTGGTGATGATGATCCCGATGAAGTCCAGCGTGATGACGATGGCGATGATTTCCCCTCTCGAGAGGGAATTTCCCCGGCAGGATCTCCCTGCCAGAGAGCTCTTTCTCTCTCGGTGGTTTCCGTCCCGTGGAGGCGGCAGAATATTTCGTGGACGTCCCCCCTCGTGCTTAGGTTTTCGGGAGGCAGATATACGCGAAGAGGCAACCTGGGGGGTGGACCCAGGTGGCCACGCCATAGCTGGGCGCGGCCCACAGGCCAGCCGCGCCCAGGTGTGGCGTGGGGCCCACCTGGCTGCCTCCAGCATCACATTATAAGACCCCAGAATTGGTTTCGTGATTTTTGGAGTTCCGCTGATATGCTGACTTGACGACGCTTTTTCCAGCAGAAACCTGACTCCGGAAGGATAATTTCCAATAATCATCAAACATGCAAAATAAGGCAAAATAACATAAGTATCATGTATTAATATGAAATATAAGGATAGATAATGACAAATTATGATATAAAATAGTGATGCAAAATGGACGTATCAACTCCCCCCAAGCTTAGACTCGCTTGTCCCCAAGCGAAAACTGAGCTCAGTAAACAAGTCCACATGTTTATGGAGTGAAGTGTCGATAATAAAGAATACGGACAAGAAGCATCAGTATTTACTCAGCTAAACAAGTCATTTTAAACAGCAGTCTCTACATATTCTACTTAACTTGGAACAAGTAATGGAACAACCACAAATAAAGGTACATTAAGCAAACCAATTGGATGTGGCAAACTGTGTTCTTGGTCAGAGAACAATCAACATTCTAACTTATCTTTCAAGAAGAGTCTTTATACTAGAGCTATATTGCAGAAATAGAGTTGCTCAATCATCACTGTTCCTTTCACATTCGAAAGAAAACTGTCAAAGTCATATTCTCAAAGATAAAACTTCATGTGCTCAAGCAAAGTAGACAAAACATGATAGGAAATATTATGAACTATAAATGATTGTATCTATAACAATTCGAGTGCTTGCTCGGGATAGAGGGAATAGGTTTACTGACTCAACAATAAATAAATGATAGGCCCTTCGCAGAGGGAAACAGGGATTAAAACGTGTGCTAGAGCTTTTAGTTCCCGAAGGCATAGAGAGTGTAAAAATATTGCTTTGAGAGGTGTATGCTATTGGTCAACAAATCAGTGGTAGAATCCTTGTCATCTTCCATACTAATTAACTTTTAGAGCGGTTCCGAGAGTTTATAGAACTGCACATGTAACAAGCACTTATTGATGACACTCCTCCCAACCATTTCTTTCCACAAACCATGGCTTGACCGAATCCTCGGTTGCCGACCAACAATCACCGTGGAGGAGTGTCTATTTATTTATTTATAGGGTGGACTAACCAGCTCTTTTAATGCAAAATAAAAGGTGGAGAAGCAGATGAAGCTGTCAATCCTTGTAAATCAGTTAGCATGGAAGATGACACATCTGCTACCACGTCCTTATGAGCTTGGTGAACAGTGACACAAAAAGGGATATAATAATAGTTTTGAATAGTTAAAGGTAGCACACGAGAAAATGTACTTGGAGTAGTGCGAACACTGCATGATAGGTAGTTATGGTGGACACGAATGGAGTGCTTTGGTTCAGGGTTTTGGATGCACGAGAAGTATCTCCTCTCAGAACAAGGTTTTTAGGCTAGCAAGGTTTAGTAGCAAGCACAAGAATTGAGAGAGACAAACACTTATAGATCTAATAGAACAACCATGCTATCTACTTTGTGGGCACAAAACACTTTAATTCAAGAATAATAAACTCATTGGCCAACAAAGAGGAAAACAATAGGGATAATGTTATTGCAACCAGTTCCCTCTTTTCTACTTAAGTGTAAAAAGTATTGATACTACTGACCAGTCTAAGTTTGCCACAACCAACTCAATTTACTTGCTGCACTCAAAGTGATGCCAATACTAATGTAACAAGATCAGCATATGACAAAGGACTTGCTGGCTAAAATAAAGTGTGCAGAAAGTAAAGATAAAGCTTCTCATTAATATTCCATCACAATAAACCTCACACCAACGGATACAACGATAACCAACTAAGGAGTGATACTCCACATTGCAAACTATCTCATATGATAACTTCTCTACTCATGGTACTAAGCAAAAATATAAAGACAAAGATAAAGATAAAGATAAAGATGGTGATACTAAAAACACCCCCCCCCCCAAGCTTGAAACAAGCTGGGAGTGTGTTGTTACCCATGGTGAATTACTCCCTTGGCGGTGATGGTGGTACGACAGTAATAGGTGTTAAGAACCGTGCGAGCATTTGGCGAAGCCGATTGTTCTCTTCTTGAAGAATTTCCACTTCCGCCCTAAGGACTCGATATTGTTCGCAAAATTGATCCGTGACCCTTATTGCTTCAGTAGTCGCAGGGAAGGCGCTCAGGTCCGGAACTGCTGGAACTGCTCCCTGCATATTATGAGAAAAAGCACGTTGAAGGTTAACAGATCCCACAAAGGTAGGATTGCTGGGCCCATCGCCTCTTGTAGCTTGTCCTCCTTGATTGCGGCGCTGAGCCGTCCTGATCTCTTCTCTAACACTTCGATCCATGTCGGCCCTCCTAGCTGTAACTTCTTCGTCGGTTGTCCAACCAGCAGCGTTCCACTGGTTCACATCCCTCTCAAGTTCACGCCGGCGCCTGGCTGCGTAGTCCTCCGCACAAGAGCCTTGAGACGACATGTCTAATACCAAAGGAACCTGCCAGAAACAGTTCGAAAAGAAACGCGACGAAAACACGAGATACAGACCTCGGAAGATCCGGGTAAATATATAGCGGAAAATAACGCGTGAAAAGGAAAGCACAGGGCGAAGCTGTGGCGCCCTGACCCGACTGCTATACAGTGATACTGTGTCTCCGGTTATCCGATACCAGCAGGCACACTATCAAAGCATAAGAGAGAGATCAAGACTTGTGGAACAACTGGCACATCACAGACTCTACGACACAAAATCATATAGTTCAACTCTTATAATAGAGAAAGATAGCAGATGACAACCAGAGGTCACCGACCCAACATTACAACATGCGGAAGCGAAGTGTGTTGTTCTAAACAACAAGAACCAAAATATGGCCTAAGAGGCCTACAGATGAACATCACAGCGCCAGCTGCTCCAGGATGTCCCAAGCTGCCACCTGGGAACCCCAGACTACTCGTCGACGTCCACAAAGAACCCACCTTCGAGGTCGGTGAAGTCCTCCACTGAAACAAAAGCAAAGACGTTGAGTTCGACGAACTCGCAAGATTAAGAGCTAATATATGCTCGATGAGGCTTTCAAAGTTATATGGTTGTTTTGCATAAAGCTGATTTTATTTATGAAAACATAACTCAAAGGCAATCGACTATTCAGAGTATTTTCAAAAGAGGTAAGAAGTACTCTTTCTTTCATCACTTTTATCAACATCAACCACTGTACCTGTTCATCAAAGGCACCTCCCCGAATCACCCTCGAGGAAGCTCACCTTGCATTTGTGAGTGGTACCTCTAGTACCCAGTTTTTAATCATTCCGTTGAAGTTATTCTATGATCTTACCTTCACTTCCCAAGTCGTCCATAACCGCGGACACGGCTTTTCGAAAAGATTTAACCCTGCAGGGGTGTACAAATGTTTGCCACGCGTACCGTCCGGCCCATTACCTAGCTTTTAGCCCTCTTCCTTGGAGAGCCGGCTGGGTGGGAGCGGTGTCGACTTCTCCCTCGTTAAGGACTTTCCAGGATCATCAGTGCCGGTAGGACAGGTTTGGTGACTCCTCCAACCCCCTGTCCCGCGGACACTTACTTTCTTGACACCACAATCCTCATACCATTCTCAGCCACCAACTCACGCACGCGCAAATGGAAGCCCGAACTAGAGGACCCTGGCTAGCCCCGCTCGAGTTATTTAGTCTATGAGGGTTCCTGCACTGCGAATGCATAGGCCTCACGCATGGTTGCACGCTCAGTCTTGGTTCAAGAGGTATAGAACTCGCACCTAGGCGGCGAGAACGAGACAAAACACCACAACCACAGTGGCCTCTCATCCCCACCTTTAAGCATTTTATTACCCGTCACCACAATTCCTCCACCATCATTCTCATTTCAACACCTGTTTCCAACATAATCCATCCACCATATAGCTATGCAATTAACTAAGCATGGCTAAGCAACAACATAGCATAGTAAGTATCTCGGCCAACAATGCAACACTATGGATAATAGGAGGGAAACAGGTAAAAGGCATAGGGAACTTAATGCAACTATAGGATACTCTAATCCAAGAAAATTGACATTTAGAACCGCATGCAATATTATAGTGGAGAAAATATTTGCGGAAACATAGGATAAGATATGCTCAGAGGGGGGATTACGCTTGCCTTGCTCAACGTGCGGGTAGTACGGATCGTCGGGGTATTGTGGAGTAACCCCGGCTGCTTGATCTATCGAGGCATAGCAACGGAAGAACAATCAATCACCACACAAACTTTAGCAAATGCAATGCACAAACACATGATGACATGTCAATTTAAATCCCCGAGAGGAGGATGATTCAACTATTCAATTTAAACGGAGTTTGGGTGCGTAGTGGGGACACACCTCGAATTCACCGTGGAGTTAAGTAAGGAATCATCTTTACTTGTTGATTAACGTAGTTGAGACCCTAGGATTTAACTTGTAGATGATATGACATGATCATGTGAGAGATGCAATGTTTAGGTGGTTAACATTCTTGCAACAATTATAAGGCAACGGAAAAAGAATTGGTGTTAAAACAAGTTTCAGAGAGCATCCGGTTTGAAATCCGGAATTTTCTGGGATGATTCCGGGTTTTGTACCAGGTCATTCCGGGTTTTATACCGGGTCTGGCACCGGGTTTAATTCCGGGTCATTTCCGGGTATGATCCGGGCGAAAATTGTCGAGTCCAGTACCGTTTTTCTTAATCCGGTATAGATTCCGGACAATTCCGGGTCTGGTACCGGGTGATTCCGGGTTCAGTTCCGGAAATTTCCGGGTTGGACACCGGATTTGTCAACGCGACCAAAACGAAATAGAGCTACGGGGATTCGGTGAACTAGGGGGAAAAGGAGGAAATGTAGAGGTCCATTTGGAGGGTTTGCTCACCCTGAACTCGTGGGGGTGCTTGGAAGGACCGGAGATGGACGGAGATGGCCGGAATCGTCCGGGAGAGCTCCGGCGGTGGTTTGCGGAGAACTTGACGGTGAGCTCGATTGCGGGCTTCCCAACTCGATTCCTTCGGTGGAGTGGTAGAGGACGACGAGGCGGAGCTATTGGTGGTCTTGGTTTTGCTCGGGGGCTCGTCAATCAACGGCGGCGAGCTCGGCCCGGGTGGCTTGGGTTTGGGCCATGGAGGGAAAGAGGATGGAGAGGAGCACGGTGAGAGAGAGAGAGAGAGAGAGTGAGAGATGGAGTGGGCTGGTTGTGGTCTTCTCCTTCACTTAGTGTCCATTTCTTTTTACACAAAACCCCCTGCACTTTTGTTTCCACTCGAATGTAATTTGTTTAGCGATTTCATAATGGATGCCATGATGCAAAGAACACAAAAGCGAAAATTTTAAACAGGTTTTCAGGTTCTCAAGTTTGGGGCTGTTACAAATCTACCCTCCTTACAGGAATCTCGTCCCGAGATTCTAAGATTGCGGAAAGAAATCGGGATACTCTTCACGAAGACTAGACTCTCTTTCCCAAGTTGCTTCTTCCTCGGAATGATGCGACCACTGAACTTTGAGGAACTTGGTAGTCTTGTTCCGGGTCTTTCTTTCGGCTTCGTCCAAGACACGGATAGGATGTTCGCGATAAGTAAGATCTTCCTGGAGATCCAGTTCTTCATAATTGACCCCATGGATAGGATCTTTGAAACACCGGCGAAGTTGAGATACATGGAACACATCATGCACATTGGGAAAGATGACCGGTAACTCCAACTTATAAGAAAGATCTCCTCGCTTGGCCAGAACGGTGAAGGGGCCAACATAGCGAGGCGCCAATTTCCCTTTGATTCCGAAGCGGCGAACGCCACGGAGGGGAGAGACACGGAGATAAGCTTTATCACCGATTTCATAGTGAATTTCCTGATGATGCTTGTCATAATAGCTCTTCTGTCTAGACTGAGCAATCTTCAGATTTTCTCGTATGATTCTAACCTTCTCCTCAGCTTCATTGATGATATCTGGACCAAAGAGTGCCCTCTCTCCGGTCTCAGACCAATTTAGAGGAGTGCGGCATTTTCTTCCATAGAGAACCTCAAATGGAGCCATGCCCAGACTAGCTTGATAGCTATTGTTGTAGGAGAACTCCGCGAAAGGAAGGTACTTTTCCCAATCCTTGCCAAAAGAGATTACACATGCCCTAAGCATGTCTTCCAAAACTTGGTTCACTCTTTCGGTCTGACCATCAGTTTGAGGATGGAAAGCGGTGCTGAAGTTAAGACGAGTTCCCATAGCAGTTTGGAAACTAGTCCAAACTTGGAGGTGAATAGGCTTCCACGATCAGAAATTATCTTCTTGGGAATGCCGTGAAGGACGACGATACGAGAGGTATACAGGTCTGCCAACTTGGCAGCAGTAACGTCCACACGCACGGGGAGGAAGTGAGCCACTTTTGATAGTCGATCAATGATGACCCAAATGGCATCATGTCCCTTTGGAGACTTCGGCAGACCGGTAATGAAGTCCATACCAATCTCATCCCATTTCCACTCGGGATAGCAATAGGGCGAAGAGTGCCGGCAGGTCTTTGATGTTCAGCCTTTACCCGTCGACAGGTGTCGCATTCAGCAACATACTTGGCAATTTCTCGTTTCATACGAGTCCACCAAAATTGAGGCCGAAGGTCTTGGTACATCTTGGTACTACCGGGATGAATAGAGAGGGGATTCATGAGCTTCTTGGAGGATCAACCTCTCAAGTTTTGTTTCTTTGGCACTACCAAGCGGTCACCAAAGTAAACAACTCCGGATTCATTGACAGAGAAACATTTGGCCTTCCCGCTAGCAATGTTCTCCTTGATTTTGAGAATACCCTTGTCACGAGTTTGAGCTTCCTTAATCTGGTCTACAAGAGTAGATTTGATTTCCAGATTTGCAAGGTAGCCAGAGGGAACAATTTCCAGGTTCAAACGGGCGAATTCTTCATGGAGAGCAGGTTGGGCCTCTTCAATCATCAGATTGTTGCAATAAAACTTCCGACTTAGCGCGTCAGCCACGACGTTTGCTTTGCCGGGTTGATAGTTCAGACTCACATTATAGTCCGTGATTAACTCCAACCAACGCCTTTGCCTGAGATTTAAATCCGGCTGGGTGAAGAGGTACTTCAGACTCTTGTGATCCGAGAAGATCTCGCAACGGTTACCAAACAAGTATGGTCTCCATTGCTTCAAAGCATAGACCACTGCGGCAAGCTCTAGATCATGAGTTGGGTAATTGAGCTCATGCGGCTTAAGTTGGCGAGAAGCATAGCCACCACATGGCCATCTTGCATTAGCACAAGCCCAAACCTTGTAGAGAGGCGTCACAGAAGACGACGAAATCCTTGCTTGTGTCCGGCAGGACAAGCACAGGAGCGGACGTGAGCTTGGCTTTCAGTGTTTGAAGCTCTCTTCAGCTTCGGCCGACCATACAAACTTTTTATCCTTCTTGAGAAGGTCAGTCAGGGCCTTGGCTATCTTGGAGAAACCTTCGATGAATCGGCGGTAATAACCCGCCAATCCGAGAAAGCTTCGAATGTCCTTGACTGACATTGGAGTTTTCCAATCCAAAATGGACTGAATCTTGTCGGGAATGACAGCCACACCATTGCGGATATCACATGACCAAGGAAGAGATTATCCAACCAAAACTCACACTTGGAGAACTTGGCATAAGACGGTGTTCTCGAAGTCGTGTCAGAACCAAACGAAGATGTTCCTCATGCTCTTCATTGGTTTTGGAATAGATGAGGATGTCATCAATATAAATGACGACAAACTTGTCAAGATAATCCATGAAAATGGAGTTCATGAGCCTCATGAAAGTAGCCGGGGCATTTGTGAGACCAAAGGACATGACGGTGTACTCATATGAGCCATAACGAGTAACAAATGCCGTCTTTGGAATATCCTCCTTTCTGATTTTTATCTGATGGTAGCCTGACCTCAGATCCATCTTGGAGAATACCGTTGCACCAGCTAACTGATCCAACAGATCATTGATGCGAGGAATAGGATACTTGTTCTTGATTGTCACCGCATTCAACGGTCGATAGTCAGAGACTAGACGAGGCACGGTAGAATCCCTCTTCTTGACAAAGAGTACCGGACAACCCCAAGGTGAACTGCTAGGCTGGATGAACTCCTTGCTAACAGCTGATCAATTTGCTCTTTCAACAGAGCCAACTCTTCCACCGGCATACGGTAGGGCTTCTTGGAAATTGGAGCGGTACCGGGGAGTAGCTCTATGACAAACTCCACACTTCGGTCAGGAGGCATGCCAGGCAACTCTTCCGGGAACACATCCGGGAAGTCACACACCACGTGTATGTCCTGGATTTCAGGAGGGATTCGCCTTCCATAAAGCAAAGAAGGATCTCAGGTGAGCGGGGTACGATGGCGGACGGAGGTATTGATGTTGCAGGCCAATACTTCACAATGTCACCGGAAGGAGCGGTCACAGTAATGGTCTTGGCGGCACAGTCGAGATTAGCCTGGTATTTGGCTAGCCAGTTCATGCCCAGTATGACATCAATGCCTTTGGACTTCAGAGCTACCAAGGCATAAGGAAAAGACAAGGAACCTATATTAATCTGGACCTCAGGAGTAACACCATCGGTTTGCCATTTGGAACCAGGAGTAGATCCAAGGGTCGGCTCATTTTCTCAAACGGTATGTTGTGCTCTTTTGCAAACGCTATGGATATGAATGAATGCGATGCTCCAGAGTCAAAAAAGTTGTAGCTGTATTGCCGTTGATTCGTAACTCACCCATAAGAACGCCGGGGTCATCTTCAGCTTCTTCAATGAGACGTGGTTCAGGCGACCACGCACAATAGGTCCAGCCTTGCCAGTTGGAGTGGCAGGGGCTCGTGCAGGAGTTAGCGAGAGGTGCCTTCTGGGGGCACTCCCTGGAGTAGTGGCCAGCCTGGCCACAGGTGTAGCAAGTGACTCCAGGTGGAGCAGGTAGCATAGGACGGTACCCACTTCCGCCTATCCCAAGTGTCGAAGTAGTGGGGCGCGGAGGAGGTGGCCTATATCCTGCTGCTCTTGGCATGAATGGAGCACGAGGTACACGCTGTAGGGAACAAACACCCTGCGCTTCTTGCTCTCAGAACCCGAGGAACTCTGGTGATCCCCATGTGCGGGCCTCTTGGAAGCTTCAAGTTCCTTTCTTCCTTGCTCAAGAGTGAAAGCCTGGTTGAACAGCTCCTGATAGGTCTGGAACCTGAAGGGCAATAGCTCATAGCGGAGCTGCGGAGTCAGACCCTTGCGGAACAGCTCTTGCTTGTCAGCATCATTGGTCACGTCCCTTGGGGCGTAACGAGAAGATGGTTGAACTCACGACCATAAGTACGGAGGTCCATCCGTCCCTGTTGCAAATCCAGGAACTCCCTCCTCTTCAAGTCCATGATGGCTGGGGAATGTACTCCGCACGGAAGGCAGTGCGGAATCTCCCAGTGAAGACATGGTTGGCTGGAAACAAAGCCACATGGCTTCCCACCAACAGCCAGCAGCACCAACCAAGAGATAGGTGGCAAAGTTGACTTGCTCAGCCACTGGGACATGCAGCGCGGAGAACTTGCGCTCCAAAGCGAAGCCAATCATCAGCTTCCAGTGGCTCCTTAGCATCAGCAAAGTGGGTGCTGGGAACGCAGGAACTCGGTGAGAGTGTTGCACTCGTTCCTCCGTGCATTCTGCTGCACCAACTGCTCAAGCAAGCGCTCATTGCGCCCACGGTTCTCCTCAATGGCCATCAAGACTGAGCCATCGAGGGTGGTGGCGGCAGATCATCCTCATCATCATTGTGGTTACCGCGACCACCACGGCCTCCACGACCTCCTCGAGCCATTCTGGAGATTTGACAATGACACGGTTAGTATCTTTCTCCGAATGGTCGAACAATAGCATTAGCGTCTTCACAAGTACACGACTAGGGACGATAATACTTTGCGAGAAGGAAAACAACAAGATAGAACTTGGGTCAAAGATCAGCATCATGTGCTACTAGTGAGAGTTAAGAAATCACAACTTAACACACTCTAGTTGGCACAATCCGGGACCTTATGTTCAAGTCCGTGGGTTAAAACCCAAAGAAAGGATCAAAAGTTTAACTCGGTAGAAACATCTGAGTTGATTTGGGATTGCAACGCAGCGGGAGCAACTGGACACATAACACTAAAGGTCGAACCCACCCACGTTTCTAATCCTTTTGAAGTAACAGACGAGGAGTAAAACCTTTAAACTCAAATCGAGGTAAGATTGCTCCGAGATTAGAGGGTAACCAGATAAGGAGTAAAAAGAATCCTAAGATGGTTTTCACAACTCATTTTTAGGTTAAAAATATTTTCACAAACACTAGACTCAACATCGACCAGTAGAAGGGTTTCCTACAGGCAGTACTGCTCTGATACCAACTTGTGGCGCCCTGACCCGACTGCTATACAGTGATACTGTGTCTCCGGTTATCCGATACCAGCAGGCACACTATCAAAGCATAAGAGAGAGATCAAGACTTGTGGAACAACTGGCACATCACAGACTCTACGACACAAAATCATATAGTTCAACTCTTATAATAGAGAAAGATAGCAAATGACAACCAGAGGTCACCGACCCAACATTACAACATGCGGAAGCGAAGTGTGTTGTTCTAAACAACAAGAACCAAAATATGGCCTAAGAGGCCTACAGATAAACATCACAGCGCCAGCTGCTCCAGGATGTCCCAAGCTGCCACCTGGGAACCCCAGACTACTCGTCGACGTCCACAAAGAACCCACCTTCGAGGTCGGTGAAGTCCTCCACTGAAACAAAAGCAAAGACGTTGAGTTCGACGAACTCGCAAGATTAAGAGCTAATATATGCTCGATGAGGCTTTCAAAGTTATATGGTTGTTTTGCATAAAGCTGATTTTATTTATGAAAACATAACTCAAAGGCAATCGACTATTCAGAGTATTTTCAAAAGAGGTAAGAAGTACTCTTTCTTTCATCACCTTTATCAACATCAACCACTGTACCTGTTCATCAAAGGCACCTCCCCGAATCACCCTCGAGGAAGCTCACCTTGCATTTGTGAGTGGTACCTCTAGTACCCAGTTTTTAATCATTCCGTTGAAGTTATTCTATGATCTTACCTTCACTTCCCAAGTCGTCCATAACCGCGGACACGGCTTTTCGAAAAGATTTAACCCTGCAGGGGTGTACAAATGTTTGCCACGCGTACCGTCCGGCCCATTACCTGCTTTTAGCTCTCTTCCTTGGAGCCGGCTGGGTGGGAGCGGTGTCGACTTCTCCCTCGTTAAGGACTTTCCAGGATCATCAGTGCCGGTAGGACAGGTTTGGTGACTCCTCCAACCCCCTGTCCCGCGACACTTACTTTCTTAACACCACAATCCTCATACCATTCTCAGCCACCAACTCACGCACGCGCAAATGGAAGCCCGAACTAGAGGACCCTGGCTAGCCCCGCTCGAGTTATTTAGTCTATGAGGGTTCCTGCACTGCGAATGCATAGGCCTCACGCATGGTTGCACGCTCAGTCTTGGTTCAAGAGGTATAGAACTCGCACCTAGGCGGCGAGAACGAGACAAAACACCACAACCACAGTGGCCTCTCATCCCCACCTTTAAGCATTTTATTACCCGTCACCACAATTCCTCCACCATCATTCTCATTTCAACACCTGTTTCCAACATAAACCATCCACCATATAGCTATGCAATTAACTAAGCATGGCTAAGCAACAACATAGCATAGTAAGTATCTCGGCCAACAATACAACACTATGGATAATAGGAGGGAAACAGGTAAAAGGCATAGGGAACTTAATGCAACTATAGGATACTCTAATCCAAGAAAATTGACATTTAGAACCGCATGCAATATTATAGTGGAGAAAATATTTGCGGAAACATAGGATAAGATATGCTCAGAGGGGGATTACGCTTGCCTTGCTCAACGTGCGGGTAGTACGGATCGTCGGGGTATTGTGGAGTAACCCCGGCTGCTTGATCTATCGAGGCATAGCAACGGAAGAACAATCAATCACCACACAAACTTTAGCAAATGCAATGCACAAACACATGATGACATGTCAATTTAAATCCCCGAGAGGAGGATGATTCAACTATTCAATTTAAACGGAGTTTGGGTGCGTAGTGGGGACACACCTCGAATTCACCGTGGAGTTAAGTAAGGAATCATCTTTACTTGTTGATTAACGTAGTTGAGACCCTAGGATTTAACTTGTAGATGATATGACATGATCATGTGAGAGATGCAATGTTTAGGTGGTTAACATTCTTGCAACAATTATAAGGCAACGGAAAAAGAATTGGTGTTAAAACAAGTTTCAGAGAGCATCCGGTTTGAAATCCAGAATTTTCTGGGATGATTCCGGGTTTTGTACCAGGTCATTCCGGGTTTTATACCGGGTCTGGCACCGGGTTTAATTCCGGGTCATTTCCGGGTATGATCCGGGCGAAAATGGTCGAGTCCAGTACCGTTTTTCTTAATCCGGTATAGATTCCGGACAATTCCGGGTCTGGTACCGGGTGATTCCGGGTTCAGTTCCGGAAATTTCCGGGTTGGACACCGGATTTGTCAACGTGACCAAAACGAAATAGAGCTACGGGGATTCGGTGAACTAGGGGGAAAAGGAGGAAATGTAGAGGTCCATTTGGAGGGTTTGCTCACCCTGAACTCGTGGGGGTGCTTGGAAGGACCGGAGATGGACGGAGATGGCCGGAATCGTTCGGGAGAGCTCCGGCGGTGGTTTGCGGAGAACTTGACGGTGAGCTTGATTGCGGGCTTCCCAACTCGATTCCTTCGGTGGAGTGGTAGAGGACGACGAGGCGGAGCTATTGGTGGTCTTGGTTTTGCTCGGGGGCTCGTCAATCAACGGCGGCGAGCTCGGCCCGGGTGGCTTGGGTTTGGGCCATGGAGGGAAAGAGGATGGAGAGGAGCACGGTGAGAGAGAGAGAGAGAGTGAGAGATGGAGTGGGCTGGTTGTGGTCTTCTCCTTCACTTAGTGTCCATTTCTTTTTACACAAAACCCACTGCACTTTTGTTTCCACTCGAATGTAATTTGTTTAGCGATTTCCTAATGGATGCCATGATGCAAAGAACACAAAAGCGAAAATTTTAAACAGGTTTTCAGGTTCTCAAGTTTGGGGCTGTTACAGAAGCGGAGTCGGAGGGGGTCTCCGAGGCGACCACGCCATAGCTGGGCGTGGCCCAGGTGGGGCCCGCGCCCTGCTGTGGCGTGGTTCCCTCGGGGACCTCCTCCGGCACTTATTCATCTTGATATTTCCAAAATTGTATAAAAATAACTAATATAAAAGTTTCGAAGTAAAAACGCGGACTTTTTCTTACCGAAACTCATACCTACTTAAAATCAGACTCTGCAGTTTCCTATTTCTGAGTTTTAATAAATTCCTCCGGAGATACCATTTGAATAATATCAACATTTTCATTATAAGATTCTCCAGAAATATAATGTTTAAGTCTCTGCCCATTAACAACTTGAGGTTTGTCACCGTCAAGTGAATTAATTTTTATTGCACCATAACGATAAACTTCTTCCACAATCTAGGTAACAAAAAATGGATACCGAAACAGACGGTTATTGCCAAACAGCCGTGCTTTGATTCTCGCGCTGAGATATCTTCAGGAGAACCCCTGCTCGTTTCGTCTCCCAGTCCCCCTGTTCCACCTCCGCCTGCCACCACATCGACCCCGAAGCCGCCATCTGTCCACTCAGCCTCCATGGGTGATATTTTGGTGGTTTCTTCAGCCTCGGTTCATGTTGTTCAGGAAGAAGTCCAGGAGATAGCTATGCCAGCTGCTCAAGGTGTTCACGCTGTAGAGGAGGTGCTAGCCGTGCTAGATGCTCATGAAATTCAGGAGGTTCTTGTGGTGCAGCAAGAAGAAGCAGAAGCAGTGTTTCCCTCCCCAGATGACACTGATGTTTTGGCTCTAGTGGATACTATGTGGGCTATGGTGCCTTTGTTTCCTACAGCTCAGCTGAATCAGGCTGTTAAGGATCGGTTGCAGCATGAAGTTACACCACCTGCCCCAATTCCTCGCTCTGGTACTTCTAAGAGATCATGGTCGGTTGCTTTTGGTGACCAAAGAGAGGATGTGCAGATCCCTTTCGCTCAGGAGGGTAATGCTCAGTTTAGCAGAAGGAAATTTATTGAAGTAAAGTCAAAATCTACCAAAAAGCTTGTGTTTGATAGGGAGCCTAGTACGGATGCAGTTCCTGTCACCTTCCAAGCACAGGCTCCAGTGGAGGTTGCAACACCGGTTGCCAAAAGAACTAGAGGTCGTAAGCAGGTTCCTGTGGTGGCTGCAGAGCCAAGGTACAACACTCGCAGCCAGTCTACTCTGAAGGGTTTTAAAGCTCCTTCTGTCAGTGATACTCCAGCAAGGAAAAAGTCCAGGAAGAGAGGTAGGAAGGCGGCTGCTGCGCCTCATACTGATGCTCCATCTCCTGCAGAAGACCCTGTCCTTGGCCCGATTCCGGTGCACATTCTCCAACAGATTGGTGCTGCACTGGAGATTCTCCCTGAAGAGCTGACGATGCAGAAGCTTAAGGCTTCTGTAGATGGTGCCCATGCTACAGATGTTTCCAATGATTGATAAGTCCTGCATGACTTCTATGGGTGGATGTGCCCTGCCTCACATCAGTTATCCTAGGCTGTTTCGTACTATCGTTATTTGGCGGTCTGAACTTGTATTTTCTGCTATGTCCTTGCCATGGGTTTTGGCTCTTTCCTGGCTGAGTGCCTCAGTCAGTGGATATTATCTGTCTTCTAATTGTGATCAATGGATGTAAACATCAAGAACCTATTTTGGAAGGTGTTCGATTGGAACATTCGTGGTATTAATGCTGAAAGTAAACAACTGTCTTTGAAAGAGAAGCTGGATGAATGTGGTTGTGCTGTGGCATGCATACAGGAAACAAAAAAAGAAAGCTTTGACAGGAAATTCATAAAAGCATGTTGCCCACGTCGTTTTGATAATTTTGCTTATGCCCCTTCTGTGGGTGCATCTGGTGGGATCTTGGTTGTTTGGAACTCTGCCATTTTCTCAGGGACTCTAATTGAATCACACAGTTTTGGATTGATCATTGAGTTTGTTCAAAGCATAACGGTGATAAGTGGACGCTGGTGGTGGTTTATGGTCCTTGTGCTGGTCCTCTTAGGGATGCTTTTGTTAATTGGCTGTACAATATTACTATACCCGATGATGATCTTTGGCTCTTTATGGGTGACTTCAACTTCATAAGAGCGCAGGATAATAGAAGTGAGCCTGGTGGGGATGTAAATGACATGTTTCTCTTTAATGAGGTGATTGGGCATTTAGGCCTCCTGGAGCTTCCAATTAAGGGCAGGGCTTATACATGGTCAAATATGCAAGCTGACCCCTTATTGGTACAGCTTGACTGGTTTTTCACAAGTGCTAGCTGGATCACTAGCTATCCAAATACAATGGTTCTTCCCTTGGCCTAACCTACCTCGGATCACATCCCCTGTGTGGTATCAATCGGAACAAATATCCCTAAGGCACATATCTTCCGGTTTGAAAATTATTGGGTTAATCAACCGGGCTTTTTGGATTGTGTTAAAAATAACTGGAAAAATCGGAATGTTGGGGTCTCTTCAGTAAAGAATTTGTCTGCAAACTTTAAGGCTGTCAGATATGCTCTAAAAAAGTGGCAGGCTGGTATCTCCAAGATCAAGCAGCTGATAGCTAAATGCAATATTGTGATACTCTTCTTTGATGATTTGGAGGATAAGAGAGCTTTAACAGTTTATGAGGGGAATTTTTGGAAAATTGTGAAACTACACTATGAGAAGCTGTTATCCTTACAGTTCCAATATTGGAAGAAAAGATGCACGATGCGATGGATTAAGCTTGGTGAGGAGAATACTAAGTTTTTCCATGCTATGGCTACCGAGAGATACAGGAGGAATTCTATTTCCTCGCTGGTTCTGGATGATGGGAGAATTACATCTGATCATGATGAGCTTGCATCAGTGGCTTTATCTGCTTTTAAGCAGCGGATGGAAACCTCACATGGGATCCAAATGAGGTTTAATTTAGAGGAAATAATGCAGAGAGTCGAGGGGTTAGAGCAACTGATAGCCCCTTTTACTCATGAGGAAATGGACAATGTTATCAAGAAAATGCCTCCGGATAAAGCTCTGGGCCCTGATGGCTTTAATGGTCTATTCTTAAAGAAATGCTGGGAGATTGTGAAGCATGATTTTTATGCTCTGGCTCAAGATTTTTTCCATGGAAGGATAAGTCTTGAAAGTATAAACAGCTCTTTTATTACCTTGGTGCCAAAGAAAGGAGCTCCTGAAAAGATAGGGGATTATAGGCCTATTTCTTTAACCAACACATGTCTGAAATTTCTCTCTAAGATTGTAGCTGACAGACTCCAGGAAGTGGTACTGAGGTGCATTCATAAAAATCAGTACGGTTTCATAAAAGGGAGGACAATTCATGATTGTGTCGCTTGGGCTTTTGAGTACATCCATCAGTGCAAATCCTCCAAAACTCCTGTGGTAGTTCTAAAGCTAGATTTTGAAAAGGCTTTCGATTCGATTGAGCATGAAGCAATTCAGAAGATTTTATTGGCAAAAGGTTTTCCTATCCAATTCATCAATTGGGTTATGGAATTTCTCAGCTCTGGTACTTCTTCGGTGTTACTTAATGGGGTTCCTGGTAATCATTTCAAGTGTCGAAGAGGAGTCCGACAAGGTGACCCTCTATCACCTCTTTTCTTTGTCTTTGGAGGAGATCTGTTGCAGTCTGCTGTTAATGACCTGAAGAATAGGGGATTATTGAAGATCCCAATTCCTGTGGGTGTAGATGACTATCCGATTGTTCAATACGCAGATGATACAGTTATCATAGTGCCAGCTGAAATGGCTCAGCTCAGAGCTCTAAAACGGGTCTTGCAGGATTTTTCGGAGTCAACTGGACTGACTATTAATTACCACAAGTCTTGCATGCTTCCGGTGAATGTTTCTAAGGATCAGATGGATGCTTTAGCTGCCGATTTTGGTTGCCAAGTTGGAACTTTTCCTTTTGCTTACCTTGATCTGCCCATGGGGACAACTAGGCCTTGTATCGCTGATCTTACTCCTGTGATTTCTAGACTGGAGAGAAGAATTACTGCAAGCTCTCAATTGCTTGCTTACGGTGGCAGATTACAGCTTATCAGGTCTTGTTTATCTTCCATGCCTATCCATATGATGTGCTCTCTCAGCTTCTCTCCAGGAATGATAAAGCAGGTCAATAGGGTGCTTAGGCAGTGTTTCTAGGGAGGCAATCAACCTGATTCCAAGAAAAAATCTCTTGCGGCTTGGCCCATGATTGCTAAGCCAAAATCTAGTGGTGGCTTGGGAATTCTTGACTTCAAAGTTCAGAATGATGCTCTTTTAATAAAACAACTGCACAAGTTTTTCAATAAGAAAGATGTGCCTTGGGTGAGTTTGGTCTGGCATGCCTACTACCAGCATGATGTTCCTCATGCAAAAAACCTTTGCGGCTCTTTTTGGTGGAGGGACTTGATGAAACTATCTGAAGCTTATAGACAGGTAACAACTGTTACAATTGGAAGGGGAGACTCTGCCCTGTTCTGGACGGACAGATGGACTGATTATACATACAGCAGAAATTTCCGAGATTATTCTCCTTTGTCCTGGACTCTAATATGTCTGTACAGGAAGTGTTACAAACAGAAGATAGAACTCAGCTGTTTTACTTGCCAATGTCTCAGCAAGCATATGGGGAATTCTTGGAAATGGAAAATACTATTGCCTCAGCTACTTTTGATGCCACAAACAATGACACATGGAAAACAATTTGGAAGGATGGGGAGTATACCTCCAGCCGGTTCTACCATCACTGTTTTAAAGATGTTAAAACTGATAAGGTATATGATTGGATTTGGCAGAGCAAGTGTGTGCTCCGAATCAAAGTATTTGCGTGGTTATTGGTCAGTGACAGATTAAACACCAGAGACATGCTTAGAAGGAGGCATTGGAATGTCACTGATGTTTATCATTGTATGTTGTGCCCAACACATACTGATGAAGACTGGCAGCACCTATTTTTTGCCTGCAGCTTCAGTGTTCGAATATGGAGATATTTACAAATAGAGTGGGACTATGGAGCTAATATGACTGTTGATTCTTTGTTCATGGCTGCGAGGAGGAAATTTGGTCAGCCTTTCTTCTCTGAAGTGGTTATACTTGCAACTTGGAATACTTGGAAGCAACGAAATGAAGCTATCTTCCAGAATGTGGCACCATCCTTCAGGTCTTGGAAGAGATCTTTTGTCCATGATATCACTCTACATCTGTACAGAGTGAAGGAGAAGCACAACTCACAGCTGTCAAGATGGATTGACGATCTGTTGTAAATTTGTTAATTTGTTTTTGTTTTCTTACTTGCTGCATGTACATAAACGTTGTATTTCTGTTGGTTAATTTTCAATAAAATACTGTGGGGCTGTTGCCCTGCAGTCTTAAGGTTCAAAAAAAAACTTCTTCCACAATGTAAGGTCCTTCCCATTTTGAGAGTAATTTTCCTGCAAAAAATCTGAGACGAGACCTATACAATAAAACTTTATCACCTATGCAAAATTCTCTTTTTAAAATTCTCTTGTCATGCCATCTCTTAACTTTCTCTTTGAAAAGTTTAGCATTTTCATATGCTTCACTTCTCCATTCATCTAGAGAGCTTAACTCTAGCAACCTTTTCTCACCAGCTAATTTGAAATCTCTATTAAGCTCTTTGATTGCCCAATAGGCCTTGTGTTCTAATTCTAGAGGTAAATGACAAGCTTTTCCATAAACCATTTTATAAGGAGACATGCCCATAGGATTTTTATATGCTGTTCTATAAGCCCACAAAGCATCATTAAGCTTTCTAGCCCAATTCTTTCTAGACCTATTGACAGTCTTTTGCAAAATCAACTTAATTTCTCTATTTGATAACTCTACTTGACCACTAGTTTGAGGATGATACGGTGAAGCAATTCTGTGATTGACACCATATTTAGCAAGAGTTTTTCTAAAACCACCATGAATAAAGTGTGAACCACCATCAGTCATGAGATATCTAGGCACACCAAACCTCGAGAAAATAACATCCTTAAGCATTTTTAAGGAAGTCTTACCATCAGCACTAGAGGTTGGTATAGCCTCTACCCACTTAGTAACATAATCAACAGCAACTAGAATATGAGTATAACCATCTGAAGCGGGAAAAGGACCCATAAAGTCAAATCCCCAACAATCAAAAGGTTCAATAACAAGAGAATAATTCATAGGCATCTCATTACGTCTACTAATATTCCCAACTCTCTGACATTGATCACAGGTCAAAACAAATTTTCTTGCATCTTTAAAAAGAGTAGGCCAATAAAAACCTGATTGTAGAACCTTTTGTGCAGTTCTGTCTCCGGCGTGATGTCCTCCATAAGCACTACCATGGCATTTATCCAATATTTCCTTCTGCTCATGCTCTGGAACACATCTTCTCATAATACCATCAACTCCTTCTCTATATAAATGTGGGTCATCCCAAAAATAATGCCTCAAGTCACAGAAGAATTTCCTCCTTTGCTGATAAGTAAAAGTTGGAGGCAAATACTTGGCAACAATAAAGTTAGCATAATCAGCATACCAGGGACAATCATTCGAATTTACCTTTATAGAAGCCAACTGCTCATTTCGAAAATTGTCATCAACAGGAATAGGATCATGCATTATATTTTCTAATCTAGACAGATTATCAGCAACAGGATTTTCAGCACCTTTTCTATCAACAATATGCAAATCGAACTCTTGTAACAGGAGAACCCATCTAATAAGTCTAGGCTTAGCATCCTTCTTATCCATAAGGTATTTAATAGCAGCATGATCAGTATGAATAGTTACCTTAGAATCAACAATATAAGGTCTAAACTTATCACAAGCAAACACTACTGCTAAAAATTCCTTCTCAGTAGTAGCATAATTCTTTTGAGCTGCATCAAGAGTCTTACTAGCATAATGAATAACATTTAACTTTTTATCTACTCGCTGTCCTAAAACAGCACCTACAGCAAAATCACTAGCATCACACATAATTTCAAATGGTAAAGTCCAGTCTGGTGGTTGAACAATAGGAGCAGTTATTAAAGCCTTCTTCAAAATTTCGAATGCCTCTTTACACTCGTCATCAAAAACAAATGGAACATCCTTTTGAAGAAGATTGGTAAGTGGCTTTGAAATTTTAGAGAAATCTTTAATAAACCTTCTATAAAAACCAGCATGACCAAGAACACTACGAATACCTTTCACATCTCGGGGGCATGGCATTTTCTCAATTGCTTCCACTTTAGCTCTATCAACTTCAATACCTCTTTCAGAAATTTTATGCCCAAGAACAATGCCTTCATTAACCATAAAATGGCATTTCTCCCAATTAAGAACAAGATTGGTTTCTTCACATCTCTGCAAAACTTTGTCAAGATTGTGCAAACAGTTATCAAAAGAAGTTCCATAGACGGAGAAATCGTCCATGAAGACTTCCACAATTTCTTCACAAAAACCGTGAAAAATAGCAGACATGCATCTCTGAAAAGTAGCAGGAGCATTACATAAACCAAAAGGCATACGTCTATAAGCATAAGTACCATAAGGACAGGTAAAAGTGGTTTTCTCCTGATCTTCCTTTCTAACAGCTATTTGGGAAAAACCAGAATAACCATCAAGGAAACAAAAATGAGTTTTCTTAGACAACCTTTCTAACATCTGATCAATAAAAGGCAAAGGATAATGATCTTTCTTAGTAACCTTATTGACCTTACGAAAATCAATGCACATTCTATAACCAACTACAACTCTCTGAGGAATAAGCTCATCATTTTCATTAGGCACAACAGTTATTCCTCCTTTCTTAGGAACACAATGAACAGGACTAACCCATCTACTATCAGCAATAGGATAAATTATACCTGCTTCAAGAAGTTTTAATACCTCATTTCTTACCACTTCCTTCATCTTAGGAATTAAACGACGTTGATGCTCAACAACAGGCTTGGCATCAGGCTCAATATTAATAGCATGCTGACATATAGCAGGAGAAATCCCTTTTAAATCATCAAGAGTATAGCCCATTGCGCCTCTATGTTTCTTCAGAACTTGCAATAATTTTGCTTCTTCATCTCCTGAAAGTTTAGAACTAATAATAACAGGATATATTTTCTTATCATCAATATGAACATACTTAAGATTATCAGGTAAAGGCTTAAGATCAAAAACAGGGTCTTCTTTAGGAGGGGGCGCAATTCCCAGGTCCTCCACAGGTAAATCATGCCTAAGCATTTGAGGTTGACGCAGAAAGATGTCGTCAATCTCCCTTCTTTCTTCTGCAAAAACTTCACTTTCGTGGTCTTCCAAAAATTGCTGCAAAGCATTGTTAGGACCAACAGCAATAGAAGCAAGCTGTTCAACTTGAAAGTTCTCATTAGGCATTTCAGGTTCATAATGATTCTTAGCAAATTTTGAAAAATTAAACTCATAAGACTCTCCATCGAATCTAGTAAAAAATTCTCTTTTTGACAGTCAATAATAGCACCACAAGTATTCAGGAAAGGTCTACCAAAAATAATAGGACAAGAGTCACTAGCAGCAGAACCGAGAACTAAGAAATCAGCAGGGTATTTAGTCTTACCACATAAAACTTCAACATCTCTGACAATGCCAACTGGACAGATAGTTTCCCTATTAGCAAGCTGAATAACCACATCAATATCTTCCAATTCGCAAGGATCAATTTCCTTCCTGATTTCCTTGTAGAGAGCATAAGGGATAGCGCTGGAACTAGCACCAATATCACAGAGACCATAATAACAATGCTCACCTATTTTAACAGAAAGCACAGGAACACTAGGCTTTCGAGCTCTTTTAGGATGTGTAACCATGTTAGAAGCTTCTTCACAAAACACAATATGACCTCCTTCTACATTTTCAGTTACAAGTTCCTTAACCATAGCTACTTCATGTTCTACACTAATTTGCTCATCAGGTTCCCTAGGTTTACGTTCACTTTTGCTAACCACACTAGCCAAAATAGAGTGTTCTTTTACTTTAACAGGAAAAGGTATTTTTTCAATATAGGGTTCTGGTATAATGCGATCAACAGTTTGAACTTCAACATTTTTAGCAAGAGCAAATTAGCATTATCTTCATAAGGTTCATGATACTTTTCCCAACCTTGTCTAGGAATATCGAGATACGAGGCAAAGGCCTTAAAGTAATTAACAACAACTTGAGAATCAAGACCATAAGTAGCATTAAAATTACGAAAACTATCAGTCTCCATAAAGGATTTAATGCATTCGAAATCATAATTTATACCTGACTCCCTACCTTTGTCGTTCTCCCATCCTTCAGTATTTTCCTGGATACGATCAAGAAGATCCCATTTATCTTCATCCTTCATACGAGTGAATGACCAAGAACAAGAAGTGTCCAATAAATCTTTATCATGATAGGAAAGTCTTGCATAAAAGTTATTGATGACAATATTACTTGGAATCCCATGAACAGGGCATTTGAGCATTAATAATTTCAATCTCCCCCAAGCTTGGGCAATACTTTCTCCCTCATAAGGCCAAAAAGTGAATATAGAATTCCGATCCTTATGAATCTCACTTGGAGGATAAAACTTGTAATAAAAGAGAGGGACAATTTCAGCCCAGCTCAATGAAGGACCATTCTTCAGCAGACTATACCATTCAGCAGCTCTGCCATCCAGCGACAGAGTAAATAATTTCCTTTTAATAATGTCCATCGAAATACCTGCACACTTGAACAAACCGCATAGTTCATGTATATAAAGCAAATGATTACCAGGATGAACAGTTCCATCATAGCGGTTATCCATAATACGTCCAACAATTTTCGTAGGTATTTTAAATGGAACAATCTCAGCAGATGGAGGATCATCTACTACCGTAGCAGTGGTAGTAGTCCTCCCAAACAGCGAACCAAATGGATTTGACTCCATAACAGTCATTACAGTAAATAATTTCCTTACCAATTTCCTTACCAATAGCGCTTCACTCCCCGGCAACGGCGCCAGAAAATAGTCTTGATGACCCACAAGTATAGGGGGTGTATCGCAGTACTTTCGATAAATAAGAGTGTCGAACCCAACGAGGAGCAGAAGGTGCTGGCAAGTAGTTTTGATCAAGAATTCACTGTAAAAGCTAGCAGACAGGTTTTCAGTAGTATTCGAAACAGCAGGTAAAAACAGTGCAAGTAAATAAACGAGCGCGGCAACAAATGCAGCGAGTGGCCCAATCCTTTTGAGTGCAAAGGACAAGCCGAGTGTGTTACTTATAAGAGACAAATGTTCCTGAGGACACATGGGAATTTCGTCAAGTGCTTTCGCTTCGTGCAACTGGTTAATCTTCATTGTTTTGATAAGTGTTGTGTGGGTGAATCTATGCTAACGCACCGCCCTTCCTAGGACTAATACGCACTTGTGATTATACCCCCTGCAAGCATCCGCGAATGCAGAAAAGTAATTAAGATAAATCTAACCACAGCTTTAAACTCTGAGACCCTACGCTCCCTCGTGCACTATCTTACTAACGGGGGTTCAGGTTTCTGTCACTCCGGCAACCCCTCAACTAGCAAGCTAGGTACACGATGCATTCCCCTAGGCCCATAAAGGTGAAGTGTCATGTAGTCGACGTTCACATGACACCACTAGAAGAATGACACCACAACTTAAATATCAAACCATTAAATATTAACGCAGCATTATTTCACTACTAACAACATGACTTCCCCATGTCCTCAAGAACTACAAACTACTCACAAGACATCATATGGATCATGATCAGAGATGATATGGCAATGAATAACAATCTGGACATGAACACTAATCCACCAAACAAACTCAATAGCATCAATAACAAGGAGTAATCAACACCGGGAGAGTCTCCCCAATGAACTAGACAAGGTACAGCCCTAGATGTTACAGCAAGATGGATGTGGAGTCGGTGGAGATGATGGTGATGGCGCAGTGGATGGTGGTGATGATGATCCCGATGAAGTCCAGCGTGATGACGATGACGATGGCGATGATTTCCCCTCTCCGGGAGGGAATTTCCCCGGCAGGATCTCCCTGCCAGAGAGCTCTTTCTCTCTCGGTGGTTTCCGTCCCGTGGAGGCGGCGGAATATTTCGTGGACGTCCCCCCGTGCTTAGGTTTTCGGGAGGCAGATATACGCGAAGAGGCAACCTGGGGGGTGGACCCAGGTGGCCACGCCATAGCTGGGCGCGGCCCACAGGCCAGCCGCGCCCAGGTGTGGCGTGGGGCCCACCTGGCCCACCTGGCTCTCCTTTTGGCTGCCTCCGGCATCTGACATTATAAGACCCCCAGAATTGGTTTCGTGATTTTTGGAGTTCCGCTGATATGCTGACTTGACGACGCTTTTTCCAGCAGAAACCTGACTCCGGAAGGATAATTCCCAATAATCATCAAACATGCAAAATAAGGCAAAATAACATAAGTATCATGTATTAATATGAAATATAAGGATAGATAATGACAAATTATGATATAAAATAGTGATGCAAAATGGACGTATCAGCGAGGAGAGGGAGTGGTGTGGTCGCTTCATTTGCAGAGGTGAGGGTGGACCTCGTCGGGTGCTCTCTTCCATCTTCGATTCTCCGGCCGACCGTGGTGGTGAGGGGAGAAGGAGGTGGTTGTGGGCGATCCGTTTTTGGTGGTGGTGTTGCAGGTGGTCTTCTTCTTCGATGGTTATGCTCCGACCGGTCGTGGTGGCGAGGGGAGCGACCGTTTGGAGGTGGGTGGTGGTGGTCCTGGGCGATGCGGAGGCGGCTGGAAGATGGGCGGAGGCGGGGAGTCGGTGCTGTGGCCGTGCTCGTTCATCGAGACTAGATTCCGTTGCTAGGCGGCGGATGGATCCTGCGGTCTTCTACATCTGGTGGTGGCGCCTTCTTCCCGGCGGCTTGCGGTACGGCGACTCCGGCATCGACTAGGAGCTTGGGGTGCGGCGGTGGTGGATCCGATCGTGATTCCTTCCGGTGGCTTGGGGTGGTTTTTGCACTTTTCGGGGTCCTTTTGTATTTTCTATTTTCATTTGGACCTTTCTATAAAGTGTACGAGCTACCTTAATATATGCGTTGGATCCTTTCCTCAAAAAAAAAAGTCTAACGACGCACTTTGGGGTGCTGGCGGGGCAAATCATTTGACATCTCTCATCTCATGCCGTGAAAGTAGCATTTTTATCCAAGCCTTCAGTTTGCTATTGTAATACTTTGTTTCAAAAATAAAAGTAAAAATGAAAAACTAAGTGAGTGATCGTATTGACCGAGCTGATGTGTGCTCATTAAGCCGATGCTGCCAAATCCTCCTCCCATTCCAAATTAGACGAGAAGTTCCACCGGGAGTACTTGGATAAAGTCAAAGTCAAGTAATTTGGAATGGACGGAGTATATATAAGGCAAGAAGTTCCACCGAATTCGATTAAACAAAAGTTAGTTTTTACCATCCTCTGCTACCCTCTCCCGCTTATACTCTGCCATTGTGTGCGTGTGTTGTTGCAGACGGAAGCAATTGCTGGCTCCCTGAAGTAGGACGTACTGACGGCCAGCTACGGAACAGTAGCTCCTCCTCGAGAGCAGCTACCAGCAACAGTGCTACTCTGTTTGTCACTTGTCAGCATGTTAAGGCCCAGTTCTTTTCGGCTCCGGCTTGTGCATAAGCCACTCCGGCTTGAGCTGTCCAAAAAAACTGCTGTGAAAATAAGCTCATGACAAATTGGCGTCCAGTTCTTTTCGGCTTCTACTAGCTTAGCTTATTGTTTCAGCTTTACTATGAAAAGTCAGTAAAGCCACTTGAATGATTTTGTGTTTCATAACTAGGTTATGTTGAGGATTGTTTTTACCATTTTACATATATTAGATATGAAAAGAACTTTACCAAATATCTGAGATCAACAGTGTGCAGTAGTATACACACATTTATCATCATACCAAAAAAAATGCAGTCCAAATATCAGTAGTGCGCAATAGTATACACAGCAATCAAAACCCGCACGGTTTTGCAAAAAAAAAAATCAAATCAAATCCCGTACGGCCGGCTTGCAGATCGACCTCAGCAGCAAGAAGCCCGAGGTGGGAGGAGGCAGCAGCAGACGACCGCAGCAGTCCGGCTGGAGCAGCATACCAGCCGGAGGCGGCAACACCGGTCGACCGCGTAGCACCCTGCAGCTCGGCCGGAGGCAGCAACGCCGGTCGATAGAAGCATTAGAAACGAGCCCGGCCGGCGAACTCGCCTCAATCCAGGACGACGAGGAGATCGAGGTGGGAGGAGGCATCAAGCAGCCAACCGCAGCAGATCGATCCCCGATCGACGAGCTAGAGCTCTCCTCGATCCGGCGAGGAGCTGGAAAGGAAGACTGGGGGCGGCTCGGGAGCGGCGACGACGGCGGTGTTAGACGGCGACGGGAGAGACAGGTCGGCGAGTCCAGCCGGGTCGGGGAGAGATGCGGCGAGGAGTGATGCGGCGAGGGCGGGGAGAGACGCGGCGAGGGAGGGGAGAGACGCGGCGAGGTCGGCGTGCTGCGGCGGCGAGGCGGGCGGGCGGGCGGCGAGGGGAGAGACCCTAGTTTGCTCGGGGGCACGGGGGTCGCTCGGGAGAGAGGCTAGCGAGAGAGAGGTAAAGAAAGAAAAGAAAAAACTGGCCGGTTCGCTCAGTGCTGCGCGGTGGCATTCCTCCGTAAAATCGATGTCCAAGAAGGGCAACTCCAAATAACCATTCGATTCACTCGCGGGAAGCCGTCGGCTGCTGCGGGAAGGAGGGGGTACCCAGCTTTTCTCCACTGTGAAGGAACCAGAGAAGCCGGCTGCCCCAGGAAACGGCTTAAAATCGAGTTCTTTTGGGCTTGTGCCTATTTTCACAGAGAAGCCACTGAGAAGCACCAAAAGAATTGGCCCTAAGTGGCACCCTGACCACCGCCGCCCTACCTTCATTTACATGGCCAGCCATGTACACCAGGTCATCAGACGGGCCTGCATGTAATAAACCCTGGCCACGCAACAACCGCGATTCATGAGCACTTTAATTGTTTGAGTTCTCTAGGCACTGTACGGCATTCAACCCTTTAATTATCGCAAGGGATGTTAGTTGCTGACAATTTTAAGAGGAGGATTTAAGGAATACCCCCTGGCTACGATCGATGCTATGCTGTAGACACCGTAGTAGTATTGCATAGTAACTAAAATTGGGTTGTCATTTCGCATAGTTCGCAAGTGAACCAATACTCCATCAAATTTTTGTTCTGAATTCAAATGGTAGTCCATGTTCTGAACATGGTTACGCAGTGCAAACTGAAGTAAACAGTGCAAAGAGGACCTCTTTCAGGAATTTCGTTCTCGGCGTTCACATGGATCGACAACGCCGGTATTAGCTTGGTTGTAGTACGCAGTACTGCTGGTACTAAATAACACCGGCGCTACGTCTACAGTTGGCGAAATTGTTAGGCGGAGGACATGGACTTTAACTCCGTGAGCAGAGCACAGCTGCAGTTCCTTCTTCTTCCAAACGGGCTAAACAGTGCATTCATTCGAAAAGGTTGGCGCGCGCGGGGCTCATGGGGTTTAAATCGCCTGCCTGACAGCATCGCCTCACTCACAACTGTCTACAATTACTCGGGCATTCATACGGCTTAAAAGCGGAATTAATCGCCCTTCCAATCTGAATGATTTCTAACCACCGGCATTTCCTCCCAACCCGCAATCGTTCATTGTCACCGGGAGATTCACTGTCAAAACGTGGCAGCCAGCTCAAACGATGGTGTCGCGAAGGTGACTCCTAGATAATCGTGTTAATTAGAACTTAGAAAGTGACTAGGGGGGGTGTTACTAGACGAAAGTGGGAAGATGGCATGTGGGTAGACAATGGTATGTGGCGTAATTAGAGGCACGGGTGTTTTCTTAGAAGTCCAATCTAAACGATGTGTTATGTGACTTAGGCTTAGGTTGAACCTTTTTTTTCATTTCGAAAAAGATTTTGCATACATGACTTCATTTAGGAAATTTTGGGGTTTGCCGAGGTTTTGACATGATAGCCCCATTTGATACGGCGATGTGTTGTCAAATAATCGTTTTAGATACCAAGCTAGACACGTTGAACTATTACTCCATCCGTGTCTAAATATAATATGTTAGCGTTTTTCCAATTCATATGTATCTAGACACGTTTTAATGTGTATATTTACTTATTCTGCCCGTATGTAGTCTACATTGAAATATCCAAAACATTTTATAACAACGTGCAGATGGAGTAATTTTTGTCGAAGTATCTCTTCATCTGCTTAATAAAATTTATATGACCGCTATAGAGGCTCTAACTATAAATAAACCATATCTCCTCGTAATGGTAGGCGTTCTCTTTAAAATCCCCAATCTACCCACAAACAAGATAACGTGGGGAGTAAAATCGAGTTTTCTCCTTTTAGAGCATTTTTCACAAAAAATATATTTTATTACTTAGCAAAAAATATAGATATAAGAACATATTTTCATGTATCTACGGAATTAAGTGTTCAAAAATATCTGTGAGCACATAGCATGTATCTAAAGCGGGCTACATCCTGAGTTCATATACATATTTAGAAGAAGAAAAATATATGTAGGAAATACTCCCAATGAAATACCAAAAAAATCGTCAAAATAACATTTGACAAAAACTCGATTTCTTGATATTCGTATCTTTAGATACATACTATGAGTTCACAAATATTTGTGAACACTTTATTCCGTAGATAACCCGGTTATAGATTCTAACATCCTACATGTTCACAAAGTCATCGTAAGAAAAAACAACTTTTTATGTTTTGTGCAAAAAGACAAAAAAGATTGTGCTAAAATAAAAGGTTTCACGAGACATGTTTTTATCTATTTTATGTGGACTATAAATAATGTCGGTTTTCACAAAACGACTTTGCCAAGACATAAAATGTAGGAGAGCTTAAACCTCAGGGCAAGCATACAGACCACAAGAGTTAAACCCTGCAACCAAAACAGTACTACTCCCGTCGAAGCCTGCACGCATGTGACACGTTGTTAATGACGCTAGTGGCGGGAGTCAAGCCGTTGCAAAGAATCGAGTGAACCACCACAACCCAATGCGTTTATGTCGATAATTAGCTAGGACATTGGGCTATATAATTATTTCGAGACACATGTTGAGGACCGAAGAGTAAACTAAAACCTTTGATTGATCCGTTGCACATAAATTCTCAGCAGAGCACCAAACAATCGCATTGCCAAAGGCACCCTGAAACACGAAATTATTACCTAGACCCGACTCCATGGATTGATTAGTGCCCATGGATAATGGATCGCATGGAAGAACAGGTCTATGAAATAATTCCTCTGAGTTCTGCGAACCAACAAACTAAGAGATGAAAAACAAACTAAGAGATGAAAGATTAACTCGATCTCAGACGTAAAGCTACAACGACGCCGACGACTTGAAGCGCGGTTAGAGCGCGAGTTTCACCGGCGCTGGCGCGGGCGCGGGCGGTGCTGCTCGTCGTCGTTGAAGTCGAGCAGCACGGCGCTGTGGCAGCGAGGGCACCGCGGGTCCTCCCGGGACAGCATCACGTACATCATGCACCGGGGGCACCCCGCCAGGACCATGGGCGGCCCGGCTGCTGCCGCGTCCGGGCTGCCCTCCGACGACACGCACGAGCTCGGCGGCGACGCCGTTGACGAGGAGGAGGAGGAAATACGGCGGGGCGACACCGCCACGTTGGCACCGCCGCCGCTTCCTGACCGCGCCGCCGCCGTGGTCGATGACGACGCCTGCCCGCCGCCCCCGCCCCGCGCCCTCAACAGGCTCAGCCGCAGGCTCTCCAGCTTCGACGACAACTTGCCGCCGTTCCTGCCCATCCTCGATCACTGCACAACAGTTTCACGACGACGGCATTAGCGTCTCAAGCTCACGAATACAAAGTGGATAGCGCCGCCTGATTTATATATTCAACGCGGCGTGGGTGGCACATTGCGCGGAGTGGAAGCACGAAGTAGACACGATCCGCGCATTACCTTGGACTTGAGCTGAAGATTGTGCGTGGGGAGTGAGCTAGGGACAGTACGACGTGTTGGTGGATTGGAGCTCTCCACTTGGTTGCGAATAACTAGTGCTAGGTACGAGTATTTGTCATGCACCTCCCTCCTATCTAGCTGCGTTATATAATGAAGAAGGGGTTGAGGAGGAGGAAGGTGACGGCGGTGGTTTTCTTTAATACGAGAACAGCCGCCATTAAGCTTTGGTCAATTCCCAAGGGGGTAGATGATGGGAGTGGATTTAGTGATTTTTTTACCGGATCTCTTCATATACCACAAATAATGTTTCTCCCCACTACACTAGTAGGGTGTAATGTTTTTAATCTGGACAAAATGAGCTGGCTTGTGAGGATATCTCGAGATTATCCCATCTAAAACCGCTCGGTAAAAACACGATTGAACATTTTTTGGGACCCAAGATAATCCACTTGAATCACCTGAATAACACGTCAAATACATTGGAAATAAACAAGGCCTCAAGTATCTGGACTTTGTGGTGTCACTGTTAGCTCTCGAGGTCCCTCAAGCCCCTTTTCAAAGGAAATTATAAAAAATACATTTTTAAATCTAAAAAATCTGGATAATTATATGAATAAATCTAATATACGATACAAGATTCGCCAAAAAAGATACTATCATTTGTGATTTGCAATAAAAAGACAAGCTTATCCGCGTCTTTTTAGGTGCGTAGGTGTGGAGTGTCCGTAAAAATACACTGAGCATAATTTTTGCCACTCTGCATATTTCTCGCTTCCGGTACTGTGTTAGTTAATGACCTGGTGCGGCTTCATGGGTAATCTAGACCTACTAGAGGAGTAGAGGATTCCTTCATGAACCGACTTTTCTTGCTTAAAGAGGTTTCTTAAAACCGCCCGTGGAACTCTTGTTTTGAGGAAGCAATGAAACTCACAGATCTTTCAGATGTGTGCTTATTTGGTTCTTCAAGTTATGTACTGTAGTTGCACTTCCCAGACCGTACGTGTGCAGTTGGACTTTGCACAAGTGCTGATCGATTAGGTGCAACCGACGGCTCCAGCCTCATAAACGGGTTAAAAATCGACGATCGGGCCATGTAGGTCAGGCTGCTGAGGGCCAGTGACACGCATGCCATGCACCATTCAAGCACTAAAAATTACAGGAGCGTGGAAGTCAGAATGATGTTCTTCCATGGCCTATCCGGCTATCGTGGGCCATTACTTTTTTTTGCGGAAATCGTGAGCCCGTTACTTTTGGGCTTACGTGGGCCTTTTCAGGGGGTGTTTGGGCCATTAGAAGCTTCCCGTGTAATTTTGCTCAGGGGATGGTTGGGCCATGAGAAGGTTCTCGTGTAATTTTGCATCCAGAAAACGAAGATCCCCTCAGAAACAAAAAATAAAAATCAAGAAAACGAAGAAACCAGAAAAGTGAGGAAACGAAGGAGGGTGGAGGCGAGGGGTGGAGGCGAGCAGGGCGAGAAAAGTAGTGGCCTGGGCGTGCGGGCACGCGCAAGGGGAGGCGATGGAGGGCGCGCCGAAAGCGAGCACGCGGCGGCGGCGGCTGGTGGAGAGGGGATCCGATCGCCTCGCCTTCATCACCGGCCAGGCGAGCTCCCTCCCTTCCGACCCGTACCCAGGTAACCATCCACGGCGGAGGAGCAAAATTAAAATTATTATCGGGTGTTCGACGGGCAGTATATCCAGATCGCCGACCCTTCGCGTTCACGTCAAATTGGGTTAGGTTGCGGCTGCGCTGTTGGAAATTTAGTCACGTTTCAGGGGAATTTTACTGCTTATCTGCTCTAGGGCTTCTCCGATTGATTTGCAGATTTAGATTTAAGAGTATCTGGTGGCTGCTATGTAGAAACCGCATATGTTGGACGTTTCGTTCTGCGGAATCATAGGTTTCAGGTCACCGGGAATGGATTTTGTAATTTAGGGTGGTGGCAGCGGGAGAATTTATTAGATTGGATGCACGCCTGATTTTTATTCAGATATTCATTTGTGTTACACAGCCCCTAATGGCTAAACCCATTCATTAGAACATTCTACTAAATTAGAACATTCATTAGAACATACATAGACGCATATGTCTGTTGGTGTATGGCTAAACCCATTCATTAGAACATTCTACTAAATTTTAGGAAGTAACGATGAGTGTTTGAGTGATTTGTTTTGAAGAATTCACCTTATCCATGACTGTATCAGCTCATTAATGGGCAACTTCTTTTTCCGCAAACACGCTTCTAAACGCATGCTGATTTGTATTAAAAGAACACCAAAAAGGCACTAGAGTACATACAACGGCCAACGGCCAAAACCGACAAAGAAAGCAAAACTGAACTAAACAAGCGAGGCAAAGCTAAAGAAAAAGCAAAACCGACCAATCAAAACTGTACCGAGACGGCTGGAACAATGCCTAAGTAGCTGGCGCCATAGCACCGCCGCCGCCAGTGTAGTGTGCAAGGCAGCTTCCTCAGCTGTTTGGTGCTGGCAATCTTCCCCTGTTCAGCCTCGCCAAGGATTCGAGTCACCAGGTCGCTGACCGCTGGCCTTGCGTTGTCGATATCACAGTCACTCCTTATGCGCCACAAACACTGAAGGGTGAGCATGATGAGGGAGCGTGCGCATCTGAGTTTCTCCCCATGCTTGCTGCCTCGTCTAACCAAGAGTATAAATTTTCATCTGGCACCAGACAGATTGACTTGCCCCATGTACATGGGCCTGAAGCACATGGAACCAGACCTCTGGGGACAAATCACATCCCGTGAGCAGGTGGGAGATGAACTCATTGTCCTGCTCACAGTGCGGGCACGCAGCCAACCCAACCAGGAGAAGAACTTCAACTTCAACGGCGCCAAAAACACCCCCAGCATTGCTGCCACAGCGGGTGCTTGACCATGTCCTCGAAGAACATGCGTTAGTCAGATTTTGCAGAGTACACACTATTCACTGTCCACAGCCATATCAACTGGTTCTCTGTCTTCGGCAAGCTTGGGGGGGCAGCCCCGGTGCAGTAGCTCCCGCTTGCGCAGGGTCCGACCACTTTCGGTCTTTAGTACGCAGCCTTTCCCTGCATTTCTGCAAGAGGCTGTTTCCAGGACTTGACATCCAAAATGGTTTTGAAGAGGTGTAATACTCCATGATTCCTTGTACTATAATGTGCAACTGATAGATCCTTCAAGTATCTCCTTAGAAAAGTTACCACCAGAATTGGTTTGTAAATAAAACTGTAGATATTTAGCTTTATCAAATCTCTGCGCCGCTCCTTAAGCATATAATCAGTTAACACACAGCCCTTTTCTTGGAGTTGATAGTTTTATAAGGTACTCACAGGGTCTTCCCATCTCATATCGCTATCACTTATCAAGCACAATGCCGTCTTACTCATTTGATTTGTTTCACAACTCTCCATATCTGTTTTCTTTTAGCCTCACTATGAGTTTACCTTTGCTGTTCGTAGACTATTGTATGAGTGATAACTCAGTTGTCATACCATTCGTATGTTATCTTAGTTGCTGAAAGAATAATTCAAAGGCCATACGCTTGTTTTCTTGGGTCTACTTACATGTTAAAACATATGAGACGGCTTCTACAACATTATGTATTGATCAAAGTAGTTGCCATTTTGCAGATTCACCACTCAGTTCTACTGCTTCACCTCAGCTATCTGATGGTGAATTTGGTTCTGAGAAGGTGAGCAATTTCCAGCAGTCAGAACGTAGAGATCTGCTCTCTGAAATTCAGCCAACTGGTGAGTCCCATCAACAACAATTCAAGGATAAATCCCATAATGGTGAAGGCGACATACTCCAGCAATTCAAGACAATCAGTTCTATCCCTGAAATTCAGCCAGTATATGAACCACTGGTGCGAAACCCCGTTGATGTAACCCTCAACAAGAAGACAAATGATCATGGACCAGCGATCGTTCTGCCGCCTAGGAGAGAGATGGAAACGAGACCGAGATATGTGCCGCCTCCAAGCCAGTCTAACCAACCAGACGATTCATCTTGGTCTCTGAAGGAGCTCGTGGATTTCACGCCACACGAGATCACCCAGGCCATCTCAGCCACAGAGTTTAACCGCTTCTTGGTATCGATTCTCATAGCCTTCATGGTGGTTCTTTCAAACTGGGGACTGGACGTCGGTGGCATCATCACCAGAGTATTGGTTGGGACAAGGCCGCTCCTGTTTCTCATCATAACCAACGTAACCCTCGCCATGTCCTTCATGATGGAGAACAAGGACAAGGACGTGAGGGGCAGACAGGCCGGCGGCATCAGCCTTGGCTCTGCTGACAGCTTAATGCTATTGCTGGAGGTTGGGTCTCTCCTGCAGAAGGCTTCTGGGGCTCTGCTGATCGACTGCAGCGTTTGCGCCGTCATTATGATCTGTTTTCTTGGATTCTGAGAGAAAGTTGCTTTCACCCTGATCTGTTTTCTTGGGTTCTGAGAGAATTTCTAGATAGTTTGCGGAAACGTGTGTAAAAGTTATTTCCTCTGTCCACTCTGGTATCTGTTTATTCGATCTTGTAACATCCTTTTTTAGCTGAATTTTGATTTACCTACTACTGGTTTGTGCTTATACAGTTCACTCTGGCATGTACTTATACAGTTCACTCTGTCCGAGAGAATACAAATGAAACCAGTCTTAGTCTGTGCCTGCGTACCTGTTACCACAATATTTAGTTTGTGTACAATTTATGTTGCTGTATTGAGGTTCGTTAACTGAAGTTTTACAGTGAGTATCAAATTATCACCCAGAGTAAAACACATACACTTGTTCTAAAACTTATTTCTTATTCTGTCCACGGTACTATGATACTTGTTTATTCTCTCTTGCAACATCCTTTTTGGCTGAATTTTGATTTACTTACGTACTGGTTTGTGCTTATGTACTTATGCATTTTAACTCTTGGTATGTACTTATACAGTTCACTCTGTATGAGAGAATTTCCTGTGTACATGGTAGGCTAGTACCACAATATTAGTTGGTGTAAAATTTATGTTGCTGTATTGTCGATCGATTACCGAAGTTCTACCTGACGTATTGATTAGAATTAATTTTTCACCCAGACAAAGAAATAAACACTTCGTTCTGGAAGAGCAAGAAATTATATCGCCAGTGCGATGCAGTACCCGCTCCACAGATCAGCTGAACAGCTAGAGACAAATCGACCGCTGTACGGCGGTGCTTTGGAGACAAAAGGGAAGCCCTGAAGTTGGACATCGACAAGTGTTGCTCACCAGTAGAACACATGCCGCCCAAGACCTGGGAACTCTGCCGACATTGCCATCGCATCGTCGACGCCGGAACACATGTCCTAGCCGCGTGTACCTCTTGGAACACATGCCTTTATACCACTTGGAACACATCACTGTACAAGGTTTCTCAGTCCTGCTTGGACAGCATGTTATAGAACCATAAACCATTGGAACAGTGACATCTGCATCAGCTAATACGTCAAGCTCCATTAATTAGTCCATTCCACCCCTGAAAACCTAAAGCCTAAAACCATTTGCTGGCCATAACAGAGCCATCAGCCTCCTCTTCCTGCCATAGTTGACAGGATACTATCGAGAAGAGGTCTTATGCTAACTAAGCCACTGGTAGGATATAATGTACACGTCGTCACTAAGTAACTAAGATAAGATTGAGCTAGTGGCGGCGATTAAACAAGGGAGCTGGTCGCCGTCGATCGTCGCTGGCAAGCTAGCTGCCCATGGGTCGTCAGTCAAGGTGTTGTGATGTCGTGGATGCTCTTTCGCTTGGAGTCTCGCGTGGCGGCGTTGGCCTGTCGTATGAAGTACTTCTGCGCGTGGCTGGCGACCTGCGTGGGCGTCCTCGTCCTCACCGCGAACCGCGAGATGTTCCTCCAGTCGCCCCGCCCGTACTTCTCCAGCCCGTCAAGAAACAGCCTGCGCAAGCAACGAAGAAGAGTCGGTCAATTTTGCTACGGGGACGAAGGCGTCTGGGTGACTGGCAGGCCGGGCCCGCGCGCGTGCCAGCTGGAAAGAGGTTGAGGAGGAGGAGGAGTTCGTTGGCTTCTCCGCTCGAACAATGCGGAAAGATCGCCGGAAGAATCTCGAACCTCCACGAAGAAAGATGGTTTTTTTTTTTGTTGCTTACTTGTGCTCTTCCTCGGACCAGGGTATTCCACGGCGCCGCTCCTCCCCGCGTGCCTTGCCGCCGCGTCGCTCGGTCGCAGGCCCGGCCGAGCGGTCCTCGTCGTCGTCCCAGCAGCCGGGGACGTCGATGGCGCCGCGCTCGATGAGGTCGACGTCGGCGAGGAGGTCCTGGTAGTGGTCCCAGGCGTCCCGCGGGGAGCGGCCGGGCAGCTCGGCGGCGACGCGGGCCCAGCGGTCGTCCAGCTCGTCCGGGAAGGCCACCAGCGCGGCCTCGAACACCTTGTCCTCCTCCTTGCTCCACGGCCTCCTCGCCGCCGGCGCCGCGGCTGCCTGGTGGTGGTGGTGGTGGTGGTAGAAGTCCATGGATGGGCTCCGGTGGCGACACGTTACCCCCGGTGCCAAGTGCGCGAGGCGACGATTGTTTTGCGTTTGCGTGTGCTCGTGGACGGAGGGATGGCTGGGTGGGCGGCGCCGTGTGGGTTTTGGTTTGGTTCGTTGCGTTCAAGTGGAAAGGAGATTTTATATGTGAGGAGGTTGATGGAATGTGGAATCCGGTGGTGGTTTTATTCGCGCGCACACGTTTTGGGCGTGCAGGGTGCTCGGGTGGGCGGCGCCTCATCAGTGACGCGTGTCGTGTGCCTGGGCACGGGGCCATGGCGGTAAAGGCAAAAGAGGGGAGGTCGGCCGGGCTGCAGCGGAATATAGGATGGCGATCGTTTCAGCTGGATCCCCTCGGTTCCTCACGCTGTTTGTTTTCCCACAACTAGGAGCAACTCAGCGATGAACCGATGAACCGGTGCGGCATCTCCAGTGTTGTGCCCCCCAGGGCCCAAAACAACGCTTTTTTTTTTGGCCCGCCGGCGGCGCGAAACTGGATCCTGGGGCTGCGTTTTCCAGTCGTGTCCAGACCCAAGTTTCGGCCCAAAAATTCAAAAAATAGCGGTAGATAAGGCGAATTCATTCATATTGGCGCAAACTCGCCGAGATTACATAGTAGAAATTTAAACTAAAACTTAAAAACATTTTATTCGGGCCAACACGACTAGTTGAGTCCCAGACTCGCACGGATCGCCTGGCTGTAGTCGCCGTCGTCGTCGTCGGAGCCGTCCTCGCCGCCGGGGGGCCTGCTCGGGCCTGCGCGGTCGTCGCCGTGCTGCAGCCTGCTCAGCAGCAGGGCCTGCTGGAAGGCGTCGTCCTCCTCCTCCTCGTCGCTCGGGTCGAGCTTGTAGTACTCGATCTCCGGCGCGGAGGAGGCGGGATGTGGCTGCGGCGGCCCGCATTGGCGGCGGCGGCCCGCTGGTGCTCTTCCGCGCGCCTGCGCTCCACCTCGTCGAGTGCTTGGCGCTGGCGTTCGAGCTCCACCTCCGTGAACTGGCGGAGGCTCAAGTCGGCGGCGAATTCCTCCGTCGCCAGCTGGATAGTGTTGAAGGAGGCCTCCTCTGCCTCCTTCAGGCCGGGCCACTCCTCCTCCTGCTCCGGCTCCTTCTTGGCCTTGACGAGGCGCCGGAAGGAGCGCGGATGAGAAACTGCGCGGCGCTGGGAGGAGCCGCGCGGAGTGCCGATGCGCAGGGCGTCGCTGCGCAAGGGGGCAGGGCGCCCGGAGTTGAGGGAGGGAGGCGTCAGGGAGGGAGGGGCGTACCGGGAACCAGGCGCCGATCGCGCGCCGGAGGAGGAGGAGGTGGCCGAGGAAGAGGTGGCCGATGATGCCACGCCCATTCGACGCGGCGTCCACGTCGACCTCCGCGGGGGCATCTCCAGGCGCGGCTCGTTGCCGCCGGCGATGTACTCCATGACGACGTCGAGCCTGCGCCCCTCGCCGCCCCACCACCGCTTCCGCCCTGTGGTGTTGTGGCGGCCCTCCACTAGGCCGTTGTTGCCGCGGTCGGCGAGGTCCAGGTCGTGGCGGTGCTGAAAGTACGCCGTCCAGAAGGCCTCGTTGTGGTCTGCCCTCCAACGCGGGTCCGCGGCCTGCTCCGGCGTCAGGCCCTCGCGGACCTCGGCGATGGCGTAGTCGCGCTCGACGCCGGCAGGGACGGGGGGCACGGGGATGCCGCCCGCGCTGAGGGCCCACGCTCCCTGGGCACCGGAGGCGCCGGGGACACGCATATCTGGAGGGCACGGGTACCCGGCCTGGTACAACGCCCAGGCCTCGTGCTTGCGGAGGTGGCGGCGGCGGCGTCGGCCATTGTCTTCTGGCGAGAGAGAGGCGAGTGTGGCGAGAGAGAGGGAGGCAGAGGCGGCGAGAGAGAGAAGAGTGTGCGGAGGGATGGCGAGGGGAGGGGGATTTATAGCTTGGCGGCCAGGCGAAGGGGCGGTTGTGGCGCGCCATTACTGCGCCGCGTGGCCTTCGATTGGACGTGGAAGCGACGTGCGCCGGCCACGCCATTACTCCGGCAGCCTTTGATCGGCGCGCTCACTGGCCGCTGGCCACGCCATTAACTCTGGCAGCCTTTGACCGGCGCGGGAGCCGAGAGGATGAGGACGCGGCCGCTCACGGGTGGTTCTGTTTCCGCGCCATTTTCAGCCGTGTCGCTGCCAGCGCTGGCCCGCGTCGTGTTTCCCGCCATTTCGCCCCCAGGCCGAACCCAGTGGGCTGGGTTTCGCCTGGGGGCGCCGGCACTATTTTCCGCCGAAACGGCGCTAACTGGTCTTCTAGAGGGGCCGAGTGGTGCGAAACGGCGCTATTTGGCCGGTGCGGCGCCAAAAAGGCCTCTTGGGGGGCTCTGAGGGCGGGGGGCCCGGCTGGAGATGCCCTAACATCATGCCCTTGCGGAACAAGAAAAAGCCTAATTTGCACGCTTGAGAGCTCAAAGTCCACCTCCAAAAGACCAAAACAGACTACACTTGGAGCAACGAGCCCGAGGTCCCGGCGCTTAGCACATTACTTTTGCAGATTGTAGATAAAAATACTGAATACATAAAATTTTCTACATATCATTTATACAGGATAATATTTTACAGGATGCAAGCAATGTGCAGATTACATATCAGATCAAGACTTCTTTTTGACGTGTTTGATGTGATTTGAGCAGATTAAAGTTATTTGAAGACCTACACATGTTGCGCGAGCGGATAGTGGAACCATGAAAGGATAAATGAGCAATGCTAGCGCTTTGCAGGGTATCCCCTCATGGACACCATTATATACTCTAGAAATTTCTATTTACTTACACCTATATAACAAAATCATGTACTTTCTAAACCACTATAAACATTTTTTCGCATTATATGGTTTTGATCTCTCTACCAAGATATTTAGGGACAATAAAATATGCATGGAGATATACATATACATACAATCCATGCAAATGGGAAAAAATCATATAGTTTAGATTGTAAATGTGTCTACTTTGAAAAAATTATGTTTTACCGAAGTTTTAGAAGGGGCAATGTCTCAAAAAGGAAACAATTGACATCATTTTCCTCAGAAAAATATGGCTCAAAGTTTAGTGCATGTTTCTTTGCCTTTATAGACATAGAATTGCATAGTTAAATGAAATAATATATCTGCATATTCAACAACCATGTAATGTGATAATGTATGATAGATAATGATTTAAGATCATATATGTTCAATGAATGAGTTATGAAAAAGTAAAAAGTTCAATATAAATTAAGAATATTTTTCTCTGTATTCACTAATATGTAACTATTTGTATTGTCTTCTTTTGTGCTTCATTTCAGCAAATATAGATCCATTGGTTCTCACTTTATGTATTATCATTTTTGTGCATATGCCAACACAAGACTTTTCATAGAATGTGATATGAACACAACAGCGGTATGTGATTATACATAATTGTACTACAGACGACTTTCCAACTCGCATCAACTTTTTCTCTGCCATTGCTGGCACATTTAAATGAGCATGGCGAGCCAATTTTGTGACCAATAATATTCAAATAACATTTTAGGATTACTTTTATCGAAATATTATCTTCTTATATCCGCGAATTAACAAGTTATGCTTGTATGTTTTGTAAAAAATATTTTGTTCTAGTTTTCGGCTCTGCTCAACTATTCTAACTGTTGGAATAATGGGTGACGAGCTTATACTCTGCGGGTACCCCAGCATAAGGGTTCCAGGTGCACGTGATGATCAAAGAAGGCCAAGTTTAATCGAAGCCCACGAAGGAAGGCCCAAGACGAAGAGTGTTTTCCAAGCTAGATTAAGTTATAGTCGGTTGAGACTCTCCATACATGTAACCTTGATCGGTTATGTATCCCGAGACTCAGCCTCCTATATAAAGGCTGGGAGGGTGATCGATCGAGGAGGAGCAATCCATAGCCACCAAAACCCCGACGAGATCAGCAACTCGCCGGATCCTTGTAACCCTCATATTCACAACATCAAATACAGACAGACAGGAAGTAGAGGTTTTACCTCACTCGATGGCCCTGAACCTGGGTAAGTCCCGCTTGTCAGCCGTCGATTCCACTAACACTACGCGTTCTCTACCACACAATGAACCCTAGGTATAGCAACCATGGGACTTGCCGAGGGCACACCTCGACAATTGGCGCCGTCTATGGGAACAGGTAGTGTTGGGCTCACGGTTTCGCCGGTTTCATCATCAAACGGCCACTCGCCGATCGCATCTACACAAGGTAATTCACCTGCTACATCATCGAACGGCAAATCGCCGATCATGGCTGCAAACGGCAACTCGCCGACAAGATCGACTAGCATCAACTCAAGAAGCGATCACTCGCCAATCTCTCCAAGGAGGCTCGCGCCGCACTCGATGGAAGCTCAACAAGCCTTTGCTGGACTCGAATCAGGTTTGGATATTACAGTTGGAGAATTTAACTTCTTTGTCGATAAAGATGGTGTGCAGGACCTGCTGGATCCACTCAACATGGAGACACCCGACGACGTTTCGACTGCAACACCATCCATCTTGGCGGCGACGTCATCACAGATCGTTCTGATCCAATCGCCAAGCGACTCTGCAACATCCATGAACTCACAGGAGTTCCGCGATGAGGTAGCCAAAAGACTTGGGAGGAGCGAGATCTAATCTGCGTACCGCCCAAACAACTCAACCGAGTCACTCGACAACATCGTCGACTGCAACAACGTCATGAGGAACGAGGAGGACATAGACGACAACATATACCTTGCCGATCTCAACGGCCCAGAAATCCGTGCCAGCCACGAGATATTCACCTGCGACGCAAACAGCCTGGACAAAGCACTCGAGGACCTACTCGATTGCAGCGGAAACCCCAGCAAACAAAGCAACTCCAACATGAGCCTGGACGACGACGCCGAATCCATAATGCGCGTCAACAGCACATGGACAGAAGATCGGCTGATACCTTATCAGGTTTACACCGCGAGTACCGCAGAAACGTCAACAGCGGCAGCTTGTCGTCGACCTACAGAATACCCTTGCACAGTCACTATGCCTGACGGAACAACCACGTTAACCATCACGGCAAAGATGGCAGAGAAAGTGAGCAAAATAATCGAAAGCTGCACAATGCTACCAGCAAACGCAACCCCAGAAGAGGCATTGACCTTGCAGTACTTCCAGTGGCAAGAATCAATACGGCTGAAGAACTACAGAGCAGTACTCGAGGAACACAAAAAGTAGGCCAGCATATCGAGTGCCAGATGAAGAGCGTTATCTGTGAGTTCAACAGGCAGAAACGACCCCGCAAACAGGTCGCGAGTCATAAACCTCGGAGACGCAGATCGTGCAGCGGTCACTCGAAACCTGGATCCAGCCTTTATGTCAGTCGACACGGAAGGAGTCCCCATACCTACTGAACCAGCCGGGGCGCTGATGACATTAGGCACCTACCTCAGAACAATCGAACCTCCTGCAGGAGATCCAAAAATGGATCAGCACCTCCAGTTGTACAAGCAACTGGCGATGGCAGCAAAAGCCATACAGCCACCACAAGCAACTCCAAGGAGAGATACAGATCGGGACCGCCGCAGTCGAAGCCCTCGAGGAGGGAGCAGTCGAAAAAGCTCGCGCCGTCGCCGCTCCAGCAGGAGCCGCTCTAGGGGATCATACAACAGCATCTCAGACTCGGAAGCAGAAATCGTACCCTGCGGAGCGCTGTGCTTCACTCGACGAATCCGGGAGGCTCAAATGCCAAAGAAATTCTCATTAGCTTCCACGCCCAAATTCAACCGCAAACAAGAGCCATCAGGCTGGCTAGAAGACTACAGGCTGGCAGTCGGATGTCAGCGCGGCACTACAACCACAACTATGCAGTACAAACAACTCATGATGGAGGGAACAGCTCGCGATTGGCTCAAATCGCTACCCGAATCATACTACGATTCGTGGGAGCACTTCAGAGATGATTTCATCAAATACTTCGAACCTCTGTGCGAGCGCCCCAAAACTTTTGATGAACTTCGAACCTGCAAGCAAAAGTCAGATGAATCTCTGAGATCATATATACGGCGATGGACCGCCATCCGCAACTCAGTAGGCAACGTATCGGAAGATAGGGCAATCGACGTCTTCAAGAACGGGCTCTGGAGAGAAGACTTCAAAGAGACGCTTGGTCGAGAAAATCCAAGGTCAATGGCGGCACTCATGGTACTCGCAACAAAGTGGGCGGATGGAGAAGACTCTGTACGAGGCACTCGACCCGCGTCTTCACATGAAAACCACGAGAGTGGTATTCAAGACCGCAGAGATAGCTACAGAGATGATCGGAGGCGCAAACGCAAGCATCGTTATCACGATGATGACCACCCAAGCTTCATCGTGGCAGGCTTTGTCCAGCCACGGGACAACCGCGACCAGGCTGACAGACGACCCGACGATCACCGTGACAGTCGAGACCATCGCACAGATGATCGCCGCGACAGTCGAGATCGCTATGGAGACAACAGACACGACAACCGCGATAGCTATAAGAGGCCAGAATGGCGCAGGCGAGCAGACAAAGAGCCTAAGCACTCAGTCGAAGAAAGGATGGACGATTACTGCAGATTCCATCTGTACAAAGGGGACGACGGCAAGCTACGCTCTAACCATTCACTGAGAAATTGCAGGGAATTCGATCAACTTGCGATTGAACACATACTGCGACTGCAAAGAGATGGGCGCGCACCTCCTCAACTGACGCAGACTCCATCGACTGCGCCACAAGCACAACCTGATCAGGCATATCCAGCGCTGCAACAAGTATAACAAACACAGGTATATTCCGTACCACTGCAAACACAGCCTACTTAGGTGTATTCTGCACCAACACAAGCGCAACCGACTCCAGTATACATGGTACCAGCACAACCCAATACGGGAACACAAATGACAGCAGTCGTGCACTAGATGCAGCAAGGAGATGAGCAAAAATATCCCGTAACCCGCGGGCAGATGAACATGATCCAGCGAGGACGTCCATCCAATAGAGAGTAGAAGTTGCACACTCGAAACGTCAACATGGCAGTCATGGCACCCCCAGCAGTCCCAGATTTTTTGAGAGGATCAGAAACTCCAATTATCTTCGATCGAGAGGACCACCCACCCGCAGTATATCGACCAGGGCACGCAGCCTTGGTACTCGACGCTCAAATTGGAGCCTACGCCATGACCAAGGTTTTCATGGACGGTGGTAGCGGCCTCAACATAATATTTGCGGATACGCTACGCAGGATGAACAAATCAGTCGAAAACCTGCCAAAATCCACAAGTACCTTCCACGATATCGTTCCAGGCAAAGCAGTACTCCCACAGGTACAATACAACTTGATGTTACATTTGGAGATCCTACTCACTTCAGAACCGAGTCGATTGAGTTCGAAGTGGTCGACTGGAAGTCACAATACCATGCAATACTTGGGCGCCCTGCTTTCGCTCGATTCATGGTTGTCCCACACTACGCCTACCTCCAGCTCAAAATGCCAGGGCCGAAAGGAGTCATCACAGTCGACGGAAATTTTCAAAGGTCAGATTCATGCGACCGTGACTTCAGCAAAATCTCCGAGATATACGGGATGGAGCAGTCACTCGCCGAACTCGAGATCTCTAACGACCGCACACTTATGCCAGAACACAAGAGGCTAGCATCCGATAGAGAATTCAATGCCACCAATGACACAAGGAAGCACCAGGTGCATCCGACTGATCCCTCAAAAATGGTCAACGTATCATCGAGTCTTACTAGCGAACAGGAAAGCGCGCTCGTCGAATTCCTCCGTGAAAACTGGGAAATATTTGCATGGTGCCCAGCTGATATGCCAGGTGTTCCCAGGGAATTCGCCGAGCACTCTCTACAACTCAAGCCAGGTTCTAGACCAATCAAGCAAACTATGCGCCGTGTTTCCGATCCCAAAAGAGGCGCAATTGAGGCAGAAGTTGACAGGTTACTTGCTGTGAAGTTCATCCGAGAAATCAAAAAGGCAGACTGGGTTGCTAACCCTGTACTGGTCGAAAAGAAGCACTCGGACACCCTGCGGATGTGTGCGAATTTTACCGCCCTGAACAAATCTTGTCCAAAAGATCACTTCCCATTTCCACGAATTGACCAGATCATCGACTCAACAGCAGGATGCGCTCGGTTATCATTTTTGGATGCATACTCCGGATACCATCAAATTCGGATGAAGGAAGAAGACGAAGACAAAACGGCATTCATAACCCCACTCGGGGTCTACTGCTACACAACCATGCCTTTCGGGCTAAAAAACGCAGGTGCAGCCTACCAGCGCATGATGCAAAACTGTCTACAAGAACAGATAGGACGCAATGTTCAGGTCTACGTCGACGACATTGTCATCAAGACTGAAAAGGAGGACACGCTAATCAGTGATCTATGGGAAACATTCAAGAACCTCAATCGATACAACATCAAGCTTAACCCAAAGAAATGCACCTTCGGTGTCCCGGCTGGACAACTTTTGGGTTACTTGATATCTGCACGCGGAATCGAAGCAGACCCAGAAAAGATACAGGCCATACTTACAATGAAGAGACCCACCAAACTCCATGAGGTACATCAGCTAGCTGGTCGAGTAGCAGCACTCAGTCGATTCATCAGCAAACTAGGCGAAAAAGCACTTCCGTTTTACAAATTGATGAAGAAAGATGCTCACAAGTCCTCCAATCCTCGTAGCACTTCCGTTTTACAAATTCGAGTGGACGGACGAAGCCGAAGCAGCTTTCCTCGAAGTCAAAAAGATGCTCACAAGTCCTCCAATCCTCGTAGCACCCAAGGAAAATGAGCCACTCTACCTATACATTTCAGCCACCAATCGAGTGGTCAGCACCGTGCTGGTAGTCGACCGTGTCGTGGGGTTGTCATGGCATATGTCACCATAGGGGACTTTGAGTTGGGGGCCAGGCGAAACTAGTGTCAGGGAGAGGGTTTTGCACGGAGGGGACAAAGGATTTACCCTGTTTCGGCCTCTCCATTGGAGATAAAGACCTACTTCCAGCTACTCTATTATTGATCTCGATCTCGATAACCCGGCTACGACAACAGAGCCGGATCTCGATTAGGGTTACAATATTTCTCTCTCGTGGGACTTGTGCGATCTTGAAAAGCTCTGTCTCAACTGAGATCCAGGAGCCCCCTTATATAGATGCCGGGTCTCCTGGTGTCTTTACATGGCAAGGCCGGACTATACCCGATCTCGGAGTTCCTATCTATCTCCACCTCTTCTTGATCTTCCTATCTTGGACTCCACGTTGTTTACCGCCTCTGAGTCTTCTGGGCCTTTCCTTCTATAAGCCGGGTTACCGCCAAATGTCCCGGCCCATATCTGAATCTGGCCCATGATGCTGAAAGCAGGCCAAGCCCGGCCTCCTACCTGGCGGGTCTTCTTTCACCTTCATGGGTACACCGGGTTATCTTCCCCCAACATTAGCCCCCAGATTAGCTTGGATAACAGGATGGTAAATTCTTGAGGTGTCTTGTAATCTTGATATCTTTTTTAGCTCAACCATTGCCATTCGGGCTATTCAAGTTAATCCCTGAAAACACATAAAGAACACATATATAAATTGTTAGTTCTAGTCAACCTTTTGTCTTTAGGCCGGCTCATGTTGGCGGCCATGCTATAACCCGGCTTTTCATTCCCGGGTCTTCTTACTGTGAACTTTGCTCCTTAATACTTAGCAATAATTTCGCCCAACAATTATACGAATCACCAGTCAACCTCATAGTCCAAGATCCTATCTTTCTCTCTCCAAATCTATCCCCAGATATCACAATCATGAATATCCCTTTTTTTTGTCTCTTTCTGTTTGTTGTTGACCTAGGTCAGATATCCTTATCTCCTTGCCTTTTTACCATACTACCCTTTGGTCAACCACGGTGCTTATATAAGGAACGCTAGGGTTCACCCATGCATTTCCTTCCCCATTCACATCTCGTTCGCTTCGCCGTTTTCCTCGAGCAGGCGCCGCCATTTCCGCATCCGATCGAGCTCAAGATCGAGACCGAGCACCGCTGCGCTCTCCCTCGATCCATCTCTAAAGGTAACACCTTTGATTTTTCGCCAAATCGATTCCTAACTCACTCCGCACCTCATTCCCATTGAATCCATCTTGAATCGCATCGGTTTGTACATCGATTTTGATCTCCCTCTTATCTGCGCTTCACTGTTCTTGCTCTATTCTCGCTCTGTTCTTCACAAATTCCGTACTTGCCTTTTACTTACCCTTGATTTATTCTCCTCTGAATAGATTGATCTTTCCCCACACCCCGAAACCATGGGGAAGGAGAAAGTCAAAGCGGGCGGTCCAAAAGCAGCAAAGAAGAACCCGAAGGATGCATCTAGTTCTGGCGCGAGCAAAGCCGTTGCTCCGGTGAACTAGACACGCTCCACTGCCTCCGAGCTGATGATCCAGACCTTCGTCGATTGAGGCGAGCTTCCCCCAAAGAGTGAAATCGAATGGCGCACTCCAGGAGAAGAGACCCGGCCTTCTCCTCGTGAAGGTGAAATCGTAGGCCTTCTTGATCATGTGACCCGGGGTTTCCGTCCTCCCGGGTCCCTTTTCTTTCGCCAAGTATTTCAATACTATGGTATCACTCCTTTAGACGTTGCTCCCAACTCCATCTTGAACATGAGCAACTATGTAGTTCTCTGTGAAGACTATTTGCAGATGGCTCCCGACTTGGAGCTATTCTTAGAATATTTTTATTGTAATCCCTCTAGCAAAACCAAACCATTAGGCCCTTACGGCGGTGTTTCTATCCAACGCCGTAAGACGGCAGATCTCCCGGCTCTCATGCTAGCCAGCCACCCTAAGGGGTGGGAAAACACATACTTCTATTGCAAGGACACCTCCCCAGTCACCGATGAGGCTCGTTACCTGACCTTCCGTAATTCGGCCCTGGTATTCGAGCCAAAAATGAACAGTTACGCGAGTGACGAGGACCGGGTCCTGATTGAACCTCTTCATGCACGGGTCAGAGCTCTCCTAGGCCATGGCCTCCGTGGCACTGATCTGGTGAAATGCTAGATAGGCTGGATGATCCAGCCACTCAGCATCAGGACCCAGCTGATCCATGAGTATACCGGGTCAGCTACAGATGACCTGCGTTACTCCGAAGTGACGCTCCTTGATAACCAGATTGTGAAGAACGCCAAGACCTTGCTTGGTGAAATGAAAACTGCGATCGCTGAAACCAGGCTTGCCCCATTTTATGCCAACCATCCCGCTCCCACGGTAACAACTCACTCCTTACCTTGGTTCACTTGCTCATTTTTTCTTTCAACTGTCTAGATGCTTCATCTTTCTACCTTACACAGGACGAGGCCTGGTGGAAAGTGGATTTCACTCCCACGCCCTCTCCAGCTGATGATGAAGCTGAAGCTTCTGAAGAACAAGAAGGTGAGCTTGGCTCCGTAGGCCGGCTCTTCCTTAACTTAATCGAGAATGAAGCTCACTCAGGTTTTACTAACAATCTACCTCTTTCTCCTTATTCAGATCTTGTTGAGCCGGCTAACGAGAATTTGCCGGCTCCAGATGTTATCGAAGTACCAGCTCCTAGCACTACCACCGCTCCTTCCCACAAGAGGACCAGAGCCGCTGTACAGAAGGTGCCATATTCTCGCATTTCTAGTTATATGATGAACACCTCTCAACCTCAAGCACTTCGACAGGAAAAAGATGCCACCAAGGAGGCTGAATCCAGCAAGCGCCGCAAGACCCGGTATAGCGCAAGTCAAGATTCTTTGAACACAGGTATCCCTTCGTGCTCCCTGTCTCACTGGACCAAATCACTTCAAAAGACTCCTAGCCCTTCATACCCCTTGGCTGGCAAAATCCAGGTCTCAAAATCCCAATCTTTGTCAGCTTCTTCAGGTGACAGCGTGAACCTGCCTGATGACTTTCTAGTCAACGTTGGGTATGCTTTTCTTTCACTTCAATTTTTCCTAACACTTTTTATTTCTTTCCATCACCTCTGAATCCTTTTTTCATTTTACACAGCGCCAAAGCTACACACCTGGACGCAGCAGGGTCTTCCTCTTATGCTGTCATGCCCGAGCCTGCTCGTACAGAGGCTCTTGTTCATGACACCATCGTGGAGGAGACCCGAGAAAAAGTAATGGAAGAGAAGGTGCCTACACCTCCAGCCTCTCCACCTAGGGCAGACCCGGGCAATGCTGCTGCCGGATCTCCCCGGGTGACTGCCAAGCCCACTCAAGGAACTCCAGAAAAGTCTCCCGGGTCTAGTTCAGGCACAAATGATGAGGTGCAATACCTACACACCAAGAAAACAACTGTTGAGGCTCCATCCACAGTGATGGCCAAAATTGTTGAACCAGAAGTGAAAGCTGAGGCCAGTGCTCATGGAAAGGAGCCCATTCTCTATTCCGAGCCATCCGCTCTGGAAAACATGGAACTGCCGCCCTTCTCTCTGAGTATTTTTCCCGGCTCTCACAGCACAAAGGACTTGAAGCTGAACTTGTCACTGCCATCAAGCAGCGCCATGAGGTAACCTTACTTTCTTCCATACTCCCTAACCCCAAGCTCCAAGTTTACTTAACCTTGTTTAATAAGCTTGGTGCTTTGAAAGAAAAACAAATTAGCCCCCAAGTGCTAGTTTGTCTATTTACAACATACTAGGATTCTTTGTCTTAATTTTGTAAGAACTTCAAATTTCCCCAGCCCCCAAGTGCCGGGTTACATGCTTGCAGTAATCTGGGACTTGTCTTTCTAATTCATTCGATTCTGATACTGTAGGACTTTTACTTGCTTTAAGAACTTTCAAAACCTGATAGACCCCAAGTGCCGGGTTGCATGCTCGCATCAATCCGGGACTTGTAATTCTGAATTTCTTTGCATATATTTTTCACTGTAAAACTTTTACTCCACTGAATTTGAACTACTTTTTTCAGCAACATGTGTCCCAAGCCACACTTGAAGTCCAGCAGCTCAAGGAGCAATTGGCGACTGAGACCCGGCTCATGGCCGAGGCACAAAAGGAGACCCCGGACCTCAAGACCTCCCTTGCTGATGCAAAGGAAGAAAACATGTCCTTGAAAAAGGACATGGAAGATCATGAGGAGGACTGGAAGACCCGGCTCGAAACTGCTGAGAAGAAGCTAGCTGACATGGAAAAAATCTTTAACTCCTTCAAGCAGCTTCTCTCAGACATTGTTGCTGCTGTCTGGGGTAAATTTCCCTCTTCTTTTCTTTATGCATATCTGTCAATGCCTTTATTTCATATTTGTTACTAACTCAATACTTCTGTAATCTCTCTTATTTCAGGTCCTCGCAACAGCATGAACTTGGAAACTCCTGCTATCAAGCTTCAGGCCCTTTTGACTTTGGTGAGGCAATTGTACTATGGAGTTGGGCATGCTATTGCAACAGCTCGTGGCCTAGAGGAGCCCCCAAGTCAACTTAAACAATGTCTGGGCCATCTGTCCACAATTCCTGAATGGATAACCCGGTGGAAGCTCTCTGGCTGTCGCAAAGGCGCAATGCGCGTAATGGCCTTGGCCAAAGCGCATTATCCAGACATTGACCCGGCAAAACTTGCTGGCGGGTTCCCCCAATTCAATTTGGACAACACAGAATTTGGTGGAAGGACCTCGCTGCCATAAGCAAGGAGACCTGGTATGCTGCCACTCTGATAGCGGAAAGCTTGAACCTGGAGAAGTTTCAACAAGGATATGACAAGAAGAGCCGGCGGATTGACACGCCAGAGCCCGTCCCTGCCATCCTGACTCCACCACAGCTTGCTCGCGCTCAAAGCCAAAAGTCTACTGTTGCAGGCACTGGAACTCCTGCGATAGCTCCACCAAGCCGGCCTGTAGTTACAGATGATGATCCCAAGAACCAAGGCCTCGCCTTGATCTGCTGGAAGACCCCAGCTCAGGAAATAGGAAGACCTCAGGAATCTACAGAGGCCAAGAATGCAGCTGGAGGAGAAGCCCCCAAGGCCCAAGAGCAACCAAGCGAGACCCCAGCAACAGATGACCCGGCAAAGAATGCCGAGTCTTAAATTCATTTGAACACTTGTCTATTTGGCCTTGATAGGCATGATGTAATAACTTTAATACTTTGAGCCTCATATTTTGATCGTGCGCTTGTGCACGTATGCCACTTTATGCTGTAATATTGGTAAAACTTATGATCTGAATTTTTAATCTTTGAATGGTTTAGATGACCCTTTTGGTTTCTTTAACTATGAGCCGGCTTTTGCATGGAAACTTCTGTCACAACTCCTCTGAAAAAACAGGGTCGAATCAAGTCCTTTTTTAGGCATCATGATTGATTGAATTACCAGGTGAGCGATCAGACCATATGAGTGCGAGTCACATCGAGCTCAATAGCAAGAAAACCAAGAATTAAACTGGTGGCATCGAGGCCGGGTCTCGAGATTTCAGCTACAGGCTATTTTAGCAAGAGCCCCCAAGACCCGGGTCAATGTTCTGGAAAGTAACGGCTTACTGCGCACATTTACCCCATTGACCCAAATATCTGACTTGCTCAAATTATATAATAACTGGAACTTTTATGGAAGAAACCATTAAAGGCCGGATTATGAGGTTAGGTGTTCACTTTTGAACGGCTAACCCCCAAGCCTCAATATATGAAAATCGTTCACAAATAAAGGCCGGATTACGAGGTTAGGTGTTCACGTTTTGAACAGCTAACCCCCAAGCCTCAACACATGAATTTCAACTGGGATACAAGAACCGGGCCTTGGGTTAGATGTTCTCTCTGTGAACATCTAACCCCCAAGACCTAAATTGTGAGACTTGATCAAGCTAGATAAACCGGGTCTTGGGTTAGATGTTCTCTCTGTGAACGGCTAACCCCCAAGACCTAACATATTATACTTTGATGAAGTGAATTACCAAAATCTTGGGTTAGATGTTCTTTCGGTGAACAGCTAACCCCCAAGAACTGATATATGAGACTTGATCGCAAACAGATATAATCCCGGGTCTTGGGGTGAACCATTGTGAGACTTCAATGGTTAACCCCCAAGGCCTAACATAAACATAAAAATAACATGAAAAGTAAATAACTGGAAAGACACAAATTTCTGTTCAACCTTAACTTTATTGATAGAAAAGGTTAGGTCAGCAAGCCGCCTCATTAAAAACCTTCCAGTCCCCCTAGGTACCCTGGTAAGGAAAAGAGCGCGTCTGAAACCTGCTGCCTATTACATCGTGTGTTACATATCAAGACCCGGCCTATCGCTAGGTATAGTAGGGGCATAAGTGGGCAATGTTCCATGGCCGCTCACGCTCTTGCATCGAAAATGTGGATCTTGTAGTGTCATTGATAGTTTCTGACTTTTCTCTCGCATCCACCAGATAATAAGACCCATTGTGCAAATTCTTGCTCACAATGAAGGGTCCCTCCCATGGGGGAGATAACTTGTGCATCCCATCTCTGTTTTGTGTCCACCGCAACACTAGATCTCCCTCCTGAAAGGTGCGAGTTCTAACCCGGCGTGCATGGTATCTCCTCAGGTCTTGCTGATAAATTGTCGATCTTTCAAATGCTTTCTTACGATGCTCCTCTAACAGGTCCAGTGAATCCCGCCGGCTCTTCTCATTTTCTGTCTCAATATAAGCCACCACGCGCGGCGAGTCATGAATTATGTCACTTGGTAACACAGCTTCTGCTCCATAAACCATGAAGAAGGGAGTCATATTGGTGGATCTGTTGGGTGTTGTGTTGATGCCTGATACGTCCAAAACGTATCTACTTTCCTGAACACTTTTTCTGTTGTTTTGCCTCTAATTTGTGTGTTTCGAATACAACTAACGCGGACTAACGCTGTTTTCAGCAGAATTGCCATGGTGTCTTGTTTTTGTGCAGAAAAGTCAACTTTCGAGAAAATGTGAAATAATTGCAAAGCCCCTATTTTACGAAGAAACCCACGGAGCCAGAAGAGGAGACGGAGGGGGGCAGCGAGCCGCCCTCCCCATAGGGCGGCGCGGTGGGCCCTGGGCCACGCCACCCTATGGGGAGGCCGACTCGGCCACGTCCCCGAGTCCCCCTCTGGAGTACTTAATCCCTTCGACCTAAAAACGCCAGAGTTCGTTCATTATTCCAGAAAGCCTCCAGAGCGCCGCCGCCATCGAAAACCCTATTTCGGGACCAGAAACTCCGTTCTGGCACTTCGCCGGGACGGGGAATTGGAGGAGATCATCGCCATCATCATCACCGACGCCTCTCCATCAACCATCCATGATTCCCCCATCCATGTGTGAGTAATTCCCGCTGTAGGCTGAAGGGGATGGAAGGGATTGGATGAGATCATTCATGTAATAGCTATAAGATTGTTAGGGCATGGTGCCTAGTATCCGTTGTTAGTACTTTATTGACATTGTTGCAACTTGTTATGCTTAATGCTTGTCACTAGGGCCCGAGTGCCATGATTTCAGATCTGAACATGTTATTGATTCATGATGATATTCATTGTTTTAAGATCTTACCTGCAAGTTGTTTACACATATTGTTGTCCGGAACCCGAGGCCCCAAAGTGACAGAAATTGGGACAACCGGAGGGGATGGCTGTGATGTGAGGATCACATGTGTTCACGGAGTGTTAATGCTTTGCTCCGGTACTCTATTAAAAGGAGTACCTTAATTACCAGTAGTTTCCCTAGAGGCCCCGCTGCAACGGGCTGGTAGGACAAAAGATGTTGTGCAAGTTTCTCATTGCGAGCACGTACGACTATATACGGAACACATGCCTATGGTTACTTAGTACTTGGATACTGTTTTATTATTTATCTGCAAATGCCTTGTCTTGATTATTACATGAATCATCTTATCCATGCAGCGCCCGTTCATCCATCCCTATGCCTACAGTATTTTAATCCTGCTGTCTACTATAATCGTCACTGCTGTTTTTACTTTACTGCTGCTGTTATTTCACTACTGCTACTGCTATAAAACTGTTGCTACTGATAATCTGTGTCGAGCAAGTCTATTTCCAGGTGCAGCTGAATTGACAACTCCGCTGTTAAGGCTTATAAATATTCTTTGGCTCCCCTTGTGTCGAATCAATAAATTTGGGTTTTACTTCCCTCGAAGACTGTTGCGATCCCCTATACTTGTGGGTCATCAAGACTATTTTCTGGCGCCGTTGCCGGGGAGCATAGCTTTATTTATAAGCTCACCTGATATTGATATTGTTCGCTGCAACTACTCCATCATGGGCAAGGCTCCTATTGAGAGAGTCCGTGTATTGCCATCCACTACAAGGAAAGGTACGACTCTTAGTACCGCCGCTGCTCTTGATTCACCATCTGTGATGAGTCAACTTGTTACACCACCACAAGCTTCACGTGTTGGTACTTCTGCTGAATCTGAAATTACTTCTGAAAATTTTGATGATGCTTCAACTGTGCTTGATGAGAGTATTCCATTAGGTCCTCTTTTAGATGCTGCTATTGCTAATCTAAACAACTTGAAAATGATGAAACACCTAATGAAAATTTTTACACCTATGGTTCACCTGAGTCTGTAGAACACTCTAGTGATGATCTTGATGATACTTATGTGGAACTTGATGATGACTTTATTGATAAATGTCATGCTACTACTAGTGCAAGCGGTATGAAAAGCCTTCTTGCACAACATGCTGTTAGATATAAACTGTCTCCTGATCCTAAATTTGCCACATCTCCCATAAACATTAAGGATAAGGATTATGATTTCTCTCTTGATTTATCTCATATATCTATTGTTGAGAAAACACCTTTTCGAGGTACTGAAAAAGAAAGTGTTGTAGAGCACATGAATGAGCTCTCTACTTTGAGTAGCTTGTTTTCTGATGATATCAAGAAGCGTAGTTACTTTGTTGCTAAATTTTTTCCTTTCTCATTAAAGGATGATGCTAAAACTTGGTATAATAATTTGCCTCCTGATTCTATTGATAGTCCTACTGGTTTGCTTAATGTTTTCTTTCAGAAATATTTTCCTGCTAGTGCTCAACATATTGCTTTGCAGAAAATCTATAATTTTGATCAGGAAGATGGAGAGAAATTGCCTGAAGCTTGGGCAAGGTTTTGCTCTCTTATTAGGGCTCGGCCTGGACATGATTTGGAAAAGCATGACCTTCTTGATATATTTTATAGTGGACTAACCATTGAATCTAGGGCATACCTGGATAGTTGTGCTGGTTGTGTTTTCAGGAAAAGAACTCCAGACGAAGCTGAAGAATTAATGGCTAGAATAAGCCAAAATCATGATGATTGGACTACACCTGAACCGACTCCAACACCAATATTGAAGAAGAGGGGTATGATTGAATTAAATGATGAAGAGATGAGGGAAGCCAAGAAATCTCTTAAAGAGAAGGGTATTAAATCTGAAGATGTGAAGAATCTACCACCCATAGAAGATTTATGTAAGCCAATTCCCCATTCATCTACAATTGAGGTACACTCTCTTCAACGCTTTAATGAGGGAGATATTCCTTACTCAAAACCTCCTGATCAATGCTTAGATGAATTTGATAATTATGTTGTTAAGCAAGATAACTTTAATATGAGAGTGGAGAATCATTTAATGGAAAATTCTCAAGCTATTAGTAAATTGCATGATATTGTGGAGAGAACCTCCAATGATGTTAAGATGCTTGTTAAACATTTTCATATGGTTCAAACTCAAATTGATCAACTCACTAAAGTGCAAAATGACATGTTAGTTAATACTTCTAAAGAAAAAGAGAAACATGCTTATGAAGTAACAACTAGAGGTGGTGTTTCTACTCAGGATCCTTTATATCCTGAGGGGCATCCCAAAAGAGTTGAACAAGATTCTCAACGAACTAAAGAAACTAGTGCTCCTTCTAAGAAAAAGAAGAAGAAACATAAAACTGTTGTAGAATCTCTGAACCTGCTAATGATCCTAATAGTATATCTATTTCTGATGCTGAAACTGAAAGTGGTAATGAACATGACAATGATAATGATAAGAATGATGCTTCTGATAAAGAAGAGGTTGAAGAGGAACCTGAAAAGCATGCTAAAAATAAAAAGTACACTAAAGAAGATTTCATTGCTAAGAAACATGGTAATGAAAGAGAACCTTGGGTTCAAAAGCAAATGCCTTTTCCTGTTAAGAAGCTAAATCAAAGGAAGAAGAACACTATAATAAATTTTGTGATTGGATGAAACCTTTGTTCTTGCAAATCCCTTTGACTGATGCTATTAAATTGCCTCCTTATTCAAAGTATATGAAAGATATTGTTTCTAACAAAAGGAAAATTCCCAATGAGGAGATTTCCACTATGCTTGCTAATTACTCTTTCAATGGCAAGGTTCCAAAGAAGCTGGGAGATCCAGGTATACCAACTATTCCTTGTTCCATCAAGAATAATTATGTTAGAACTGCTCTATGTGATTTGGGAGCAGGAGTTAGTGTTATGCCTTTCTCTCTTTATAAGAGACTTTATTTGGATAAATTGATACCAACTGATATATCTTTGCAAATGGCTGATAAATCTACTGCTGTTCCTGTTGGCATTTGTGAGGATGTCCTGTTCAAGTTGCTAATAACTGCTTAATCTTGACTGATTTTGTTGTTCTTGAAATGCCTGAAGATGATAATATGTCTATTATTCTTGGGAGACCTTTTCTTAATACTGCAGGTGCTGTTATTGATTGCAACAAAGGAAAAGTAACTTTTAATGTGAATGACAAAGAGCATACTGTTTATTTCCCCAAGAAGATGATAAAGTGTTTGGAGTTAATACAATTTCTAATTTGAGAGCTATCAAAGTGGGAAGTATTGATTGTCCTATATATGATCATCAAGAGGGATATCAAAATATTATGATTGGATCCATATCAATACAATTCAAGGTAACATGATTGTTTTATGAGGTTTAATTCTTCTTATGTCATATAAAATTTATTTGGTGGCAAGACTTGATCAACCTTGTTAACAAATACATTTTAAATGCATGAAGGAACTAAACAACATTTCTTTCCACCTTTGTTTTACTTTCTGTAGTATAACTTGTTTTGCAAGAAGTTTAGTTGTGTTTAAATCTTTGAAAACCTTTTTCTGCCCTGAAACTATTACTTTAACACCCAGAAAATGTGTGTTTTAAAAGTTTTCAAAAATTTATAAAAATTATACCACTGGTCCTATTTTTCAAAATGCAACCTGGGAGTGCTGGAGCTGACCAGTGGGGCCCACCATGCCAGCTCCCCACCTGGTGGCGCGGCCAGGCAGGTGGGCGCGCCACTGTATGGGGAGGGCCCCACCTGGCCCTCCACTCACTCAGCCACCTACCACCTCACTCACTCTCACGAAAAAACACTCCACCATTGTTCAAACCCGAGTTCTTGCTGTTCTTGCTCGCGATTTTCGATCTCTTTGCTCAGCCCATCTTTGCTGCTCAGATTTGGGGCTTTTGTTCTCCGGTATGTGACTCCTCCGTTTATCCAAGTAGAATTTTGTTTAGTTGAGTATATCTTGAGTATTTTGCTACTGTAGGTGACATGTTAAGTGAGTTTGCATGCTTGTTCTAAGTTGTAAAAACTAGTTTTGATGCATGTTTAGTACTCTAGCAAGTTCCTATAGTAGTTCCCCTCATTTATATGTCTCAAAATCAACTTTTATGACGTTTGTTAAAAATTTCAGAGAATGGAGGTGAATGAACACCAACTCAACCAACATGAATTGGAGGTGCATGAAGTCATGAGAGTCCACCGTGAAGAGGGTGTATTCCCCTCCTACTACCCATGCACCGAATTCATGAAAAGTGCAGGAATTCTGCAGGATGTTCAAACTCTAATCTCTAATGCAGGGCTAGGAGATTTTGTTGTTGGTGAACCTTACCAATATGCAAAACTAACCATGTCAGTGGTGCAGGATTTTGAGTTCAATTGGTCCCTACCTAACCCCATGGTTCGATATAAAATTTACAATAAAACTGTCAACTTGCCCTTTGATGACTTTTGTACAGCCATTAAGGTGCCACAATGGGGATCACGAGGGAAGATAAGGGGGCTGCCACAGCCACTCTTGGACCTATACAAGGAGATCTGTCAAGGGAGAAGTTTCTCAGATGAGAGTGGTAAAATTCGAAGTATTCAACTCCCATCAATTCGATATTTTGCTTACTTTATCACCAAGTGCGTTCTTGCTAGGAAGCATGCAAATAAGTTATCTATCCATGACTTGGTCTTCTTAGCTGCTGCATTGCAACATGATAGAACTTATAATCTGGGTGCTTTGATAGCTTTTAGACTTGCTACTAACCGCGATAAAGGTGGGATTTGTGGGGGTCTCATTGCCTCTCGTTTGCTAGCCATGCATGGTGTAGTACCTCACCCTCTTGATGTTCAACTCCCTATAGAGAAACTTGATATCGCTTCCATGATTAAACACGATTTTGTTTATAATTGGTCTGACTTGAATAGCCTATCCTATGAGATAACCTTTTTCAAGAAAAAGTGGAGAGTGATTAAGTCTGAGAGGATAGTTGGATTGCCTGCACCTGTTTTGTTTAACCTTGATTCCAGGGTGAGTTGGTCGGTCACAGAAGATGAATTCGATGCATACATAGAGGGACACGGCCATCACGCAGGGACGGCGTGGAGGAGGCCGAGGATTCCCTTGACCTGTCATCCGCGCAGCAGGCTCTTCACATCAGTACTCTGGGTATGCGGAGCCTTCGGCTTCTTCTTCTGCACAGGGGCCTGATTACGATCACGCTATGTATGATCCACCGGCATGGAACCCTTACCCTCGCTGGGGATGATCTCCACTTAGGCCAAAAGCCTAAGCTTGGGGGAGTTTGCTGTAGAGTTCAGCGGTCTCCGGTGGTTCCTTGGAGCTTGGTTTTCATTCATATTATTCAAGCCACACAAGTGAATAGCAATAATGACGATCTACGACAACTCGAGTTGGGTGAGAGGCTGGTATGAACTCTATTTATTTTCATTTTTGTACATATACTCATCCATGTGAGCATGCTTAGTTGGTTCATGGGAGGTATATGTCATTTAATGGATGCTTAGTAGTTCATGTTCTCTTATGATTAGTTCCAATTCATTAATGGTGAGTAGCATGTCATAAATATTTGCTTGTATTGTTCTATTCATAAATAGGTATGACATTGTGGTATCCTCCTCTGAATAATTCATTTAGATTGACTTGGCACATGCTCACGCATGCATATGACTGAAAAACAAAAAGTCAATTAAGCCTTGATGATTTACTTTGCCTCAGAGTACTTGTATCACTTTTATGCCCCTGTTAATTTTTTTTTGTCGCAAGCATGATTATGACGGTTATTGCTCTCTTGATTGTCGCTTCCCAGTCTATTGCTAGCTTCCACTTGTACTGAGCGGGAATGCTGCTCGTGCTTCCAAATCCCTAAAAACAAAGTTATTCCAAAGTGTCCACCATAAATACCTATGCATGTCATTTCAAATCATTCAAGTAAATTTTCATGTGCTACCTTTAAAACCTTCAAAATTACTTCTCATTTTGTGACACTGTTTTTAGCTCATGAGGACGTAGTAGTTGGGTTTGTTATCTTCCATACTAAATTAAGTACCCCGACTTGCATGCTTCATCTGCTTGTCACTAATTTTGCAAAGAGTTGGTTAGACCATTATAACATCAAAAAGCTAAAACAATAAAATAGACACTCCTCCATGGTATGTGATTGTTGGCAGGCACCCGACGATTCGGTTAGCCATGGTTTGTGTAAGCAAAGGTTGGGAGGAGTGTCAAACAATATATAAAGTGCATGCTATAAATGCTTAATATCAACATTTCGGAACCGCTCTCAACTTGTTTAGTATGGAAGATAACAAGAACTCTACTGCCATTCGTTGACAGGAACAACCACCTCCCAAAACAATTTTACTTCTGTTTAAAAAAATGAACAGCTCTAGCACATGATAATCCCTGCTTCCCTCTGCGAAGGGCCAATCTTTTACTTTTATGTTGAGTCACCATCCTTTCTTTAAGCATCTTCTCGAGAGCATAACTGTCATTCTTAGTGTAATATGCTTGTCCCAGAATACGGTTAACTGTGGTATAACTTTGATGCTTTTATCTTTGATAATCTTTACTTCTAGTCTTCCCATGAACTTCAGAGGTGCCTGGGCATTTATGTTTTGCTGTACAAATACGGGCAAGCGAGATACCACCTTATCATATCTTGTTATGAGCATTGCAATCCTACTAATAGATATGTTTCATGATGCTTATTATTAGTGTGTTGGTATCTTTTCATGATTGACATAACTATTAGGTGGCATTATTTGCATGTATCTTATTATGAATTGTCTAAGCACTTGTCCATATAATAAGAATATTTACATCACATGAAGCAAATGTGTTCGTGAAAGTTCTTTTATCGCACTCAGTTGTTAACTGAATTGCTTGAGGACAAGCAATAAGCTAAGCTTGGGGGAGTTGATACGTCCAAAACGTATCTACTTTCTCGAACACTTTTGCTGTTGTTTTGCCTCTAATTTGTGTGTTTCGAATACAACTAACGCGGACTAACGCTGTTTTCAGCAGAATTGCCCTGGTGCCTTGTTTTTGTGCAGAAAAGTCAACTTTCAAGAAAAACCGTGGAAATAATTGCAAAGCCCCTATTTTACGAAGAAACCCAAGGAGCCAGAAGAGGAGACGGAGTGGGGCAGCGAGCCGCCCTCCCCATAGGGCGGCGCGGTGGGCCCTGGGCCGCGCCACCCTATGGGGAGGCCGACTCGGCCACGTCCCTGAGTCCCCCTCTGGAGTACTTAATCCCTTCGACCTAAAAACGCCAAGAAGTTCGTCCATTATTCCAGAAAGCCTCCATAGCGCCGCCGCCATCAAAAACCCTATTTCGGGACCAGAAACTCCGTTCTGGCACTTCGTCGGGACGGGGAATTGGAGGAGATCATCGCCATCATCATCACCGACGCCTCTCCATCAACCATCCATGATTCCCCCATCCATGTGTGAGTAATTCCCGCTGTAGGCTGAAGGGGATGGAAGGGATTGGATGAGATCATTCATGTAATAGCTATAAGATTGTTAGGGCATGGTGCCTAGTATCCGTTGTTAGTACTTTATTGACATTGTTGCAACTTGTTATGCTTAATGCTTGTCACTAGGGCCCGAGTGCCATGATTTCAGATCTGAACATGTTATTTATTCATGATGATATTCATTGTTTTAAGATCTTACCTGCAAGTTGTTTACACATATTGTTGTCCGGAACCGAGGCCCCAAAGTGACAGAAATTGGGACAACCGGAGGGGATGGCTGTGATGTGAGGATTACATGTGTTCACGGAGTGTTAATGCTTTGCTCCGGTACTCTATTAAAAGGAGTACCTTAATTACCAGTATTTTCCCTAGAGGCCCGCTGCCACAGGCTGGTAGGACAAAAGATGTTGTGCAAGTTTCTCATTGCGAGCACGTACGACTATATACGGAACACATGTCTATGGTTACTTAGTACTTGGATACTGTTTTATTATTTATCTGCAAATGCCTTGTCTTGATTATTACATGAATCATCTTATCCATGCAGCGCCCGTTCATCCATCCCTATGCCTACAGTATTTTAATCCTGCTGTCTACTATAATCGTCACTTCTGTTTTTACTTTACTGCTGCTGTTATTTCACTACCGCTACTGCTATAAAACTGTTGCTACTGATAATCTGTGTCGAGCAAGTCTATTTCCAGGTGCAGCTGAATTGACAACTCCGTTGTTAAGACTTATAAATATTCTTTGGCTCCCCTTGTGTCGAATCAATAAATTTGGGTTTTACTTCCCTCGAAGACTGTTGCGATCCCCTATACTTGTGGGTCATCAATGCCCCAAACTACTGATGGTAACTCCTCTACCCAAGCCCCAGCTGCTCTGATGCATGGGACCCGGAGTCTTGGTTTCAGCCCTTTGAGCACCTCTTGATTAGACCTCTCAACTTGCCCATTGGCCTGTGGGTGAGGCACGGATGCTACGTCCAATCTTATGCCATTTCTTCCACAAAACTTCTGCATCTCCCCAAGTGACATATTGGTCCCATTATCTATGATGATGTTATGTGCATACCCAAATCTATGGATGATCCTTTTCAAGAACACAACTGTTGTAACTGCTTCGCAATTTGTGACGGCATAACCTCAACCCACTTAGTAAACTTATCAACTGCCACCAAGAGGTGAGTTTTCTTGCATGGGGACATCTGAAAAGGCCCAACCATGTCCATCCCCCAAACTGCAAACGGCCAAGTTAAAGGGATAGTGCGCAACTCTTGAGCCGGCACATGAATTTGCCGGGCGTACCTCTGACACCCATCACATCTGCACACCAAACGCTCTGCATCCTCATTGGCTGTGAGCCAGAAAAAACCGTGTCTGAATGCTTTTGCTACCAGTGACCTTGTGGAGGCATGATGCCCACAATCTCCCTCATGTATCTCCCTCAAAATTTGCGGCCTTCCTCTGGTGAGACGCATCGCTAAACACACCAGAGGCACTTCTCTTGTAAAGTTCATCATCAATGACCACATAAGCTTTGGCCCGCGCGCGATTTGCCGGGCTACAATTTCCTGCTGGGGCAACTCCCCCCTGTAAGATAAGTGGTGTATGGCTCTGTCCACTCAGGAATATCGTGCACTGCTGCTACTAACTTAGAATCCGGGTTATCCAGATAGGCATAATCTTCCTCATCTTCAGGCTTAACTGATGGAGCTCGCAACTCATCTAAGAACGTATTGTGTGGAACCGGCTCTCGCTTGGAGCCGAGTCTTGACAGAGCGTCAGCTGCATCGTTTTTGCGCCGGTCTATGTGGTCCACCTGATATCCGAGAAGAACCCGGCAACTCTATCCACCTCTCTTCTGTAAGCCGCCATCTTTGCATCTTTTCTGTCCCAAGTGCCAGAAACTTGCTGAGCCACAAGATCTGAATCTCCAAACATCTGATATACTTGATGCCCATCTCCCGGGCTATCTTCAAACCATGCAGCAGAGCCTCATACTCAGCCACATTATTGGAGCAATCAAAGTGTATTTGCAAAACATAACTCATTTTTTCGCCCTTTGGGGAAGTTAGCACAACCCCGGCTCCTGATCCTTGCTCCTGCTTAGACCCGTCAAAATGCATGACCCAAGACTGAATCTTTGGAACTAGCTGCGGCACACTTAGCTGTGTCCAGTCATTGAGAAACTCCACTAGAGCTTGAGACTTGATTGCTGTTCTAGGCGCATAGTTGATATGATAATCTCCCATCTCAATAGCCCACTTGGCCACTCTTCCTGTAGCTTCAGAATTTCTTATGATATCTGCAAGTGGAATCGAGCTCACCACCGTAATGGGATGCTCCTGAAAGTACGGCTTCAACTTTCTGCTTGCCATGAACACACCAAACACCAACTTCTGCCAGTGAGGATACCTTTGCTTTGTTTCTGACAAAACTTCGCTAACATAGTAGACCGGCCTTTGTACCGGGTGTTCTTTGCCTTCCTCCTTACGCTCAACCACAACCACAGCGCTCACCGCTTGAGGCCCGGCAGCAACATACAACAACATGGGTTCCTTGGGACCCGGCGCTGCAAGCACTGGTGCTTTGGACAACTGCACCTTCAAAGCTTCAAACGCATCATCTGCCTCTTGATCCCATACGAAATTTTCTGTTTTCTTCAAAAGCTTGTACAGCGGTATCGCTTTCTCCCGAGCCGGGCTATAAACCGGCTCAAGGCTGCCACGCAGCCCGTAAGTTTTTGAACATCCTTCAACTCTTTGGCTTTTCCAAGCTCTGTATAGCCCGGATTTTGTCCGGGTTTGCCTCAATTCCCCGCTCTGACACGATGAAACCCAGTAGCTTCCCAGCTGGAACACCAAACACACACTTTGTTGGATTGAGCATCATATTGTATCTCCGCAAGTTCGCAAACGTCTCTGTGAGATCCTTGATAAATGACTCGGCTTTTTCTGACTTGATCACCACATCATCAACATAAGCATGGACGTTGCGCCCAATCTGATCCGCAAAACAGTTCTGGATGCACCTTTGATAAGTGGCACCCGCATTTTTCAGCCCAAAAGTCATGGTCTTGTAGCAAAAAGCCCCAAAAGGCGTAATGAACGAGGTCTTCTCCCAATCATCTCTATCCAACTTAATTTGATGATAACCTGAGTAAGCATCCAGAAAACATAAGAGCTCACTTCCTGCAACTGCATCAACAATCTGATCTATACGTGGCAAAGTAAACGGGTCTTTTGGACAGAATTTGTTCAAACTGGTAAAATCTATGCACATCCTCCACTCATTGTTCTTCTTCAGCACTAGAACCGGGTTAGCCAACCACTCTGGGTGAAAAACTTCCATGATAAAGCCGGCTGCCAAAGCCGGGCTATCTCTTCTCCAATGGCCTTCCTCCTTTCAGCGTTCATTTTTCTCATACCCTGCTTCACTGGCCGGGCTTTAGGATCAACATGTAATTTGTGCTCAGCGAGTTCAGTTGGGATACCTGGCATGTCACTAGGTGTCCATGCAAAAACATCCCTATTCTCACGGATGAACTCGATGAGCGCGCTTTCCTATTTGTCAGTCAAGTTTGACCCGATGGAGAACTGCTTGGAAGAGTCCCCCTCCACAAAATCTACCATCTTTGTATCTTGGCTGATTTGAACTTTGCCCTATCATCTTCTGTGGTTGGCCTTTTCAGGACCGTATTATCTGCCGGGTCTAGATTTGCCCTGTAACTTTTCAACTCCTCTTTGGCACACGCATGCTCTGCCATGGCTGCATCTCCCTCATCACATTCTGCTGCAATCTTCTGTTTCCATGCACAGTGATGATCCCCTTAGGACCCGGTATCTTCAATTGCAAATACACATAACAGGCCGGGCCATAAACCTGGCATAGGCCGGCCTTCCCAACAACGCATGATAAGGACTGTGAAAATCTACCACCTCAAAGTCTAGCATCTCTGACCTGAAGTTTTCCCGGGACTCGCCAAAAGCCACCTCTAATGTGATTTTTCCCAATGGAGTTGCTGATTTCCCCGGAACTATGCCATGAAAAACTGTGGACGTCTTCTGCAACTGAGACTTTTTGAGACGCATACGCAAGAAAGTTTCCCAGTACAAGATGTTGATACTGCTTCCTCCATCCATCAGGACCTTTTTCAACTCATAACCCTCCACTTGAGGGGCCACGACCAAAGCAAGCAGACCCGGGTGTTTACATGATCCGGGTGATCTGCTCTACTCCAAGTGATTGTTTGCTCAGACCATCTCAAATACCTGGGTGCTCCCATGTACACCGCATTAACAGCCCTTTGAATTACTTTCCTCTCCCTTTTAGAAGTGTTTGACGTATACACATGATATGAACCAAGCTGCTTGGGCTGAGTGTTAAATCCGCCCTGTCCTTGAGAACTTGAGCCGGCTGGAGGGCCGGTTGGTGTTGCATTAGCTCCTGTGAGCGGAGCCGCGGCCGGGCTTGCTCCCGTGCCGGGTCCTGCACCCCTATTTGCTGCTTGAAGTGCCCTCTGAATCTCGTTGTTTTTCCATCTGTTAAGATCGCACACTGAGCCAGCGAGTGATTTGCCGGCTTACCGTTCCTGCTGTGGCGAGGACACGGCATCCTGAAAGCCTCTTCCGTACTCATGGGTCGTGGTCCACTAAAACTGTTGTAACCTCCATTGTTTCCCTGTTATCATTATAGCCTCCATTGTTCCCTCTATTTCCATCATTGTATCCACCATCAGTCCTGGGCCTTTGAAACCCGGTATTTGTGTTTGCCACGAACTCTGAACTTCCCTCGTTGTGCCCTCTTTTATGCGAGTTGTTGTTACCACTGTTGTTCCTACCATTGTTCGCTGTACCTTTGCCTTTTTCCTCCTCAAGGTCATCTTGTGTCTTGTCCGTTGCTGCATGTTTGTTACAGGCCTCTAATAGCTCGGCCATTGAGACGGGTTTGACCCTGTGACTCTCTTTCAGACGTCCCAGCTTCTGGACCAATGGAGTATACTTGCAAGTCTTTTCCATCGTTGAAATTGCGTCCTTAGGCTCGATACCGGCTGATGCATGCAAAATCTCCGTGACCCGGCCCATCCAGTGCCGGGTTGACTCCCCTTTCCTTTGTACACATCTGTCTAGATCTTCCAGCGAAAACAAACGTTTGCATGTGCCCAAGAAGTGCTTGATAAAGATCGCTTTAAGCTCTGACCAACTACTGATTGATTTCTCGGGTAAATTCTCGAACCACAACTTCGCCGCACCATCACTCATCATCAAATACATATTTTGCACACACATTCTCTGTTGCGTTGCGAATACACATGCCATCTCGTAACTGCTTAGCCAACTTGCCGGGTCCATGCTCGGCTCATAATTGGCCACTTTGCTTGGTTCTTTGAACTTCTCAGGAAAAGGCTCGGATCTGATCGATTCTGATAAACATTTAGGCCCGGCTAACCCGGAACCTCCAGCTTGAAGATTAGGACCCGGCGAACTCGCCGAACTGCAGGTGGAACAACTTGTTGCACTGGAACTACTACTGGAGCTGGAACGACCGGGTGAACACTCGCGGCTCCCTGCCTTGACCTATTCACGATCTGCTGTGCCACAGAAACTGCAGGAGCCGGCTGATACTGCTGGTTATTTTGCTGAGGTTGTTGAACATTGTGTTGACCCGGCGCAGCTGGCCCGGCCTGTGGTGGCAGCGTCTCCCCGTGTCTACTGTGGGTACGTTTACTATTGTAAGGTGTTGAGTGTAATGCACTCTTGTTCTTGGAATACTGGCCTTGCTGCACCACAGCCGTGCGTAACATATCGATGGCTCGCCGAGCCTCCAACTCCGCGGGTGAATCCCCCAATGGGATACGATCTAGAGCCAAGGTTGCTGCGTAAACGTTATCCGCCGGGTTAGAAAAGTGACCTTCTGGCGTATGATACCTTGGTGTTGCTGTTACGTGACCCGGATTTCCCCGGCTCCTCCGGCGGGCAAACCCGGCGTCCTTCCAACTGCTGCCCCCGGGTTTCTGTTCCCCTGCACTTGCTCTAACTACAGGTGCTGCTTGAACCGCACCAGTGGTTTGATCCGCTGGGGTTCTAAACAGCACAGCTGGTTGTATGACGTTCTCTCCAGGAGCCAGCCGGCTCTGATGCCTCCTCTGATACTGCACGGTCATATCGTTCTGGCGAGCCTGTAACATCTCCTCGTTCTGCCTCAAGCGATTCTCTCTTTCCTCAATCTCTTTTGCCCTTGCTGCAAGTTGTTGCTCATGTGCTACTGTGTTTCGCCGGGTCTGCTCCAAAGCTCTGCGCCTGTGTCCAACTCCATGGCCCGGGATGCCGCGTTCTCCGGCGTGATGATCCTTGTAAGCGCCGTTTGGTCCAAAACCAAGCCGTTGTTGAACAGAGCCGCGCAGGTGCCGGGTTAGGCGTGATGTCTCCTTGGGCCCGGTTATTGAGGAAACCAAAGGAGTTCCTGAATTATGCCCGGCCTTCACTTTCTTCTGATACCGAAGCGATCTCGCCATCCACCGTCCTCTAATTTAACTCAAGGACCGGGCTTTGCTGTTGCTGCTCATTGAAGTTTGGTGGGGGTGCCGCTCCTGACCCCCCAGCTCCCAAAGTGAGATCCAGATTCGTCGAGGGTGCTGTGTAAACTGCTACCCTTCGAATTGGACCCGGATAGGACTCTTTCTCGAACTGATCCTCTTCCTCTTCTTCTTCCGGGTCATATTCGTACCTTCCATCCAGCAGGGCCAAGATCGATTCTGTGTCGTCCTCGCTGCCTGGTGCGTCACCCGGGATCCGTGCCGGGTTTACCGACTGTTCCACATGTCTGACCACCAGATCCGTATGCTCCGCAGTCCCTATGGATTCTTCCCCATCTGATTGGACAAGGGTAGCAGCTGATTCAAGCAGATCTGACTCTGGCCACCAGCCAGAATCATCGACGATGTGTTCTCCTTGCATGTTGCTGACGATCCGGCCTATCACCAGATTCTTCATACCTTCCAACGCAGCTCCTTGATGATGACACTTTTGGCCGCAGGCCCCACGGTGCTCGCCAAATGTCGTGGGGTTGTCACGGCATATGTCACCATAGGGTGACTTTGAGTTGGGGGCCAGGCGAAACTAGTGTCAGGGAGAGGGTTTTGCACGGAGGGGACAAAGGATTTACCCTGGTTCGGCCTCTCCATTGGAGATAAAGACCTACTTCCAGCTACTCTATTATTGATCTCGATCTCGATAACCCGGCTACGACAACAGAGCCGGATCTCGATTAGGGTTACAATATTTCTCTCTCGTGGGACTTGTGCAATCTCGAAAAGCTCTATCTCAACTGAGACCCAGGAGCCCCTTATATAGATGTCGGGTCTCCTGGTGTCTTTACATGGCAAGGCCGGGCTATACGCGATCTCGGAGTTCCTATCTATCTCCACCTCTTCTTGATCTTCCTATCTTGGACTCCACGTTGTTTACCGTCTCTGAGTCTTCTGGGCCTTTCCTTCTATAAGCCGGGTTACCGCCAAATGTCCCGGACCATGTCTGAATCTGGCCCATGATGCTGAAAGCAGACCAAGCCCAGCCTCCTACCTAGCGGGTCTTCTTTCACCTTCATGGGTACACCAGGTTATCTTTACCCCAATAGACCGAATGGAAGAAGGACACAATCAAAGCATACAGAGACCAGTATGTTACGTAAGTGAAGTTCTCTCCCCGTCCAAACAGCGGTACCCGCAATATCAGAAATTGGCATACGCCATGTTCATGACATCCAGGAAGCTGACGCACTACTTCACAGAACACCCGATAACGGTGGTCAATAAATCAGCGATTGGAGACGTCCTGACAAACCCCAACGCAACAGGGCGAGTAGCAAAATGGCTCATCGAGTTGGGACCACTCGGAATCAAGTATGAGCACCCGAAGGCCATCAAGGCACAAGTCCTACCCGACTTTCACACTGAGTGGATAGAAGCTCAATTACCAGGGGTACCTGATGTGTCAAACTCCTAGACCATGTACTTCGACGGGTCCAAAAAGAATGAAGGAGCGGGAGCAGGCGTCATACTCATATCACCAAAAGGCGATAAACTGCGCTATGTCTTGCAAATGGGTTTCGAGTTCCCATCAAACAACGAGGCCGAGTACGAAGGTCTATTCCATGGCATGCGCATGGCAAAAGCCATGGGATGCACTCGACTAATGATTTATGGCGACTCTAACTTAGTTGTGCAGCAAACAATGAAGGTCTGTGACGCAATCGCAGACAACATGATTGCCTACCGGGAATTGTACAACATAATGGAGGGCAGTTTCGATGGCTGCGAACTATGGCACATAGGGAGAGAAAGCAACGAAGAGGCTGACAAACTAGCCAACATTGCTTCCACAAAGGCACCAGTACCACCAGGTGTCTTCCTCGAACGAATAGAGCATATGTCAATCGACAAATGACCTTCGACCACGACAGCAGCTACAGACAAGAACAAAGCGCCAAGCACAGAGGATCCTCCGATTGAGGTACTTCTCATTGAGCTAATATTGACTCAACCTTTCCTCGCATACATACTTCGCAATGAACTACCAGAAGATACAAATGAGGCCAGACGCGTCACTCGACGAGCAAAAGCATACACCATCATAAACGGTGAGTTGTACAAACGCAGCACTTTAGGTATGTTCCAAAGATGCATTGCACTCGAAGATGGAAAAGACCACCTTCGGGATATTCATGCAGGTACCTGTGGGCACCACGCCGGCAGTCGATCACTCATAGCCAAAGCCTTCCGAGCAGGATTTTACTGGCCTACAACGTTAAGGGACGTAGAGGACATAGTCAAAAGGTGCATCGGTTGTCAGAAGTTTGCTTCCAAGCCACATGCACCCGCATCCGCGCTAAAAACCATACCATTGGCATGGCCTTTTGCTCAATGGGGACTTGACATGGTGGGACCACTGAAAAAATCATCGAAAGGCGGTCATACTCACTTACTAGTGGCAGTCGATAAGTTCACAAAATGGATCGAGGCTATCCCCATCACAAGCTCGACAGCTTCTACGGCGGTTCGTTTCATACAATCGATTATGTATCAATTTGGAGTAATGGACAGCATCATAACTGATAACGGCACCAACTTCACGGCGGAAGAGTTCAAATCCTTTTGCAAGGAGCAAAACATCAAACTAAACTACGCCTCTGTGGCGCATCCACAATCCAATGGAAAAGTCAAAAAAGCCAATGGACTCGTATGCAGCGGCATTAAAAAGAGACTCTTAGTGCCACTCAAAAGGGCCGTGGGTGCATGGGTTGATGAACTCCCATCAGTACTATGGAGCCTAAGGACCACCCCAAACGCCTCTACGTAGTACACACCGTTCTTCATGGTCTATGGTGCGGAAGCAGTGTTACCTTCCGATGTCAAGTTTAACGCACCACGGGTGGAAGCGTATGAAGAAAGTGACGCAAACAAGGCACTCGAAGATGCAGCCGATTTGCTGGAAGAAGCACGCAATACGGCCTTGGCGCGAACGGCCGTTTATTAACAAGACCTCCGCAACTACCATAGTCGTCGATTGCGCACACGATCCTTCATGGTGGGAGACTTGGTGCTACGGGAGAAGCAGAAGAAAGTCCACAAACTCGCATCACCATGGGAAGGACCTTACATCATCACAGAAGTCATCGAAGGTGGAGTCTATCGACTGAAGAACGCGAAGACAGGGAAGTAGCATCAAACCCATGGAACGTGGCGCACCTGCGTCGGTTCTATGCATAGATCTCCTAGTCTCATATGTAATAGCGCATAATGTCGAAAGAACCAGCAGGTTTCAGATGCACTCTTTTCCCTTATCAGGGTACCAAAAGGGACTGGAAGATTTTTAATGAGGCGGCTTGCTGGTCGAACACAATTTTGGAATAAAGATATATATTCCTACATATTTCTCATACATGTCTTTTATTATTTACTCCACTCAAACACTCGGGGGCTGGAGCATAAAAGCATAGGCATCAAAACTTTAATTCAAATACTCGCAAGCACAAGATTCGCAGCCCACTCGATAGACTCGGGGGCTGAATACCACAAGCACTAAAGGCAAAACAACCCCTCTCGACAGACTCGGAGGCTGGGCCAAACAGACAACTCAACCCCACTCGATATGCTCGGGGGCTGGGTCAAACAGACAACTCAACCCCACTCGATATGCTCGGGGGCTGGGGCAAACAGCAAACACAAACCTACTCGATAGACTTGGAGGCTGGCATAAAACACAAAAGCATTTAACAACACATGTAGAAAGGACTATTTACACTTGGGGGCTGCCCCGATTACACCACGTCCGGTCAAATCAAAGTTGAAACGGCGCCTTCTGCGGTCAAAACTCTAAACAATGGGCCCACACAGACATGTCTTGTCAAAAAACAGCGAGTGCGCGCCTAAGATGTCATGAATGACGTCAGGTGTGAAGATAGCATACACATTCGATTAAAGGATTCAAGATGACAATCGACAAAGGATTCGACTGGCAAAAGTACTCCCATGGGAGCGTATCAAAATTTCTCGTAATTATAAAAAGGAACAAAAGCTATTGAGATTATTCTTTACTTCAAAATGAAATAAAGCACAATCTCGGGGGCTACTCCCATAGGAGCGCTGTCGCGCTCCCATGAATTTCAAAAAGCAAAAATATTTTGATTGACAAAAGCAACACAGAGAAATGATTTGAGATTGTCCTCTATTGCAAGACAATAAACCAAATCTCGGGGGCTACTCCCATGGGAGCGCTGTCGCGCTCCCATAGATTTCCAAAAAAGGTAAGAAATTCACTCGACTATAGACTCGACTAAATGCATTAAATATTTCACAAACCAAAAAATCATACTTCATAAATTTTCGGACTATGCCAATCGCAGATGTTCCGGATGCTGCATACGCAAATGCAAAGGTAAGACCCGCCAATTAATCGAGCTGGGCCGAGGGACGCTCCAACAGTGTTTTCCCTTGAATTTTTCCGTGTCAACAGACATGATGAAAATCCTGACAGACGCGTTAGGTATCAAAAGTTAAACTGCAGAACGAGTCAGTAAGACCTACAACGGCCTGAGTCGAGTCTGTCCAGTATGTTTCAGGTTCGAGTCCGGGACTCGAATCTGATTGAAGGCTAGTACGGTTTCGCCCGAGTGTTCGGTTAACTGAGCTCGATTTTCGAGTGAATCAGGCCTACTATGTCAAAATCCCTAGGAAAAAGTTTCAAAAGTGTTCTAGGTTCGAGTCCGGGGACTCGAATCTGATTGAAGGCTAGTATGGTTTCGCCCGAATGTGCGGTTAACTGAGCTCGATTTTCGAGTGAATCAGGCCTACTAAGTCATAATCCCTAGGCAAAATCTTTCGATTGTGTTCCAGGCTCGAGTCCGGGGACTCGAGTCTGACTGAAGACTAGTAAGGTTTCGCCCAAATGTGCGGTTAACTGAGCTCGATTTTCGAGTGAATCAGGCCTACTATGTCAATATCCCTTGGCTTGTATACACATGCAATTGAAACAAATTGAGACTAGAAGAACTGCATCGGATCAGGAGTACAAAACAAAAACTACGACGTGCACGATGAAGTGAGCACATGCTCGATTCTTCGAGTCAAGCAAGTACTCTGAGGCTAATGACGAGGTTATACTATGCGGGTACCCCAGCGTAAGGGTACCAGGTGCACGTGATGATCAAAGAAGGCCAAGTTTAATCGAAGCCCACGAAGGAAGGCCCAAGACGAAGAGTGATTTTCAAGCTAGATTAAGTTATAGTCGGTTGAGACTCTCCATACATGTAACCTTGGTCGGTTATGTATCCCGAGACCCAGCCTCCTATATAAAGGCTGGGAGGGTGATCGATCGCGGAGGAGCAATCCATAGCCACCAAAACCCCGACGAGATCAGCAACTCGCCGGATCCTTGTAACCCTCATATTCACAACATCAAATACAGACAGGCAGGAAGTAGGGGTTTTACCTCACTCGAGGGCCCTGAACCGGGGTAAATCCCGCTTGTCAGCCGTCGATTCCACTAACACTACGCGTTCTCTACCACACAATAAACCCTAGCATAGCAACCATGAGACTTGACGAGGGCACACCTCGACAATGGGTCCATAAGATTTTATTCAAACCATGTCGAGACAGCTGACATGGATGTGTGTATATATTACAACTAGTATAAATCAGACAATCGCACAGGATTAATTCAGACCATTCACATGGCTTACAGAATCGTCACTATGATTGAATGGGTGATTGCCTGAGCGTAACGGTGGAGATGGTCTTAGCTCACAGAATAGCAGAGCCAAGATGAGATGAGTCGGAGCGAACATATTGGATCTAAAGTGCTACGAAGACAACATTGTCAAGATAGATGGTCTCGTACTGTCCTTATCGGAATGAAAACGTAACATAATCTGCTTATCATCAATTTTTTTAAATGTAACTTTCTCAACGAATAAATCATCAGAATCATTGAGCTACTTGTTTGAGGATTGTCCTATAATATCAAAATAGAAAACAAAAGTACTTAAAAAGCTGAAATTACCAATAGAAATTATACCAAGAAAAGGTGAATTAACATGCTGTTTGTGCTGATTTTTACCAGCGTAGTCACGCTCCCATGTGTTGTTTCTCGATAACCTATCATCGCTGCTGCTTGCGTTGCTTCTTCACCCGGCGTCAGAGTGCGTAAACGCGGGGCACAAGCACAGGTGGGGTGGAAGGCAACAGGGTGGAGCGGTGCGAAACTGCACCGTGGCGCAGCGGCTTAGAGCATCTCCACCAGGGGCCTCTAAATATGTGTCCGGCACCCACCAATTGGGCCTCCTTTGGGGGTGCCAGACATGTGTCCGGACAATATTTGGAGGCCGCCCACAGCGGCACTCCCTAAAGGCCCACCCCTCAAACGGCCCAAAATTTGAGCAAACTGTCGAACACCTTGCATGCACACGAACCGCCGCCGGCAACCGCCGCGTCGCTCCGCATTACGACGCTTCGTGTGGATTGCAACCGCCACCGCGTCGATTCGGGTTGCGTTCGCACCGCTTGGCAGCAATATAACAATCCTCGCGGCCGCACATCGATCTCATTCTTTCCGCCCACAACTCGCTCGCCATGTCGTCTCCTGAGAAGAAGGCGTGCTGCCCGATCAGGAGGAGGAGAAGGAGGCGTCGTGGTGGTCGATCAGGAGGAGGAGAGGGAGGCTGTGCTGGTCGATGATCAAGAGCAGCATGCCGTGGTCGCCGCCGAACAACAACAGGAAGAGACGCGGCGGAACAGGACGGCGAGCCCGTAACTCCATCCCCGGCACGCCGTGCTTTCTCTCCCTAGAAACCTTGGTCGCCGTGGCCATCCCGTGCGGCCGGGGCATATGCAGGACCGGCCGTTCCCCAGGCCCAAAACCGGAGTGGCAGCCGGAAACTCCTGACGCGGCGCCGGCGGACGACGTGCCTGGGACACCGCCGCCTAAGTCTGAGTCTGATGACGACGAGTAGCTGTAATTATATGTAATAAGTACGTGCATGCATTAATAAAGTTTGAAAGTACTAGGTTCTATTACAACACAAGTTCATATTCGTTTACAAAGTTTAAATTCGAATTAAAACATATCACTCAACCACTGCCCTCGCCGGCTGATTCACTTTGATAGCCTATGTGTGCGCCACGAGGTCATTGTGCAGCCGGTTATGCGTAGCTTCATCACAAATTTCCCGATTTACGACAACAAATTCACGATACGCCGTCGGCACGCCCGGCTGTGGATTAGCCATAGGCCCCTGGAAATCGAACTGTTCGCCGACATGTTGCCTCCTTGTAGGACGCTCGTCCTCAATGATCATGTTGTGCATGATGATACAAGCATTCATGATAGCATCCATTTCGTCTGGCGACCATGAAAGACAAGGGTAGCGGACAACAGCCCACCTGGCCTGAAGCACACCAAAAGCCCGCTCCACATCTTTGCGAACATCCTCTTGTCTCTTTGCAAAATGGCAATCTGCCTCACCGACAGGGTTGCAGATTGTCTTCACAAATGTAGCCCAACTGGGGTAGATACCGTCAGCAAGATAGTACCCCTTGCTGTACTCATGGCCGCCGATCACATAGTTGCATGGTGGAACTAGGCCATCCACAAGTTTCTTGAACACAGTGGACTTGTAGAGCACATTGATGTCATTGGCGGCACCGGCGGTGCCGAAGTACGCATGCCATATCCAAAGTTCATGATCTACCACGACTTCAAGTATAACACTGCACTTCCCGTGATGCCCTGACTTGTACATCCCTTGGCACGAGTAGGGGTAGTTCTTCCAGTTCCAGTGCATGCAATCTATGCTTCCAAGCATCCCTGGAAATCCTCTTGCTGTGCCTTGTGCTAAAATACGTGCCCTGTCTTCCTCAGTTGGTGTTCTTAGATAGAGCTCGCCGAACACCTTCACAACTGCCCTACAAAATCTGTAGGTGGCTTCGACGGCTGTGGACTCAGACATACGGAGATAGTCATCCAGAGCATCCGCGGGTAGCACGTAAGCAAGGCACCGTATGGCCGCCGTGCATTTCTGAATAGACGAGAACCCAAGGATGCCGGTGCAGTCTCTCTTCAGCTCAAAGTAGTCGTCGTAGTCCCGAACGCCGTGCAAGATCCTCCAAAACAACTTCCTGCTCATCCTAAAGCGCCGGCGAAATTCATGAGGCAAGTTCGTCGGTTTCTCGGCAAAGTAGTCCTGGAACAACAGAGCGTGCCCAGTTGCTCTGTTGCGGTCCTTGTTGGGCCGTCGCCCCTTTGATGATCCTCCAAATTTCGGCGCCGCGTCTGACTCGACTGCGGCATCTAGAAGTGCGGCCATCATCATCTCATTCTCCTCTGCGTCGGCCACAAGAGCGGCATCCTCCGCCATCATTTCAAAAAACATGACCTCGTCGTCGTCGTCGTCGCTGTCCATTGCCTGTTTGACGAATCAACGAATTCAGCCTATCAACCAATGGTCGAACAGCTTGCGTGCGGGGCGGGAGGGAAGAAGAGGCGTACCCGGGCTCGAACTAGATGCGCCGGCACTAGACGAGGTCGGAGACCGGCGGCGCGAGATGGGCCCTAGCGCTGCGCCAAGGTCCCCTACAGAACGTATCCAGTGAAACGAATCAACTGATGCACCAGCTGCACCTACGTGTTATGGTCCATTGGATGTGAAAAGAAGGGACAGGATGCATTTAATACATGGTCTGTTGGCACATTTTGCAAAACGAACCCCATTGTGTGGCTGAATTGCGTGAATCATCCTTCCCAAATCCCAAGTCTATCCCGAATTCCCCATCGTCTCCCTCCCTTCTCCTCTGCACGACCTGTGCCATGGAAGCTAGGGTTAGAGAAAACCACGCATGTGGTCTCGACCCCTAGATCCTGGACCACTGGAGCCTCTCCTTCCCTCTCCTACAAATCTGGACCTAGACGGCGATCTCCTTCCCTCTCCTACAAATCTGTACCGAGTCGGCCATCTCCAGCACATAATTTCAGCCGGCGACACCACGCCCGTTGATATGTTTGGCAGCGGTGACTCATCGAGGTCGCCGTGTAACTTTGAGTCATCGATGCAACGGCGCACAGGTATAGAACCGACCATCTGCAGCCGCTAAGTATCTAGGTCACGTTTTCATCTTCCTTGTACAGATTTGTCACCACTTATTTGCCATGTTCATTCGAATTAGTTACTGGAGATATGCATGACCAATGGTGTTCCAATTATCTCACAAGACTGAATGTACGAGCACTAAATTCTTCCATGTGCTACTGTTTTTTATGGTAAATAAACAAAGTGATGTGTGCTCCATGTTATGATCCTTAATTAGTAAACGTGGTTGAATAGAGAAGTGCACTTAGCATGTCCAATCAACTTTGCGAAAGCAGCACAGAGGTTTCTGATCCTCATTTTGTTTTTCTTCACTCATTTGGAAGTATCACATTTTGATGTCTGCTGGTTTGATCTTATTCTTATATAGTGCATAACTCATATATATGGAGACATAACGATCATCTGAAATGTGTAGGTGTTTTGAAAGACAGATTTGTTATTTACCTCGAATTTGTTTGGACGGGGTATAAAACTTTGCTATTTACCTCGAATTTGTTTGGCAATACAGATTTTATCTAATGTTAAAATTATATACCTATATAATCTGCTGACAGATAATGGCGTGGAACGCATTATCCAAGGCCGAACAAAATATTATATCTACTAGAATTAACCATGTTTTTCAGGTCTTCTCTGCATGTTCAGCTGCAGGCTCCTCTAGAAATTTTTACTTGCTATTCAAGATAGTGTTTGACTTTCATATATTTCTGTTTTAGCAAGCTCTGATGTCTCTCTCAGCTGAGCAGGAGAGCTCAGGTTATTTCCTTGAGCCAAGAATTATTCTCCTCTAAATGCTTTGGGCAATGCATGTTCTGTTTCAAAGTGTTTGATATGCGTGGAGGGCAATTGCAGATACGAGCCGGAGAGTTGTGTAGAGCCAAGTTTTCTTCATGAATTTATATTAACTCATGTACACGTACACAATGCCTGATCTTGTTTATCTATATGAAGTAATGTAAATAACATTATCTGTGCTCTTGTCAACCTTGTAAGGTTTTTCAGAACACGCTATTTTGTTCTTATTTTTATATAGTGCATACCTCATATATATGGGGACATAATAATCATCTGAATTGTGGAGGAGTTTTGAAATAAGTTTTTCCTCCAATAAAACATGTACAAGCGTGTGAGACTTGCGATTTGAACAGGGTATAAAACTTTGCTATTTACCTCAAATTTGTCTGTCAATACAAGATTTTCTCTAATGCTAAAATTACATACCTATTTAATCTTCCTCTCTTTTTTCAGAGATGATGATCTCATCACTGAAGCTCCGGTGGTCTCCATAACCTCTGAACTCTGAAGCAGCCCCTTGGACTCATCTTTGGCAGCAGCAGCCATTTGTGAATGCGTCAGTGTAGCGGACGCCGCCGTCAGCCCTACAGCAACACATGAACGGACTAATTTTTGTTGACAGAAAGCCAAGTTCGAAATTTGTCTGTAGAACAAAATTCTTCTGTACGGATTTTTTTTGTCACAATTAAACTTGTAGTGGCAATGCAGATTTGTGGATTTGACTATATGTTGTTTTTGTACTCTAATTTTAATGTCCTCCCAAAGTTGATTAAATTTTAATGAATAACTTATCAGAAATATGTATCTAGTTGTCAGTTTTTTCTTCTCCATGAAATTTGGACAGAATATGAAGGGGAAGAGAGGGGACTCGAGCAAAAAAATCGAACTGGAACTTGTCTGTACAATGGTACAGAACAGGTAAGGGAGAGAGAGAGACGACCTGGCTTGAGTATGACAAATCGCTTGATTCCATGGAACTACAAGGATAATTTTGCAAATGTGCCAGCACCAAGTCTTCTAGCTGGATCCTGACGGTCTTTTTTGAAAATGACGGCCCATATGTCATGGTTTCAGCTGGTGCACCAGTTCGCTTGTTTCACTGGATACGTTCTCAGGTCCCCTAGGTGCGAATCAAGCAGGCGGCGACGAGAGTGGCGGCGATGATGCGAATCGCCAGCGAGAGGAAAAAAGGAGAGGCTGTGGGGGGCGAATGACTGAGGGCACGGGCGCGTCGTGTGTATGACGGGCGGGCCAGCGCTGTCAGGGCCATGCCCGAGGCGATGTCCGGCACCCCCAGGAGGGCCTCCAAACTTGGAGGCCCGATTGGGGGTGCCGGACACAAAATTGCTCGGGGCGAGACTTTGGGGGGTGCCGCTGGTGGCGGTTTTTCGTGTCCGGCCCCCCCAAAGAACCTTTGGGGATCGTTTGGAGACCCCCGGTAGAGATGCTCTTAAAGCGGTAGAGAGCAGGCGACAAACTCGCCGGAAGTGCGACGGCGGAACTGCACCTAGATGCGGCTAAGGAATTCTGAGCTAGGCCACTCGGGAGTCGAACGGAAGGGCCGTGCATCACTGCCTGAAATCCTTTCGGTTTTATGCAATGCGCGACAGTGCGAGGCATACATAATTCTGACCGCGTCTCTCTATATCAGTAGGCCTTTTCTTCATCTTCAAAAAGGCATTTCTTTCTAGCAGAACAATTTTACTACGCCACAAGAGGGATACTACTACCTGTGGCGTGAATTACTTACTGGTTCGAAATGAACACGTTTCAGTGTACAAGAGTATTCGCTCATGCGGTCGTGCTCCATTCCAATACCATAATGTGTTATTTTCCAATTATATAAATCATAAGGCGTCGTAGAAGATAACTAACAGTGAGCAACAGACGACGTCTCGAACAGAATCAGATGGCTAATTTTTTCAAATTTTAAATTAAATTGGACAAATAATACGTATTTGAAAGTTTTTGAAAAATAATACAGGCTCGTTTGCGCCGTGGACGACATGCTCCTATCGTTTACACCGTTATTAACGATCAGGTCCTATCGTCTGTACCCTGTCGTCCGCGCCACCAACAATAAGTGCCCAACTAGCCAAACTTAGATTCAGCTAGCTACGCGAGCAGATGGATCGATTCTGGACAAGTACCTGAGTGCGTGAGCTGCGTGCGTGCGTGCATGTTAGCTGGCGAGCGTGCCGGCGCGCTCGCCGCGGCTGGCCGTGCGTGCGTGCAGGTGTGTGTGAGATGCATGTGTGTGTGCTAGCCGGCGTGCGTGCGGGCGTGTGTGAGCAGTGAGCTGCGTGTGTGCTAGCCGGTGTGCGTGCGTGCGCGCTCGCGGCGGCCGGCCGTGCGTGCTAGCTAGCGAGCCGCGCATGTGTGCGCGCTCGCCGGCCGCCCGTGTGTATAGTTAGCCGAGAAGTGCGTGAGCTCTTGTTCTCGATGCCGCCCGTAGAATAGGTCGAGGCATATCTTTAGGACATGATCTTGGAGCTCAGCGAGGCTTGAGGCAACGGTGTCGTCGTCGTGATCGGACGGAGAGCAGCTCGGGGCAAGCTCGTTCCCGTGAAGTAGAGGAGGGAAGGGGTGGCACCGAGGTAGAGAATCGAAAGAGTGGAGATAGGGCTATCTTGCAGACATGGCGGCAAGGCTTGCCGTGGTCCATGCCGGCGGCCATCGCGCCACCAACTCTCCGCCATGGACGTGCGGCCATGAACGTGATCGAGCTACAAGCGCATGCATCAGTCGGCTGTGGTGTAGCCGAGCAAGTCCAGTCGGCTACGCCGCGGACGACCAGGTCTGGTCATCTAGGCCCTGTCAAGCACGCAGCCGACGGGTGACCAGCTAATCGTCTATGGCGCAGACGATAAGTCCCTGTCGTCAACCAAACAAGGTTGTATTATTTTTCAAAAACTTTCAAAACATGTATTATTTGTTGAATTTAATTAGAAAATGTAACGATGTAGATACTCCTATTATGAAAAATATAATATATTTTTAAATGTTAAAAAATTACGAAACAAATATTTAGGTGTATATATAATATTTTATGTTGATGCACCAAATTTTACGGAAAAAAGATATGTTGTGTGGCTTGTGTAAAACAGACAATTGGGGTACTACAAACGACTTTTTATGAGTTTTTTTTTTGTCCTTACAAACCACAGAAAATGTATTTTTTTCGCGAAATTTCTGTGCGAACATACAATGTTCCAATGTACATTCGAATTTATTTTTAAATTGTTTTGGTATTTCAAAATGTGTTTTTGAACGATGGGAACATAGGCATCTGAAATGGATTTCCTAGGACGGCCTATTTCTAGAATAATGACACTGGATACAAAAGGCTCAAAGCCCAAGTACCATCTGTGGGCTTTTTTGTGGGCTAGTTCCGGACAAGGCAAATCAGCAAATGTCAAACTCTCAAAGAAGAAAAAGAAACTGAAAGCTTCACGTAGTAGTTAGTGGAAGGTTACTTTCCACTAAGAGAGGTACAATTTTGGAGAAACCATTTGTTTTTGCCAATAACATAATGTCCTTGAAGAATTGATAGTACTTTCTCTTGTATTAGCTATGCCTTAACATTGCTAGATGTTCACATGGTGCACTTCCTAGGCGTGGATGAGACTACAAAAGTATGCATGTCCTCATGACACTAGCAACATGGCGTGAATCTCTTGATCGGCTTGACATGACCTTTGAGCCAGTTAAGTTCTAGGAGTATTTGTCAAAAGAACATTGGCAACCGCTAGTTAGTGATACTACGGTCCTCCACGCCTCTAATTTAATGCTTGCTACATGAGTTTTGGTCTTTGTTATTGTCCTATAGATCTTAGCAACTTTTACCTTTCACTAATAAAGAAAAAAATAGTTGTTGCTTTCACCGGAAATTCAAATGCAGGACGAACTCCAGAATGGCCTTTATTTTTAAAGAGTAAAATAACAACATTAGAAAGTTTAAGAAAAAGTAAAAAGTTTGGATATTCAACGATGTAACAAGACTGCAAAATTTGAACCACCTCATGCTACCTACAGCTGATGTATCATTCCTTATGGTTGTGAGACCACGTGTATTTGCTTAATATCTTGATTTTGTACCAATTTCATGATATGTTATGCAATTTTGTATGTTCATGTTCATCTTTTGTAATGCTAGTGGTCCTATGACTTAGCGGGAGATTCCTATTTGGATAAACATTAAATTTGCATTTTTCCTATAAGGAGAGATTAGATTCTAATATGCCCACATTTAGGGGCCCTTCTACATATGAAGACCATGCTTGTTGTTTTATCTGATATAAATTTTTGAGAGTTATATTTTTGTTGTTAATAGTTACGAAGAAGTGGGAGATTGCAAGCGCAATATTCTCTTAATTATATTTTTCTTATTCATGATAACAAATTTAAAGGTGTAATGGGCCTGCTAAGTGTAGTGCAAAGCGCAAACAATGGCTTTGTCAGACTCCATGTTCATTCGGAGATAAACCAAAGATCATTAAACAGGTTTACTATGTCGGTGCTACCTTATTTAGCATAGTTTCCCTGGTAAGATATAACGACGTGTTTGTATCTCAAGTCGGTTACAGCGAAAATACACATCACTCACTCAGTCTCAAAGGAGCTAGGAATAAAGGTGTCCATGGGATTTTGTCCATATGAGGCCCCAAAAAACAAAAAACAAAATACAACCCAAGGCCCTTGGTGGTGGAAAATGTCCACTTAGCATAGCATTTAGGGTGGTGATACAACCATACTTGCCCTATGATGTGGATATCCATAGGACTGTAGATTTATATTCTAGTCATTATGACACATTAAAGATGATGCCACCACATTTGAGAGATCATCGTCCTAGTTATTATACTTCTAACAAAAGATTCACAGTATAAATTAGTGGGGAAAATATGCAGACTAATTTGCTGTCCAGAAGCACAAATTTCACCGAATTGGGCGGGGTATCTATCCATGTAGGTACTAGTACTACTACTCCACACCATGGAGAAACTATTTTAAGTATGCTGTGCCCATGATTTGAGCTGCAAAACGAACGATCGAATTAATGGCGGCGCGAAAGTTTATTCTGCTGGCCAGTAAAGTAGAGCAGCCAATGTGGAGATGTCGTCGTCCCCATAAGAATCATCGCCACCTCCCACAATTAGCTCCTCTTCGTTAGGCTGTATGGATCCACCGGAGCCGTCACCGTCGTCGGGAGATGCGGCGGCTGCGGTGAATGGCCCCGGATTGTCACCGGTGGCACCGCCCGCAGCAGCGGCGATCGGCCGCCGATCGAACTGTCGAAGGGTGCCCGATTTGGTGTACAGTCGACACAAGCTGAACTCGCTTCTCAGCTACAAGAACGAGAAAAAGGGAGTGTTAACCATACGTAAGTTGTCAAACAATATCAAGCAGTTTTGTTTTACTTTATTTATATATAAAAATACGGGGCTTTCGTCATGGCAAGATAGTGTTAATTGACAGTTTGGCACTATATGTCTTAACAACCAGACCAGTCAATCACACATGATCTGAAGCCTCCCAGTTGAAGCTACTTTTAGACACTTATCCGGCGCGACAAGTGACAGCCATATCTGTCAAATTTATACAGGGAGATCGACATGACATTGATGCGTCGGCAGACTACCAATACCTCCAAGCCTGCCAAATTAAGAAAGCAACATCCTTTCAATCATTCGATCGAGTATATTACCTGCGGAGGGAGGTTTGGTGGCGGCGGGGCGGCGTGGGAGCACCCAGGCCCAGTGACTGAGCCACCGGCGCCGTCATTGTCCTGATGGAACGCTCTGTACTCGTTCATCTTCCACTTGGTCTTGGTCCCGGACGGCGCGCGGCCGCGGTAGAACACCATGGTCTTCCTCATCCCGATGGCCCGGCGGTCGGCGGTGTGGACGACCCCCGGCGTTCCCGCCGCCTTCCAGTACCCCGAGGGCGTGGTCCGGCTCGGGCGGCCGCCCCGCGCCTCCCGCTCCTGCCGCTCGCAGAAGTAGAACCACGGCTCTCCCTCGCCCCCGCCGCCGCCGCCGCACAGCCTCTCGTGGATCTCTGCGTATACGTACGTAGGTAAGCTAGAGTGTGCTTGACACCGAGAGCATGCCATGGGAGGGTCAAGCGTGCGTAGCAATCATGAATGGTTACCTGAGAGCTGCAGCGGGTCTACGGAGTAGACGTCGACGACGGGGATGACGCGCTCGATGTCGTCGACACGGCGGCCATCGAGCTTGTTTCGCAGGTAGAAGCATATGAGCTCCTCCTCCGTCGGGTAGAAGCGGTACCCCGGAGCACGTAGGCCGTCGGCCATGACGCTGGGCGGCCAGTCTCGGCACGTACGTTTAGAGACGTACGAAGCCCTAGCAAAGCCACCGGTGATCGATCGAGTTTCTTGCTCTAGCTTCCTTCTGATCTCTATGGCCAGCTGCCAACTTGTGTGTTAGCTCTTCGACTGCGGCTATATGGAATGTGCGTATGGGTTGGTGAAGAGAGGTGTGACTGCGTCCGCGCGTCTGTATATATGGGGAAGCACGCGCGAGCGAGGCGACTCTTGGCGCGGGAGGACGACGACGCGCGCGGAGCTGCTAGGGCGGCGAAATTTCTCATGGCGTGGTGGGACCGTGGGAGTGTCTCTGTTCATAACCGAGAGGGAGAGAGAGACGTACAGTACGTAGGTATTACGGAGTACGTGGCGAGGTCCCGTACGCTGCGATTGCTACTGTATTTGTTATATGGGGAGGACTAGGTCAGGGCTAGGCCGGTGTAGCATCGCCTTTCTTATCTTCTTACAGCACCATTAGTGCACCTTTAATCATGGAGATCAGACATGCAATTAACTCGGTTTGCTTCCCGGAAATGGTCATGGGCCTGATGACGTCACCTGTGATGACGCGGTTAAACAAGGTTGGGTGATCGAGCCTCCGGGACGAAACCGTTGTACATACAACATAGCCAAACGTGGTGGTAAAATGTTTTTCCCTAAATCAAAAGGCTTTTCGTGAAACGTGGGGCAAAAGCTTTGCCCCATATATTAAATAAAAAGAAGTTGCAAGAAACAATTTTGGGACTAGCCCGATATTACAAAGAAGGGACTACTCTCGTGGCATCAAGTTGCCCAAATGTTTGGCACCCGCTAGAACCCACAACCGGGACTCACTTTTAATTCTATCAAACAACACGAAGGGCGGCGTAGACTTGTGTTGGAAAACCCTTGCATTCCTCTCATTCCAAACCTCCCAAGTAGTTAGGAGAGTAACCGAAGCGACCGCCTTCCGATGAGGGGAGACCTCCGCCATCTTCAACCACCACTCATTGAAGGAGAGGTTTACCCAAGTGTCCGGCGCAATGTTTTTGATCCCAAGCCAACCCTTGATCATTCCCCAAAGCCTACGCGTAAGGCGGCAATGGACAAAAAGATGTGCCACCGTCTCCGTTGTTTGCTTGCAAAAGGGGCATAAGCCACAATTCGGCCACCCCCTCCTAGCCAACGGGTCCGCCGTCCACAACCTATTTTGGTTGGCAAGCCAAGCAAAAAACTTTGTCTTCGGCGGCGCCCAAACCTTCCAAATTGTCTTCTCCATGGATGAGAAGATAGTGCCCATGAATTGCAACTCATATGCGGTCTTTGTCGTGTACTCGCCATTCACCGTGAGCTTCCAACGAATCTCATCACAAATGTTGGGGTCAAGTTGTATGTTGAGTAGTAGCGCCCAAAGGGCCATGAATTGGGAAAAATGTGCACCGGTGAAATCCTCATCAAGCCTCACTTTACTCACCCAACCCGCACCCACCAAGGCCTCACGGATGGTGCTCCCCTTCTTGCTTGAGGAAGCGAAGATGAGAGGGGCGATATCCTTTGGCTTCCTACCCTCCAACCATGGTGCATGCCAAAAGGATGCCTTTGCGCCATTGCCAATAGTGATTATAGTGGCGGAGTAGAAAATGTGCATGTCTTCATTAGTGCACGGGTTACCGGTTCCCACCCAAATCTTGTTTGGGTCCTTCCATTCTAACCAAGGCCACCGCAACCGCAAGACCGTAGCAAATTTGGCCGTGTGAAGGATGCCAAGCCCTCCATACTTCTTAGGCCGACAAACCAACTCCCAATTTACTTTGCATTTGGCGCCCGTGGTTGTATCTTTGGCCGACCATAAAAAAGCGCGTTGAATCTTGTTCAAAAAGGCCAACGTGCCCGGCGGGATGACAAGGGGAGTCAAATAGTAGATGGCTTGAGAGGCGATGACCGACTTGACAATAGTAGCCCGGCCGGCCGTGGCGATGTATTTCCCGTTCCATGTAGGAAGCTTGTTTGCGCACTTGTCCTCAAGATATTGGAAATCGCTCCTACGAAGGCGCCAAACCGAGAGAGGTAGGCCAAGGTAGCGCATAGGAAAGGAAGCCCGCGTAGCCGGGATGCCCTCAAGAACCTCATCAAGATTTATTTGCCCACACCAAATATGCACAACGGAACTCTTGTCAAAATTTGTGCAAAGACCGGTAACTTCCCCAAAAGCTTGTAGGATGGAAGCAAAATTTCCCACATCTTCCTTGATGGGCGCCAAGAAAACCGCCGCATCATCCGCATAGAGTGAAGTCCGAAGAATAGTCCCCTCCCCCTCAACTTATGGAGGAGCCCCTCCGAAGTTGCATTCTCCAAAATTTGTGTGAGAGGGTCGATGGCAATCACGAAGAGGAGCGGGGAGAGAGGATCCCCTTGACGGAGCCCCCGGCCATGGATGATGGGAGGGCCGGCAATACCATTGAGGAGCGCACGGGAGGTGGCGGTGGAGAACAAAGCGGCAAGCCAATTCCAGAAACGGCTAGGGAACCCACGGCGTTGGAGGAGATCGAGAATATAGTCCCAAAGGATGGAATCAAAGGCCTTCCTAATATCAAGCTTGAAGAGGAGGGCCGCAATCTTGCTCTTGTGGAACCTTTTGGCGAGGTTCTTGACATAGAGGAAGTTGTCATGGATGCTTCTCTTTTTGATGAAGGCGCTTTGCGCGTTGGAGACAAGGTCGTTCATGAGCGGCGCCAACCGGAGAGCAAGCATCTTGGAAATGATCTTGGCAATCGCATGAATGAGGCTAATAGGCCGGAAATCGGAGACCCCCTCGGCACCCTCTTTCTTTGGCAAGACAGCAATGTTTGCGGAATTCAACCAATGAAAGCTTTCGGTGTGGAGGTTGCCAAAACGGTTGACAACACTCATGACGTCCTCCTTGATGATGCCCCAACAACTCTTGAAGAAAGCACCCGTGAAGCCATCGGGGCCGGGGGCCTTGTCACTTGGCATATTGTTTATCGCATTTTTGACCTCCTCCTCGGTTAAAGGTTCGCCAAGGCTCTCAAGATTAACCTCATCAAACTCAAACCCTTCCCGATTGAAATCTTGAGTACGAGGTTCCCCTCTACCCAAAACCGAGTTGAAATGCTCATGGACAAGGCTTTGCTTTGCCGCGTGATCGGTGACCCACCCGTTGTTGTTGTTCTTGAGGCGATAGATGTGATTTTTTCTTCTCCTAGAGTTGACACACATATGGAAAAATTTAGTGTTTGCATCCCCTTCCTTGATGTTTGCGATGCGAGCACATTGTTTCTTTCTAGCCGTCTCCACAACCGCCAAGGCCACCACCTTTCTTTTCAACTTAGCATACAAATCCCTTTCATTGGCCGAAAGGGGCCTCCATTCTTGCGCCCTATCGAAATGCAAGATGACAAGGAGAGCGGCGTGCACCAACACCTTGGAGTTGGAGAAGATGCCACGACTCCATTTGGTAAGCTTCAAACCCGTGGTGAGCAACTTGTGATAAAGAGCGTGGCAAGGCTCAACATGCGGAGGAGGTTCACTCCAAGCATTTTGCACGACGTCACGGAAGCCCGGAAGGCGGAGCCAAAATTTCTCAAACTTGAAGGTGCGAGGGCGGCGAGGACCCCGGTCATCGGCGAGCATAAGGGGGCAATGATCTGACAAGGAAGAGGAGAGGGCGTAAAGGACGTGGGAGTCAAATTGGAGGTCCCAATCAGCATTGCAATAGAAAGCATCAAGCTTGCATAAGGTTGGTGAGGCTCGGCCAGCTCCAAGTGTAGCGCCTATTTTGGAGGTGGATCTCTTTAAGTTCACAAGTTTGCAAAGCGGCACGAAAGCGGTTGATGCGCCCACGGTTGATGTTGCGGTTGTTTTTGTCTTGGGCCCTTCGATTTTGATTGAAATCACCGAGTACCAACCAACGCACGCCACTAGAAGGCTTTAGGCTCACAAGCTCGGCAACATCCTTCAAGAAATGAAGCACAGTATCCAATGTTTAAATAGTCCGAGTATTAAGCAATTTATAGATGAGTTTATTTAAGAAAATCAGCATCATAGGTGCACTAATGAATCTAACCACATGCGATAAACTAGAAAATCTGACAGATATGCATATGAAGTGGCATAGCTTAGTATATCACATTTGGGTTCTCCATTTATTAAAAAAAAAAGTAGGGAAACCTATTGTACAGCTACCAAAAAATATCACATTTGGGGGACAATGCGTAGGTTGGTGAGGTCTGAGTTCTTCACATTCTGAACCAACGTTAAGGAATGTGAATATGCTAGCATATTGATACGACGTAGGAATGTGAAGAACTTAGACATCACCAACCTACACCTTGGTAAAATGTTCTTGAGGCGCTCGATTCACAATTCACATGGACAGTAGACGTAAGGAAATCATTCCTTTGGAACATCTAATGTCTTAGGAGTTTAAAAACAATTATACCATCAGGTCGGCGTCTATAATTTAGTTGAAACCTTTATGTACATGTGCATGCACATTTTCCTTCTGGCATACAAATTGGTAAACATTGTTTTTGATCATGTATGTACGTCATGCATACAAATTTACTTTTACATATAAACAAGCTTCTACCAAAAAATACGCCAAGTCCAATTTACTTGCCTTACAAAATTATATACTTGTCATCCAGACAAGACTCCAGATTAAGGTTTGGAGCACCATCAAGTAATTCCTCGAAACAGAATTTTGCCCCGTTTTATAAATAAAGCTACATCAAGTAATTAACTAGAGTATCATTTCAAGTTCCAAAAAAAGTTTGGACGTTAATTTCCGGTTAAAAGTTTCTACTACTAGATGTAGACATAAAACAAAACACGCACCAAACACTGGGTCACTAACCGGTGCCGTAATCGAAGTGGTGCCAGACTGTCAGCAAGCCACGAGCTCAATGCTCTTTTAGCTGGGCTCCCTTTCTTTACAGGCAAAGGTGTTATCAGGTCGTCGAGCAGCGACGTTCACAGTAGGTCGTCGTCGAACTCCCAGGATTCAAAGCCAACCTCCCACGCGCGTTCAAACAGGCTGCACGCAGTTTACTCTAAAACACATATTGTCTATTTTCTCATGCTTTTAAGAAAAGGAACAAGATACCAAACTGGGTGCACACTGTACGTTCAGATGTGTCGTTCCCAGTAGCACCACATAGGCCTAACACATATCTAAGAATAAACATATCCAATCATCAACGCCGTCCATCTCCATCTATGCTTTTTAAAACGGAGGCGAAAGGTTTGTCTCTCTATTAATTAAGACGAAGAAAATTGTCCAGTTAGTTAACGAAAAAGGGGGCGAAAACCATCCTATATTGGTTTTCCTAGTGTTTGAGATGGCAGAACAATGGATTTTTACATTATACGTTTGGTCAACGTGTTTGTTCAGTGTGTTTTTAGCCCGAACGTCTTCATGGTGGAGCTGGCATCATGTGGAATAATAGCCCTCGACTCTATGACGTTAAGACATGTCATGTAAGTTATACCATGTATTATCTCCTATCGTTATATCTGAAGTTAATGATAGTAAATTTTATTGTAGTAGAGAACTTTGGTTTTAAAAGAAGACAACAGAGAAAACAACCTTCTCTTCTTTGTAAGACATCATCTCTAGAAGAGAACCTTGTTTTTATTCATTCTCTATACTCAAACTAAATAAAAATCCACGTGACACCGATGAGAAAAGATTCACATCGCCAATTGTACATGCCCAGAATACACCTTTTAAACGTGGACATGTGGATGTTTCAGTTCAACTGATCGAGTGCAGTACTCCCTCCATCACAGTTCATAAGACATACACGCAGTTAAAAAGAACCATTAATTTTGATTAACAAAATATAAATTATACATAACAAAAATTATACCATTGGATTTATATTGAAAAGAAGTTTTTAATGATACAATTTTGTGATATAATATTTATTTTTGTTGACTAAAGTAGTGGAGGGAGTATGTTTGCTACGTTTTTTGTGATACAATTTTAATTATACCATTGGATTTATTTTTGTTGATATATATTATTATTTTGAATTTTGTTTTCTTCAGTTCAAAGCATGTTTTTTGGCCGGCCGGCCGGGGCTCATACTGGTTGCGAGCGAGAGACCCCGTCATCCGACCAGACCGGGTCCTGTCCCTCCGTCCCATGGCAGCGCGCGCCACGACATGCGCCAACCAGCTCACCTCGACCGCGACGCGCGCTAGCTCCCGCTCACTCCAGCGCACGAGTCAATGGAGCGATGCACGCGGGACAGACGACGCCGGGGATCAAGAAGGAGACCGCCCGCGTCCGGCCAATCAAGCAGCCGCTCGGGTCGCGGTCAATGCCAATGCGGCACGCGGGAGCTAGCGGGACTCGCCGCGTCGCCACGGTCGGCCTCATTCAGAGCGCGCCCGGCCGGGCCCCGGGGCAAGCTGCGACACGGCACGCCAGGCGCCATGCAAAAGGGGCAAGGTACGACGTGACCAGATCACCGGACCGAAGTCATCGGATCGGATTCGAACCGTATCAAGACGGCTGGAGAACAGACCGAGACGCGGGAATCTCGAACTCCATTATTGCCGACATCACGCGTACGCAGCACAGTGCGTAGTGCAGATGCAGTGTTCGTCGGAGCTTGACTCGGTAGCGTCAATGTGCGGAAGCAGAGGAATAGATCGAGTCTGGTTTTGTCCTACCCTTCCGGGGACGCCATTGTGTCTGTCTCTGTGCTGCTCGATCAGTTTGGCAGCATTATCACGTTGTGTTGGACTGTTGGGCGAGGTTTTTCGTTTTATACCGGCGTCGTGCGAGAAAAAAGCTGGAAAACTAGGCCAGCCACGAAGAGTTCCATGAAAACAACGGATCCACTGTTTAATGCGAGTCGCTCTGCAGTAGAATTGTTCGCCAGGGGTCCATGTTAGCTATTGGCTGTCTGTCATCGATTTTCACTGCTTCAGTGGCGACTAACTCTCCACTTATATGTGCGTCAAGCCCTTGACTCTGAAATTAGACAGAGACGCTGGTTCTGATGCTGCGTTTCTGGAAGCTGCGGATTATTCCGAGCTGATGAGTACTCTATGCTGTCATGCGTGATATCTTGTTGTACGGGGGATTCAAGACCCTAATCAACACTAGCATTCTACGGCAATCCAATGACACCTCCTACTACTAGTCCGTCCTTTTCATGCTCATGGTGTGATCTTCTCGAAGCCTCGGTGAACTTCCCGTGTATGGCAGTATCTAGACCTGGATTCTGATTAGAACGGCGAAGCCAGGGGAGCCCCAGCTCTTCGCTAAAATGCCATAACACCATGCCTTCGCTATGTGTACAGGCGCCAAAATTACCCTATATAAGGGGAAGGAAATGGAGGCCTGTCCGCGCTCCAAAATTGGGCCGTTGGATCTAAATCCGACGGTCCTGATCGTCCAATTCGAGTGGGTACTGTTCGATGAACAGTACCCGCCTCGATCCGGGCCGTCCAATCGCAATCCGACGGTCACAGCGTCACCTTCGCGGACAATTTGCATAAACACCCCTTACTTATCTAGATCTTGCTCCGCAGACCACGCTTCGCGAAGAGATGGACCTATTTGCACATTGCGGAAAATGCAGGGGCTTTCGAGCAAAATTGTCCACATTTCCCTCTTTCTTCTTCTCTCTCCCGCGCTGTGTCGGCGCTGCCGCGGCCGCCGACGCGCTCCGCCGCCTCTACGGCCCTCCCCGCACAGATCTACGGCCACAGAGGGCTCCGGCGTCCTATCCTCTCCCTCCTCGCTCACTATGGCATGCCGAAGCACCGCCTGCGGGCCGGAATCGCCGCGCCCGTGCATGCTGGCCGCCGCCACGTTTCCACCTCGCCGGCGGCGACTCCGGCGACCTTATGGTCCACAGCGCCGCCTGCGGGATGCCCTCCACCTCCTCGCGTAGATCCACGCGAACACAGGCCCGCCCGCGCGCCAGCTCGGCAGCGCGGCGCGGCCGCGTTCCGCCGCCGGCGGGCGACGCACGGGCTGACTTCAGCGCGGGTCAACGCGGGCCCGCCTGTCAGAATTTTTCTAATTTCGTTAATGTTTTCCGTAATTAAAAAAACCTGACGTGCGGGCCCGAGGTGTCAGACATTTCACAATTAGTACGACGGTGTCACAAGTGTGGGTCCACATGTCAAAAATTTCATAATTAGAACAAAATGTTTAAAATTGCAATATTCATAACTTCTAAACTATAATTTAGAAAAATACATGTAATATGTCAAAAAAATTGCAAATTTAATTTTTTTTCAAAGTTTGCACACAAAAGTTGCACAAAAAAAACAATGCTCACAAAATGATTAAAATTGTATAACTCATAACCTTTAAACTATAATTTAGAAAAACACATATAATATGTAAGAAAAATGCAAATTTAACAAATTTTCAACCCTTGCACACAAAAGTTGCACAAAAAAATGCCCACAAAATAATGCAAACAATAATTCGAAAGCTTCCAAAACTCAAAATGATTAAAATTGTGTAATTCATAACTTCTAAACTATAATTTAGAAAAATACATATCATATGTCAAAAAAAATGCAAATTTAACAAATCTCAACCTTTGCACACAAAAGTTGCACCCAAAAAAATGCCCACAAAATAATGCAAACAATATTTCGAAAGCTTCCGAAACTACAAAATTTCCATACTTTCCACACAGAAAACGCAACAAATAACCATTGTGGACATTTCAGAAATTAAGAAAACTGAACATTTACTAGATTTTCAAACTTCCCACACGAACTAATAAATGCCTTTTTTTGTTAGAGATTTGTTGGATCAGTTTTCGAGACAATTTTACTATTTTGTCGCTAAAAAAAAATTTCTAACGGATTTCAAAATCTCTGATCACTGCGGGCACGGTATGCCACCGTGGTAAATTTTCAACAGTACTATCCATTTTTGATTTTTTTGGTAATTTTACTACGCTCTTACAATAGCCTAAAAATATGAATCTCCCACTTTTTTTGGCTTGAATTTCCTAATTTTTTCACCGCACCGACAAATACGGAGAGTTTTCGAATTTTAGACAAATTCCTGCTTATTTGTTCCAAATTTGGCAATTTCATAAAGTGAAAACAATTCAAACCTGACTAACTCCCCAATATGAACATTTTTTTAAAACTGAACCCTTTTCAAACGTAAGTTTTTTTTGGATTCCAACAACTTCAACCCTAAAAATATTTTTACGTCCATTTCCAAATTTAGATTAATTCTCATTTTTTGGTGAATGTTCATGAGTAAGCATAACCTAATTCATCTGAATATTGTGGTAACTAAGAAAATTATTGCAAAATTAAACCATATTTGATCATTTCAATTTAACAAACATATTTCGAAGCAACGTAATTTAAAACTCTCTAATTATGGGTAGACCCATTTAACAAACTGCTTGATTAGATACATATTTCGAGAAAATGCAAATACATTTCCTCTAATTACGTATCGCTTTCAAATCGAATTTCAGGTAAGTTCATTACACAAATTAGAACTACCCCTTATACAATATATACAACGCAACTATAACAATAACAATAAATAAATTATCACAAATATTCGCATCAAGGGTGGGCGTGTCGCCGCGCCAATTCAACTAGTAGTATTGTAAAAGCAAGACCAAGATCGAACTGGATGCCTGGCCGAATGGCCGACTTTCTGTTTCTCTCCTTCGAAATATGCTTGGACACATTGGAATTGAACAAACGTGAGAATTGTATACGGTTTAATTTTGAGTTTATGAAATGTTTTGTTTGTCGTCTGAAATTTCTTTGATCTGTAACATCTCCGTTTAATTATTATAGTCAAACAATTAGAGAGAAAAAATCAAAGTCAGGCAATACATAAGGCCAGAACTTCATTAATCAACAGACGCTTGGTGTAACTAGAAACGATTTGTCCAGTCGTTACAACAAAAATTTCTAGGTAATGGGCAATCGTCATTTGTCCACGGTCTATTTTCTAGAACTTATCTCGGGCAATGTCAATAATCTTATATTTTCATAAAAACGGATGGAAACTGAGGGCTAATGTATAAACCTACATGAGTTGGATTTCTTTTTAGCGAGTTTTGGCGACGGATGCAACATGCTGTTATTTAGGATTACATTGCACATTCTTTTGCATAGTATAGAGCAAACAACTAAATAAAATTGATGCATACATTTTCTGCCATATCTATTATATACATGAGGAGATATTTTACAAAATATAGAGAATTCCCATGGAGTTGCAATTCGCACCAAGAATTTTGCTTTTGGTCTGGTTTAATATGAATATTGAGCAAACTAAATCTATTTTTCACAAGCAACACGAGCTGATTGTGTAACCATCGAAGGATAAATGAGCAATGCTACCACGTTGTGGGGTTATCCTCTCATGAGCAATGCTACCACGTTGTGGGGTTATCCTCTCATGGACACCATTATATCCTCTAGAAATTTGTATAAACTACCTATAAAGAAAAATCATGTACTTTCGAGACCTCTAGCAAGATTGTTCTCGCATTACATGGTTTCCATATCTCTACCAAGATATTTGGGGACACTAAGATATACATAAACACATACATATGCATACAATCCATCTAATTTGACAACATTAAATCATGAAAGCTTTGTTCCGATTTAAAAAAATTCTGTTTTGGGATCTTTTTTTAGAAAGATGTTGTCACAAAAAGGAAACAATTCACATCCTTCCTTAAAAAAATTATGGCTTAAATTTAGTGCAAGTTTATTTGCCATTGTGTACACTAGATTCTATAATTAACTTAAATAATGTATCTTAATATCCTACAACCTTCTAAATGGTTAGTGTAGATATAACGATTTAAGATCATATGTCGAGGGAATGAGTTATTAAAAGTATAAAAGTTTAATATGAATAGGTAATAATTTTTTATTTTGATCATTTATTTGTATAATATTTATGTCATCTTTCCAATTACACTTTTCAGTAATATGGGATCATTGTATTTTTATTTTATTGCTATTACACAACCTCAAACACCAACTTCATCACAGTAGGCAATGTAGACATATTATGATAGGGAATGCATAACGGTGGCCACAAATAACTGCATCATGGAAATAATCCAACAAAAACTGAATCACTTTTACGAATGATTTTTTTTTCTTATCCGAATTCAATAAGTTATGCCCGCGTTTTTGGAAACCATCCTTTTTTTAATTGGCTCACTCGTAGGAAGTTAGCAGATTTTCTGTTGGAATAGTGAGCAATTTTCGCAATAGCTTAATCCACATATATAACATGATGTATATACTAATCAAATTAACTGTGTGTAACACATGATAACTGCATTTATATATTACGATAATCTAGCATATCTACACGTATAACATGGTCAACTAGAAGATAAATCATAAACGCACAAATCGTCAGTAGTGTGATTAGTATGTACATTGTAGTCGAAATGACCATGGGAGCATAATTATTGTGGATGTTGTCATCAAAGGTAAGAAGCTGATGTAGATGAAGAAGAATGAACCAGTTGCGTGAAGTTGCTCCCTAAAAACCATATCCCTCGCTACCAGACATCGATGAAACACACCAATAATTTATAGGACTTGCGGATAAAAGAGAAAATTTTGTATAACTATGAGTCTTGCTCTCAGCTCGTCCAGGAAACACGAGGTGCGGTTGAAGGAGGAGCACACGGGTTGTTGTCGTCTATTCAGGAGTGTGAGAGGAAGTCCCCTATAAATTGGTCTCAACTTCTCACAGTGGGAGTAAACTTATGTCGTGCAACCACTAAAATAGGAACTTTATGTGGACAAAAGCCCATAATTTTTTACTCCTTTCCCCTATAGGTGTGTGATTCGGTGCGTACATGCTCCTCTTGGTCCTGCCTACCTAGTGACCTTAGGAATGAGACATGATGCATTGATGCTACATCCACCCCTACAGTTACATGTCTTCCCTTCCATTCAAGATTCGTTAACCTTGTGTCATGCAACCATCTTCGCCTTATTCGGTTATTCCCATCCCTAAATATGCGTTAGGGGTGAGCATGAATCCACATATGTTTTACCGCCTCTCTGGTACCACAATATTTAGAAATACATCATATCTGAGGTTTGCCGGTGCGAATCAGATAAATGCAAACGTGGGAAATTATGGAAATAGCTGTCTGGATAGAACATAGATTTTTTTTTTTTGAAGTTTCCCAAGCCCACCAATTCAGTCTTAAAATGAGATTGGAGTGGGTGTTCAAATTTATATGGAATTCAGCTAAGGGCATTTACAGTGAAAGGCAGCCTTCCCTTGTGCCTTTCATGTCATCAAGAGAAGGCAAGAAAAACCATAGTACAATGGTTTGTTGAGTGCTAACTCTTACGCTTTCAATGAGTGCGAAAAAATAGAGGTAAACTATAAGTAGTACATGGCCAGAGCAAATCTTACAATGCATAAGTATTATGCGTTCTCTCTTAAAATGGGATGATCCTTGCGTAAGGGAAGGCTCATGCCTTTATTCACTCTCTTTCCTATCCACGTCAACGAAAATACTATGTGGCACTCTTAAGAAAAGGCTGATGTAAGAACATTGTACATGCCCTAACGGCGTGCACAATGGTAGGGAAGACACGCCTTATTTTAGCTGCCCACATCATTTAATGGAAAATTATAAATTCTAAAACGCATTATCTCTTATTGCCTTCCCCTACAATTAACGAGATTAATTATATTTTATTAGCAAATTTTAGTTCTAAGGGAAGACAAATGATGCAACGGTGAAATTAGCATTCTGTTATTCCGTAAGGGATCATCTCTTGGCTAAGGGAAGTCAATCTCCTCTTTATCCATTCTCTCCTCTGACTAGATAATATGCTACGTGTCAACGCTAAGAGAAGGTTGAGATCACCCGTACATGGCCTAAGTGTCCAATCCCACCTATCATGTTTGGTCATAACGGATCATACAAACGACAGCGTGGGCCCGTGGGGCCTTGTCGACAAGGCAGCGTTAAATTGATGAGCTCTACCGCACCTTATAATCAACGGCATTCCCCTAAGTCCGGCGGACGATAATAGACGGGATGCTGTTTGCCCACACTCGTCCCACTTGCATTCGTAGTGGCATTATTCCTTTGTTCCAAACACAAATCATAGGCAGTTCAAAAAAAGAAAGACAAATCATAGGGAAAAAACTTAGGCATTGGAGGTCTACAAATATATTACTCTGTGCTTAGGCATTGGAGGTCTACAAATATATTATCTAGCATATTAACTTAATACACATGCAAACATAAAAATGAAAACTCAAGCACCGGCCCTTAGCTATAAGGTATTTAATCCAAAACCTGAACATTAAAATCAAGTGCAGTAAACTTTAGAACCGCTGAACAGTTATGCACCAATGATTTATTGCTACATCTTATGTGCCAGCTTAAACATGAAAAACAGAACAAGCATGATGGAAAGGGGTGTGCAATCAATGATCAATCTAAGAACAGCTTCCCAATATGAGGTCAAAATATCCACATTTTGCAGAATCACACCTGCAAAATGAAATGCAAAACTATCTTGTTCACCAAATGATCCAGCTATGGCAGCTAATGAGCTCAAGTTAAAGGATTTAGCTTCATAGCTGCAGTGCAAAGTAATCTACATCACATTATCTCAGAAATGCCGAAGTTTATATCTTCAGATGTTAAACCGCATCACGTCGCACAGAAAGGATCAGGGAAACATAACCTTCCTATCTCCCAAAAATTATTGGAAACCAAACGGTAGCATCCATAAGAACACAATAATATTAATCCATATCAAATAAGTTCAATGTCACTTGCTTGACAGTTCAAACTGAGAGTTTACAAATTATAATCAAGAGCAATAAAACACAAGTTTTTACAGGTGTAGCTAAAAATAAACACCCGACCACGCATAATGTACAGAACAATTTTGAACATACGAACTCAATCGCTGTAAAGGCTAGTGCCAAATGAAAACAGAATGGATCAATCGAGCAGGCCGGTCTTCCGCCACACGGCATTGCATACCTGGCGGAGGTCCCTCCCCTTGAGCGTGCGTCCGGCGCCCTCCAGCACCGAGAAGGTCGTCATGGGCAACTCCCGCGCCCGAGAGCGTGCCACCATCTCGTGCGGCCGCAGCATCTCCTCGTCATCGTCCTCATCCGGTTCACTCGCGAACGCCTCCACCGGCGGTCGCCGCAGCCGCGCAGCCGGCACATTCACCGGCGCGGACTGCGGCACGTGCATCGCCGGCGTGGGTGCGGGGCGGGGGATGGTGGGGATCATGCGGGGAAGGGCCGTCGCGGGGGACGTCGAGGCAGACGAAGAGGACGGGGGCGGCGAGAGAGGGCCGAGCCGCTCGGGGAGGGCTTCGAGGATGGCCCCCGGCGGGCGGCGGGGGCGGGGACTAGGGTTTGCGCCGCGGACGGAGGAGATGAGGAGGGGCCGGCGCGGCGGCGGCTGCGATCGCTCGGGGGACGCGAGTCCCGACGCGAAGATGTCGTCCTCGTCGAGCTCGAAGGCCGCCGAGGCGGGCTGGTCGCCGGCGGCCGCGGGAGGGAGGAAGGAGCCGAGGAAGCGCTCGGAGCTGGGCGAGCTCTTGTGGCGCGCACGGTCCATGGCGCGGCTGGGCTGTGCGGGTGCAAGGTGGTGGTACGGCAGGCGCCGGACTGGCGGGTGGCGGCAGACGACACTGGTGAGAGGCGGCGATCCGGCGGCGCGGCAAGGGATGCGTGCCGATGCGGACTTCGGGTCCACGGTGTTTGTTGGACTCTGCCCTTTGGGAAGAACAGGGGCAAGAAATTCCCTACATCAATCTGTATTATGTAAAATGAAGGTTAAGATGAATTGTTCGGTGTTGACCCAATGATTTCGAACATCGGATTCACACATTGGGGGATATGCTATTTAGAAATATGTTTTATAGAGTTTGTTTGAATTTGAAGTTAAAATCTACAAAGATTTTATTCGGACTAATGTAGGTCAAAGATATTTTGGTCCTCAGGTTCCGAGTAGAGATCAATTTTCCCTTGTATTTGCTTGTTTTCTTCCAGACTTGTAAGCAATTTATGCACTTTGTAGCCGCCGTGTTATTTTAATCTGGCTATGAGAGCATTTTATCTAAAAAGATATATAACAAACACATGATACTTCGATACAATTTTGTGTTTTCTCTGTGGCCCTACCAAACAATTATGTATTGTAAATTTTTACGTCATTTAACGTGCGAAAATAATAACCAATTAATTCCTATGGGTTTTTATATTCTACATTTTCGAATTTACACAATCTGTACACATAATCGACAGATGTATGGCGCTACCAAACAACCATACTCTGCCCTTTTACATGATTTAACACATGAGTATGTAAGCATTAGGCCATAAATAGTAGCTAAGGTCTTGAAAAAATAAATCTGAAATGAGCAGCCCTTTGGTAACCACAAGAACCAACGCAGAAAGACAACAAATAACTCCTGGAATAAGAAAAAAACAATGCACATATGCAAAGGAAAAAAGTGGCTTCGAAGAAGTTTAGAACTACTCTCATAAAACAATGACAGAAACATCGAATAACATAAGGAACCAACAACTGAACGACACATAGGTGGTCCTTTTCTAAATACCATGGCATTTGGGGAAGGGCATAATGATAAGTGGCATTTTCTCTTAAGGAAAATACTAAGAGGGAGGAGAGAAATCCTTGGAAAATCTTAAAATAGAGGGATAAGACTCAGAAATATTTGAGAAGGTGAGAAAAGTGGAAGCTATTTCCTTGGGCTTCCTTTGATAAAAATGTGTTTTCGTAGTAATACATTTTTAACAAAATATTTCCCTTCCTAACTAACATCCATGCTAACTAAGGTCTCCTATAGTCAGGGCATTTTCTCTTAAGGAGAATACTTGCTATTTTAGATAAGCGCTCCCTTATCCCCTCCCCTCTACAGTGTTTCGAGGCGGAAAAGGAGGCGACTGCGTGCCCGTGGTTTCGCCGGCGGATCTGCCGCTCCCCTCCGCCTCCGGCCGCCGCTTCGGCGCCGCGAGGTGGGGGGGAGCTCCGGCTCCGTCCGTGCGAGTAGTTTAGGTCCTAGTTCTCTAGGTGTGCGTGCCCAGTGGGCGCCTCCGATGGCGGTGGCGGTGGCGCCGGTAATTAGGGCTGTGTCCTCTCCCTTCCTCCTCCGTTCCGGCCTCGCTGCCGGGGAAGGTGTGGAGGTGTTCCGTCAGGTGTGGATCTCGCGCTGCGCTTCTCCGGCCGGCCGTGGTGGCGAGGGGCGAAGCTGGTGGAGATCTTCGTTCTGTTTTGTTGCAGGTGGTTTCGGGTGGTCCTCCTCGACGCTTCTGCTCCGGCTGGCCATGGTGGTGAGAGGGGCAGCGTCTGGAGGTGGTGCGGGGTTCATGGCGGTGGACCTAGGAGGTGCGGTGCCGGCTGGAAGATGGGCGGCAGCGGGGAGCGGGGGTTGTGGCCGTGCGCGTTCAGCGTGTCTCGGTTCCGTTGCTTGGCGGCGGACGGCTCCTACGACTCTCTACAAGATGTGGCGGCTCCTTCTTCCCGGCGACGAGAGGTACGGCGGCGCTGCTTTCTCCTAGGTGCTTGTGGATAGAATGGATCCGGCTGTGATCTTCTCCGGTGGCTCAGGGTGCTCCTTGCACTTTTCGAGGTCTCCTTGTAATTTCTGTTTGCTTGTGGACCTTTTTGTAAAGTGTGATGAGCTGCTGAATATATGCGTCGGATCCCCTAAAAAAAAGAATACTTGCTATTTTTTCCATATGTTAGTCACTTAACTTTGAAAGTATGAAACTGTAGTGATACGAATTGACATGGAGGTAAAGGTGCAACTAGGAATAACCTAGGAACAACCAGTAGTAAATCAAACTCGATCAAAACAATTTTAGGACGAGCTGGTAAAATATCACAAGTATTATTACATCATACGACTGAATCAAAGGCAGACGTGGTCAGCAACCTCAGATTAATTAATTTCCCATTGGTAGCAAGGAACATTTTCCGAGCAAAAAGAGAAGAAAGAGAGCAAATTTTGAAAAACTTAAGCTGGACCGATCATAACCAAGCGTCGTTGCAGGCCAATAGGCCGACCTTGCGTTAAAACGGATCTGTTTAAGGCCCAGATAGCCAGATGCAATAACGTCCCACCTGTAATCCCGTAACTAACACCCTACCCAATATAACAAAAGCGCCCACGGGAAAATCAATATATAAAAAAAAAGGAATCCTCTTCGTTTTCTTCCCAAGTCGCCCTCCTCTTTGTCCCCGTAGCTTCGCCGTGCCGCACCAGGGAGACGAGACCTCGCCGGGGAGCTCGCACGCCATGATCTCCGCGGTAACCGCGACGCCCGCCCCCCTCCGCCGCTTCTCTCGCGCCGAGCTACCTCCCACTCGCGCGCTCCGTTTGTGATATTTTTTTTCGTAACTGAATCTACCTGTGCGCGCTCTCGCAGGAGAGGAGCCAGTCGCAGAGCCCGCGGTCGCCCGCGGCGGCGGCCGGGGCTCCGTACCTGTCGATCTCCGTCACGGATCCCGTCAAGATGGGCACCGGCGTCCAGTCCTACATCTCCTACCGCGTCATAACCAAGGTCATCTGACTCGTTCTCTGTTCCAACTTCCAAGCACCGAAACTGTCGGTTACTTCAATTTGGTCTAGATTTAGTAGTTTTAAATGCGGTACTGCTCGAGTTGATTACTTGCTTTATGTCCGTTCGGTGATGCTAAATTTTAGAGCAATTTTTGGCCGGTATTAGGTGCCAGTGAACATAGGAACTCAATTTATGAACTCAGATTTCCTACTATAGATCCGTCACTAAATTATTAGCAGTACGGTAAATGAATGTACCCGGTGATGTACTATTCTGGCCTTTGATTAGAAAGCTGTTAACAGATATTGCATACTTATTAGAGCTGCCAGCCGTCGAAAGAAAAACTGCGTAACATTGTCTCATTCTAAATGTTCACAACGAACTAATAGTAGAGAGCAGCTATGTAGCATCAGGAGTCAGGACAGTGCGTAGATGGTGTCCGTTGGATCGCACAAAATTGGTTGAGTTCCAAATCTGCTAAAGAAGTATATATTCACATATAACAAGAGAATTTATTCTTCGCCTAGAAAAGAAAATACTTACCTCCCGCGATAAAATCATTCCGCGAGGAAGGAACCTCTGGCATGTTAGTCACATCAATGCGCGATTAAGTACAATTGGTTTTATCGTTCATTCAGGCAACATAGCAAGATGATTGCGGAAAGACGTGACAATCATGTAACCTGCCAATCGACTGCATTTTTTGTGTGTTTGTTTTCTCCACTGCTCGTTGTCCCTATTTTTCTTCTGCTTAAATGCTACTCCCTCCGTTCCTAAATATAAGCCTTTTTAGGGATTCCAATACGGACTACATACGGAGAAAAAAATGAGTGAATCTACACATCAAAATACGTCTATATACATCTGTATGTAGCCCGTTTTGCAATAGCTAAAACATCTTATATTATGGAAGGGAGAGAGTATTAGGAGCTGTATCACTTACTGCTTTGAGCAGATATTTATTTATTCCTGTTTTGGCTATATGATGGTTCTGTTGGTATTGATTTACTATTTTTCGCGTCATATTGATGTCCTAATTTGGTAATATTGTCTGTAGACTAACCTACCTGAATTCGAGGGACCAGAGAAAATTGTTATTCGGCGCTATAGTGATTTTGAGTGGTTGCATGATCGGCTAGCTGAGAAGTTCAAAGGCATTTTTTTACCTTCTCTTCCAGAGAAGAATGCTGTCGGTAATATGCCAATTTATTGTTTTATTAACAATCAAAATCCATATATTTCATGTATAGCAGAAAAAACATCTGGAAGACTGAACTGCAGTGTCAGTATTGTGTTCTGTTATGTACTAAGCTGCTGTTCTTTTGCTTTACCCTTAGAGAAATTCCGGTTTAGCAAAGAGTTCATTGAATTGAGGCGCCAAGCTCTGGACCTATTCGTTAACAGAATAGCTTCGCATCCTGAACTTAAGCAAAGTGAAGATTTGAGGACATTTTTGCAGGCCGATGAAGAGGTAAAGAATTTGCATAAGAATATGCTACAATTCCTTGCTGAATCTTAATCTATTTAGTTATTTTTTGTACCTCTTTTCCATGATTCTTGAATCTTCAGAACCATGTTACAAATACATTTGGCATATGAAGGATAAGTTGTAGAGTCTTACCGCCTGTAGCCAGGAGGTCCCGGGTTCGAGTCGCGGTCTCCTCGCATTGCACAAGACGAGGGTAAGGCTTGCCACTGACACCCCTCCCCAGACCCCGCACAGCGCGGGAGCTCTCGCACTGGGTACGCCCTTTTTTAAGGATAAGTTGTATAGATTGCTCTAGTATCTTTCATATTGTTCTTTTGAGTAGCTGTTGATAGTCAAGCTGCTCTTGGGCCAACTAACTTTTACATGTTTCATGCTGCATCAACAATTTGCACTGTGATCGTTGTTAATTGTACAAGGAAATATCCGTGGGAGCAAAATAAAAGAAGAGTAATTTCAGTGCATAATTGAAAAGATACGCTTGAAAGTCCAGTTTCTAATGTACCATCATTTGAGTCAATACTGTGACTTCAAGTGCTGAGTGTTTAATAGTCTTTTGCAATCTTGTGCATCACAAGGCTGATCATCCTTTAATTATTTATTGGAACCTTCTAATTTCTAGGTCCATCGTCCCATGTCTTGTAGTAATGAGTTTCTTGTTCTTTACTCTTGGTAGCATTCCATAGCTCATTACTGTTTTATTTTCATGTGCATGAAACAGAAAATGGATAGAGCAAGGTCTTATGAGACGGGTTTATTTAAGAAGCCAGCAGATTTCATACAGATGTTTAAGGTATTGTTTCATCGTTCCTCAGTAAGATGTTCTTCTTGATATTACCTGGATACTACCTTTACAGTAAATACGGTCCCTCTTAATATTGAATTTTCACTTCCTGGTTAATACTTGGTAATTATTTTTGTAGGATGTACAGTCAAAAGTCAGTGATGTTGTTCTGGGAAAAGAAAAGCCCGTAGAAGAATCTACTCCTGAATATGAGAAGCTTAAACATTACATATTTGAGCTGGAAAATCATCTAGCAGAAGCCCAGAAACAAGCATTTCGTCTTGTGAAAAGGCACAGAGGTAAATATCTTGATCCTAAAATTTATGATAATCACTTTCTTTGTGACAGTCTCTATGTAAAACGGTAGTGACAATTGTATCTTTGTTCAAACTTTAATATTTCTGAAAAGAAAATAATTACTTGACCTGGTGTAATATCACAATGAGCACAAGCTCGGAGGCCATCAACAATTTCGAAAACGTGTGTTGGTTATGTAATGTTTTACTGGATTGCAAGACCAATTACAGCATTCTGATTTTCATTAATCAGAACTTGGGCAATCTTTGGCGGACTTTGGGAAGGCGATTAAGCTTTTAGGCGCCTGTGAAGGGGATTCCTTGGAAAAGGTATTTTCCGAAGTTGGTTCGAAGTCAGAGATGTTGTCAATAAAACTTCAAAAAGAGGTAAGCAGTAAACTGTTTGAATAATATAACTTCATGTTAAATACCATAAGATCATTCCATTTCAGTGCTTCTATTACTTAATGATGGTATGTTGTTGCTATAGGCAGACAACCTTCTCTTTAACTTTGAAGAACCTTTGAAAGATTATGTGCGTGCTGTGCAGTCAATAAAGGTGAGTTTTTTTTTCCTTTTACATGTGTAAATTAGAAATAGAAAAATGTTTGTAATGTTGAAGAATTCAAACTAAATCGAGTTCATGGCTTATTTTCTCATGGCTATGACAGGCGACTATGCTCGATCGAGCCAATGCTTTCAGGCAGTACTTTGACTTGGACCAGGAGAGGAAGTATAAAGAGCTTAACATGTATGTATTGCATATTACGTACACCTAGTTCATGCTCAGTGCCGAATTGTCTAAATCCCTAACAGCCTAAGATCCTTGTAATGTGGATCTCATTTTTATTCCATACTATTTACCTGGAAAGTTTCTAATCCTATTCTGACTGCAGGGAGAAAATGAAGTTCATGAACCCTGAGAAGTTTTCCGAATCAGAAATTGAGTTCAGTGAGGCAAGTATTCATTTTGAGGAATTAAGCGAGCGAAATGATGATTGAATAATTGTTTTGACCAGTGTTTTCTTGTAAATCAATGCAGTTGAAAGGAGCCAGTGAGGAGGCTACGAAGAGGTACGAGCACATAGTTAGTGTAATGAATGACGAGCTCGCACGATTCCAGGAGCAGAAGACAGCTGATATTGGACTCGCATTCCATGAATTTGCGAAAGGTCAAGCAAAGTTAGCTAAAGATATTGCTGATGCATGGCGCAGCGTCCTCCCAAAGCTAGAAGCTTGTTCCACGTCATAATATGAAACTGCATTAGCTCATTGTGTTTGAGATAGTGGTTGGCCCTTGTGAGTTTTAGGCTGATTTTTTTCCAGTCCAAATTGACAGTGATTCCTCTATACTTAAAGTGATGGTCGAAAAGGCTCCAGCTGTTATATTGACATCTTTCAGTACTGTGTGAGTGTGTACTTTGTAACTAAAATTTTCCACCAATCAGTGTAACTTACTGGAATCTCTTGAGAAGTATCATGAATAAAGAGAAAAGAATGTGGACACTGGAGCTGCTTACTGTTACTTCCTATAATGGAATTTATATCTTCATCCTGGAACGGTACATGAAAAGAGACACTGGAGAGTAGGGTTTACAAGTCGTATCGACATATAATGGGAAAGCCTGCTGCATCGTTTTCTTTCTACACCGTCGCAAGCTGAATAGACTTTTGAAGCGCCTGGAGGAGGCTCCTCATGATCCTAGGCTCCCCAGGTGGTTCCATGTCCTTCATAGCACCATTCCTGATCGCTCGGAACACCAGCCCCGAGCCGTCGTCCGCTGGAGACACCAGGCAATCGATGTAGGCCAGGAGCGTTGTTGCGCCGTCGTTGATTTCGATGAATCCAAGCCTGATCCCACCCTCCACCTTATCCACCTGTTTACAAATGATGAAAAATGCATCAGTTGAAGAGAAATCTGGACGTATCAAGACAATATCGTCAGCTCTCGGTTTGCCTTACCTTGATAGGCACTGGTAGTGGCAACATTGCGCCTTGGCACAGGCTGTTCCCCCACTGTCAAACAGACAAGATCGAAATAACCATCAGTTAAGCTAACACACCAGTTTATTTTGTATCTATGTACTCGGTGTATCGAATTACATTCACCAAAATGGAAGAAAGTCTGTTACGGCTCATTGGATGCTTATACTAACCTGAAATAGCCATGCCTCAAACCGAGCGACGTCGATGTTGCCAGGCAGCTTCACCGTGCCGAGGCTGACCCCGTCATCGTCGGCCGGCACAATGCCGCCCTTCCCCGGCACGGCGCCCGGTGGTTTGATGGCCACCCTTGCCCTGAATCCGGGGAGCTTTTCAGCCTTGTTCCAGCTTCCGGCCTTGAAGACCCAGAAGCAGAGTGGCCATGGCTGGAGCAGGAGGAGGGGGTGATCCTGTGGACCAACAGCTGTCTTGCAGTTGCTGCTGCCATTCTCTGCTTCCTGCAGGGGGAGGAAACGGAGATTCAGACTCGAGAGTAGGGAGTACCATACCAGGGCCGGTTAATGTGTGCACCGGATTAACCTGTGGGTGGGGATGCGAAATGAATGGACAAGCCGGTACCACCCAAAAACAAAAATTGGTTGGTCGACCACCTATTGTTCGTGGTTCAGCGTAGTGAAGCCTCTATTTTTTCACGCAAAATATTTATTAACTTGTTCCAATGCACTAACAACAACGACAGTTTGGCCGAGTGGTCTAAGGCGCCAGATTTAGGCTCTGGTCCGAAAGGGCGTGGGTTCAAATCCCACAGCTGTCATATCTTTTTGTCCGATATTTTCTGCCAAATCTTTATTTTCCTTTTTCCTCTCTTATTATTTTAGTTAGGATTCGTGCTCGCAAGCCTTGGCGAGAACTCCGGCAGAGCGATCGGCCATGGCGGCGTCTCTCCGGGCGTCGTCCTCCTCCCTCCGCTCGCGCCTCCTCTCCTCCTCCGCCGCGTGGTCTCCCTGGCGCCACCTCCTATCCTCCTCCTCCGTCCACTCGGATGCCGCCAATCAGACCGAAACCCTCGCCTTCGACGAGATCCAGCTCTCCCCCGAGAAGCCGTCCACCGCCACCGCCTTCGTCCTCCACGGCCTCCTGGGCTCCGGCCGCAACTGGCGCACCTTCTCCCGCACCCTCGCCTCCCAGCTCCGCGACCGCTCCCCCTCCGATGGTAACATCCTCAACACACCCATTATTAAATGCTACTGTAGTATTAGTATATCTCTCAACTTATCTCTGCCACTGATCGTTGTGGTATTCGATGAACACGGGAGGGTTGTCATTGTGCTCCATCTTACAGTGGCATTGGATACAGTCCCGCGTTTGCTTACAGGCAGGGAGTTGTTTGGGGAACTGAATATTGATGCTTGTGTGTGTGTGTGTGTGTAGAGTGGAGGATGGTTCTTGTGGATTTGAGGAACCATGGGAACTCAGCCAGGATCAAAGGGCTGAGCCCTCCCCATGACATGTCGAGTGCCGCGAAGGATCTCGCCGATTTGGTGAAGGCTTGGGGCTGGAAATGGCCGGATGTCGTCATGGGTCACTCCATGGGTGGAAAGGTTGCGCTGGATTTCGCGGAGAGTTGTTCCCGGGGCGACTACGGAGAATCTGCTGCTCTTCCCAAACAGGTGCAGTGTGTTAATTTTTGTTTTCATGTGATTGGTTCTAACATACTAGTTCTTCTAGTTTTGTTTTGTAAACGAAAAACAAGACCAGCCAAGGATTAGCCCTTGTCAGCAATTTTAATAAAAAGAACAACCTGAACACTCACGTAGTCTGGGACAGTTTACTTACATAAGAAACAAAAGGGGCATGCGAAAATTCTTACTGTTGCATAGAAAAGGTGATCTTGAAACAAATATCGTGTATATTTCTCTGTCTCTGTCTCAGTTTCAGTTGTGTGAATTCTAATTTAGCATCTCGGTTCAACCTACTGTTGTTCCTCCTGTCAGAATGATGATATATTGATGGTAGTGCTTGGTAGTTAATTGGTCTATCTGTCCCCCAATTTTTTCAATTGGTCATGTCTAGCACTTTGCATTACTGGATCAAGGGGATAGAGATTATGTTTGATTGTGTTCCGTATTTCCTTTGATGCAGAACAGCTCTAGGTGCTTGATTCTGTCCCTGCAGAAGTAAAAACAGATAACAGTGATGGTGAAGTTGAACGGGTTTTGCAGACACTAGCAAGTCTTCCTGCATCGCTTCCATCACGCAAGTACTATCTCGTCCATTACCTGCCAATATATATTTCCCTGCTACCTAATTCATTTGATATATAAATTGAAGTGTGTGATCCACTCTGTTCATTACGGGTTAGTGGGCATCGACCCGTGGCTTCAGCAAATCTAATCCGTACATCAGATGACCAAGCATTTACTTATCAGCCCACCACAGGGAAAATTCATGTGCAAATAGTGTTATGTATGACTACATGATGTAAAGACTAATAGCAACGTTGACATATGTATATGAAATAGCATATCAAGTGGGAAAGGATAATCTTCTATGGTGATAATTATAGTTAATATGTATTCTAAATCCCGTACAAAGTAAACTTGGTATAGCTAGATTTTCAAAGAGTATTGTATGTGGCTCTCAACCAAAATAATCTTAGATAGCCCTGCACTTTAAGTGTCAAGTTACTTGGTTACTTTGATGCTCTGTATGAAAAAGTTTTAATATCCAAACACTAGATATTGGTCCTTGTCCTGTAAATCTTTAGTGCTGATATAGGATGAGCTGGAAGCATATTCCTCTTACTCTAAAATTGTTGAGGCCTGCCCTTTCCCATGATAACCTTTCACTGTCAGTGCAATCATGCAGGCAAACTTACTGTTTAAGTCTTTATACAGCAATTTCTTGGCCCTTTCGAGATAAATTTCTAATTATTCACGTTTACCTAGATCCTTAATGATGATACATGTTTGCTGTCAGGTGGGTTGTTGACCACATGGTTAGCCTAGGATTTTCCAAGTCACTTTCAGACTGGATTGGCAGCAACTTGAAGAAGGACAATGAACATGTGACCTGGGGTTTTGATCTTCAGGCTGCAACAGACATGTTTACTTCATATAGGTAAAGGTTCAGTTTATTTCACTTGGTCTTTGTCTGTCTTGGTATCTTCAGTCGGTGCACTAGATGCCGTGTAAGTGTAACCCTGTAGTATCATCAGACTTTTTTTTTGACCGTGAGTATCATCAGACTGTTAAGTTTTGTTAAATTTCAGAGAAACAAGCTATTGGTCACTGCTGGAGAACCCACCAAAGGGTTTGGAGATTTCAATCGTACAAGCAGAGCAGAGTGATAGATGGCACCCAGAGGATGTTCAGAGACTCAAAGCACTGTCAAGGAGAGGCAGCAGTCCTGACGCCGGGAAAGTGTCACTCCACCTTCTCCCCAACTCGGGCCACTGGGTTCATGTGGACAATCCCAAGGGGCTGCTCGAGATCATGGCGCCGAACTTCCTCTCTGCCGTTGGAAATTGACAAGATTTTGAGTATCATCAACTGCAGCATTTATGATAGTGTTTGTTGCCACGCTTGACGACATGAAGTACTAGTAGTATAACATATTTCTTCTTTTCTGTGACTGGGTAATTTTTTTGTAATGATTGCATGCTCTCTTCTTGCCCAGATTAGTGGATGGATCATAGAAGTGATCGTTTGCATTATAGTACATTGGAATTTGGAAACCTTACAAACAGGAGACATAATAATCAAGAACGAATTTGTGATAATGTAGCAGGTTAGCGTAGCGATGGATACAAAACTTATAAATAGAATATACACAATAATGATCTTATAGTAGCGTTTGCACTCCATTTTGCTAGCCTAAATCGGTGTCAGCATTTAGCATCTGGGCTCCACCACAAGTTCGCAGTTGCATGGTGCTTGCTGTCTGAAGAGACTCGTACTGCCATACCTGCCGAGTACACCGACGGACTTGCCGGGCAATCAATTCGACGCAACCACGCTTAATAAGTCGAAAGCGATCTCGTGCCCATGCTGTTTGGAGCTACAAATGTCGCGCCAATGGCGCCATCCATCCGTCCGTTTCATTCCGGCCACGGTTAGCTGACAAAAGTGCCACACCGCCGGTCGCCGGAACCGGCTAATCACTAGCCCGACTGCCCGAGGACGACACAGCATCTCCAAGCCAAGACACGTAGTACGGTCCTGCCCCGCCCCGGTGCAGTATGGATTCCGGCGACGCAGCGTGGCGCTCCCGCGCGGTCTGCGGCACCGAGTACACCTGCTGCCGCTCGGCACGGGCGTCGCGATCCTCGCGCTCCGCCTCTCCCGCGTTGGCACCGCCTCGGCGGCCGAAGCCACGGTCCGCTCCCTCCAGGCCGCGCACCCCGTCCTCCGCGCCCACCTCCGCGGCTCCCCATCCAGCCCCACTCTCGCCTTTCCCCCCTCCTCCTCATCGCCGCAGCTATGCCTCGCGCCGCAGCCGCCATCCGCGCTCGACTTCCACTCCCTCCTCGAGCGCGAGATCAACCGCAACCCATGGGCGGCCGGCACCGCGCACGGGCCCGACGGCGTCCCGGTGCTCTTCGCCAAGCTCTATGAGCTGCCGGGTGGCGGGGCGGCGCTGTTTGTCCTGATCCACACGGCCGTGTGCGATCGCGCGGCGTCGGAGGCGCTGCTTCGGGAGCTCCTCGCGCTGCTGGCCGGCGACCCGGAGGGGAGGGAGGAGGAGACGACGGCGGTGGAGGCGGGGCTGGAGAAGAGGATACCCAAGAAGGACGCGCGGAAGCCGCTCTGGGTACGTGGGGTGGACATGGTGGGCTACTCCATCAACGGCCTGCGCACGTCCACGCTGCCGTTCCAGGAAACCGGCACGGCGAGGTCGACGCACATGGTGCGCCTCGGGTTCGGCCGCGACGACACGACGAGGCTGATGGATGTGAGTGTCGCTCTCGATCACCTCGTTTCTAGCACACCACGTTCGTGGAGTACTCAAGACTAACAAGCAGCGTTCGTGATCCAGACAGTGCTTCACCGGAGAGTGGACGAACTGACTCAAACAACCACAAAAGGTGAGGGCAAATTAGTATCAGCTCCTCAAATTTCCAGAAATCTGTTTCGTACGCACTGCATCTCACTTTGTATATTTTGTTCTGAAACATACCTTACATAGTTGTTGTATGAAATGTATTTAACTTGCTTCAGCAAAAACAACATAGAAAATGTTCCATTTACTCAAATTTATTGGTTCAGAAATTAGGAAATGATACCTAGGAAACCAAATTATGTTCTCGATGGTAGTTCTACTGAAATTTTGGATGACAGTTAAAACCGGCATTTTGCTTCTGTGTGGCATGACCACTCGTCTGAAAAATAACTGTCATTTTAGAGATGCATAACTGGAAACTATGAATGTTTCTGGATAATACTGCTAGTGTAATTGTTGTATTGCAACGTTGCCTAACTATTTTTCGTTGAGATTAACTGTGGTTACTAAAACGTGATCATCATGTACTCACTGCACCTAAGTTTACAGAATTGGGTCAGAAACAATTGTAACGTCTACATTGTTGGAACTGCCATTTTATTGCTTGAAACAACATCAATTATAACCTGTTTCGTTGAATTAGGAATCAGACCTAGGAAACAAACATATATTCAGTATCGTTTTTCTGCTGAAATTTCTCTGCCAAATTAAATCCGTCACTTGCTTATGTAATTTTCAAGAACTATGAGACATAAATTGTGGCGTTCATATATGTAGAACTTGTAATATAAATGGTTCTGTTATATGCTTGTATTGTTATTGTAGAATTGAAAAACTAGCTTACCATTTATTGCTTGAGCTACACCGCAGACAATAATTTGTGATTGATACAGACCTATGAATACGCATATTAGTAATTTCATCTACATAGCAGAAGTGTCTAAACTGCCTTTGTTGGATCATCAAATTATTTTTGGAATTGCAAATTCCGTCTACAGACAACTATCTAACATTCTTGTATGTGGGTCGTTGGCATTCACAACAAAATGTTTATGACTCTGCGTTGTTTCAATCATCAGGAAGTCCAGTTGTTTGACCAGCGAGGATGCAAAAGATGGTGGATCTGGACGTGTAACAGCATTTTTATTCACAACAAAATGTTTATGGATCTGGATTTGAAACTGCATCAGGGAAATGTGTAGCTGAAAGTCCGCGCAACAGCATTTCCACAGACAGGCTAGATGAGATGGCTATATTTGGTGACAGACATGAAGCTGGCCATGAGGTAGACGTGGATCCGGATTTGCCCTGAGTCTCTGCTGCCGTCATGTCCGGTTGAATATTGCGCGCAGCCAGAGTTCTGGCGTTGGTGACCGCACTCACAATCTTCGTGTTGGGGGAGAGTCACTGTTGCTCGGTGCAATATCCCCTGTGCGATTTCTACCACCGGCATCTAGTACACAGGTGGTGACTGAATCGGATGATACATTATCGACTATTGTTAAGGGAATTGTTGGCATGATGCATGACCTGGTGTAAATTTTTGAATTGTAGCAAAATTTCCCCTTTCTGATGCAAATCCACAAGGTTATTCCAGCAAGCTTCTTCTTGACTGATGCAAAATTTTGAAGGCTTTGTAGAAAGAATTTTCCACTTTTGACGCAAATCCTTGTTCGTTTGATGCATTTTTCTTTTTGTGGTGCAAGTTCTTGAAATGTTTGTAGCAGATTTCTTCTCCCTTACATGCAAATCCACAAATCTGTTGTAGCAATATTTTTTCACGAGGTGCAAATTTTAAGAAGGTTTGTAGCAAACATTTCTCCCCTTGATATGCAATTTACGTAATGATTGTAGCATTTTTTTCTCACGTGGTGCAAATGTTAGGAATGTAGCAAAAATATATTCCTCTTTTGATGCAAATCAGTCGAGCTGTTGTAGCAAAAATATTCCATATTTTCTGTGGTGCAAAATTCTACAATCTTTGTAGCATAATTCGTTCACTATTAATACAAAGTTACGGATGATATGAAGCAAGTTTCTTTCTCCATTTTTCTGCAATTCACGAGTTGCTTTGTAGCATTTTCCACTATTAATGCAAACTTATAGAAGATTTGTAGCAAGTTTTTTTATCCATTTGCTGCAATCTTTTTCTTTCGGAGATGCATTTGTAGCAATTGTTTTTTTATCCTACTTGCTGCAATCCTTTGAACATGTGTAGCAGAAATTTTCTTTCCTTGTCTGCATGACAATTGTAGCATTTTTCTTATTTATAGGATGCAAATTTTTTGTTCAAGATATGGAAATTCTTAATGTAGCAATATTGTTCTTCATATGACGCAAATCCACACAAGGGTGGTAGCAAAAATCTCTAGGCTTTTTCAAGCTGTCCGTGGTGGCTCCACCGTTGCTGCTGCAAGCCGCAAAGCTGTCGTCGTGTGCTACTTCGAGTGGCCGGCGACGTCTACTCCGGTGACTGGCGGCGCTCACGGAGGAGCCGTCTTCTCCGACGGCGGGCGGGCTTCGAGTGGCCGGCGACGTCTACTCCGGCTGCCGGAGACAGGTTGGACGGAGCAAGCGGATCGCGGGCTGCCGGAGACGGGGACGGGCGGAGCACGCTGGCTTCTACCGGATCCGGGGGGAGGGAGGGGCGTGTGGGCTGCCGGAGACGGGGTTGGCAGGACGGAGGGCGCCGGCTGCTGGAGAAGATGCTGGGCGGAGTGCACGGGCTGCTGCCGAAGCTAGGGGTAGGTACGGGCGGGCAGGCTGCCGGAGACGAGGAGCACGTGCAGCACGGCGGCGGCCCGAGATGGAAGTCAGGGATAGCGCGTGGGTTTACTGCGTTCGAGAGGATGAGTGGGTTAGGGCCTTCGTGGAGCTGATCAAACGGTTATCTTGTCCCGCATCGGACGGTGCGTGACCCGGGGGATCGGACGGAAAGAACCCCGGGGGGACGCCTAGTCCTTTTCTTTTTTAAATCTTTTGAGATTTTTGTTTGGCTCACGTAGTTATGTGGTTTATTGATGTTGATTATTTTCCATGATTTTCTTTTCCCCAGGTTATTCTTATCAAACATCATGCACCAAGAAATTAAAGTGTCCATAGATCTTGGTCCGTGATCAAGAGCTTCGTCTTAGAAGGTCAGAGAACGGGGTTTATTTTGCATCGTTTGATCAGGTTTCAAGTCTGGATCCTATGAATTGCATTGGGAATCGAATGCATGTTGAAGCATGATAACAACCTTGATCGTGTGTTGTCACGTGGAAGATATGATTCACAAGTTCAAAGATCCAGATTATATAGGTATCAACTACTCCCTCCCTTCACAAAAGGATGTCTCAACTTTGGCCTAAGCTAGGGCAAAATTGAGACATCCTTTTGTGGACAGAGGGAGTACAATTCCAATTATTCTACTTCTCCGATCGTTATGAAAGAAAAAGTAGAAGAAGATGGATTTAATTGGAGCTCAGAAAATGAGAATACTCTTGACACCAGACATAGAGTTGGGAAGCACTACAACGGAAGTATTTCAATACTTACATAAAGAAGTTATCTTTCTGAATTAATCATTCGTGAGAGGATTGGCCTATCATGTCAATAGTTTGAAGCTTGAAGACTTGGGCCGCATCTATCCGAAATATTACTCTTACATGCAAATGTTTATAGAACAATCTTTTCGATACACAACCAGTTGGATTGGGAAGTTACTTGGTAGCATTTAATTTAAAGTTCTTAAGCAATTATACAGAGAAGTTACAGAATTACATATATTTAAGTTTTTGGTATAAATTATTGGTTGCCTTTTCAATGTCCAGCACCATGGAGTATTTGTTTACCAGTTTAAATATAATGAACATATGTACGTACATTCTCATCATATTTCTCACTATTCTCCACAGAATTAATTATAAGCGTGAAAACCTGTAGATATGCGGCCTGATCGGTGGTAGCTAGATGGTTATGAAAGTCCGACCGAGACACAAGTAGTTTGTGTTAAAAGTGAACTTGACTCTAGTTTTTTTGATTGTGTGTGCAAATTTGACTATGTTTGACACCCCCTGGGTCTTTTGGAGCTGATGGGTCCATGATGTCAGGGTCTCCGTTGGAGAAACAGTTGGTATTTTAGATTATTTGATATTTTTCATCACATCTAACAATTTTATTTGGATTGTGTCCTCTTTTTTATGTGTACAAGAATTGATGAGACATGATGTTTATTTAGAGTTTGAACTTAGCAACTAAAATTTTGCTCTCCTTATTGTTGCTGCAACTCGAGATCATTTTGAAGTTGTTGAAGGGCTTCTTAGCTATTGTCCAGATACTCTTTATCGCCACATAAACCATTAGTATTTGACATGCCTTCATACAACTGTATATAATGGCCATACGTAGTTCCTTGAAGTTATCTCAAGGACACCACAACTTTGGAAACTCGCTAACATTACAAGATGACCAGGGAATAGCTGCTCTACACCACGCAATTGAGAAGTGCAGTCCTAAAATTGTCGAGGTATTACTATCTCACAAGGATATAGACGCAACAATACTTCACGGAGATGGTAATTAGACGCTTCATGGTTGGGCATCACTGATCATGACAAGACTTTACATTGGGTATGGAGAAGGAAGATGGTGAGGGGGTGGGGCGGGGAGGGGGGGGGGGGGGGCAAATGCCCCTCCTTTCCCACTGTTAGGATGTATGAGCCATTTAACAAAAACTTGTCCATGAAAATGTAAGATTCTATTGGCCATAATAATCAATAATCTAAAATTATTAAGCATTTTATCAATTGAAGTTAGTCGCGTTTTAGGAGCTCGATGACTACGATACTCCGACGGGTCGTCCACTACATTTTTCCTTGTGATAATTGCCTTCACGAGTACAACACTGGTCCTGGAAGCAAGGACTTCCCGTCATGTCTAAAACTTTGAGTTTTAAATATTCTTGATCTCTGACACTGATGGCTACGTGTTGGTGAACCCCAAGAGGAAGATTATGATGTAGACAGCAGAAGTTTTCCCTTGAATAATCTACCCAAGGTTATCAATCCAGTAGGACTTGATGATCTATCGGAAGGTTGTTGATGTTGACTCCCCCTGGCGCTAGGGAGCTTGCACCAACGTGGAATCTGCACAGACACAAACCAGAACTTTGCCCAACACAAAACAGAGAGGTTGTCAATCTCTCCGGTCTTGCAGAAACAAAGAGTTAAACGTATGGTGTGGAAAACAGCAGGAAAAATAGCAAGTAACAGGAAACAGATGATTGCAGCAGGTTGTGTAAACAGTAGGAGGAAATTGGACCAGGGTCCACAGTTCACTAGTGGTGTCTCTCTCAGAACAGATAACTAGCATGTTGGGTAAACAAATTACAGCTGGGCAATTGACAAATAGAGAGGGCATAACAATGCAATACATTCCAAGATGTCTACTATGAAATCTAGTTGGGCATTACAACAAAGTACATAGACCATTATTCCAACAACATCTATGCCTAAATAATCCACCTTCAAGGCAGTATCCGCATCCCATTCAGTATTAAGTTGCTAACAACAGATTATTGCATGAAGTAAATTGTGTAATGTAATCAATACAAGTGCCCTTGGACACTGCACCAATGTTTTATCCCTAGTAGCAACAGCACATCTACCATCTTAGACCTTTCTGTCACTGATCCAGATATCTAGAGACTGAACCCACTATCGAGCATAAATACCCCTCTTGGAGTCACAAGCATCTACTTGGCCAAAGCATCTACTAGCAACAGAGAGCATGCAAGATCAAGAGCACATAGATAAACAACTTGAATAAACATGGTATCAATATTCATCGGATTCCAGCAAACACAACATCTAGCATTACAATAAGATGATATTGATCATGTTAGGCAGCTCACAAGATCTAAACATGGAGACACAAGGTAGAGAGACAACCATCTAGCTACTGCTATGGACCCGTAGTCCAGGGGTGGACTAATCACGCATCACTCCGGAGGCAGGCATGGTGATGTAGAGCCCTCCGGTGATGATCTCCCCTCCGGCAGGGTGCCGGGAAGAGCTTCAGAACTCCTCCGATCTGAGATTGACGATGATGGCCGCGACGGAACTTTTCGTGGAATATGATCGACTGTAATAGGGTTTTCGCGTCGCGGAGAATATATAGGCGAAGAGGCGGCGTCGGTGGCCGAGGGGAGCCACCACGCCATAGGGGGGCGCGAGCCCACCCTGGGCTGCGCCCTAGTGTGGCGTGGCCCCCTGGTGGGTCTACTCCGACTCCCCTTTGGACTCCGTGATCTCCTTGTGATATTATTGACGATGTCTTTTGTTTCGTCCAATTCCGAGAATATTTCCTTCATAGATTTTCTGAAACCAAAAACAGCAGAAAACAGGGAACTGACACTGTGGCATCTTGTTAATAGGTTAGTCCCAGAAAATGCATAAAAATGATATGAAGTGTAACCAAAACATGTAGCAATTGATATAATAACAGCATGGAAAATCAAAAATTATAGATACGTTTGAGACGTGTCAAGCATCCCCAAGCTTAGTTCCTGCTCGTCCTCGAGTAGGTAAACGATAAAAACAGATAATTTTTGAAGTGACATGCTACCAACACAATCTTTGATCAAATAACAATGTAATGCACATGATCTGAATGAAGTGATCGAAGCCAATGGTCTATAGTTTGCAAGCAAGTAAATAAAGAGTAAACATAAGTGATCACACAAGTGCAAACTTTCATGAATAACACTATAAAACATTTAGAGATATAATAGTCTAACATAATAGTTAGTTCACAGCAGCAATAATTCTCAACATGAAAGTGTTTGTATCAACACAAAGGAAGATAATAGCTTCAGCTTTTGCTTCAACTTTCAACATGTATATCATATAGATAATGTCAATGCAAAGAATATGATCAACCAAACACAAAGTTATGTAAAAACTGTTATATTGGAGTTGACAATGATGTTTGCTTAAGTAGACAGAAAGAAGTGGGAAAACTGACTCAACATAAAAGTAAAAGAATGACCCTTCGCAGAGGGAAGCAGGGATTAACATCATGTGCTAGAGCTGTAGTTCCCGAAGGCATATAGAGAGCATAAAATATTGTTTTGTAAGGTAATGGTGTATACAGGTGTCAACAAATCAAATAGCAGGTACTTGCCATCTTCCATGGCTAACTAACTTTTAGAGCGGTTCCGAGAGTTTTTAGGACTGCACTTGTAACAAGCACTTATTGGTGACACTCCTCCCAACCATTTACTTTCCACAAACCATGGCTAACCGAATCCTCGGGTGCCCACCAACATTCACCATGGAGGAGTGTCTATTTATTTATTTATTTATTTATTTATTTATTTATAGGGTGGACTAACCAGCTCTTTAATGCAAAATAAAAGGTGGAGAAGCAGATGAAGCTGCCAATCCTTGAAAATCAGTTAGCATGGAAGATGACAAATCTCACTACTACGTCCTTATGAGCTTTTCAAGTAGTGACACAAAAAGGGATAATTGTTTTGAGTAGTTAGTAGATAGCACATGAAGAAATTTACTTGGAATGGTGAAAACATCACATAATAGGTAGGTATGGTGGACACATGTGGCATGGATTTGGCTCAAGGTTTTGGATGTACAAGAAGCATTCCCTCTTAGTGTGAGGACCCCGGATTAGCTATCCGAGATACTCGTTATGTTTCCTGCAACAATCCCATGATCAGTCTGTTGTTGCACATAACTCGAATTGACATCACAGGACATCCATAAATACCGAATATACTTACGGGATTGAAGTCATAAGCTTCAACAGGTACTTGCAGCGGAAATCACCAAACAACGTGGAGCCCGAGTCATTCACCTTAACCCTACAAGCAGCTGACTGGGAAGCACCCTAGTTCGCAAAGACGCCAGTGAACTCCTCCTCTTTGAACTGCTCCTCTTTAAAAATCTGGCTAAGACAATAGCCAGGGACGAAACCAATATGAGTACATTTGATTGTACTCGCAAACTACCCCAACTCGAGCATGCACTAGTTGTGATAATCTTTAAAACCTGTAGTTTTAGAAAAAAACATCTCTATATCTTTATTGACAAAGAGAAGGGTAGACCTTACATCCTTGTTGAAGGCAAAATATTTTGAAAAGTAGTTTCTCAATATCTTGATTGGAAACAAACCCTTTGGAAAAATAGTTTTCTCACCATGTTTGTTGAAAAAGGGTAAGAAGTATTTTTAAACCTTTTTCTCGAAAATATACCTTTGGTTGAAAAGGTAAGAAATCTCTTTTAAAACTTTTTCCTCGAAAATCACCATCTTGTCTGTTTCTCCAAAACTCCTCCTTTTCCGAACATAGCCCCTTCATGGTCACTCATTTTCCAGCATCCTCATACTACCCCTTCGGTACAGTTGCATAAAACAATCTCCACTTCATTTTCCTTTCAAACTCAAAACTTTGTAAAACTTGCACATGGTCTTAGGACAGCCTCCCAACTGTCCATATCCGAGGACTCGGCTATTCGAATAGTTTTACCCTCTGCAGAGGTAGCACGCTTTTCCCACACCCATCCGGTCACTCATCGTGTCAGCCACGTCCCGCCATACCAGGGGTATGCGAAGTTGAGTTCCCGGCCATAGCCTGTCCTTTGCTCATGCTAGTATAGGACCCTACCGCTACGAAATATTCCATCGACACTTAAATCCTCAGAAACTAAGTGTGAGGACTCGCAGTTCTGCCCGGCGAATTTTAATGGCCCTACAAATCCTCTATCTCCATTTCATATCATAACAGCCCTTAGGCGTTCTTCTCTCTAGAGGACCCGGGTCAGGGGGTAGGTCCTCAGACCATCCCCTCATGGAACGAGGTTATCCTCGTTATTGAGGCATCCAGTACTAACACGAGCAAATTATATGACTACGCCCTTTCCCATATGTGGGTAAATGTGGTCGCACAGGTTATCGGCTGGTAGTCATAGTACAAAGACACAATGTGCATTTTTCATAAACATCACCATACTCCATTTCTCCACTTCCATACCGACATCCCGGTATACCATATTTTATCCACGGATTTGAAAAAAAGGAGTTTTGAATAATCAATGTTTTTCCCATCCTATAGTTTTATATAAACAAACTGATACTTCTACATAGGGTGGCAAATTAGTTTTTCATAATTTTTGAAAAGGTTTTCACAATCATTTCCCATTTCCATAGCAAAATACTTTTGACCAAAACTTGGGTGGATTATAATCTCACCCAAAGGTTTTCATAGAAGGTTTTTGAGTAAAAACAAATACCTTTTTGAAATTTCTGCATATTACTAACCCCTCTATATCGGGTGTCTCAATAATATACTTGCATTTTGGAAAAGGGTTTTTCAAATCATAACTTTAGTGGCAAACACCACATAAATCACTTATGCTCTTAATAAGTAAAACATGTGAATCAAAATAGATGTATATAGGTGCAAGCTCAGTGAAGTAGCTTGCCTTGCTCCACAAAGTAATACTGATCCTGATCTTCTGGTTCAATAAACTCTCCCTCCTTGATAACTCCGGCAACGTTCTCGTCTAAACGTTAAACAAGCAATACAAACAATCACTATACTAACTCAATCAACATCACAACATTACAATCTTTAGATGCTATAAATAGCCACTGCATATATCAAGCAACACCATTGGTTTCAATTTAATTGAATTCCTCAGTTTTTAGTTACTCCCTAAATATGGCAGAACTGGTTGTACATTGTTTAATCCACCATTTATTCTACGTTGGTCACAAAAATCCAAACTAAGCCTCTATGGATAACTACTGATGTGTAGAAGACAACCCAATTGGATTGAGGTCATTTGGAGTTATCAAACTCCCTACACAATCGCTTTAATCCAGAAACTTATTACTCAAGTTTTAGCTACTATTTAATTTATGTTGCTTTAGAAATTAAATCCTTTTAGGGGTGACTAACCTTGGCTAAACGTGATCTAACAAAATTGGTTTCAAGTCATTTGGACTAACAGAGCTCCAGAAACAATTAATTTGGTGTAATAAACCTTCTGTGGCATTTTTTTAATACACTTTTACTATTTATCTAAATGATATAAAACCAAGTTTTTGGTTGAACAATTTCATAAGCTTCCCAGAACATTTTGACTTGATTTATTTGGATTTATAGAACTCGAGATATTGAATTTCAAAGTTCATACCAGTACTGAAATCCTTCTGGAATTTAAATTAGAAAATCTAATTGCTTTGGATAATGTTGAGAAATATGACATGTGGGGCCTACACGTCAGTGACTCAACGGGAAACTGTTCCCGCGCTGGAAAAGTTTAAAACTCTGATGGTGGGTCCCGCTTGTCGGTGGCTTAACAAGACGAAGCGGTACGCTACCGTTGGATTTAAATCCAACGGCCGTGGTTCTATTGCATCGGCGACTACCGGAGCACGGCGGTGCCGTGGCTCCGGCGACGGCGAGGTGGGTCAAGGGCTCACCTAGGGTGGCTCGAAGGCGGTGCAGATGACGCAGAGAGGCGGCGGAGGTTCGAGGAAGGTCGTGGAGGCACTGGAGCTTGCTGGAACTGGACGGAGCGTCGGCGGTGAGCTTCCCCCCTTCCGCGGCACGTCCCGAACTCCGGCGAGGTCTCGGCGATGCGTCTGTGCACGAAACAACGGAGAAAAAGGCAAGTGAGGATGCGGTGATGATGGGGAAGATGGTCTCGGGCAGAGAAAAGAGAGGGGAGAGGGTGGCATGGGTCTGCCATGCTCGACACCGACCTTGGCCTGCGGCAACGCACGGCCGAGTTTGAACACGGCCGCTGCTGCGGCTTGCTCGCCCTTCAGGCGATGCTGGAGAGCGAGTGGAGTGAGGGAGAAGTGGTGGCGAGGTGTGGGGAGAAGAGGTGGTGCGGGGTGGTTTTTATAGCGGAGTTTCTCCCACTGCCATCAATGGCACGGAGGTGCAGAGGGGGTAGGAGAGGTGCGGGGTCTGGCTGGAGGTGTCTGGGAGGTCGCTGGAAGCTAGGGGGTGCTGCAGGGGCGGTCGGTTGGTCGGGGGGAGATAAAGGTGGCGCGTGAGCTTCGGTGCCGTGCTCTGCTCGCCATGGCGTACGGCGAGCACGGGCGCGTGCACTGGAGGCGGGTAGGGTGTGGTTGGGGTTCACCGCAGGGGCTGTGGTGCTCGTGGGCGATGCGGTGGAGCTGAGGGAAGATGAGGGGCACGGTGGGGCAGTGTGGAGGCGTGTGGTGCTTCCCGTTGACCTCGGCGTCGCCATGATGCGCAGCGCGCTCTGGCACGGATGGTGTGCACGCAAGGGGCCTTCTGCGGCGGTGTGGTCTCGTCAGGCAGGAGCAGAGGGATGCATGGGGTGCAGTGGACACGGCGCGGCGTCACCTCGGGGTCGCGTCGGCCTCCTCCACGGAGGTGACCCGTGCGGCAGAGCACCGAGGACGGCAATGGCGTGGCGCCGCTTGCACTCCACCTCTGGGGTCAACTAGCTTGCTTCCTTCGCCTCCTTCGAGTGAGAGAGAGAAGTGGACGGAGTGGGGGCTAGGGGAGTGATGGATTGCACCGAATTGACCTCCAATTCTTGGATTGAAAATTCGGTTTGGGAAGAACACAGTGACGCCCACAATGTGTTCGATCTAATTCCCGAACCAACTTCAAATTTTTGATTTCTGAAATTTATTTTCATAATTTGCTTCAATTTGTTTTATCTAGGTTTGTTGTGTTGTTTAGAACTTTATTAGGCCAGTGCAACATAGCACAATTCTTGATTTAGAAAAGATAAAGAAGATATTTGATATTGGATTTGGACTTTTGGAAATATTTTAATTGAGAGAGGTAAGTTGCAAGAATTAAGTGGGAATGATCATACTACCATTCCACTGAAGTTTTGTTTGAAAACAATTTCTCCCTTTGAAATATTTTTGTGTCATAATCTTAATAACCCCTAAAGGTTAAAGAAGGGATTTTGGAATTTGACAAATTGAAATATCTTTGTAATTTGGGAAATTAGATATTTTGAGGAGAGAGTAATATGACAATGAGATGGTTATTAGTGCATCTCATTCCTGGATTTTATAAGATAAAATAATTGTTATAGCAAAAATAGGGGTATGGATAGGGAGGGAAATTAAATAAGACCCTTTTCTTTTAGTTAGTGTTTTTATTGGAAGTGTGTGAATAATCAAGTCACCTTCCAATTGTTGTTAGGGGTGTTTGAATGTTTTCAAGCACAGTTGAATAATTAACCACACAAGCAATCAATTTGGCAGGAAATAACAACCAACACTAGACAACCATTTATAAATTCTTAACCAGGTTTTTAATCACTCAGACAAGTGGTGGGGTGGTGATCAAGTATCATCCTGACAAGAATAATGTAGGGAAAAGTTTAACTCCATAATTTGATATTTTTCAAAAGGGTTGCTAAAATATATGGGCAACAAACTTCCCACCTTTATTGTTTTCCAAGGAATAAAAGTGCGAGTTTAAGATAAGGGCTACCAATACAAGGGAAATAGCAAGGTTGGAGATAGTATATAGATCTCCATATTTTTGGAAACAATTAATTTTGAAAGTACTTTTGTTTTCTCAAAGAGTAGGTATTTTGGTTGTTGCTAAACAAAGCATCCTTTGAAAATAAGTTGGTCAAAAAAAGAGTAGAGAAGATGTATGGAATATTTTGTTCTTGTCATAACATGATCACCAAGTTTAATATATATATTTATATTGGTTGGGTCTTAGATTTACTAGTCAAACAACTCAAACAACAAGTCACACTAGTTCAAACATAGCAATGGGAAGGAAAACACAATTATCAGCAAAACATTTCAAAAAGTTTTTGTTGGTTCTGAACTTTGGGGTCTGGTAAAACTAAGTTTTTCTTGGTTCCAAAATTTGGGATGTTACACTTAGTACAGAGTTTAGGCTAGCAAAGTTATTATAAGCAAACATCATTATCAACTGGAATAGCAAGAGTGTACATAAAACACAAGGTTTGACGAACCATAGACTCCCACTGTCTTCCTTGTTAACACATAGCCTTCATCCAAAAATTATCTAGACTACTATGGACTTCCAATCATGCAACAGATTATTATAGCAGAAAATCCTTATAGTAGTTCTTCATTAATAGCCATTACTTACATGATGCACAAGCTTAAACATTAATTACTTGACAGCTCAAAACAATTGGCAAGCATCAAATTACTCAAGACAACGATCTAAAAAGATTCATGTAAGCATTTTATACCACTACCACATGCATAGCATTTTTCTGGTCCAACCAAACACCAATCAACTTATTTGACAACTCTCCAAACAGATATAAGTGAAGCAAGAGAGTACTTTCTTCAAAAGAAACTGAAAGCTCTAACAAGAGATGTATGAAAAACTGAGAGCTAACAGCAATAACAGCAACTAGACAGGAATACTCAACAAGTATAAGTGAAGCACAAGAGTATTCTAATGAAAAAGTGGAGCGTGTCTCTCTCCCAAACATGAATACTAGGATCCAACAAGTATAGCACAGCAAACAAAACAAAACAAACTGAAAACAAAAACACACTGACGCTCCAAGGAAGAGTACACTAGTATGAAGCAATAAAAATATAGCACCATTAGAGATGACCTGATAATTTGTAGATGAAGAAGGGGATGCCTTGGGCATCCCCAAGCTTAGATGCTTGAGTCTTCTTGAAATATGCTGGGGAGGTAAGCCTCCCCAAGCTTAAGCTCTTCACTCTTCTTGATCATGTAATATCATTCTCCTCTATCAACACTTGAAAACTTCCTTCACACCAAAACTTAACAGCTTTTCTCATTAGCAGGTTAGTGCACTAAAAGATAATACTTCAAAGTTCTAGCAAAGACAAAACTCACAAGCCAACTATTTTAAACATTAGCCACTGTTACTAGGCTCAAGTGGGCACTTTTACACGAAAAGAAACCACTTAAAAACTTGTAAAAGAGAGAATGCAAAATAAAAGACAGAATCTGTCAAACCAGAACAGTCTGTAATGACGAATTTTTTCGAGGCACTTACGATGCTCAGATGAAAAACTTTTGAAATAATGAAAGTTGCGTAACATCATCAGGAACATGCACAAAAATTTCAGCATTTTTCGATTTTTTCTGATTTTCTACTGAATTAAACGGTGACGAACAGCAATCTGTCCCAATGCAGTCCCGAAAATAAAACCAACTTTGCATTAGTAACTCTCCTTGGCACAACAAAACAGCAAATAAAAGATACAAAGGAGTTGCTACAGAGGTAAACAAGCATCCTTGACTCAAGAAAACAAAAATAAAACAGCAAATAAAAACATGGGTTATCTCCCAGAAGTGCTTTTCTTTAATGCCTTTGAGCTAGGCATGAAGAGATGCATCAAGTATTGTCAAGACCAGAAAATCCAAAACCATAATTTGTCTTGACACTAGTATCATGTGAGTATTTCATCTTCTTCCTAGGGAAGTGTTCCATACCTTTCTTGAGTGGGAATTGAAATTTTATATTCCCCTCTCTCATATCAATAACAGCACCAACAGTTCTCAGAAAAGGTCTTCCCAAAACAATAGGACAAGAAGGATTGCATTCAATATCCAAAACCACAAAATCAACAGGGACAAGATTGTTATTAACCATTATCAAAACATCATCAACTTTTCCTAAAGGTTTCTTCATAGAAGAATCAGCAAAGTGAACATCCAAATGACATTTTTCCAAAGGTGCAAGCTTGAGAATATCATATAAATTTTTAGGCATAACCGAAATACAAGAACCAAGGTCACACAAAGCATTGCATTCAAACTCACTCAGTTTCATTTTAATAACAGGTTCCCAATTATCATCTAACTTCCTAGGGATAGAAGCTTCAAGTTTTAATTTTTCTTCCCTAGCATGCATGAGAGCTTTGATAATATGTTCAGTAAAAGCCATATTTATTTTACTAGCATTAGGACTCTTAGCTAGCTTTTGCAAGAACATGATGACTTCAGTTATGTTACAATTTTCGAAATTGAAGTTGTTGTCATAAAAACAATGGAGCAATTATCACCAACACCTCTAAAAATTTCAGCACTTTTACTAGGAACAAAAGTAGTGCTATCAGGCAATTTAAAACTTTTTGTAGAGGTAGTAGAGACATTTCCAACACTTATTATCTTTTCACTAACAGTAGGGGGCGCATTAGCATCATTTGTTTCATTAGTAAAAATAGTGCAAACTCTAACAACACTATTTTGTTCAGCAATTTCAGCTTCTCTTTCTTCTCTCTCCCATCTTTCATGAAGTTCAGCAAGCATCCTAATGTTATTATCAATTTTAATTTGGATAGCATTGAGTGTTTTACTCTCTCTAATATCACTAGGAATAGCTTTTATTTTCAGCATTTCAACATCATGAGCAAGACTATCAACTTTAGCAGCAAGAGTATCAATTTTTCCTAGCTTTTCCTCAACAGTTTTATTAAAAGTAGTTTGTGTGCTAATAAAATCCTTAAGCATGACTTCAAGATCAGAGGGCACACTTCTATTGTTACTGTAGGAATTACCATAGAATTACCATAAGAGTTGCTACCATTAGCAGGATATGGCCTATAATTGTTGCTACCAAAATTATTCCTATAGCATTGTTGTTGAAGTTGTTATTTTTAATGAAGTTTACATCAACATTTTTCTCATCATGAGCAACCAAAGAAGCAAGAGGAATATTATTTGGATCCACAACACCATGTCCATTCGAAAGCATAGTCATAATAGCATCAACTTTATCACTCAAGGAGGAAATTTCCTCAACAGAATTTACCTTCTTACCAGTTGGAGCCTTTCAGTGTGCCATTCAGAATAATTTACCATCATATCATCAAGAAGCTTTGTAGCAGCACCCAAAGTGATGGACATAAAGGTCCCTCCAGCAGCCGAGTCCAATAAGTTCCTTGAGAAAAATTTAGTCCTGCATAAAAGGTTTGGATGATCATCCAAGTAGTCAGTCCATGAGTGGGGCAATTTTTAACCAAAGACTTCATTCTTTCCCAAGCTTGGGCAACATGCTCATTATCAAGTTGCCTAAAGTTCATAATACCACTTCTTAAAGAGATAATTTTAGCAGGAGGATAATATTTTCCAATGAAAGCATCTTTGCATTTAGTCCAGGAATCAATACTATTTCTAGGCAAAGATAGCAACCAATCTTTAGCTCTTCCTCTTAAGAGAAAGGAAACAATTTCAGCTTAATAATATCACTCTCTACCTCCTTATACTTTTGCATATCACAAAGTTCAACAAAGTTGTTTAAGTGGGCAGCAGCATCATCAGTACTAACACCAGAAAATTGCTCTTTCATAACCAGATTTAACAGTGCAGGCTTAATCTCATAAAATTCTGCTTTAGAAGCAGGTGGAGCAATGGGTGTACAGATAAAATCATTGTTGTTTGTGCTAGTAAAGTCACACAACTTAGTATTTTCAGGATTACTCATTTTAGCAAGCCTAAAACAAGCAACAGGGCAACTCGAAATTAAAAACTAGATGCAGGAATTTAATTTTTTTGGGTTTTTGATTTTTAACAGCAAGCAAAACAAAAATAAAACAAGACAAAAAACAAAGTAAAGAGATTGGAACTGAGAGACTCCCCTTTCCAATAGCCTCCAAGTCCCCGGCAACGGCGCCAGAAAACAGCTTGATGGCTACGTGTTGGTGAACCCCAAGAGGAAGGTTATGATGTAGACAGCAGAAGTTTTCCCTTGAAAATCTACCCAAGGTTATCAATCCAGTAGGACTTGACGATCTATCGGAAGGTTGTTGATGTTGACTCCCCCTGGCGCTAGGGAGCTTGCACCAACGTGGAATCTGCACAGACACAAACCAGAACTTTGCCCAACACGAAACAGAGAGGTTGTCAATCTCTCCGGTCTTGCAGAAACAAAGAGTTAAACGTATGGTGTGGAAAACAGCAGGAAAAACAGCAAGTAACAGGAAACAGATGATTGCAGCAGGTTGTGTAAACAGTATGAGGAAATTGGACCAGGGTCCACAGTTCACTAGTGGTGTCTCTCTCAGAACAGATAACTAGCATGTTGGGTAAACAAATTACAGCTGGGCAATTGACAAATAGAGAGGGCATAACAATGCAATACATGCCAAGATGTCTACTATGAAATCTAGTTGGGCATTACAACAAAGTACATAGACCGTTATTCCAACGCATCTATGCCTAAATAATCCACCTTCAAGGCAGCATCCGCATCCATTCAGTATTAAGTTGCTAACAACAGATTATTGCATGAAGTAAAGTGTGTAATGTAATCAATACAAGTGCCCTTGGACACTGCACCAATGTTTTATCCCTAGTAGCAACAGCACATCTACCATCTTAGACCTTTCTGTCACTGATCCAGATATCTAGAGACTGAACCCACTATCGAGCATAAATACCCCCTCTTGGAGTCACAAGCATCTACTTGGCCAAAGCATCTACTAGCAACGGAGAGCATGCAAGATCAAGAGCACATAGATAAACAACTTGAATAAACATGGTATCAATATTCATCGGATCCCAGCAAACACAACATCTAGCATTACAATAAGATGATCTTGATCATGTTAGGCAGCTCACAAGATCTAAACATGGAGGCACAAGGTAGAGAGACAACCATCTAGCTACTGCTATGGACCCGTAGTCCAGGGGTGGACTACTCACGCATCACTCCGGAGGCAGGCATGGTGATGTAGAGCCCTCCGGTGATGATCTCCCCTCCGGCAGGGTGCCGGGAAGAGCTTCAGAACTCCTCCGATCTGAGATTGACGATGACGGCCGCGACGGAACTTTTCGTGGAATATGATCGACCGTAATAGGGTTTTCGCGTCGCGGAGAATATATAGGCGAAGAGGCGGCGTCGGTGGCCGAGGGGGGCCACCACGCCATAGGGGGGCGCGGGCCCACCCTGGGCCGCGCCCTAGTGTGGCGTGGCCCCCTGGTGGGTCTGCTCCGACTCCCCTTTGGACTCCGTGATCTCCTCGTGATATTATTGACGATGTCTTTTGTTTCGTCCAATTCCGAGAATATTTCCTTAATAGATTTTCTGAAACCAAAAACAGCAGAAAACAGGGAACTGGCACTGTGGCATCTTGTTAATAGGTTAGTCCCAGAAAATGCATAAAAATGATATAAAGTGTAACCAAAACATGTAGCAATTGATATAATAACAGCATGGAACATCAAAAATTATAGATACGTTTGAGACGTATTAGACACCTTAGTATTGTGCTCTCATTCTTGATCTCTGGTGTTGAGGACTATGCCGGCATCGGTGCGTCGGTCGGCGTGTTCGACTCTATCAGGGCCCGTCCCCTTTCTCATTCCCGGAAGCAGATGCAAGATTTGTTTGACGAGGCGAAGCAGATATTTTTCTTGAGAGTATAGGCGGAGCGGGTTATTTAAGGATATGCGAGCTTTATTCCTCCCTCCGTTCGAAAAAGGATGTCACAAAAATGAGCTATTTGTGATGTGACATCCTTTTTCGAATAGAGGGAGTACTTAGGAAAAACATTCTTACAATCAATTGTGATTAGCGCAGACACGTAGGTCGCACAAAACCACTTAAGATACTACTAGTACCAGATTTGCCTAATTGCGCTAAGGCATGTGCCACACGGTTGCTCACATGATCCACCTTTGCAACAAAAATATGGGTCTCTCTAGCGCTTAGTCAAATGATGTCATCAACTTAGTTCCAAGTCAAGTTGCACATCATGGTTAGCATGAATCACGAATCAAATCAAATAGTGTTAAGTAGTTGCAAATCCACTTGTAACTCAGTCGAATAAGAATTAACATGAACATCATCGCATGATGTCATCAAATTCCACTTACAAGTTGACTTGTAACTGATGCATGAATGACGAAACAAATCAAATGGTTTGGAGTAGTTGTAAGTCCACTTACAACTCCGTGATGTTATCAATTCTCTTGACTTGCAACTGAGAATTACCTTCAGAATTAGCAAGACCGAAGAAATATGATTATAGACTTTCAGAAGTACCTTCCCTTCACAAGTGAGGGGAAGTAGGAAGATTGCACATAGCAGATCTCTACTATATAATATGTTTTCAGGTGATGGTTGGTCCGTCTTGTGAAAAAGACAGGTTTACCCTTACACCAAGCTATATATTACAACTTAATAAAAAACGATTCGTGAAAATCAGAGTAGATCACCAAATCCAAATTGTTGATATCTAAGCGGAGCAGCCTCGAGCCTGGACTCTCTTTCGATGCAAACAGCGAGGAGCGATCGGTCCAGCACAGGCGAAGAGCGAACGTATCACGCACGTACAACAGAAAAACAAGATAGCACAGTAGGAAAAAAACATCAATCGCATCTAGACCTGCGATCGGTCTGTTGTAAACGCAAAGAAAAAAATACAATCCGAGTACATCACCAAATCTGAATCTTTAGCATAACTGAATTCTAACGTGTACGTCCTGCCATTTGTTTTACCTTGTACGTCCTACCTAGCCGGCTACGGAGTCCAAGGAGAGGTATGTATAGGAGAAAATAGTTTTTTTAACAACTCATCTAGCAGATTAATTAGTTAAGTTGTGGCTCATCGACCGGATGACAGTAGTTAAGAGTTGTCACATAGTTTTATGAGTTTCTTGAGAATTTTTTCTTGCTTTTTTTTAAATGTTCATATATAGCAATTAGTTAGAAAGAACTGTTTAACATTTTTTTAAAGAGCCCTCTTGCTACCCATATGCAAGGACCCCTCTTAGCGTTGCCTTCCCAAGATTGTTCCCACACCTGTCACGTTTGTGACCGGCCTCCTCAACTGTGTATCAATTGAAAGAGGTTGACTTCGTTGTTTGATCTTAGTAAGACCATGTTCACATTGCTCAATCTGACTTTGCTGCAACTCCGACGAGTCAAATTCGTCACGAGCAAGGCCAGTGTTGCGGCACAACGTTAGTGCTTCATGGATTTTTCGATGTTACTCGTGTGTCTAGATCGGTCGCCCCAATGCTACCGTTGTCATTTGTGATTATGTCCAAAATTAAGTAATGCCACAAAATGTAAGGAGAAACTCATTCACGTCCCCGGGCTAATGTTTAGAGCAATTTTTTTGGTTAAGAGGAAATCTTCAAATATCTCAGTATAGTAATACTGCCCGTAGCAATGTACGGCACTTTTGCTAGTTTCAATAGTATTTGATCCTATCAGTGAATGAAGTTGTACTCCACGCCGTTGATGTTGCACATTCAGGTCATCAGGTGCAAATTGTAATGTACTTCAGGCTTCATAATCGGACACTTCTGTCTGAAATTTGAAAGAAAAAAGATATCTGAATGGTCGGATTTGGAAGGCGATGGAGGAACCTTTTGCGTGAACTCACAATAGCAGGATAATTCCCTCCGCTTGTTATATAACTCGAAACGGCCTCCAAAAGGCAATGTCAACAACATACATCGGTTCAAGGGAACCGAGAGAGAAACATGGGGTGGGGAGAGAATTACAGCAGCAAGACGAAGAACAGATCAAGAAGAGCAGTAAATAACATGACCACGCAGGGCCTCAACTAATAAACGAGAGGAAGGGCGAAGACGGTTGCACCAAAGCGCGATATCATCAGACGCACGCCTAAGGACCTCCGCAGCGGTAGCAGTCTTGGCGTTGAACACGCAGTCGTTCCGAGCTTTCCAAAGCTGCCACAAGATCGCAGCCAAGCACAGAACCCACTCGTCACCAAACCCGTGTGTCGGGTGAGAGATGTCCCAGATCGAGTGACAATCGGTCACATCGCAGCCGAGCCGCTGCCAAGTCTCCACGGCGCGGGCACAGTCGAAGAGGATGTGGCGGGTAGTCTCGTCGGCTCCACACGAGACACAAGACGGCGAGGGGGCACAACCTTTGAAGTGAAGGTTGCTGCGAGTGCTAAGGCAGTCGGAGTCGGCGAGGAGGCAGAAGATCTTGATCTTGGCGGGGAGCCGAGATCGCCAACAGGTGGAAGCGGAAGTGTCAAGGGTGCCCACCGCTCTGTCGCGGTATAGGCAGCTCGAGAGGAGAACTCCCTCTCGGAGCCCCAACGCATGTGTCTCACGTCCGGCTGATCGTCGAGCGTCGTGCGGGAGATGATGTTGAGAACGACAGAAAGCTCTCTTTCGGCAGCAGCGGAAAGGCAGGGTTGGAGGTGAAGACCTCCAGAACAAGCGGCAGCCACAGTGATGTTTGGCCGGAGGCAGTGCGAAAAGATGGCGGGGAATTTGGTGGAGAGGACGGCATCGTGTGACCAGTGGTCGAACCAGAAGGAAGTGTGCTCACCATTATGGACGGAGCAGCAGGTAATGGAGCGGTAGGTAGGAAGACAGTGGTGGACAATTTTTTCCAGTAAGGAAGGAGAACTCGTAGCGTCGCCCAGGTCCCCATGAGAGTGTTTGAACCAATCCTTCCAAGGCAGCTGTTCCGGTTGATGGAGCTTGTGCACGAAATTCATGAGGAGGACCGTGTTTTGTCGTTGGAGATCCCGCATCCCGAACCCGCCGACCTGTTTAGACAAACAAACTTTCTCCCAAGCCATTAGACAACGAGCTCCAGAGCAAGAGTCCTTGCCGGTCCAGAAAAAGGAGCGGCGCCTCTTGTCGATCGCCTCTAACACACCACGGGGCAAAAGAAAAGAGCACATAAAATAAGTAGCAAGATTGTTTAAAACAGCATTACACAAAACCAACCGTCCACCCGAGGAGAGACGCATGGCACTCCAGCCCGATAACCTACAGTCAAAGGAGGAGATGAGGGAAGTGTACGCAGAGGCGGGAAGTTTGGTTGGGGAAAGCGGCAGACCAAGGTAGGGTTGAGGGAAATCCGAGATGGGGCAGCCGAGGGCAGTGGCGATGGACGCCGCGTCCTCGGGGGACAGATGCGTGGGGACGAAGCAAGATTTGTGGAAGTTGATTGCCAACCCGGTGGCCGCGGCGAAGTCGTCGAGAATTTTTTTAAGGGTAAGGGCGGAGGTAAGGTCTCCTTTACAGATGATCAGGGTGTCATCAGCGTATTGGAGAACTGGGCAAGGGCGCGAGGGGTCAAGAGGGTGATGAAGCCCGTCAGAAACGTGCGCGGCGCGCACCATCCGTTGAAGGACGTCAGCAACAATAATGAAAAGGTAGGGCGATAGGGCATCCCCTTGTCGCAGACCGTTTCTACAACGGATCCAGGGCCCAGGCACCCTGTTCAGGATGATCGAAGTGTGCCCTGAGGCGAAGATGTCAGCCACCCAGCTGCACCAGAGGTCGTCGAAGCCTCGAGCACGGAGGATAGAAAGAAGGCTGGCCCAGTTGACAGAGTCGAAAGCCTTGCGAAAATCAATCTTAAAGACCATGGAGGCAGCCTTGCGAAGGTGGCATGAGTGGACCAAATCCGCGGCGTAGACGATGTTTTAGGAAATACGACGTCCGGAAAGGAAACCAGTTTGATCCGGGTCGACAAGGGCATGAAAGGAAGATTGGAGGCGGGAAGTAAGGACTTTAGTGATCATTTTCGCTATACAGTTCTGGAGCGAGATGGGACGAAAGTCCGAAGGGGAGCGGGCTGCCTCGTACTTGGGGAGAAGCACCAAGTAGGCACGGTTAATACGAGTTAGGTCCATGGAACCGGAGTGAAAATCGTCAAAGGCTTGGATAACGTCCGAAGAGACCGTTCGCCAAAACGTGGAGAAGAAGCAAGGGCCAAAACCACCCGGGCCGGGGCTAGAGTCCTTGTTCATGCGCGAGAGGGCATCGACGATTTCACTCGAGGTGAAAGGGGCGGTAAGGGCGGCAGGAAGGGTGTTGGAGGAGGGGTAGAGGTCACAAAGTCTGAAGTTCCAGCTACAGGGCGTGACAGATCCTAGTAGTTGCTTAAAGAAATCGTCCAGGGCCTTAGCTTTGTCTGCATGGGTGGAGAAGGAGAGTCCACCGTAGTTGATGATCGGGATGGCGTTGCAGCGTTTACGGCAGGAGGCTAAGGCATGGAAGTAACTAGTGTTCTTATCCCCTTCGAGGGTGAAGCGAATTTTTGCCCTAGTTCTCCAGTAGACCCAACGTTCCCGGATAGAGAGGTGGAGCGCGTCCGTGGTGAGCACACGAAGGTGGTTTTCGAGACGAGAGAGGATTCCCTCGGAATTGGATTTACACGTTCGCCTGGCGTCGACTTGCGGGGGCACCGCGCCCGTAGAAGCCTAGTAGGATTAGGATTCCCTATACTATTCGGATCTACACTCCGCGATTAATTCCAACAGACACTTCACCTTGCCGGTTGCCGCCAATATATTCGACGCTCCTGTGATCAAATCTTTCCAACGATCAGAGCAAACCAATCTGTTATTTTCTCTTTGGCTGCAGCACATCATGGTTTCCTACAGAAGGGTCTTCGTCTTCCTGACTCTCGTCGCGGCCCTGCTTGCCGCGCCAGCGATGTCGATGGCCAGAGCAACGCCGCCCGGACGCTCACCCGCTCCGGCGCCATCCATGACGCCTACCACGGCGTCCACGACACGACACGACGACATGTTTCTCTTTTGGAGTATATTAAATGACGACGGCACTCCGTCGTCCAGCGCCACGGCTGCCGTATCGCCCGCCGGGACCGCTGCAGCGCTCTCAATCGCCGGCGTGATGGCCATGACGCTGTTCTAAGTTCGTCGATCAGTTCTGATACTCCATGTAGCCATCGGTGGTCTAGTTGGAATCTGTTCTGATGCCAGTAGATTTTTGTAATTACTACTCTTCATCCAGAGTTCGTGTAATCCGGCAGTTCTTGTAAACTTATTAAATTCAATGATTGTTGTACATAATCGATCTGTTCATTGCTATCCGCACATCACTAGATAAACTGGTGTGCAACTGCATTGCTGTATACTGTATGATGCACGCATCTCGTAAGAATCTGATCTGAACGAATAGTCGTGCTCTGGTGGGTCTGCTTCTTTCTGAATCTGAAAATTATAAATCCAGAAATGCTCAGAACAATGATTGAAATAAACGAGTTAGTAACAACCATTGCATTATGGTATCACTACAAAATTTCTTTTCCTTTTAGTTGCACACTTGGTAGTGGTAACACAAGAGCAATGAGGGTTTATCATTCATATCTGATATCATTCCCCATAAGCTTCAAAGCTCAAACCCACCAAATCATTATGTGCAAGGTAAAATATTAATGATAACCCTCTTTTCTCTTGCAGCTATGTAATTTTGGTCTTGAACCTGCCTAAATCCATTTTCTCGTGTGCTAACCCATCAGATATCTGTGCATACGCCCCCTCTCATTTTTTAACAATCTATCACACACCTGTAGTTCATATTTACTATTTTTGAAAGTCAGCCAAACTCATTTAAATCTGTAAATCTCCCAACAATTCTCTCATACAATACTGTTAGGCAGGTTGATTATATGTTAATGTGTTCAGTTGGGCTGTTGATGAGCACATTTAAATCAGTAAAACTCACAGCAATTCTCTCATCAATACTGATAGGCAGTTGATTATATGTTAATGTGTTCAGTTGGTTTCTAAAACTCTGCCTCTTGAGATTGGCGCGACTACTCGCTTACATCCGACTCCAGCTGCACCGGTTGACTGACTTCGGCTGATCGTGGGCTTCCTCTTCACCGCCATGAACTTTCCCAGTTAACACGTATGTGTTTCTTTCTGAACGCGAATAATCCGCAACTAGTTGAATCTGCTAGTTGTGTCTAGTATGTAACGTTCTTAGGTTTACTAGTTCATTTGTAATTGTGCTTCCTTCAGTTAATCTCATAAGAAATTGTTCAATTGCAACAGAAAGTACTTTGTAATGTTGTTATTTGATCAATAAAGCGCCACATTTTCCATAAAAACAGTTGTCTAGTACGTTAAAACGTTGAAAGCATTACGCGCCATAGCCCATAGGTATCTGAATGGGTTGGATTTGGATGGCAGTGGAGGCGAAAAACAGATTTACAAGGCCATATGGCTCCAAGGGGAAATTTCGTCCGTCCGACGGACGAGATTTGCCCAGATTCGACGGACGAAAACGGACGAATCTGATCAAATCTGGTCCGTCGGACAGACGAAACGAACGGCCGAGATTTCCCTTGGCGCCATATGGCCTTGTAAAAAACCGTTTTGCGATGGAGGAGCCTTCTGTGAACGCACACGAGCAGGATCCAGGTATTTCTGCAGCACATTGCCTGAGATTGTAACACTTATTCGCGTCTCGTCGATCAGTCACGCCGTAGAAACCATGTAGGATTCCCTATGCTACTCGGATCCGTGCTTAACTACCGGCTGCCCATATTATTTGATCCGGAGTAGGATCCGCTATACTACACCGATTCAGATCAACAGTACGTGATTAATTCCAAGACGCACTTCACATTGCGGCCGGTTGCCGCCCATATATTCGACGCTCTTGTGATCAATCTTTCAATCGATCAAGAGCACAACAACCTGTTCTGTTCTCTTTGTTGGCTGCAACACACATCATGGTTTCCTACAGAAGGCTCTTCGTCTTCCTGACTGTCGTGGCAGCGCTGCTCGCCGCGCCAGCGATGTCGATGGCCAGCAGAACAGCGCCGCCCCTGGGACGCTCGCCGGCGCTGGCACCGTCCATGCCGCATACCACGGCGTCCACGACACGACACGACATGTGGAACCCTTTTGACCCCGCATCTCCCATATGGTTTTTAAATACTCCGTCGTATTATAACGATACTCCGTCCAGCGCCACGGCTGGCGTGTCGACCACCGGGACTGCTGCGGCGCTGTCACTCGCCGGCGTGATGGCCATGATTCTGTTCTAAGTTCATCGACCAGTTTGATATTCTAGCTTGTTACGATTCTTCCATGTACTCCCTCCGTTCCAAATTAATTGACTTCCATTTGCCCACATGTGGATGTATTAGATACATCCACATGTGGGCAAATGGAAGTCAATTAATTTGGAACGGAGGGAGTATGTGTAATTACTACTCTTCATCCAAAGTTCATGTGTAATCCAGCAGTTCTTGTAAACTTATTGAATTCAATGTTTGTTACAAACAGTCAAGCTGTTCAGTCTTTTCGCCTATACCATGATAAACTGGTCAGCAACTGCATGCATTGCTGAATTACAATAACGGTGAGCTTCTGTGCATAAGATTCCGCAGCTCGTACACAAAACACAACAGATCTGAACAAGTAGTCTTGTTCTTGTAGTGTTCTGCTGCTTTCTGAATCAGAATATATTATCAATCCAGAAACACCCGAAAGAATAACTGAAGTAGACGACATTCCCATTGCGTATCACTACAAATTTGAGGCCTCTACACAAATTTCCGTTTCCTTGTAATTGCACACCTGAGAGTGATAACACCATAAAATGTACACGCTTTCACAATCAGCCAATAAACCAAAAAATTACATAGCTGTGCTCCACGCAAACGAAAAGAGCGGCCGTTTGCATCACTTTGATGCAGAGGCCAAGACTGCCCCTTTTACAAAAAAAAAAGCGCAAAAAAAAGAGGGTATTCATATTTTACGTGGCACATATATAATGATTTGCTGGGTTCAAAGCTTATGTGGATTCTGCAAGTAGGTGCTCATGTAGTATGTGGGATTGTTGGGAAATATTGATGGGTTTGCATTTCCGGACGTTTGGCGAGCGATTGAGTATAGAGATAAATACCGAATGGACGCGCATTTCAGCAACAAGGCAAAACTTACGTACCCTCATCTCTAGTCTCTAGAGTACATAAAATCGCCACCTTCTAGACAATAATCGCGGTGTTATCCCTCTTCGATGGTACAGGCTTATCTCTCCTTTCTCTCCGATAGTGGTTGACTTCCCCTCCTCGCACCTCTTGTCCTATCCTCCCTCTCCAGCAACGGTTCACCTCTCCTTCCTCTTTGAAACCATCTCGCATGTCATCGTCGTGAGGACCGACTCACCTCTCCTTCCTCATAGTCGTAGGCACTAACTCACCTCTCCTTTCTCTTCGACGGTGAGTCACCTCCCTCCTCTCAGGTACTCGTGGCTCATCTAGACCTGATGGGATACATGATCCTCATTTAGGACCAAACGAGAGTACAATTCTAGTTCATATTTGAATTGATTTCGAGAAATCGATTTTTTTACACGAGTAGCTACAATGCGAAAAAAACTAAAAAAATTGGGCATCATCCATCCAATATGGTTTACCTTGTCTACAAATTGGATTGGTGTCAGATTACACTGTATTCTTCGCAATTGGTTCCCAAATCAACCCGTTTTTAGCATTTAGAAAACGAAGAATTTTTTTTTCAAGAAGTTCAACAGACTTTGGCGCTATTACTTTCCACGCCAAGATGCCCCTATGTGAAAATATGGACCCATTATCATGAACTATGTAATGGATACAAGTAAGGCCCTGACCTTGTTAAGTTTGGCATGTTCATATCTTTTTTGAATATATATTATTTACTAGCAGTTAGTACACATAAAAGGACTTCATGCGGAAGGATATAATTTTATTTGTGTTCTTTATTTTCTTAAATAAACAAAATAGGGTCAAAATGGTAGGCCTTCCTATTTATGGCAAGCGGTCAACTTTCTTTGTCTAACAAATAAAATCCTGTTTGGGTAACTTAAAATGCTTTTTTACAAATTTTTGGAACAACCTATCGCACACTTCTATTTAAAATTTGACCTATTTTCAGGAACTTGGCTAAAATTTATTTTAAATTGGGAAATTTTAAAAGGTAGAAATTCAAAATATTTCGATATTAGTAATTAGATATGGTCTAGTTTGTATAAAAATTATAGAGGTGTAATTTTACATGATTCTCTTTGTACTTGCTTCAGAAAATATTTGTTTTTGGTATTTAGAAAACTAAAAATAATTAAACAAAAATTTGGAAAATCTTTTGGCACTATTTTTTAGTTTCATAAAAGGCTTCTTGTGTAAAACATGAGCCCATTGTGATGAAAATTGTTTTATGATGGATCATATAATTTTTACGTTTTAAACCGTGAGTGATTATCTATTACATCAGACGCCTTTTTTTGTAAAAAAACATGTGGAATGCATCACACAAAATATCCCTTTTGCCAATTAGGACATGGAATATATAACTACTTTGGCACTATTTTTTAGTGTAGTATACAAGGAATATTTGTGCCAAAAATGGACCTATTACGATGAAAATTGTTTTGTGGTACATCAGACTTAATTTTTTATTTTAAAATCATTTGTGATAGTCTCCTATATCGCACACCATTTTTGAAAAGCGTGTTGATTACATTGTATACCCTTTAATTGTTTAACTGTGTGTAGAAATTGTCTAACATCACATAGCGTTTTTTAAAGGGTATGCGTTCATTCTATATGGTTATACCAAATATTTGCATCGGTCGCCCCCACCATATTTGAGGCTCGGCTCCACTCGTTAAATCTTGGTCAACTAACGAGTCAGCTCAGCTTGCCTCGTTTAATTAACAAACGAGCCCAAAAATAGAATTCAGCTCGGCTAGCAAAACTCACGAGTTTGCTCATTTAATTCGGTAAAACCGTCAACATGCATTATAATAACTATATATATAATTATTTCTAATTATTTGGGCATGTATGATGCAAGTATCACAGCAATCAATGATTAATATGTAGTCGTTAAATAAAAATAATAAATAAAAACTGTCACAAAGCCAAAAATACATGTAACTACTTATTTTAATGAAAACTCGGCTCGGCTCGTTAAGGACCGAGTTCGAGACAAGGTGATGTTATAAACGATGAAAAATATATTAAATCAACGGGGACATGAGATATAATGTGAAAAATCCTCCAAATAATTGGAGAGAAAAATCACGGGTGCCAGCTAGCAAAATTTGACTATGATCGGGTGAGGTTACAAACACCGAGATTTACAACTTGTGACCTATCCCGACGGCTTATAAAAGGTTTATATAATGGTGGTGCCTCGTCAGAAGTTATCCTTTATCTTCATATGGATCCATAAACAAAATAAGTGAGTCGAGTTCTGAGCTACTCGTTTAACCCACGAAGTTTCGAATCATCGACACTCCTATTAGCAGTTTTTTCATCTATGAGAGCAAACCAGTCTCTTTGGGCGCTGTTGGAATTAAACCCGACATCTAACCAAACCGTGTGCGTGCGTGAGTGAATCTCCGGGTGGAGTAAGAGCTCATCACCGAGTCGTAATACATGTCGGTCGCTGGCCGTGTTTATATGCGTGTATACGGTGGTACTCTGTAATTCTGTAAACCACCAACCTGCCCGTTACGAGCTTTTGGCATCCAATCTCGTGTGTTCTCGCCTGATACTACTAATCGACTTAGTCGATCCATAGCTGCTCGCCGCCGGCGAAGTCACCGGGAAGTACTCGACACCTCGACGGCTGTGCCAAGAGGTGCAGTCATGTCTTCCCGCAGAAGCCTCTTCGTTTTCCTGACTCTCATGGTTGCCCTGCTTGCGGCACCAGCGATGTCGATGGCCAGAACAACGCCCCTGGAAGGGTCAACTGCCCCGGCGCCGGCGCCATCCATGCCGCCTACCGCGGCGTCCTCCGAGCTCTGGATATCCAGCGATGGTACGACGACACAAGGTGGTGCGACCACACAAAAGGATTATATGCCCTCTTATTACTTCCCTGTTTTCCCCTCATGGTTACTAACTCCTGGGCCGACGACGCCCTCTTACTACCCTACGCCCAGCGCCGCGTCTGTCGAATCGCCCGCCGGAACTGCTGCGGCGTTGTCGGTCACGGCCGTCATGGCTATGATGCTGCTATAGGTTCATTGAGCAGTTTGATGATATCTTAGTTTAGTTAAAAATCACTTTGTTGTAGGTTCGTTGATCAGTTTGATGTCCTAGTTATAGGTATCAAATTGCCCCGGAACGGCTGCGGTGTTGTCGGTCGCTGGCGAGATGGCCATGATACTGTTATAGGTTCAGTAGTCTAGTCGAGCCTATTATGGTACCTGTAAATTTTTGTCACTGCTGCTCTACTGAGATTCTCCATTGAGTTTGTGTAATACTCCATTGAGTACATATGTTCTTGAATACAATTCAATGATTGTTAGTGTGTTACACACAGTCAAGTGTTGTCCTCCCATCAGCTAATGTAAAGGAGGACAGAACATTGTGCATCTATGCAAAGATCCTGAGCTCGTGCACAACACACATCAGATCTGAACGAATAGTCATGGTCTAGTGGCTCTGCTTCTTTCTGTATCACAACTTTATCAATCAAGAAACACCCCTACCAAACAATGATTGAAGTAAACGGGTCAGTAACAACCACTGCCATTGCTATCACTTCAAATTTCATTTTCCTTGCAGTTACAAACTTTGGAGTGATAGCACCATAACATATACACCCTTCACAATCACCCAATAAACCCAAAAAAAAAAAAAACTGCAGTCCACACAAGAGATAAGAGGGGTTAGTATTCATACTTTACGTGGCACACGATGCTGGATTTGAAAGCCTATGGAGATTTTACAAGTAGGTGCTCATATAGTTTTGTGGGGTTGTTGTGAATGATCCATGGGTTTGCGTCCTCCAGACGCTCTGCGAGAGATCTGAGCATAGATACCAGATGCCGAGTGTCCTTTGTACATCTGCATAGCAGGTCTAGATACTGTATCGCCTCCTGAGGCATGAGCCCAGTCATGAAGAAGGGGAAGAGCTTTGAATGCGTCATCTCCATGGTATCCATCGCCTCGGATGCCCATCAAAAAGAAAATTCGGAATTAGACTTGTCAGCAACACTCCCCTCCTCACGCTGCATCCGCCTTACAGATTCTAAACGTGGGAGCATATCCTTCTCTTCCTCCTTGAAGTGTTCTTTGGTGTGATCCTGCAAGTGTTTGATTAATTTTCAGATCCACACAGGCATCAAGAAAATGTATATGCCACTACAGACACAGATTTAGGATGGGTTATGTAATCATTTGATGGTTTTTTCCTAAAACGAACTCCTCGTGCCAGTGAGTGACCAGCCCAGTGGCATGAATCGATCTATATATTAAGTATCAATCTTACAAGTTAGTAGTAGTAGATAAGGATGCGATGTATAATAGAGAATATAATGATCCTATCAGAGAAAATTAGTTCTAAATATTTAGGTACATCTTTTCACATAATTCTGGCACATCTACTGTATATTGCAAGAGTTATCAACCCTACTTAGCTGGTTCTTAGTGAAACACCACTGTCTGCATACCACCTTCATGCCGAGATACTAAACAATGAGTGCAGTCCAATAGCTAGAGCAAGTATCAAACATGCAAGGAATATTTGTGACTGGTCTCACAATCAAAGTGGTGAAGCATTCATGCAAGTGCTCATGATGATTACAACATGTGCGATCTTGGTAGTTTTGCTGACCTACATCAACTCCTTTCATCAGCTTAGTAGGCACAAGTGGATAGGCCTAGCTTATCGCAAGTTCTCACAAGATTGACCCTGGTTCGCCCGAAACGGGAGTTTTAAGCTATAAGTGCATAAACTTAGTAGCGAGAAAGTGATGTCGGTGAAGTCGGTCACACACCGGAGTAAAATCTTGGACATTTACATAACAAAAGACACTTGTATACCTATGGTATGGCACAACCTAGGTTTGGGTGGGGTTCCGGCGCTCCAGGGGCCCCCATCGGCGAAAACCAAGACCCGCTGGTAAAAAGTCAAAGTTTTCGTCTACCCCCTTGACCGAAGCCGAGAGGGGGTAGACCAGTGGACTTTTTTGATGGGTTGTGTTTGGTTAGTACATATGAACATGTAAACTCAACTATTATCGCAAGTTCGCACAAGATTGACCCCGATTCGCACGAAACGGGAGTTTTCAGCTATAAGTGCATAAACGTAGTAGAGAGAAAGTGATATCGGTGAAGCCAGTCAAACACCGGAGTAAAATCTTGGACATTTACAACACAAAACACACTTGTATACACATGGTATGGCACAACCTAGCTTTGGGTGGGATTCCGAAGCTCCGGGGCCCCCCATCGGCGAAACCCAAGACCCGCTGGGAAAAGTCAAAGTTTTCGTCTACCCCTTGACCGAAGCCGAGAGGGGGTAAACAAGTGGACTTTTTTGATGGGTTGTGTTTTGTTAGGACATAGGAACATGGAAAATCAACTATTATCGCATATTCTGAGGGACAAGATTCGCGACGTCTTTTTATGTGGGTGGAGACCAATATTCGGCGTAGCCATATACATAGAAAATGAATAAAAATAAATTAAACTTAATTGAGAGTAATAAATATATACACAAAAATGAAGATTAGGGTAAAAAAAACATGATGACTATTTTCGGCGAAACTATACATATATAGCTATTCGGTGTATCTATATATATGAAAATGAATAAAAATATTTTAAACATATATTAAACTTAATTGAGAGTTATAATAAATACATAAGAAATGAAGATTGTAAAAGAAACTGGGAAGCTGTGCCGACGGGAAAGCCGTCGGCACAGGTACACGCGTAAAGGAAAAATAGGGGAAAAAGACACCTGTGCCGACGGCGACGTCACCAGATCGCGGAGGAAAACCTATGCCGACGGACATAACTGTGCCGACGGTGGCCGTCGGGATAGGAGAGCTATGCCGACGGCCGTATCTGTGCCGACGGCCCTAGCGGCTGGGCGTCCTTGTCGAAACCTGTGCCGACGGCCCCGACAAAAAGCCGTCGGCATAGGTATTGGCCGTCGGCATAGAAGAGCATTACTGTAGTGATTGGGATTTGTTCTCTTGTTGGTAGTTTCCTTATTTGACTACTAAATCATATGTAGGCGTGTTGCAGCGCCTACTAATAAATTAGATTGTTTTTTGACTGAGATAAATTAGATGATAGCCCGCGCGTTGCGGCCGGATTTTTGGGCGATCTATATATTCATTATTTAAGAGTTGTTAAATTTTTTATGTTAATTTTTTTATTGCATGATCAGAGAGCTTGATGAGGACATTGGTAACTATTCAGTGTCTATATAAATCTTATGTCATCGGAAAGGATAGCCATGACATGTCTCTTTCCATGTCTGATGTATTCAATCATGAAGAGCCCGTATGATCTGATCCAAATATGGTTGTGATGTCAGGACGTGAAAGTTTTTTTTAGCGCAACATCATGACGAAAAAGTTCCCTTGGTTCCACTACTAAAGTTAGATTAGTGGCTGTTTCATGTCCTAAAGTTTTTGTATTGCCTCGGTATACATCGTGCTAGTTTCTATTTGGCGATTAGCTGAAGATGGAAGTACATACACGGCAGGCCTCACTGGCGTGCTGGATAGAAAGAATTGTACATGGAGATAGGAATGTGAAATATAAACAAAAATGTATGGCAACTGAGTTGTACCTCTTTTTTGCGAATCAAGAGATCTCATTCATTTATCAGCGAGCTTACAAACATTGTTTTGCAGGCATTGAACTAAGAAATTAGGTACAAAACTAATCCAAGTACATCTCCTACTCGCCGATGCCTACTTAGCACAGAGGTGTGCCCCTTCATTGGCCTCCTGCCCAATGAAATTTGCTGCAAAGAAACCCGATTGCCGCAGGGATACTCTGGTGCCTCAAATTGGGGAAGTGGATCTTACAGCAGCTTTAAAATGAACGTTTGTCCAAATGACTTCGAAGTGACATCTCCTTGCACATAATTTTTTTTGCAGGGACAAATATGGCTTTATGAATATTGATAGAGAGGTTAAAGCCATCACGTGAAGGATTTGGCATGGTACGATAGCAAACTAAAACTGCCAAGAAGAGTTGATGCCCGTACTTATTCATGCACACTCACTGGATCATCCTGAGCTATTATGGATTACAATAGAAGCAAGTAAATCTAGTGACCAGTAACTCTTTATGTAAGCATCAATCTAACTAATTTAGGTAGAAGCAAGTGCAGTCCTTAGTTGTTCCATGCGTGGTTCATGATGCCCTGCATGTGGTTTAAGAAATCAGCAGTTTCAAGAAGCTAATGCTTGAGTTTTCAGGTTTATGTTGTACCTGAACCTTTTTTTGTACCTGCAACAACAAAAACCTTTCTTTATTTGTTGATTCAAGAAGACAGCATGAGACGGAATGCCTACCAGGATGACTCGTATGGTTTTCAGGATTTTCAGAGTTACCCATCTTTGCAACCACCAACCATACACAGGCGAATTGAAAAGAAGCATCTACTGTTCTTCTGGTCTGTAGCGAACGTGAACACGTGCTTTTGACGGAAGATTGCAGGGAGCAAATTACAATGTATACAAATAATACAGAGTAGATCCCAGGGTAACGGATGCATTAGACCACCATGATTTGAAAATAGAAGATGCAAGTGCTCATCCAATGTAAATTATAATTAAGGGTAGGGGATCAGGGCTTGCATACCGATGCAAGTATATTGTGCAGCGTCCGTAGGCAGTACACACGATGATGGTCGCTTACTCGCTTTCTCATATCTTCAGCGATCAGACAATCCAATAAATACAAAGAAATCCGGGGGCTTGAGTTAGCAACACGCATATCAGCGAGCAGACAGGCAATCCAATAAATTCAAGGAAATCAGGGGCTTGATCTAGCAGCACACATAATCCATTCAAATCGGGTGGAGGTGCAAAACGATGAGCATATTGGGAGCCAGAGCGCAACCTGCCAGATTGGAAAGATATGTTGAGGGATTGAAGAAAAAGAAAGGGGGGAGCGGCCAGGTACCAGAGGTGGCGACGCGATCAGGGGCGTCCATGGGATGGTTTTTAACCTGGAGGCGGCGGCCGGGGCCGATCAGTTCAATCGGAGCAATTTGTACTCGTTGAATGCTGGGATTTACCAGGCGATTTTCTTGAGCATTTGTGAGGAGAAGGCCTTCGGTCGGCATTAACATTCATGGCGAGGAGCCAGACGATCGCGACGGCTTAGGAGTTACCACCAGGAATAGGAACAGCGATGATTTTCTTTCCAGAAACAGCGGGTGCTTTTATTTTGCAGGAACGGCCTTTGAGTTTCGACATGAATCAGCGAGCCCACAACTACTTTCAGCCCACGTTGGAAGAATTGGTTCGTGCGGGAATGGATCGAGCGGCAGAGCGAGGAGAAGCGAAGGAGCGACGCCAGGTGGGGCGACCGCGCGGGATAGGACAAAATGGGTGACGTGGCTACACGAGAAGGCAGGAAAATATGGTAGTGGGGTGCTCCTATTTAGATAGAGAAGATTACATAGTTAGAAATGGACAAAACTATATTTGCATTCTCTAACATTCTCAAAAGTGTGAACCACATTAATGTTTGCACATTGTCCGATTGTCATGCAGGCATGCAAGGAGAACGGGGTGAGGCTTTTGCTCGGCCATGGCTGCTGCGTGGCAATCGAAGAAGCCACGAAACAGGCTTTCGTCCGGCTTTATACATAAAGCACCAACCAGCATACAACTCACGATACAAACTCGACACCACACAAGCTGGGCAGCAGCAAACACACACAAACGACCAAAACAAGGAAAAACAGAAAGAAATGGAGACAAAGGTGGATCGACTAAACTATGATGACCCGCAACCGCTGCGCCCTCTCCGAAGAAGTACCACCACGCTCCTTGCGTCGAATCATCTAGTACCAAGCAGCCCCTTCAAGAAGGGAGACCACGCTGCCGCCCGGACCAGCAAACTGGTCCTAGGGTTTCTCCTGGCACACTCAGGGAGACGGACGATAGATTCCATGACGCCCTTCGGAAAGGATGATGCCACCCAAAGGCGGCACCGCGTCGGTGTCAGCCAAGCCAACAAGGATTTCTCCCGATAACCATGTCCGCAATCCCGAACGATCCGATGCACAGGAGCCCGCGAGGGCGAGACCTCGCCACCACCAAACTCACCACCCGCCAAAACATGCGCCACCACGGCCACCAAGTCATCATCGTCGTCTCCCCGAAGCAACCGTCACGAGACCGACAGGACGAAGGCAAAGAGAGCTAATACCGGGAAGAGCAGAAACCGCGGCCGCGCGAGAGGGAACTACCTCCACCGTCGAAGACGGTAGTCGACCAGACGCGACCACAGAGCACAACCAGTCCCCGTTAGATCCGGCCAGGCCCACCTGGCCCGTAAAGCCCCCTTAGGGGCAAACCAATCCTAAAAGGGTCCGGCCGGCTCCAGATCGGACCCGTGAAGCCCGCTGCCACGCTGCAACAGGCCGGCCGCCATTGCTGCTGCGCTGCTGCCCCTGCACCGCCTACGTCGCCGTCCGCTGCCGAACGCGCTGCGAAAGAGGCCTACCCAGGCCAATACAAATGGGCCCGTAGGGCCCCGCCTAGGCCTAGGGCCCGATCTGGATCACCAGGGCCCGATCTGGGCACCATGGCTGGGCACGGCCGAGCTCGCGAGCTCGATGAGCCTCCCTGCAGCTCGTCGTCGCCCGCGGTGCTGCGCTGCCCTGCAGCCCCACGTGCGCCGCCGCCACCACTGTTAGGGGGATAATAACCCGGTATACCCAAGACAAGTAAAGAGGATGACCCAGCCAGAAGATCAGTCGGCCAGAGGATCAGTCGGCTAGGAGATAACGCAGCTTCAGGATAACCCAGTTTCGGAAGATGCCACACAAGGAAGGATCCAGAAGACTCGGAGGCGGTACGCGTCGCGGAGTGCAAGACTTGGAGGACACGAAGACTAGAAGAACTAAAGTAGGACTCCAAGTACGGGAATAACCCGGCCTTACCTTGTAAGCGATCAGGAAACCCGGACGTCTTTATAAGCCGGTTCCTAGGTCATAGATAAAGAGATTAAGAGTAGAGAGAGCTCAAGACAGAGCTCCCACACCGGAGTCATCTAAACTCCGGCGACATCGCCATTGGCGCACCATGTAACATATTATCATATAGTGAGTTATAGCAGGATGTAGGGATCCTCCACCGAGGGGACCTGAACCTGGGTAAAAAACATCTTCTCCCTCGTAGAGCTAGACAAATCTCCTGAACACCAGAGTCGCCTTGCCCCAATCTCAAGTTACCCCGTGTAACATCTGACGTGATTAACCCCACGACTGTTGGCGCCCACCGTGGGGCCTGCGTCCAAGTGTATCCTCATCAAGGGAGAAGCATTGCGAGGGATGAAGAAAATAGTCGTCTGCGGGATCGTCAAGAATCAACAAGAAGATCGCATCGTCCATAATTCTGGCTGGGAGCCGGAAGCAGATTCACCGGAAAAAAGGAAAGCCGGCCGTACAAGAGTCGGCTATGGAGAAACCAAGAGTCGGTGATTGCAAGAGATTATGATGGCGTACATAAGTTGAAGAGAAATCAAGATGACACAGATACGTGGTCCACAGAGCAAAGATCGAGAGAATCGGATTGTGAGTTCGCCGAGTCAATGCTGATCGAGGTCGCGGATTTCGTCCTGTCCAGCTTCCGCGCGTCGAGTTCAACACAGACTCGGACAATGCGTTTTTCGTGTTCCAATCCGCAAGGGACACGAAGGAACGTGTCGGGCATGGCTGAGAGCAAAGCAGGTTTGCGATTGCATGCGTATGGTGAAACAGCAACAAAAGAAAGCAATCAATGGTCAGTTAATGCGAACGGAAAGTCACGTACGGAAAAGGAAGGAGCGCAAATCGAGTGCAACTAGAGACACGATTCGAGTTACAAATCGAGTGCAAATCGAGTGATAAAACAATCCCTGTGAGACACGGTTTCCAGGTGATAGAAAAATAGAAAAGGAAGAAAAGGAACACGTTGCCAATCGGGTGATGATCGGACGAGAATTCCCTTTGTGTATGATTCGAGTTAAAAATCTTGTTTGGCCAGCGTAAGGAAGTATCAACGTCAAAATATGCCATCGCAATGGATCAAGTCCCAAGAAAGAGAGGAAAGCAAAGATTAAGGGATTAATCGGATGGTACAGGCTAGTACTCAAGAGCCATCACGTCTCCAAGAGAAAAAAGAAATAAAAGACAGAGCGATCCGGAGAGTTGCCATGCATTGCATGAAAAGAGCTTTTTTTTTTTTAGATTAAAGGCACATGCCCAACTTTGAATTAACAAAGCTAGATCGATCCAACATACGATTATACAACTGCTGCGGCATACAGCTTAGCCAAAAGGAAAGACAACATGCTGGGCATACAGCTTAGCCGAAGCTAGGATAACTAGACAGGGTTAGAAGCACTCGGAATGAAGCTCTCTAAGCTTTGCGACCAGCCACCTTGCGCCTCCTTGTCCTGCGACTTGAGAGGAGGGATCCACGCCTGCAAGAAGATCATAGTTTTGAAAATGATATCAGCTGGGTGATTGACAGTTTTCTTCTCAATAGCAAGTTTATTTCTCACAGCCCAAAGCGCCCAAGCTTGGGCTAAGAAAAGGAGCCAAATCAACCTCCTAGTGCGACCCGAAAAAGAGGATAGCAATGCAAAAAAATGGGCAAAGTTTTGGGACACCAAGTCCTCCCCAGAACTTGGCGGACCACAGACCACATGAACACCGCCATCGAGCATTTGAAGAAAATATGGGTTGCGTCTTCAACTTGCCCACAGAGAGCACACTTGCCATCCGAAGGCCCCTGCCTTGTGGCCAGCTGTGTCCCTGAAGGTAGCCGATCTAAAATCAACTGCCAAGAGAAGATTCTAATTTTAAGTGGGATCCTAGCCTTCCAAACTTCTTGAAAATGAGCCACCGTCGCCCTTTGCGACAGTTTTTTATACATGGAACTCACCGAGTATGACCCCGACGGGTCTAGACTCCAGGAGATGGAGTCGAGATCTGCAGACAGGTTTGTTGAGTTGATGATCTCAGCTAGTTGAGTCCACTGGTTAAAACCTGCCGCGTCTAAGGATCGCCTAAAGCGGCAGCTGTCGTTAATAGCTTGAGCGACCGAAATCGACTCGTCCTCGCAAATATTGAAAAGCGAAGGGAATCTACGGCTAAGGGGCCCCTCCCCAATCCACTAGTCCAACTAGAACTGGGTACGCTGGCCATTATGCACCGAATGTTTGGCGCCTAACTTAAAGAGATGCTTGATTTTATGCATGTTCTTCCAAAACTGCGAACCCCCGCGGTCCGAGCTTGCAAAGATATCTCCAAATCTTGTGTACTTGGCTCTGATTAATTCTGCCCAAATGGAATCCTCCATCCGGTATAACCGCCAAATCCATTTCAGAAGCAGAGCCACGTTCATCTTTCTAGAATTCAGTAACCCGAGCCCCCCACAATCTTTTGGTCTACACATCGCTGGCCAGTTGATCATATGGTACTTTCTCTTAGGGCCCGCGCCTACCCAAAAGAAGCGAGCCCTGTGAGAATCGAATTGGACATGGACTCCATCCTGGAGAAGAAAGAGACCCATAGCAAACATAGGGAGGCTGGCAAGGCAAGAATTGGATAAAATCAGTCTTCCCCCTGAGGAAAGGAACCTACCAATCCAGGGTTCGACTCTATCAGCTAGCTTCTAGACTAAAAAGAACCATTGCTCCAACGTGAGCTTCGTGTCGGAAACCGGCAGACCAAGATAGATGAAAGGGAAGGCTCCCAGCTTACAGTTCAGCTGTCTGGCCACTCTTTTACGGCTGCTCATAGGTTCATCCAGAACGAACACTTCACTCTTGTGAAAATTGATTTTGAGGCCCGACATATTCTCAAAGCACATCAGCAGGAACTTTAGGTTTGCGATATCTAAGTCGTTGTTTTGGATGAGGATGATGGTGTCGTCAGCATACTGAAGATGCGTTATTCCCCCGGAATAAGGTGCGGCACCACCCCATGGATGTGACCTGCCGCATTGGCAGCGGAGAGCATGGCTGAGAGACCTTCAGCGATAAAGTTGAACAGCAGCGGCGAGAGAGGGTCCCCTTGACGCACTCCCCGCTTGTTGCGGAAGAAGGGGCCCATTTCCCCATTAATAGAAATCGCAGTTTGACCCCCGGAGACAAGCTGGGAGATTCTGTGAACATAGCCAGCGTCAAAACCTTTCCTGCGGAGCACCTCGACAAGGAAGTCCCAATTCACCCTGTCATAGGCCTTATCAAAGTCAAGCTTAAGCAAGATACCTCCATGTTTCTTGCTCTTCAACTCATGTACGATCTCATGGAGGGCCAACGCGCCATCAAGAATAAATCTACCTTTGATGAAGGCGGTCTGATTCGGACTGATAATCCTATGGGCAATGGGGTCCAGTCTGGTTGCATAGGCTTTGGAAATAATCTTGAACACTACATTGATGAGGGCAATTGGTCGAAACTGGGAGATGTTGTCCGCCCCTTGGACCTTTGGTATCAGTGTCAACACCCCGAAGTTGAGCCTCGAAATGTCTATCCTTCCCAGAATAAAATCATTGAGAATGTGAAGAATTCCGTGTTTAACTAGAGGCCAGCAGTTTTTGAAAAAAGGCACCGGGAACCCATCCGGACCTGGGGTAGTATCTGACTTCATATCTTTAACAATCTGCTCTAATTCAGATTCAGAGAACGTAATCGCAAGAGAGGAGTTCTCCTCCTGCGTCACCCGCCTATTTACCCCCCAGGTATGCGGTGCAAGGCCGCAGTTCCGGGAGGAAGTCGACCCAGCAATTCTCTGTAAAACTCATAGATATGCTCCTGTAGCTCCAACTTTCCTGTGACCTGGGTGCCATCCGGCTTGGTCAGAGAGGATATATTGCATCTTCTTCGCTTTCCATTCGCAATGGCATGGAAATACGCAGTGTTAGCATCCCCTGGAGTGCCCACCTAATTCTTCCCTTTGACGCCAGTACTCTTCCTCGAGTCTGTAAATTTGGAGAAGCTGCTCCTCGAGGTAGTAACGAAGAGCCCACTCGTCATCATCTAGCCCCGTGGAGTCGGCGGTTCTATCAATGTCTTGGATTCGGGCAAGAAGAGTTTCTTTCTTCTGCCTGGAATCCTTACCTAAGTTGTGGCTCCAACCCCTCAGTTATTTATCGCTCGAAAAAGAGCTACTCACGCGTATAGGCTCCTGTTTTGATTAAAAGAAGAAGAAAAAAGGAACGCAGGATGGGGCACGACATCAACGACTCGGCCGTGTGCCGGCTTATGCAGCGACGTGATCGATTCCAACCTCACCGCATTGTGTCATCAGCACAGGAAAACAAAAATGAGATATCATCCAAAAGATTGCAGGTCAAATTTTAAAAGTCGAGTTATCTATCGCTCACAAATAGATTTATCAAAGTCGAGTTATTTATCGCTCGCAATGGATTTATCAAAGTCGAGATTATTTATCGCTCGCAATGGATTTATCAAAGTCGAGTTATTTATCGCTCGCAATGGATTTATCAAAGTCGAGTTATTTATCGCTCGCAATAGATTTATCAAAGTCGAGTTATTTTATCGCTCGCAATGGATTTCTTAAAAAGTCAAAGTCATTAATGTCAAGAAATGTCCCAACAAAGTTAAGTCATATAGTTGATTATAGCCTTTTCATATTATTATTTACTGTCGTCGGTTGTTGGGTTGAAGACATGGATCCAACCACTTAATGGACGCACGTGAAGATGTTCGGGTTACAAACACTGAGCCACACGTGGAACCTATTGGAGGAAAATCCATGAAACATCTCCCAGCTTCAACTATTGGCAAATTGTTTGCATGGCCAAAGAGTGCTACGCAAATTCAGTTAGCGCTGCCCAAGAGTGCTTTGCAAAAAATCATATTAGCTTAGCCCAAGAGTGCTACACAATTTCGGTTAGTGATGCCCAAGAGTGCTTTGCAAAAAATCATATTAGCTTAGCCCAAGAGTGCTACACAAATTTGGTTAGTGATGCCCAAGAGTGCTTTGCAAAAAATCATATTAGCTTAGCCCAAGAGTGCTACACAACTTCGGTTAGTGATGCCCAAGTGTGCTTTGCAACAAAAAATTGATAGCTTAGCTCAAGAATGCTACGCAACTTCGGTTAGCGCTACCCAAGAGTGCTTTGCAACAAAAAATTAGCTTAGCCCAAGAGTGCTATGCAACTTCGGTTAGCGCTGCCCAGGAGTGCTTCGCAATATTGTAAATTTTAGGTCTTGTGGGCTGATCGCTAGAATAGTGCAGTTACAAACTCAAGACCCGGCAAATAAGCCACTTTGGTCATGGGGGTTGATTACTTATGAAAAGGTACATCTACAATCTCCCGATCCGGCCAAGTTTAGAGCCACTATTTTCTTGGTTATCTTACTATTGAGCTCGATGTGACTCGCACTTATATGGTCTGATTGCTCACCTATAAATTCAATCAGTCATGAGGCCCACTGGGACTTGCCTGACCCTGTTTTTATCAGAGAAGTTGCGACAGAGATAATCCATGCGAAAGCCGGCTCATAGTTAAAGAAACCAAAAGGGTCATCTAAACCAAAAGGATTTGCAGAACGACATATCATGTCCATGAAAAAAGCAAATCCTCAGGGTGCATGTATACCATCAGTATAATTATTTGTAAGTTACTAACTTATTTGGACTGATTATTATTCGACATCTTTGCCCAAAAGGGAGTGCTTAGCAGATATATCCTATAGCAGTTGCCCTTGACAGCACGCATAGAGACTTGATGTCCTATAGTTGATTGCCCAAGAGAGCACGCATAGAGATTTTGGATCAGTGGGGTAATGTGGCAGAGTTAAGCGCTTACCTTTAGACATTGATCCAGATCTTGGGGCTCTTACTTGAATAGTTTGTAGCTGCAATCCTAAAACCCGGCTTTTATGCCACCAGTTATTTCTTGGTTATACTTGCTTATCCAGTTTGATGCGACTCACAATTTATGGCCTGATTGCACACCTGTCAATTTCAATCAACTATGATGCCTATACTGGGACTTAGTTTGACCCTGTTTTGCAGAGAGGAGGCAACAGAGAAAGTCATGTGAAAGCCGACTGATAGATGCTAAAGATAAACCAAAAGGGTTATCTAAACCATGAAAGTATAGTTATTACATAAGAGAGAGTGTATCAAAAGTGCACAGAGGCACTATCAAATTTACAGTATTGATGAGCATATTACAATACCCATGGGCCGAATGATTGTTTTCTATGCAGGATAAGACAAAAGTTTATAACATGGCTCAAGAAGCCGGGTTATGAAATGAACCGCCAAAAGGAGCTGGTCTGATAACATAACCCGGACCACATCTTATTTAATGGTTATTATGTTTTCAGGAGTTTAACTCGAATAAACCCATCAGTCGCTGCCCTCAAGTAATCATATCAAGATCAAGATTATCAAGTGAAGCGATCGATGAGCTTATTCAAGTCAAACTTGGGGACTACGGTTAGGGGGATAATAACCCGGTATACCCAAGACAAGTAAAGAGGATGACCCAGCCAGAAGATCAGTCGGCCAGAGGATCAGCCGGCTAGGAGATAACCTAGCTTCAGGATAACCCAGTTTCGGAAGATGCCACACAAGGAAGGATCCAGAAGACTCGGAGGCGGTACGCGTCGCGGAGTCCAAGACTTGGAGGACACGAAGACTAGAAGAACTAGAGTAGGACTCCAAGTACGGGAATAACCCGGCCTTACCTTGTAAGCGATCAGGAAACCCGGACGTCTTTATAAGCCGGTTCCTAGGTCATAGATAAAGAGATTAAGAGTAGACAGAGCTCAAGACAGAGCTCCCACACCGGAGTCATCTAAACTCCGGCGACATCGCCATTGGCGCACCATGTAACATATTATCATATAGTGAGTTATAGCAGGATGTAGGGATCCTCCACCGAGGGGACCTGAACCTGGGTAAAAAACATCTTCTCCCTCGTAGAGCTAGACAAATCTCCTGAACACGACAACCACGCCGCCTCCCGGCCAAGACTGGACCAAAGCCAACGAGGAGCACCGCTGCCTAGGTGTTGGAGCCTGAAAGAACATTTGTGATCTCTTAGTTTTGTGTGTTAGTTAACAACACTTGTGATGTTTTAATATGGTGTTAAGTGATGCAGGTTTAATCATGTACAACACATGTGCATCAACACCAAAAAGAGAAAAGAGGCAAATCATTAGTTTCAGGCCGGAGTTTCCGGTCCCCAGGACCGGAGTCTCCGGATTCAGGGAACTTCATCGAAGAAGTGGAGAAGTGGTTCAGCCCCTGGTGGGGGCCGGAGTTTCCGGCCCTGGCCAAAGTTTCCGGCCCTAGGGCACCGGATTGTTGCCAAGCCTCAGCATGCGAAGAAGGTGTTCAACCCCTGGTGGGGGCCGGAGTTTCCGGCCCAGAAGACCGGAGTTTCCGCCCAGGCCGGAGTTTCCGGTCACTAGGGCCGGAGACTCCGGTGTGAAGCTGTCTGCAACGGCTAGATTTCTGGGAGGGGTATAAATACCCCTCCACCTACCTCCAGCCAGCTACCACGACCAGAAATATCTTCCCCACCATTGTTGCAAGCTTAAACTTAGTAGATATCTCTCCCTAGCCACTCAAACACCTTGTCCTTCTAGGACTTGGGAGAGTTGACCTAGATCTACACTTCCACCAAAGCGATTTGATTTCCATATCCATTCCTTAGAGGAACTTGTGAATCTTGGGTTCATTGGAACCCTAGACGGTCGTTGGTCGTTCTTGTGGCTTTGGAAGCCGCGGGGACTAGCCGGGAGCCTCCAATTGAGTTGTGGAGACGTGCCCCGGCCTTGTGATTCTTGTGGCTTTGGGAGCCGTGGGAATTTGGTGAGAGCCTCCAATTCGGTTGTGGAGTGTGCCTCATCCTTGTAAAGGTTTGTTGCCGACCTCGAGGGCATCATATAGTGGCTCGTGGAACTCCTCATTGAGGATAACACGAGGGAGATACGGTGTGCCATATCAGGCTATTCGGGGATCACTTGTGACCCCGCACCGCTCCAACGAAGACGTAGCTTCCATTGGGAAGTGAACTTCGGGAATCATCTCCGTGTCACCGTGTGCTTATCCTTTTTATCTACCTTTACTTGTATTGCTAGCTTATCTTGTTTAGTATATCTTGTTAGCTAGTTTATTGCTCATCATATAGGATTGTTCACCTAGTTGCATATCTAGAGAACTTATATTTGAGCAATTCCCTAACTTGTTGAAAAGAAAATTAAAATTGGTAGTTGCCTATTCACTCTAACCTACTCGATCCTTTCAATTGGTATCAGAGCAAGGTCTCTTTATTAAGGGCTTAATCGCCTAAAGAGGAGGATGGCTAGTGCGGAGGAGTACAACGTGCTAAAGAGAGGAGTTAAAACTTGCCAAGGAACAAGAAAAACTTGATAGAGAACAACTTAACAAAGAACTAAGTGAAGCGGGAATAATCCCTCCCGATGTGATGCCCCAATCACCATGAAGGCCATGATTGAACTCTTTGGGTTCATGAAAGGCAAAATGGTGAATGAGGTGTATACTCGGGTCATTAATCAAAATGGCTCCTCATCAACTCTACCCTATTAAGGGAGCTAGTGCAAGGATAAAAATGATAAACCTAGTGAGAAGCCCTCATAACTTTGCTCCACCTAGCTCTTATCTCACTCAAGTTGCACCACTCAACCTCATATAACCAACCTTGGTAGACCCCCTCCTAAGCTTGATAATACTCGTTATTTCACTTGGAAGAAATCTATGGAGTCTTATTTTCGCAGCTCATCGGTGCATCTTTGGAGGGTGGTTCTACAAGGTTTCAACCCGGTTGATCCCAACAACTTGACCAAGCAAGAAGAGATTGATGAGCAACTTGATGCAAATGCCAAGTACATTCTTGAGAGTGCTATGACCGCAAATGATGAAGATCATGTGCGGAATCTCAAAACTTGCAATGAGGCTTGGCTCTATCTTGAAACCGTGTATGAAGGAAATGAGGGCATTCAACGCTCCAATGCGGCCGTCCTTCAACATCAAGTTGACAACTTCATCATGCTAGAGAAGAGACTCCGACCGATCTTTCCGAAGACTCACAAGCTTGTGGTGACATGTAGGGAAAATGGAAAGAAGGATATGGATGATGAATGGGTCAAGGCCAAGTTCCTTCAAGCAATTATCCATATAGTGAAACTATGGTGATGAACCTCATGCAAGAGCGGATTACACAACAATCTCCCAATGACATCTTGGCTCAATTTGTCACCTATGATACATTGAAGTCCACATCCAAGTCTCCATCAACCAAATCCGTGGCACAAAGACTCTTGCTTTGAAGGCCGTGTGGTAGACCATCCAAGATATGAAGAAAGCCGGTCATGAAGGTGAAGAAGACTTGGAGGGTGAGCTCAATGAAGTTCTTGCACTTGCCGCCACCCGGTTTTGGAACAAGAAGAACAAGAGCAACGCCTCTCCACCAATAAAAAGAATGTGCTTCAATTGTGGAAAGGACATCATCTTGTGAAGGATTGCCCCTATGAAAGAAGAGAGGATAATGGTGGTCAACTCATTCTAAAGAAGAACAAGTACCACCCCAAGCCTACCATCAAGAGATCACCTCAAAAGGCTTTGTGGCATCCCATCAAGAGGAGTACGAGTCCGGAGGTGAGGAGGATAAAGACACAAGTGAAGAAGTAGGAATGGCGGCTCTTGCAATGGGCACCTTCCTCCATCATTGGCCAACCTCTTCTCATCTCCAAACGACGACAAGATCTCCAAGCCTATGTGCCTCATGGCCAAGGAAACAAAGGTGAATTCCCCACCAAAAATTACTATCTCCTCTAACCCATCACTATTGGATTGTGTTGAGGATGTAGGGAAAATTGAAGAAGAGGATAAATTTCTATCTTCATTAGCAAGCTCCAAGGTCCAACCAAGAAAATGGTTGAGGCCCTCATGTATCAATATGGAGAAGCCAAGAACCTTCTTGATGAGAAGGATGTTAGGATTTGTGAGCTCGAAGGGCATGCATGTGATCATGCCGACAAAATTGGTGAGCTAGAAGATCAACTTGTTGAGGAACAATTGTTCCGTGAGCAACTTGAGGAGACACAGCCATGGATCTTTCCAAGGCAAAAGAAACTCGTGAAACCTCTATTCAAATTGCTATTGATCTAAAAAGTAAAAATGAGGAACTTGTAGAGAGTCATAACAAACTCTTTGAGGGTTTTGAGCAACTTAGGGAAACCCACAAGGTGACCTCAAGTGAGCTCACTACACTCAAGGAGTCATATGCCAAACTACAAGCTCAATTTATCTATGCTAGCTTCACCACTTCTCATAATGATAAAGATGCAAATGCTTGTACCACTAACCCTTTATGTGTCAAGGCATCTCTTATTGAGGAAACACTAGGTTGAAGGCCCAACTTGAGAAGGGCCTAGCCACTTGTATCCAAGGGGAAAAGAACCTCAATGATCTTTTGAGCAATCAAAAGGGAGTGGTTGGCAAAGAAGGAATTGGGTTCACCCAACTCTAAGAAGGTCAACAACAAGAAGAAGAAGCTAACTCCCCTTCCAAAGATATTGTTTTTGTGAAGGAGGGGGAGTTGCCAAAGCAAATGACAACTCTATTGGGAGTGGTAATGTCACTAGGGGCAATGCCACTCACAATAACTTTGCGGGAAAATACAACCCTCATATGTTCTTTTGAAATCTAGAAATGGTTGTGTTTTTGCTAAATATGTTGGCTCTTCATATGGAGATGATTATCACTATGCTATTTGGGTTCCAAAGACCCTTGTGACTAACAAAAGAGGACCCATTCCAAAATGGGTACCTAAATCAAAGACTTGATTATTGTAGGGTTTCTCTTCCGGTGGATCTTCATGGCTCATTGATAGTGGATGCTCATCCCATATGACCGGAAGCAAAGAACTAGTAAAGGACTTATTGAAACAACTACTCTCATTCTCTCATGTCACCGTTGGAACAATGCAAGACTCAAGGTAGTGGGAGTTGGTAAGGTGGTGATCACTCCGGAGTTATCCATTGAGAAGGTCCTCCTTGTTGAATCCTTTCATACAATTTACTTTCCGTTGGTCAATTATGCAATGCCGGTTACACCGTTATTTTTAATAAATACCACGTGACCATCCTTTTCACTCAAACACTCAATGTCGCCTTTGTTGGATTTCGTGAAAACGGTTTGTATGTGGTTGATTTCTCGAAAGAGACCACTCAAATCGCTACATGTCTAATGGCTAAAGGCGACAAGGGGTGGCTTTGGCATCGCCGACTTGGCCATGTCGGTATGAGAAATTTACAAACTCTTGTAAAGGGTGGACACGTGGTAGGACTAACCGATGTTAATTTTTCCAAAGATCGTCCTTGTAGTGCTTGCATAGCCGGAAAGATGCATGAAAAGAATCACCCAAGAAGACCATTATCTCCACGAGAGGCCATTGGAGCTCTTCATATGGATCTTTTTGGGCCTCCCACTTATGATAGTCTTGGTGGCAAGAAATATTGTTTGGTGATTGTGGATGATTATTCAAGATATTGTTGGACTTTCTATATCAAGAAGAAGAGTGAAACTCAAAAGATATTCATTGACTTTGCAACCCTGTTCAACGCCAATATGCTCCAAGATTTTGGCAATAAGAAGTGACAATGGTACGGAGTTCAAGAATTACACTATGGATGATTTCCTAAGTGGGGAGGGCATTCAACACCAATATTCCGCTGCATATACTCCCCAACAAAATGGTGTCGCCGAAAGGAAGAACCGCACTCTTATTGATATGGCAAGAACTATGATGGCCGAATTTCATTCCCCATATAACTTTTGGGCCGAAGCCATCAACACCGCTTGCCACTATTCAAACCGGCTCTTCTTTCGTCCTCTCATGCAAAAGACACCATATGAACTCCTTATCGGTAAAAAGCCAAGTGTCTCTTACTTTCGAGTATTTGGTTGCAAATGCCATGTTTACATTAAAGGTTGCAAAATTGCTAAATTTGAATCTAGATCTTTTGATGGTATTCTTGTTGGATATGCCGCAAACTCTCATACTTATAGGGTCTACAACATATCCACCGGGTGTGTTGAAGAGTCTATGAATGTGGAGTTTGACGAGGATAATGGTTCCCAAGGGGCATATTGATCATGATGATGTAGGTGATGAAGAGCCATCTCATGCCATAAGAACTATGGGCATCGGTGAACTCATTCCTAGTGAAGAACCATTGTTACTCAAGAAGAAGGAACAAGTTCACCCAAGTTGAGCCATCTACCTCAACAAGTGATCAACAAGCTATCCATGATCAAGAACAAGAACATGAAGATCAAGAAAATGGTCAAGACCCACCCAACTCTAGTGGTGAACAAGAGAATGAACCCATGACTCCAAGAACTCCACTTAGGGGTGACCATGAAAGATGAAGGCAATGATGAAGATATTTGTGTTGGTGAATCTATTGGTCAAGCTATGGAACGTGATGTCATCCGGCGTGCATCAAAATTGGATTATCAACAACACTTCAAAGAAAATATCCTTGGGAGTATCCGTAGAGGTGTGCCACTCGCAATCAATTAGCTAACTTTTGTGGTCATGTCTCTTGCTTGTCTAGCTTAGAACCTCTCAAGGTATATGATGCTCTTGAAGACATGGATTGGGTTGCGGCTATGCATGAAGAGTTGAACAACTTCGAGCGCAACAAAGTGTGGTCATTAGTGGAAAGACCCAATGACTCCTCCCATAATGTCATTGGAACCAAGTGGATATTCAAGAACAAGCAAGACTCAAATGGTCAAGTCATCCGCAACAAAGCAAGATTGGTTGCACAAGGCTACACCCAAATCGAAGGAGTCGACTACGGTGAAACCTATGCCCCCGTTGCTAGACTTGAATCCATTCGCTTACTATTGCCTATGCATCACTCATAAAATTACTTTATATCAAATGGATGTTAAAAGTGCTTTTCTAAATGGTCCACTAAATGAACAAGTATATGTGAAACAACCTCCGGGTTTTGAAGACCCAATTTCCTAACCATGTCTACTTACATAAGGCTCTTTATGGGCTCAAGCAAGCTCCACGTGCTTGGTATGATCATCTCAAGGAGTTCTTAGTAGACCGTGGCTTTGCAATTGGGGTAATAGATCCCACCCTTTTCACAAAAAGAATAAATGGAGAATTTTTCGTATGCCAAATATATGTTGATGATATTATCTTTGGTTCCACTAACCATGAATTTAGTGATCAATTCTCCAAGCTAATGACCAAGGAATTTGAGATGTCCATGATGGGAAAATTGAATTATTTTCTTGGCTTTGAAATCCATCAATTTCGAGAAGGAACATTCTTATGTCAAGCCAAGTATATCAGGACATGCTCAAGAAATTTGATATGAACAATGCCAAGCCATATAAGTTTCCTATGGACTCCAAAGCGGATCTTCACTTAGATCCGAATGGTAAGGAAGTTGATCAAAAGCTTTATCGTTCTATGATTGGATCTTTGCTTTACCTTTGTGCATCTAGACCGGATATTATGTTTAGTGTGGGTATGTGTGCAAGATTCCAATCAAGTCCTAGGGAAAGTCATGAAACCGCGGTTAAAAGGATTCTAAGATACTTGATGGATACTCCTAACTATGGTCTTTGGTATCCCCATGGAACAAGCTTTGATCTTGTAGGTTATTCGGATGCGGATTGGGCGGTTGCAAAATGGATAGAAAATCAACTTCGGGACTTGCCAATTCCTTGGTAGGTCTCTTGTGAGTTGGTCTTCCAAGAAGCAAAATTGTGTGGCCTCGTCTCACCGAAGCCGAATACATCCGCCGGTAGTTGTTGTGCACAATTATTATGGATGAGGCAAACTTTAAAGGATTATGGTGTCATTTGTGACAAAGTGCCTCTTTTATGTGACAATGAAAGTGCACACAACCCGGTTCTTCATGGCAAGACCAAGCACATTGAGATTCGGTATCATTTTATTCGAGATCATGTTGAGAAGGGTGATATTGCAATCAATATGTCAACACCAAGCATCAACTCGCCGATATGTTCACGAAGCCTCTTGGTGAAGCAAGATTCAAGGAGTTGAGAGGAGAACTCAATGTGGTGGACATATCCAATTGGACTTAGTGGACTTCTTGCATACCTACCCATATTAGACGATACTTATTTGGTTTAGATGTAGGCATGGACATAGGGGGAGTGCGGTCCTAATACATTGGACTATCCCTCCCCCCATTATGCCGATAGTAAAAACTCATTTTGTCTCTATATTTTCATTTTGATGAACTTTGAGCTTAATTGACGAGTAGTGGCGGTGAACCCAAGATATATCTTCGCGGTGTCACACCACATACACTCATACATGGTGGCCTAGGCCACCGACATCTTCTTTGTGAAGATTTGATCTTTTTGGAGCTTTATGGCCTTTTTGCCTATCCGTTGGTCTTTATGGAAAACACACTCAAATGATGCTCTTATTTGATTTTGTGTCTCTTACCATGTTTGAGTGTGAAGTACCATCTCCAGTGACTTTGTATCTTATCCCAGGCCTATCTTTTCAAAAACTTGCTCCTCTTGCATCTTGTATGTCCAACAGCAAAAATCTGGCATTTTTGAGTCGGTGGGGCCGGAAACTCCGGCCCTTAGGGCCGGAGTATCCGGTCTGACTGAAGTTTCCGCTCTAAACCCCAGAATCTCTGGCTTAGGCCGGAGACTCCGGTGTGTTTAGGCCGGAAACTCCGGTCTAGGCAGTTTCGCAGGGATCCATTAACGGGCTCGGGGTGGGAGTTGACTTCACAACTTCCCCACACCCCGACCCCCATCCTCTCCCCTGCCGCCGCCTCGAAGTGCTGCTCCGGCTGCTCCCCGCCATTGGATTCTGCCGTGCCTCCGGCCTCCTCCTCCTCACCAACGTAGGGAACCTTCCTCTCCTTCATTTTGGATGCACCATGGACAAAAAGGGTGTGCAGAGGACAAAATCTTCCTTGAAACATCCCCACAAGATTGCAAGGAAAGATCGCATTCAATCTCGGGACAAGCTCTTGTATCATAGCAATACTGACCGCCTGCGACAGCAGAGTACCATGGATGAAGAAGCCACAAGACGTGCTGCCCTAGGTGGGTTTGATGATGAAGAAGAGGCCGAGAGTGCTCATTTTGACTCATTGACCACTGTTTTGGGTATGGGCAAGCTTGAGTTCCGTCGGATGAGATCACAACCTTTCTTTGACCTGCCATCCAACACCGATGACCCTAACTTCCCAAGGAGAGAGCAACAGCTGATTATGCATGAGATTTATGCCCGCATTGAGAAGCACATGGTGTGTGAGCAAAAGTTGTTGAACCTTGAGAACTTGAACAAGAAGCCTTACTTTCAAGAGGCTATGTGGCTTGCTCGGAAGCTTGAACTTGAGAGGATCATCTCTCACACTCATGAAGACTATGATATTCAGCTCATTCATCAGTTCTTCGCCACCGTGGTCTTTGATCATGATGAAGAGGTCACCATGACTTGGATGACCGGTTCACAAAAGTGCACCTCCAACTTTGTGGAGTTTGGAACATGTTTGGGCTATGAGTTCAAGGGGGTCAATTCTCCTATTGGGAAGAGGATGCATGTGGAAGGGGTTGCCGACAACAAGTGTCGCTTGCACCCTTTATATTCAGTTGCATCATCCGTTGGCACTAATCAACACTACACCATGGACCGAACCTAAGGGCACTCCTACTGCCGGAAAAAGTCACTTAAAACGGCAATATAACTGCCGGCAAAGGTTTTTTGCCGGCAGTTTGGCCTGCCCGCTATAACTCTGTCGGCAAAAGTCTTTGCCGGCAGGTTCTACTGAGCCGGCAGTTAGCTTGCCCTGTTTTGGGGACAATTGCCGGCAGGTCCAATTTTCGCCTGGCAGGTCGGGAATGACTTTTGGCGGCAGTTAGCTCCAAGTCCCGGCGGTGAGATTGCCCTGGAGCCTGGAACTGGTCCAAACCCTGCTCCCCAATACACAGCAAGCAGTATCTCAACTCAAAAGAAAAATTCAATCAAACTTTGACGTATAAGATGCCTTACAGAAATGAACATGACCACAAATACTTCATCCGCAAGTCCAATTTCCTTTATAAAGCTTGGTCCATCCACATGTCACATTCAAAATAAATGACTATTCGGTACAGACAAGACAATACATAGGTCACCCACCAACAACAAAACGAACAGTACATAGAAATGTTTCTAAGACAATGACAACGTATAAATACATCTAAGACAATGCCAATGCATTCATCAAAGTCCATGGAGCATCCGTACTATTTCTTGCAATGATGGATCAGCCTCTTGTGCTGTTAATTAATCTGAAAAAAATAAAGTGAGAGATGAGTCACTAAGCATCAGACCCAAATCATGTGCAAACAAATATGCCAACTCTTAACTGTGGACATGTAGCTCAAAAAACAAGTGCAGTGTTGCAGTATAAATGTATATACTAGTGTCCAGCACGAGGTAATAGTACAAAAACAAGTGCAACGTTTCTTTAATTGGGTACATGCGAATTAATCTGAGTACTACTAGTGGCTACTCTCAACTACCAGTGTCCAACACATGTACGTGATGCACCCATCTAGATTAGCAAGCTCTAGCTAGCAAGCATCAGGAGTAACCAGTTACAAGTAGGAATACATATGCTCTAGCTAGCAAGCATCAGAATTAAAGCATCATGAATACATGTATCCTAGCTAACCACAAGCTATCTAGCAAGCATCAGGAGCCGGCCCAAGAGCAAAGCAAGCGCTAGGATTAATCAGGAATAAATATGTTGTGTCCCTGTCATGCATCAGCCAAAGGCAGCAGTAAGAATACCGTGTGCTAGAAAATATTTAAAGATGCACATGCATCAATCATCAGGTGGACAGGACAACATAAATAGCAATACCTCAAAAAATGAAAAATCGATGGTTAATAGTTCAGACTCATAGTAGTGCCACACTGTTTTGAAGAAAAATAGATGGTAAATAACAGTTGCAAGTGTTTTATGTCCAGCCCCACTGATCAGCAATTAACTGTACATATGACTGAACAACAGCATCACTTGTTCTAAACTCCCAAGAGTAATAAGCGAGGAAAAAGTGCAGCGGTAATTTTATTACCTCTTGGGAGTTCATTATTCTTGTGGCAGTGAGGCTTGCTTTGTCTTGAACGTGTCCACCTCCAGCTGCATATGAAGTAAAGATTTGTCAGAAACTTCAGACAATATTGATTATTGGTACTGCAACTAAAGAAGAATAATCCTACATGTGTATAAGAGGGATATGAGTTTTATAAGGGTTGCAGTGAAGTAGCTAAATTCTACGGCATTGCTCCCATCTGATTGTAATTTTTCGTTAAACGACACTGAAATAGGTGGTTTGTCGACTCTGTCATAGACAATGTGCATTCTAGTGCGTTTTTTACCCTTTCTTGTCTTCTTCTCTTGATCATCTTAACCAAGATCTTGCATATGGAAATAGATCAGTAAATGGTTGACAATAATATCAAGTCTCTTCAAATGGTAAAGAGATCAGCAACAAAATAACAAGTAGGTACATCAATTAAACTACTATTAGAGGTTAAATCAAAGACAAATATGAGCTCCTTTGCTTGCTAGAAACTGAGTTCTGGAAAAAGCAGCCTGCAGATGGTAATGTCTACTAATAACTAGCAAAGCAAAATGTCTACTAATAACTAGCAAAGCAAACATGATGGTGAAATAGATACCCTCGTCTTCTACTAATAACTAGCAAAGCAAGCATATGTTCATGAGCTTCTTCATTATGAGAGCCAGGAATAACTGATGGGATGTAAGCACTCGCGTTGACTCTAAAATAGCTACTTCTGAAGCTCTCTACAAATGACAACACAAGTTTCAGCATATAGGAACTAAATGGAAACGTGAAACGTCGAGAAGCTTTTCATCACCTTTTTTCTACAGGCACAGTCTTAGTTAATGCATTCAGATCTCCAGAAATCGCAGCAAGCCTCAAACTGTTAATTCTCTTACCATTTCGTGTCACTAGTGCATCTCGTTTATCTTACAATGTATGCGCCTCCTCACTTAATCCTTCTTCACTTGTCATTATTTTTCATGAAAAGACAATGCAATAACATTGGAACAGATATATGCAATATGAAGAAGGTTAATAAATACTGAAAGTAAACATCACACATTTTAGCATCTCTTTTGCAGAAAAAATATATACAACCTGATGAATGCAGAGAAAATCTTCGAAATAAAGATAGATTGCAGATGCTACAAAGCATGGACGATATTCTTCAGTTCAGATATGCAAGCAACATGATATAAACTTACATGGCAATAATAACAAGGTTGTATTTTCAGAGGTATGCATATGAAACTGTACAAAATAATTTAGAAGAGGGGATGGGCTCACCTTCTTGATTTGATGGCCGTGCGTTGAGGCAGTTGGGTCGGGGCGGCCAAGGATCAGAACTGGCAGTAGAAGGGGTGGCGGGCGCTGCAGCTTTGTCAGGCTCGGAGGGAGGAGGTCGGAGACGAGACGAGGAGGCGGCGGCGAGCTCCTTCCTGGCGTCAGGGACTCGGGGACGAGACGAGGAGCTGATGGCGCGCTCCTTCCCGGCGGCAGGGATTCAGGGACGAGAAAGGAGCCGGCATTGAGCTCCTTTCCGGCGGCAGGAACACGGGGACAAGACAAGGAGCTGGCGGCGAGCTCCTTTCCGGTGGCAGTGTTCCAGCGGACCGATGGACGCGGTCAGCACGGGCAGCGGAGGGAGCGGACGGAGCGGCGGATCCAGTGGCGCTGTTAGCACGGGCGGCGGATCGGGGTTGCCGTGGGTGGACGAGAGGCGGCGGGATCTAGGGTTTTCGCCGTGGAGAGGGCACTGGGAGCGCGCACTGGAGAGAAGGGGAATTAGGGATTTAGGACTTCCTGTGGAGAGGGCGGCGGGATATTTTTTGCTTCCGCGCCCAACTTTTCGCTCGCACGTATGGCAAGTTGGCAACGCGCCTTTTTTTTCGTCCCCGCGCCAAAACTGATGTGCCGGCAGTTGATTGCCGGTGTCCAATATCTTTACCGGCAGTAGACATGCCTTCTAAAATATTTACCGGCAGTTAACATGTCCCGGCAGGTTGATTGCCTTCTAAAATGGACTTTTGCCGGCAGTTCTATGCCCTCTCGTTTGGTCCATGGTGTAGTGCAAGACCTCCTCCCCACCTTCAACATTTTCCTTCGCATGGTTCGGTTTAGTCTTGCTCCTCAAGCCGGAAATGTGGATGTCATTCGAGGAGGGCTTGTCAATCTCCTATACCATGCTTACAAGGTTCTCCAAGCTGGTCCGAATTGCCAAGGCCAAGAAGTTGATGTCATGGATTCATAAGGTGTGAGATGCTTTGGGCCATTTTTAGCACAAGAACCCTCTTTATGCCCCATATGTGATGAAGCTCATCCTCCTCAAGGTGCCCAACGTTGATCTCTCTCGCCTCACCAAGCATGCCAAGGGCACTCTCCGCCAACTTAGCAAGCACAGAAAGCAACCGTCTTCCTCTCGAGTACCTCCTCCACAATCTAGTGATGAGGAAGCGGCGACCGAGGCCCCAATGCCTAGAAGGAGAAGCAAGAATGCCGACCCTCCCTCTTATCTTCAAGGAAGGGCCGAAGTGAACACGGAAGTGAGTAAGCTTTCTTGGTGGAAGAGAAAGTTGCTTTGCATGGATGTTGCACTTCACAAGGAGAACCACGGGTCATATGTGAGAGAGAAGCACATCATTGACAACCAAAACATCATGATCAAAGAGTTGCGCAAGCTTAACAATGGTAGCATCACTCCTCCTCCGGAAGAAGATGAAGATGGCAACCCTATTATCTCCTCCTCGTCCACCGAGACTATCCCATACGACAAATGGAACAAAGACGTCTTTCCTTGGGCTGATTATGACGATGTGACATCCTTGCCCACGTCTTCTCGCAACACCGGCAAGGCTCCCATGAATCTTTCCGATGAAGACTACAATCAAGATGGGGATGATGATATGGAAGAGGACTCCGAGTGATCTCCATGGGTTGCGTTAGTTATGCTCTTTTCCCTTTTTGGCGTCTCGATGCCAAAGGGGGAGAAGTAGTTCTATTAGGATTCTCCGTGGGATTTGCATGGGATGGACACAAGCATGTGCTTTCATCATTTTTATTGCGCTTGTGTCTCTTTATGTTATTTGGAACTTATTTGCATCTTATGTGTTGTGAACTATGGATGTTTATCTATATGAGTGTAAGACATATGGATTTCTTATTATGTATGGTTGAGCCTACATTATTGTGCTATGGTTTATATGGATGATTATCTACATTTATATGCACAAGGTATGGTTTTTATCTCTAGACCCAACCTATATTGTGATATGTCTTGTTTGTGAAATGTGTTGTTTACATATCATATTGCTATATTGTGTTGGAACTTGTCTCTCTATATGTGTGCATTTGCATTCCAAAACAAATGAGTTATATGCACACATCTAGGGGAGCTTTTCCATTTGTTAAACATGATAGTGTAATGAACTTTATTGCAAATCCGTGTGTTGTCATCTAACACCAAAAAGGGGGAGATTGAAAAAACATTTGTGATCTCTTAGTTTTGTGTGTTAGTTAACAACACTTGTGATGTTTTAATATGGTGTTAAGTGATGCAGGTTTAATCATGTACAACACATGTGCATCAACACCAAAAAGAGAAAAGAGGCAAATCATCAGTTTCAGGCCGGAGTTTCCAGTCCCTAGGACCGGAGTCTCCGGACTCAGGGCACTTCATCGAAGAAGTGGAGAAGTGGTTCAGCCCCTGGTGGGGGCCAGAATTTCCGGCCCTGGCCGAAGTTTCCGGCCCCAGGGCACTGGATTGTTGCCCAAGCCTCAGCATGCGAAGAAGGTGTTCAGCCTCTGGTGGGGGCCGGAGTTTCCGGCCCCAGAAGACCGGAGTTTCCGCCCCAGGCCGGAGTTTCCGGTCACTAGGGCCGGAGACTCCGGTGTGAAGCTGTCTGCAACGGCTAGATTTCTGGGAGGGGTATAAATACCCCTCCACCTACCTCCAGCCAGCTACCATGACCAGAAATATCTTCCCCACCATTGTTGCAAGCTTAAACTTAGTAGATCTCTCTCCCTAGCCACTCAAACACGTTGTCCTTCTAGGACTTGGGAGAGTTGACCTAGATCTACACTTCCACCAAAGTGATTTGATTTCTATATCCATTCCTTAGGGGAACTTGTGAATCTTGGGTTCATTGGAACCCTAGACGGTCGTTGGTCGTTCATGTGGCTTTGGAAGCCGCGAGGACTAGCCGGGAGCCTCCAATTGATTTGTGGAGACGTGCCCCGGCCTTGTGATTCTTGTGGCTTTGGGAGCCGCGGGAATTTGGTGAGAGCCTCCAATTCGGTTGTGGAGTGTGCCTCATCCTTGTAAAAGTTTGTTGACAACCTCGAGGGCATCATATAGTGGCTCGTGGAACTCCTCATTGGAGGATAACACGAGGGAGATACGGTGTGCCATATCATGGCTATTCGGGGATCACTTGTGACCCCGCACCGCTCCAACGAAGACGTAGCTTTCATTGGGAAATGAACTTCGGGAATCATCTCCGTGTCACCGTGTGCTTATCCTTTTTATCTACCTTTACTTGTATTGCTAGCTTATCTTGTTTAGTATATCTTGTTAGCTAGTTTATTGCTCATCATATATGATTGTTCACCTAGTTGCATATCGAGAGAACTTATATTTGAGCAATTCCCTAACTTGTTGAAAAGAAAATTAAAATTGGTAGTTGCCTATTCACCCCCCCCCCCCCCCCCCCTCTAGCCAACTGGGCCGTGCCCGGCGGCCTCTGCCGACGGTGGCGACAAGGAAGGCTACAGGAAGGGAAGAAGCTGGACAGCTGCCATCAGGAGACGTACTACGCAGCGGAGCTGCGACGCTGATCAACTCCCGCCAATTTCTTGAACCACCTTTGGATGATCACAACGTTGGTGAACCGCTGCAGGTGTTGAATAGTGCCACAGGAAGGGCTGTGGGAGCTGGCCAAGAACAACAAGAAGCACCTGACAGACATCGGCGACATCAACTTCCTCATGTGCCGCGCCATCGAGAACCCCCAGCTGAATTCGACCTCCGCGCTCCGGACAGCACTTGTCTCCGTGTTCGAGGAACCGGTGACCTACAACCTCTCTGATCTGCAGAGCAAGGCTGGCGTGGAGGACTATGCCTGCTGCGCCACCGTGCATTCCAGGAAACAGATGCAAGAGTTGTTTGACGAGGTGAAAGCGGATTTTACACGAAAGGTAGCAGCGCAAGCGATGAGAAGTAGGAAGATTGCACACAGTAGATCTCAATACCATTTGATCCTTTCGGTGAATGAAGTTGTACTTCACGCCGTTAGTGTTGCACATTCAAGTACAAATTGTAATGTACTTCAAACTTAAAAATTGGACAGTTCTGCCTGAAATTTGAGAGAGAGAAAGATATCTGAATGGTTGGATTTGGATGACGATGGAGGAACCTTTTGCGTGAACTGACAATAGCAGGATATTCGCTCCGATCTGTTACACGTTCCCGTCGCGTCGACTCGCGCCGTAGAAACCCAGTAAGACTAGCATTCCCTATAATATTCGGATCTACACTCCGTGATTTATTCCAACAGACACGTCACGTTACCGGTAGCACCCTATATATTCGACGCTCCTGTGATCAATCTTCCCACCGGACCACCAATCAGAGCAAACCAATCTGTCATTTTCTCTTTGGCTGCAGCACATCATGGTTTCCTACAGAGGGGTTTTCGTCTTCCTGACTCTCGTGGCAACCCTGCTTGCCGCGCCAGCGATGTCGATGGCCAGAGCAACGCCGCCCGGACGCTCACCCGCCCCGGCGCCATCCATGACGCCTACCACGGCGTCCACGACACGACACGACGCCATGTTTATCCCCCTATATATCATGATATTAAATAATGGCGTGATGTCGTCTGACGACGGCACTTCGTCGTCCAGCGCCACGGCTGCCGTATCGCCAGCCGGGACTGCCGCGGCGCTCTCGGTCGCCGGCGTGATGGCCATGATGCTGTTGTGATTTCGTCGATTAGTACTTATATGAACGATTCTTCAATGTAGCCATCGGTAGTCTAGATTGAATCTGTTCTGGTGCCTGTAGATTTTTGTAATACTAATTCTACTCTTCATCCAGAGTTCGTGTAATCCAGCAGTTATTGTTAACTTATTAAATTCAATGATTGTTGGACATAATCGACCTGTTCAGATGCCCGCACATCACTAGATAAACTGGTCTGCAACTGCATTGCTGTATATAATGCAAGGGATGACGAAACCATCCGTCCAAAGATTCCGCAGCTCCTACAAAGAACATAACAGATCTGAACGAATGTCGTGATCTGGTGGGTCTGCTTCTTTCTGAATCAATCCATAAACACTCCAAACAATGATTAGTAACAACCATTGCCTTGTGGTATCACTACAAATTTACTTTTCCTTTTAGTCGCTCACTTGGTAGTGATAACACCAGATGTACTCTCGTGGTAGTGATAACACCAGAAGATACACACGCTTTCAAAATCAGAAAAGAGGATTATCATTCATATATGATATCATTTTCCATAAGCTTCAAACAAATCAAATCATTATGTGTCACGTAAAATATTAATTGTAACCCTCTTTTCTCTTGCGTGCAATGCAGCTATATAATTTTGGGCTCAAACCTGTCTAAATCCGTTTCTTGTGTGCAAAGATTTATGTGCATACGTCACCCCACGTTTTCTAACAATCTATCACACACCTCTAGTTCATACTTAAATCATTTTTGAAAAGTCGACGGAAAACTCATTTCAACGGGTACGTAGAACTCCAATCAATTCTCTCATAAAAATAATATTAGGCATATTGATTATATCTTAGTGTATTCAATTGGGCTCTTGATGAGCGGACACCTTGTTCTACAAGGCGATCTTGAAAGAACACACTAATATGAGCCACACTCCTGGTCACGGGATAAGTCAGGAGTGTGACTTATATACTTCACTCCCGGGGAAGACTCGACAGTTTTGTACCAATACCGACATTTTGAGTGAAACTTGTTGCATACGACTGACAATTTAAGTCATAATCCATTGTTCATGTTTAGTTGTAGTCGAGCGCAATTTCTTGTCTAGGTGAAAATTCAACTTAACAATCTACATTGAACTACAGTTATATCAGAGAGTGATATGAAAATAAAATGCAATTGATGTGACTCTGAAATCTGATGGGGAATTGTTACATTTTATGGGATTGACCCATCTACCCTATGCAAATCCTACAATCGCAAAGATCCGTTCAGTTTTATAATCACCGTATTATAGTTGCGCGAGAGTTGTATCAGCTTACAAGCAGCTCTTCTCCCACTAATAAGTGAGTGGGAATAAGTCAAATCTATCTGCACTCCTCCTCCTCCTCCTCCTCCGTCCGCCTCGCGAAACCACGCACGTCATGATTCGTGAATCGAGTTCGAGTTAGAGTAGTGCGTTTGGATAGAGATTATTATTTTTGCATGGGTCATCAAAAGTGTTCACGTGTCAACATATGCTTTACAAGCGCCCTAACCCTTCCACCACGTGGCGTATTTGCTCCCCCACGTGACACTTGTGTAACCGTGTGACTTTTGTGCTATGTTCCTATCCCTGGAATATCGGGAGGACAGACCGATCGGAGGAGGAGATATAGAGATACCACTCACTTCTTGCCTATCTACTCTGGTGTTCCTTTTTGTGCTCTTTTCAGGCTTTTCTGCGTCTCTGTCTCGGCGACCAAGTGCATGCCCGTCTGGGAGAGGAGGCTTCCGAAACTCCGTGTCTTAAGATCAGCGCGACCGCTCGCTTACGTCTGACTCTAACTGTACCACACCAAATCCAGATGGACCAACTATCTGACACCAGCTATGCCGACTAGTTGACTCTGACTACGAAGCCGGCTGATCGTTAGCTTCCTCTTCGCCACCATGACAGTCGTAGCGTACGTGTTTGTACTCGCTTGTTTGCACTAAATTTTGAACGTGGTTAAGTTTCCTAGTTCATTTAGTAATTAATCTCTAGAAAATTGTTTAATTAGTCAACATAAAATACTTTTTACTGATGTTATTTGATCAATAAATCGCCAAATTGTCCATAAAACACAGTTGAGTAGAATTACGTATAGATTGGGTTGGATTTGGATGACGAATTGGCGATAGAGGAGCCTTCCGTGAACGCACACGAGTAGGATCAGGTATTTCCGCAGCATATTGCCTCAGATTGTTACACGTGTTTGCGTCACGTCGACTCGCGCCTATATGCTTAATTCCAACAGATGCTTCACGTAATCACTTTACCGGTTGGCCCTATATAAGATCCGGATTAGGATCCGCTATACTACTCCGATTCGGATCTACACTCCGTGATTAAATCCAAGACGCACTGGGCACTTCACATTGCCGGCCGGTTGCCCCTATATATTCGACGCTCCTGTGATCAGTCTTTCCATCGATCAGAGCAAACCAACCTGTTCTGTTCTCTTTGTTGACTGCAACACATCATGGTTTCCTACAGAAGGTTCTTAAAATGTTTTTTTACAATTTTTTGGAGCAACCTATCATACACTTCTATTTAAAATTTGACCAACTTTTTAACTTGCCTAAAATTTATTTAGATGGATAAATTTAACAAAAAAGGTAGAAAACTTGGTATTTGGGTATTAGTAATTACATATGGTCTACTTTGTGTAAAAATTATAGAGGTGTCATTTTGCATAATATTCTTTGTACTTGCTTCACAAAATATTCGTTTTGGTAGAAAACATAAAATAATTAAATAAAAATTGGAAACTCTTTTGGCACTATTGTTTAGTTTGATGCAGGCTTCTTGTCTAAAAAATGATCCAATTGTGATGAATATTGTTTTATGATGGATCATACACATTTTTTAATTTTTAAACCATGTGTGATTATCTCTCTTGCAACAGACACCTTTTGTTTTTGTAAAAACATGCGGAATGCATCACACAAAATACACCTTTTGGCATCTCGAAAATGAAAAATATTTGAAAAAAGGAAAACATGGAAATTACTTTGGCTCAATTTTTCATATAATTCAAGGCATATTTGTGCCAAAAATGGACCCATTATGATGAAAATTGTTTTATGGTACATCATACTTAATTTTTATTTTCAATCGTTTGTGATTGTCTCCTACGTCGCACACCATTTTCGAAAATCGTGTGTGATTACATTGTATACCCACAAATTGTTTAACTGTGTGTGGATTCTCTAACATCGCATACCTTTTCTAAACGGTATGCGGTCATTCTATATGGTTTTGCCTTATATCTATATCGGTCGCCCCTACCATATTTGAGGCTCGGCTCAAAGTTAAATCTCAGTCAACTAACGAGCTGGTTCGGTTTGACTCGTATAACAAACGAGTCTGGAATTAGAATTTGGCTCGGCTCGGCTCGCAAAACTCGCGAATTTGCTCGTTTAGCTCGGTAAAACTGTCAACATGTATTATAATAGCTACTATATATAATTATTACTAAGTATTTGTGTCCCGCCCCGAGACCCGGCCCGGTAGAATGACAGCCGCCGCGCGCCTATAGACCCGAAAGTTTATACACGCGCAAGGCTAGAAAAGCAGGCATAAACCAGCAAAGTGGATCTCAACAGGTCATTAACTCATTATTACAACATTATTACAATTACAAGAGTAAAAGTTGTCTAGTCGCATCCCACCCAACTGGTCCAGCCTACTCCTCGGTTAACGTCGTCTTCCGCTGCGAACTCTGATAACACAAAAACAGGTGAAGCAAGGGTGAATACAACAAAAGTCATACTCAGCAAACAATTCATACACTTTCATATACTTTGTAAAATACACTAGGTTTTCGAAATACAAGTAAATCAATCATTGTGTGGTTAAGTTGTTAAGCATATTAAAAAGCACATGGTGCCACACATGAAAGTGAGTTCCCTACCCGGGAATCACAGGGGTGAAATTTCACACTTTTACACTCTAAAGAGGGGTACTCCGACATCGACAGCCTCGCCCAGAACCACACAGGATTCCAGAACGAGCAGAACCCTTTTACCCGCTCGGACACCGGACACCCTGACCTACTCGATGTCAGTCCCTCATACGGATCCATCACCGACACTTTCCATTCAAGGGCCGCCCCTCACGGAGAGCTCAGACAGTCCCATACCTGTACTGTGACCGGTACAATACGATCACCTTCGTAACACCAAGTTTTCTTTATAAAAACATTGTATTCATTTCCATGTCGAATATACGTGCTAAGCCCGGCTCGTACCGGTGGCTCCTACGGATCCATCACCGTAACAACACCGACACATCAACTCGTATATCAACACAAAGCTCGTACCACTCAGGGTACACACATATTCAATCAAAGCATACTCTACAAAATATACGAGAGATGTAGGAATAGCTTGCCTCAGTTAAGCTACGCCATAGCAATCAAAGAATACCGACGAACACTCCAGCAGTTAGGTAGGATCAGCACAGCTCATACGACACCGGTAGCCCGACCGTGCCGTAGCCGAAGGAGCACCAGCAACCAAGAGATCGCCTCCTCCAACACGATGGATCAGCAGCATCTTCAATCATCTACCAGCGCCTCCTCCTCTTCACCAAACTACCAGCACCTCCTCCCGAAATACGTCTCCGTCGGCATCTCTCGGGTCTCACTAGAAAGCTCACTCTCTCTCACGCATGAAACTCTCTCCATGGATGTAAAGGAGTCCAAGAAGTACTACTAGCCGTAGCAGCAGGCCAGTAGCCCATATGTATTTATAGGGAAACGCTAGCAGAAATATCTGGGTCGCCGCTTCCTGCTGCTGAATATCTGCCGACATCCGTTGACGTGAGCAAGCATGTCATCTGCTGTAGCTGGCCACCATGCAGAAGTCCACGGGGAGAGAGCACGGCTGACTCAGCCCCTGGGTGCTGCCAGCAAACCATCGATAGCCACGTTGACCTTTGCTAACCTAATCTCTCACGTCATGCATGGCAGATCGTCTATGCATGCACTTAAGAAGAAGCAACCTAGCTATTGTACGAATGCATGCATGGAAGCAAACGTACTAGTATTACTAGCTAATGGAAATGCACAAGCAAGTCAAGCCAATCAACTCCTTCTTTTATATTGCATGCACAAAAAGCAACTGATTTAAACACAAGAGTTCAGAAAAACTAGAACAATCAAAGGCTAATTACTACTTAATCAAATTAATTAATCTACTCAAAATTCAGGCTATTACAATTTGGGCTTGTATGATGCAAGTATCACAACAATCAATGACTAATATCTAGTCGTTAAACAATAATAAAAAGAAAAAGTATTAACAAAGACAAGAATACAGATAACTGCTTTTTTATCGAGCTAAACTAGTACTCCGATCTAAAACTCGGCTCGTTTATCTCAAACTCGTTGACCGTCTAAAAGAAAACTAGGCTCAGCAGTCAGCTCGTTTAACAACGAGTTTCGATCTACTCGTTTAACTTGTGAATTTCGTATCATTGACGCTCCTATGACCAATCTTTTCATCTATCAGAGCAAACCGGTCTCTTTGGGAGCTGTTGGAATTGGGAAACGCTAGTTTGCCTCCGGAGGATCGATCCTCCGGGTCGTAGGGAGCGACGCGTGTTCAGGCACGTGGTCTGCCTGGTCTTATCTTCTCCATGGTCCACCCACGTTCGCCCACCCATCCCTTTCCTTGTTTAGCTCCAGAAGCTCCGACTAAATCGTGAGCTCGCGCCGCCGCCCCTGGCCCCGCCCCGCCGGCGCTTGGCGTTCCGCCTTCAGCCAGCACCGCCGCGCCTCGTCCGCCTCCGCGGCGAGCTCCACATCGGCCTCCTCTACGCGGACGCGAGCTGCACTGATCGCCGCCGCCGGTGCTCCCTCCTCGACGGCCGCAATGAAGACTGTCGGCGCCGCCGCGCCCTCGCCTGCCCCTACGGCGAGCTCCGACGCACCCTCACCAACTGCTGCGTCGAGCTCCGTCCTGACCTCATCCGCGCCGACGCCACCTAAACTACACCTCGCGGGCGCTGTTGTTGGAAGCCTGGAAGGCGTTGCTACCACCGGAGACGGCGATGATGCAAGCCGCACCAGCCGGTGCTACCAGAGGCTCGAAGGGGTGCTGCCACCGGTGACATCAGATGCTGCTAGCCAAGGTCAGTGGTGCTACCATGGGAGACGAAGATAGCGGTGCTACCAAAGTGCAGCGATGTTGCTATCAAGGGTAATCTTCGGTGCTGCAAAGATCATCCCGTGGTGCTACCAAGGGGCACGGCGGCGCTGATGCCGGCAGAGGCATGGTGCTCCCAGGGCACAACAGGGTTGCTGCCATGGTGGAGAGGCGGTGCTCCCATAGGGCGGCGGCGTTGCTTCCTCCCCTGCCCACGGTGCTACCTGGGCACGGCGAGCTGCTGCCGGCGGGAGGCGCCATGCTATCAACGTCGAGGCATGGTGCTCCTAGGCACAACAGCGTTGCTGCCGTGGTTGAGGCGCGATGCTCCCATGGCGTGCCGGCATTGCTACCTACCCTGTCCACGGTGGCACGGCGAGCTGCTGCCGGCGGGAGGCGACGTGCTACCGAAGTGGAGGCATGGTGCTCCCATGGCACAATGGTCTTGCATTCACGGTGGAGGTGCGATGCTTCCATGGCGCGACGACAATGCTGCCAGGATGCGGTGGCGCCGGCGAGAGGCGCAGCGACCTGAAGGTCACCGGCGTCCGGAGGTGTGAGCCATGGGCGGTGGCCGGTGGGTTGGTAGGAGTCTCGGGCCGGGGAGATTTTTTCTGTAGGGAAAAAGATGCGCACGGGCGAGTCGTTCTGTATTTGACTAAGCGTAGCGCTGCCCGTTGGAATTGTACCCGACATCTACCCAGTTCGTGTGCGTGCGTGAGCCTGTCTCCGAGTGGACGAGTGGTGTACGAGCTCATCACCGAGTCGTAATCCTCGTCGGTCGCTGGCCGTGTATATATGCGAGGACTTTTATGGTACCCCAAGTTAATACAGGCCGTTTGTTTTTCTACATCTAACGGTTCGTGATAAATGATACTAGTGCCTAAAACCAGAGTAGTACAAAGCATACTACTGATGTCTGTAGGGTCAAAATCGGGAGCGTTATAACAAGAAAGAAATCCGATCCCGTTAGAAAGATTCGGAGAAAAAAACAGATCCCGTTAAAAACGGAAGGCCTCGTATAACACCGGCAACAACTGCATTCATCGCCTCCGTTACTTCTTCAAGCTGTGTTCTAAATTGAAGCTGCCGGAACAAGTTCAGATCTTAGCTTCCAATAGAGTGTTATTCTATGGGTTTTGTGTTTCTATTGTTGAAAGCAAGAACTAATTTACTTTCGTGAGAGAAAAAAAGCAAAAACTAATTTACAAAGATTACGACTTTATTACAGTCGCCATTGTTTGAGAAAGGTGACCAAGCTAGTTTCATGGGCATGGGTTGTGTATCGTTCTCCGCAGCCGGCGGCCGTCATGCATGGTTGCATGAACTCCATCGTGGTGGTTCTGAAGTTGTAGGGATAGTCGATAGAGAGCGCTAGACAGATTTCGGAAAGTACTACTCAGAGAAGAACGCGAGGAATAGAAAGATGGATCTTTTACCAAGATTTTTTTTTTTTTTTGAGGAAGGATCTGATTCAAATAACAGGAAACTCAGTACAAGTTACAAACAGGCCCAGAAATAAAAGAAAATTACACGAAGACCCGGAAACTTGCACAAAGCACCCCGAGCCACCTAAGGAGAACACAATCAGATCCCAGCGACGAGCCCTAGAAGCCTAGGCATCGCCGGCGACGCCGTACCACCATCCGCCGGAACGCGAACACCACCACCTCATGTAGACAGCCGCAGTAGCCGTCCGCCGCCGAGCGACGGAACCGAGAGACGATGAACGAAAACGGCCACAGTGCTCGCACCCAGGAACCGCCCTTCTTCCATCCGCGCCGTCGACGCCGAGGCTAGCCAACCACAGACCTGAACCACCTCCAGTCGCCGCTCCCCACGCCTCCACGGCCGGCCGGAGCAACCACGACGAAGAAGACCACCACATCCAGCAGCAACAAAAGCAGATCATCTTCGCCCACCCACTCCTCCCCTCTCCACCACGGACGGCCAGAGAAGCTGAGCAGGAAGAAGAGACCTGACGAACCACCTCCACAGCCTCTCTGGCAACCACGCCGGAACGGGGAACAGAGGGGGAGGACAAAAGCTCGACCACCGCCGCCATCGCCACCGTCTCGATGCCGACGCGAGCCACACACACACCTACACCTACACCTATACTATACACGCACGGCAGCCTCCGGAGCTCCCCCCGACCTCACAGCGCCAGAACGGCGGCCGGAGGCGGGGGGAGCAACGGATTCGCCGGCGGGAGCAGAGAAACGCGGTCGCCTCCTGTGTCGCCTCTCCCCTACTGTAGCAAGCGATAAGGTGGGAGGTACAATTTTACCAAGATTTTAGGCTAACCAAACGGGATATTTTTGGTAGTTCAATAAATGATTTTCTACTTAAAAGGTCCACAGTGCCCCTGGAAATCAACGACTGGATTTGAAATCATACTCACCTCCCGCTGGTAGTAAAAGGTACTGTAAAACCGTCATATGCATGTATACGGTGGTACTCTGTAAACCACCAACCTGCCCGTTACGAGCCTTTGCAATCCAATCTCGTGTGTTCTAGTCGATCCATAGCTGCTCGCCGGAAACAACTCGACGGCTGTGCCAAGACGTGCAGTCATGGCTTCCCGCAGAAGGCTCTTCGTTTTCCTGACTCTCTTGGCGGCCCTGCTTGCGGCGCCAACGATGTCGATGGCCAGAACAACGCCCCTGGAAGGCTCATCTGCCCCATGCAGCCCACCACGGCGTCCTCAGAGGAGCTCTGGATATCCGGCGATGGTTCGACACAAGGTGGGGCGACCACACAAAAGGAGGATATGCCTCCCATCTTCCCCATATGGTTGCTAACGCTACCGACGACGCCCTCTTACTACTACCCTATGCCCAGCGCCACGTCTGTCGAATCGCCCGCCGGAACTGCTGAGGCGTTGTCGGTCGCCGGCGTCATGGCCATGATGCTGTTATAGGTTCATTGATCAGTTTGATATTCTAGTTTAACTTCCATCTAGGCATCAGTAGTCTGTACTCGTGTCTATTATGGTACCTGTTAAATTTTTGACTTTTTTGTAAAAAACTCTACTGTAATTCTCCATCTGAAGTTTGATATCCTAGTTTAGTTACGAAAATTTACATGTAGGCATCAGTATGTCTAGTCGAGTCTATCATGGCACCTGTAATTTTTTGGCACTGCTTCTCTACTGTAATTCTCCATCTAGAGTTTGTGTAATCCAGATGTTATTAAATACTTACTGAATTCAATGCTTATCACACACAATCAAGTGTTGTCCACCCATCACCAGATAAACTGAGTCTGATAATGCAAGTGATGATATAACATTATGCGGCTGTGCAAATATTCTGCAGCTCGTACACAGCACACATCAGATCTGAACGAATAGTCATGATCTGGTGGGTCTGCTTCTTTCTGAATAATCAGAATATCATCAATCCAGAAACACCCCTACCAAACAATCATTGAAGTAAACTGGTCAGTAATAACCATTGCCATTGCTATCACTTCAAATTTCATTTTCCTTACAGTTGCACACTTTGGAGTGATAACACCATAACATATACACGCCTTCACAATCACCCAATAAACCCAAAAAAATTACACAGCTGCACTCCACACAAGAGAAAAGAGGGGTTAGCATCATACTTTACGTGGCACATGAAGATATGCTGGATTTGAAGCCTATGGGGATTTTACAAGTAGGTGCTCATATAGTTTTGTGGGGTTGTTGTGAATGATTGATGGGTTTGCGTCCTCCAGACGCTCTGCGAGCGATCTGAGCATAGACACCAGATGCCGAGTGTTCTTCGTACATTTGCATACCAGGTCTAGATACTGCATCGCCTCCTGAGGCATGAGCCCAGTCATGAAGAAAGGGAAGAGCTTTGAATGCGTCATCTCCATTGTATCCATCGCCTCTGATGCCCATCCCGAATTAGACTTGTCAGCAACACTCCCCTCCTCACGCTGCATCCGTCTTACGGATTCCAACCGTGGGAGCATATCCTTCTCTTCCTCCTTGAAGTGTTCTTTGGTGTGATCCTGCAAGTATTTGATTCATTTTCAGATCCACACGGGCATGAAAAACATGTATATGCTACTACAGACACAGATTTAGGATGACTTCTGTAATAATTCGATGTTTTTTTTCCCTAAAACGAACTCCTCGTGCCAGTGAGTGACCAAGCCTAGTGGCATGAATCGATATATATATATAACTACTGTAGCAATCTTACAAGTTAGTAGTACTAGATAAGGATCCGGTGTATAATAGATAAGATATAATGATCCAATCAGAGGAAATAAGTTCTAAATATTTAGATACATCTTTTCGCATGATTCTGGCACCTCTATATTGCAAGAGTTATCTACACTTCTTAGCTGGTTCTGAGTGAAACTACCATTTTCTGCATACCACCTTGATGCCGAGATACTACACAGTGAGTGCAGTCCAATAGCTTACAGCAAGTATCAAATATGCAAGGAAGATGTGTGACTGGTCTCACAATCAAAGTGGTGAAGCATTCATGCAAGTGCTCAGGATGATTACAGCATGTGCGATCTTAGTGGTTTGCTGAGCTATATCAACTCCTTTCATCAGCTTAGTAGGCACAAGTGGATAGACCTAGCTGTAGTGAGAATAAACAGCTACAATCCAGTGTCTTCCAAATCAAATTTCTTAATTGCTTGGGCCAGGCAACACCCTAGCTTGGGCCAGGATGCACCCTACTTTTCCCGAACTTTTCACGCGCAAAATGCTCATGTAGTGGTAGAGCTGTACGCAGTAGGAATGGTGGGGGGTCTATACCCAATTATGAGAAATGAAGACATTAATTAACCCTATTGTGCTCTAGATAAGGATGTGATGTACGATAGAGAAGATATAATGATCATATCACAGAATTAAGTCGTAAACATCTAGCTAGCTTATTCCAGCATCTACGTACAACATTTTTCTGCAGCGTTTAAATAACTGTTGAGCAGATCTCAGAAGTTACGAAGCCTTCTAGGCTGGTTCAGAGCAAAAACTATTACATCTGCATACTACCCTGATGCCAAGATACTCGCGCAGCATACACAGCATCAAAGTGTGTAAGAGAAACATAGGGCTAGTACGGCAATCGAAGTGGTGAAGCATCCATGGAAGTGCTCATGATGATTATAACATGTTTGATCCTAGTATTTTGCTAACCTACCAAATTCTTACATCAGCTTTCTAGAGACACACATGTGGATAGACCTAGCTGTAGTGAGAATAACAGCTGAAAATACAATGTCTTGTGAAGCAAAATTCTTAATGCCCTGGGCCAGGCTGCATCCTACTTTTCCCCCAACTTTTCACGCGCAAATTCTAATGTAGGTAGACCTGTAGGCAATAGCAATGGTGGAGGATCCATATCCTATTCTGACAAATGAAGACACAAAATCAGCCCTACATGTGCTGCTGAAAGCCTCAAAAGCAAGTAAATCAGACTAAGTTCGAGACAGGCTGCACCCTCTAGTTCTCCTTAACTTTCCACGCACAATACTTATGTAGCACTGTTGAGTAGAGCTGTATGCAACAGAATTGTCGTGGATCTGTATCCAACTTGAAGACTAAAATTAACCCTACAATGGGCTGCCAGGACCATGAAAGTTTTACAGAGCAATCAGGTTGGTAGTGGCCCTTATCCAGGGCCACATGATCTTCCTTGTTCTTGAAAAGTGCAAGGGGACAGTAGTGCAACATAACCAACTTTTTCATGGAGGAAGAAAGGAATCAGTATTTTTTTCTCTCTCTCTCTCTCTCATGGAACTAGGTGAACTCTCTTCATTGTACTTCACTTTCGGTTACTACTTTTCCGAGAATCTCCCATGTCAGGTTATTAGCTAAAGGGGTACTGATTATGAGAGGATAACATCCACACCAACAAATAACTGGTGCCACTTTTGGCTGAAGGCAGTAGAAGCCTTGCAAGTCACAAAAGGTGAAGTTTGCATATCAACCTCCGTGAAATGGCTTTTGATATGGCACACTTCCAAAGCTACCTGCACTAGTATGTCTTGCCTATTCTTTCGGGCGTGATATTCAAACCTACTAGTATTAGCACATTTCAGATACAAACTTGCAAGATTTCACAAGCAATGCAGGGTACAGAACAGTAAAGCTTTAAGCATGAAACAACCACCAGATGCAATTAGTGTAACTACCAAGAAAGCATGTACCTGCAACGCTTTGAGGCGAACCGAGAGGTTGACCAGCACTTCATGGAAGAGGGGGCTGCCCAGTTCCAACGTGAGAAGTGTTTTTATATCTTCCTTGATTCCGTTCATCATGGGCAGGTGCTTCCCGTGCTGCTCCTGAACCTTATCGAGCACCCCTGCACACACATAGAATAATTAGGATCAGATCATACGGCAGTTACTCAATCATATCGGCGTGATTAAACAACTTTGTAACTAGGCTCTCGGATCGAGGATGCCAGAGACGGGCGTTTGGTCTAGTGGTATGATTCCCGCTTCGGGTGCGGGAGGTCGTGAGTTCGATTCTCGCAACGCCCCAGTTTTTTGTCTGTTTTTGTTCGCTTGGAAAATGACAAGTGGGTTTGCTATTTCCTATCAGTAGCTTTCAGCTCTACTACACGACATTGCTATCTCTCTTTTGTTACTTTCTTCATTTACCAACCGGGAATGGCCCTGTACAGCTACAAAGGTAAAGGGAAGCAGGGGCCTTTTGATCAAGGAAGGCACAGTAGAAAATGGAAAAGAACAGTACCATCTCTATCCCTTGGTATCACACCAGATTGTGCAAATCCATCAGAATTCACCAGCACGAGTACACGGCCAGTACAGCAATTAAAGTAGGGAAACGGAGCAGCTGCCCGTTGACAGTGAATGCACATAGAAATATTACTAGTACTCCAGATTAAGACAGTGAAAAAATCCACCCACCCAATTGCAAATGCACCTTCTAGTGAAATGCTCCTCACAAACCCCAAAAATATACCAAAAGCGAAACAGCAATGCAGAAACAAAATCGTCATGAACAGCAAATTTTAGCCATGGAAAGCGAAATCGAAGCTGGAATTGACCTGGGAAGGAAGCCCTCTGGATGTCGGGGAAGAGCACCTTCTCCTCCATCCTGGCGTGCTCCAGCATCACCTCCAACGCGTCCCCGTACCACTTCCCAAGCCTCCTGACCTCAGCCCCCTCCACCGCCCCAACCCTCCCGCCCTTCCCACCGCCCTTCTTCCCCCCTTCTTCACCATCTCCGCCAGCTTCGCCGCGACGCCCTCCAGGTGCCGCTCGGCGCTGCGGTGCTGCAGCCGCACCAACTCGGCGACCTCCTCGGCGGCCGCGGCGGCCAGGGACGCGCGTGTGGCGGGGCGGCGCGGGGGCGGCGCGACGGCGGGCTTGCCCTGGAAGCGCGCGTCGACGGCGCGCAGCAGCTCGTCAGCGGCGCCGCAGAGCTCGGGGTCGGCGGCGGAGAGGCGGAGCGCGGGCCGGCCGAGCGGGGCCGCCTCGGAGGGCGTGAAGTGGAGCGGCGCGGCGGCCTTGTAGAGGAGCGCGACCCGCAGGCGCCACGCGACCGGGCAGCCGTCGGAGCCGTAGACGCGGACGACGTTGGGCTCGGCGTCCTCGTCGGGGTCGAGGGAGAGGGTGGCGGAGGGGGATCTGGCGAGCGCGCACGGGGAGACTGTGGTGGTGGTGGCGGTGTTCCCGCTGCCGGAGCCGGCGCGGTGGGGGGACGGGGAGGCCGCCGGCGAGGGGCGGTCGCGGCGCGGGGAAGGGGAGCAGTTGCCCATCGGGAGCCGGAGCGGCGGGCGACGGGAGGAGGAGGAGCCGAAGGGGCTGGCTAGTGGTGTGGTGTGTTGCTGCTTCGGGACGGGCGAAGCTGGCGGAGCGGAAGGGTTGGGCCCAGCTGAGGGGAGCGGCCGTTTCGGTGTCGTGTCTATGGGATCAGATCATCTCTGTCGGAGGGAGGGAGGATGGTGTTGTCGCTGTCGAGAGGAAGAAAGAGTGTGCCGTTGATTTTGCTTCGGAACCAAGTCCCGTCTTTGGATTACTCTGATCTCAGATGTCAGATTTAAGCAAGCATGTGCCGCAGATTGCCATGGAGAGGTTTTGGCACTAAAAGACATGGTTTATCTTTTTATGGAGGGATGAGTAGAACCCTCTAAAGAACATTTTCACCGATGCTCCTAGTTATCGTTCCGTTAACTATGTTGGATGACTGCTATTGAACTAGTCGGTTATTGGGACACGGTGTCGCTCTATTGGCGCTGTTTGCTAGCTTTGGCTGACACTTCTATGCCACTCAAAGTGTCACACAATTTACCGGGGCACCTCAACAGGTCTTCCGCGGCTATTGTACCCACGGTTGGGCAGGTTTACTTTGTCCGATGTCACATTAACCCAATTGAGAGATGTATTTCAGTTGCTCCAAGCCTCCTATTTGTACAGTGAGCCATGATGCAGTAAAGGCAAACTGTAAATAAGCAACTTGGTCTTTGAGATATGTTTCTCTTTTTTCCCTTCATGATGGGCCTTCTATTGCTTTTTAAATTTTGCACCTAGGCAATGCATCAACTACTACCAGCATTGGATTTTAAAAAAGCACTTGGCCCAAATTTGGTAGGATTTGAGGGGAAGAGATGAACAAGGATTACCTTAGCCTATCATGGCAGTACAAGAGGACATTATCATGCTTTAAAGTTTGTCATTATGATCTTAATGACTAGATACTGCTAATCCAAATCATCAAAAACTATTCATCAAGTACGAAAAGAGAGAGGAGCGAATCACTCCGGTAGTGATTGCTTCAATCTATACCTATATATATATATATATATTATATAATATGGCCTGAGTTGATGGTTGCTACGTTTTATAATATGGCCTGAGGTGATGGTTGAATAATACTCTGATCAGGTGAGCTGAGTGCACCTGATTTGCCACGAAAATTATCCAATCTCCTACCTCCGCACCACCGGCGGAATCGGCCGCTCCTTCCACGGCGCTGTTCTTCAGAAGCTTCGCTCGGCACGCATGATGTACAACCGAACTGATTGATGTATCCGCAGGCGGCGACACCGGCGTTGCTTTCTCCACTTCTTCCTCAGATGTGCGTCCGCCACTATCACCCTTGTCCCAGCGTGCTAGCTCTGCCTCTACACCACTGCCACGTTGCCGCAGGTCCTCGATTTGGACTTTGGAGGGAGATCGAGGAGGCAGTGATTGAAAAGGCGTCACCGAGAGAGACAGATATATGTGCGGAACTGCTGATGTTCTCGATTCCTGTGAGAGCTAGGAGATTAGAGAGAATTGAATCAGAGAGAATTTGGACTGTTGTATGCCAAATTTGAATGGATTTAGAGAGCTTAAGTGGGAGGATTAATTAAGAGAAGCAACGGATTGTTTGAGAGGGAGAGCACACACGCAGAGAGATTGATGACAGCTGATGCTACTTGGTAAGATCACGTACGCGGATAATTGCTCCAGAGATTGGAATCACCGTCTTGACGCTGCCCCATCGCCGAGCTTGGCTGTGGCGAGAGTCGGGCGGCTCCACCCGCCGTTCAGGCAGTTGTACGGGCGGCTCCACCCGCCGTTCAGGCAGTTGTACCTGATAAATTAGCTGGATTAGTGGCTCCTTGAAAATATTATTTTTATTGCACTACTTAAAAAAGAAGAGCTATATACTACTTAAAAAAGAAGAGCGTTTCATTTGAAGGATTTTAAGAAAAAATACAACATGTTAAGATTCTTAAAAAACCATCAAGACTTAAGACCTTTATGATACCTTTTTCGACCGATTATTTAAAAAGTCACATAAAATTCTTAGATTGCATATTTACACAAGTAATATAAAATTGATTGCCAAATTATGAATGATTGAATTGGATGTGTTTCAATTGAGCATCATATTTACGGTTCAAGTTTACAAAAAATGTGTTACTTGTAGTCCGTCGTCTTCTCAGCAAACACAATCCGCATTTGTCAAAATTAGTGAAAATTCGTTGGCGGAGTCCTAGGTGTCGCTAATTTGAGAGGATAATTATGAGTTTGAACGATGCGGATTTTTCTCCCGTTGCAACGCACGGACATTTTTCCTAGTTAACCAAAAAAAATTAACTGCCGTCCTTGTAGGTTATCTCCAAATCCCCATTTCAAAACAAAAAAAACTGGATTATCACCCACTTCAAAAGCACTTTGACAAACACCCACCAGATTATCGGGAGCACGGCAATCCTCCCCGCTGGATTGCTGGTGGAATTTTTGTGTCTTTCTGAGAAAACAAATGAAAGGGTGTACGACCACGGGCCATTTAATCCTATCCGAGAAACGGAATCTGAACTAATTCTTGCTCAAGGACTTGTGCAGTTGTGCTTGTTGTCTTTTTAATTTGATTTGAAGGTAATAAATGGTCGTTAGGACTGGATGGTTGCGGAATCGGTATCTAGAATCATTGTCCGGTTATAGTCTTATTGACGGACGCGGCTTGCCGCTGCTCCCATCCGTGCTCCCCTTCCCTCGAATGGCTGCGTTTCTTGCGCTGTTTTTTTTTCCTCTGAGCGCTCTTTTTCATCTTAATTCTTGTGAGTACGATCCCCTCCGATATATACTCAACCGGTCTCCAGCCACGTCCCAGATTGTATGAGCCGGAGGTGGCGAGCGAGGAGCTGGATCCTCTGACTTTGGCACCTTGACTTTTCCTGACTTTGAGTCGGTGACAGATGGGTCCCGTGTGTGGTAGGTCCTACATGTCAGTGACCCAAAGTTAGGAAAAGTTATGATTGGCAAAGTTAGAGGATCCCAGTCCCGGCGAGCGAGGGGGCTAGTGGTGTGGTGTGTTGCTGCTTCGGCCTTCGGGAGGGGCGAAGTTGGCGGAGCGGGAGGTGGGGCCCGCTTCAACGGAGCGGCGGCCCGTTTTAGTGTCGTGTCTCTCTTCTGGGTTTTGCCAAGTGATCAGACCATTGTACTAGTTGTAGAGAGAATGGTGTTGTGCTGTCGAGAAGAAAGAGTAAAAGAGTGTGCCGTTGATTTGCTTCGGAACAAAGTCATGTCTTTGGATTACTCTGGGCTCAGCTCAGATGGGATACTGTCAGATTTAAGCAAGCATGTGCCGCAGATTGCCATGGAGAGGTTTGGACAAAGGTGAAATGTTCATCCAGGCACTACAAGACATGGTTTATCCTTTCAGGGAGGGGACGATGAGATATCGGCAGCGGTTGCATCCTCGCTCACAATAGAAAACTTTCAAAATATATTAAACTTAGGAAACACATTGGAACTCGACATTTCTCATTAAAAAATTCAAATTAAACTTGAACTTGGCATAAAGATTTGCCGGCAAAGTGAGCTCGGAAAGAAAAACGAAGACGCGTTTGTGCCTTCTTTCTGATCCGATGTTCGCCTCAAATTACGCTCGTATTTAAATTGCTTGAACGGCCTATGTGTCACTAACACGCTCGACTCGTTTTGTCGTATCCGACGTAGCGTGGAGCCGGCGTGGAAGTACCGAACAATTTATTGCGCCAAGTTGGCAGATTTTCCGCTATTAAACACGTGGTTGAGGAGGTTTTATGTGACCGGCGCAACAATAGCCCCATTAAGAGAGGTATTGAGATGCTCTAGTATGTACAGCGAGCCATGAAGCGGTAGAGGGAAACTGTAAATAAGGCACATGGTCTTTGAGATACGTTTTTTTTTTCACAAAATGGCCCTTCTTTTAAGCTTTGAATTTTGCACCTACGAAATGCATCAACTACAAACATTGGATTTGCAAAAAAAAAAGGAACTAGATAAGAAAGCTTACTTACTGCTTTAGCTTTTAAAGTTTGTCATTATGATCTTAATGACTAGATACTGTAGGGTCGCATGTAGGCTACACTAGCGCAAATCAAAATTTTCTACCGCGACAACCAAGGAACTGCTGCAGTTATAGATCACGGGATTACCACTAGACGCGCTGTGCCGTGCCGAAGTCGGTGCAGCAAGTCGGGGCAGGGTAGACGTACAATCCTCTCTGATCCAGTCGCTCCCACGAACAGCTCCTCCCGGCAGTTCGTCCAAGTGCTCGAATGCAGCACCTCTATCGGTATCCACACGTACGGCGTGGAGGCACCGCTCGCCGGACTGCTAGGTCCGCGCCGGCGGCAGGGGCGTGGTGAGGCGGTGGCTGGGTGGATGTGGTGCGGAAATGGGCAACCCTAAAACGTCCAGTCTCCCCTCCTTATATAGACCTCCTCATATTGGGCTGCCTCAACTGAAGCCCATTATGGAGTCTATTCCAGCCCAACTCGGATCCAATCCGAATTATGCCTCCACAACCTTAAGTGTGTGACCCTATAGGTTCACGCACGTTTGGACATGACTCGAGTACACCTACTCGATCAATAGTTGGTAGCGGCTTCTAGCAAAACGTGCCAACTCCCAAACGCGCATAAAGATCTCATCGGACGAACCATTACAATGTTTACGCCATTCCCTTTGCCTCACGATATTTGGTCAAGCTTCCAGCTGACCACTCTTTCTCGATCCTGTGATTCGGAATCCCGTACTAGGTTAACCATTAACCTTATGTAGCATGGCCATGCATTTCTGGATCCTATCACTCGAGGGGCCCAGAGAAATATCTCTCTCAAGAAGAGAGGGGCAAATTCCATCTTGACTGACCAAGTCCCGCAACATGTTTCACGACAAACCCGAAAGCTACCTTTATAGCTACCCTTTCACGGCGTAGTGTTTGATAGCCCCAAAGTAGGTCGATTCACATCTCGGGTACATGCGACAATCTCAGGTCTAGGGACAAAGCATACACATCGTGTAGAGAGAGAGCTATGAACGTTTGCTTCATTGTCTCTAGGTGGGTCAGCCCAACTCTATGTTCATAACATAAGTCCACATTATTAATTTGACATCTCCATGTCTATGACTTGTGAAACATAGTCATCAACTAATACGTGTGCTAGTCTAATATTCAAGTGTGTCCTCACATGAACTCCGACTAGGGACATATTTAGAATAACCATACAAGTAATGAGTTTCACAAACATGGAGATGCGCAACACTGCTGTGTCGTTCGACTGATCGACTCCACGACGGGTGAACCATTTCTGCCTCTCTCTAGTCCCTAACGACAAAAGATGGGCCGTGAGATTGGGGGTCAAAAAAATATTCCCCAGATTTCTGGGTGGATCATGGCCCCACCGGCCCACCCCCTGCGTCCGCCCATGCTCCCGCCAATGCCAATGGCTAGATGTTCTTTCCACCAGTCCCCATGGAGGGATGTCCTTTCCGCCTCCTGGTGTAGCGGGACGTGTCACATTTTCTGTCTCCCACCAGGCTAGTTTTGACAATACATTTCGCAGGGGGTTATTTTTGACAAAACCGTTGGGCAGAGGGCTACATTTGTAAAAAAAATCTACATCTCAGGTTGGACGTTCAGGGCTGAGCTTTTGGCTCGGCCCGAGTTTTCTTGGGCTCGCCCTGAGCCTGGCTCGGCTCGCTAGTGGGATGGACCGAGTCGAGCCCAATTTCCTGGACCGCAGCGAGCTCGTGGCTCGCCAGGCTCGGCTCGGTCTAGCCCGTTGGCTCGGCCTTTTTTAAGATTTTAATCAAAATTAAATGGGCTTGGCGCTGTTGGGCGGCCTTTTTAGGTTGAAGAACGTCGTCATTCCCATTCTTCCGACCTGCTAGGTCTTCCGCGCCGCCGCCGTTGACGCCACTCCTTGCTCGGCCCCTTCTGCGCCTCGGTGAGGAGGTCGGAGCAGTGATGGAGCGGTGGCGCTGGCCTAAATCGACGGGTGCGCGAGAAGGGGCAGGCGGAAGGTGGAGCGGTGGGTGCGCCATGGACGGACGGACGGCATGGCCTGAGGTCGTCGACGCCATGGCCACGGTGGCAAGGAGCAAGTAGCTGGAACGACGCGTGGCCATGGATGGAGGAGATCACGTGCGAGCTGTTCTTCCACGCCGTTCAACTGCCGCGCGTGGTCTCACCGGCGTCGAGGTCGTCGCGGAAGGCTCCAGCGTCCTCGCCTCTGCTGCTCCACCTCACGGCCCCACATGGCAGTGACCAGGGGCAGTTGGCTCGCGAGCCACACCGAGCCGCACCGAGTTTTCCCAAAGCTCGGGCCGAGCCCGTTTTCTCAGCTCGTCTGCCCAACGAGCGAGACCGAGCCGAGCTAAAAATGGCGAGCTAAAGAGCAGCTCGCACCGAGCCTGCACCGGGCCAGCTCGTGTCCAGCCTTATATACATCCCACGGCTCAGTGGAACGAACAAGTTGATTAACATCTCAATTTGATTGCCTCCCGATGAAGCCAAGGCAGCACATGCCAAAGCAAGCTACCAATGGAACGGACTGTTCTTTTTTTTTTGCGGAGGAAAGTTACACTTACATCCAGTCAAGATTCATACAGAAAAACCCAGGAAACATAAAAATTACAAGTAAGTCCTCCTGAGCTGAGGCGTCGTCTTCGTCAAGCTCGACGTTGCGCCGGCGAAATCCACCGCATCGCCTCCGATGGCTTGGACTGGGAGGCTCCCCATCGCGGACGGAGAGTCGACGCTCCTCGGTGCCGAAGCACCTCCACCTCGCCGGACGGACGGCGACACCACCTTGACCTTCTGCAACCTCGCTTTCCAAGTCGTCAAACGCCGGATCCACCACCTCCTGGATTCCGGCGAAGGGGAGACCCTCCCGAGCACTCCGAGGAGCCGCGGACGAAGGGAAGACAGCAGATCCACGGCGAAGCTCCCACGGAGCCGCACCATCGGAGGGAAGACTGCCGCCGACAAAATCCACTCCGGCTCCACCTCTTCCGCCATGGCGACGCCGGCTGGAACCCACCCACGCACACCTAATCTACATAGGCGCCGGGATCCGTGGATTCCCCGTCCTCCCGTCGCCGGAGCGACCGACGGAGAGCGAGGGATCCGGCGAATCGCCGGCGCCGAGCCGGTGCGTGCAGGTTCGCCCAAGAATTCGCTCCTCTCTACTGTAGATGGAGAAGAGGAAAGACGGTCCAACTCGTCTTGACAGTGAATGGAACGGACTGTTCGGTTGGCTTAATTACCAATGAAGAACTGCGGGATTCTTCATTGTTTGGCTATCGGATTTTACAGAAGGTTTGGGTTTCTAGGATGGGAATCACCGAATCATACTTGTGGATTGTCCGGAAATATATATGTGTGGTTTGGCAGCTGATTTTCATGATTAAATAGCAAGTTATTAGTAATTTCCGTTATCGTATCTGCATTAAAAAGCTACTGGACTATTTATCCCACATTACCAAAGTAAAATGTGCAGGTGTGACATTAATAATATTAGCATACAAAGTTTTTATTTATACTAAACTTCTTGACTTGTCGTTTCCTTGATATATAATTAAACCATTACATTTTTCTTCATAATTAGAAAATCCTCTACATGATAAACGACTAAATATTATGATACATTGATTGTTTCTTGGAGAATTTCAGCAACGTTGTTGGAAAATTCACTTTACCAAATTTGTGAATTGCAAAAGAAGTGTTGTAGTCGTTTACTTTCTCGAGAACTACATCTTTGAAGTATTTGGTAAACCAAATTTTTTGGACATCAAGATAAATATACAATGCAAGGTGTATGAATGATATCAAGATGTATGAATGATATCAAGATAAATATGCAATGCAAACAAGAAATAAATATGCAATGGTGGTGGATGAATGTGCAAGGATGATGATAACAATGATAAATGATATTTTTGGGTTTTTTATGATGAATGCAAGATGGAAAAGTGTTTTTGTATTTTCGGATTTAATAATGGCAGAAAATGTAAAAGTGGTAAAAGTGGTTGGAAAGGTGTTTCTTATGATTAAAAATGGACCGGGGTTCATGGTTTCACAAATGCACTCTCTCTTTTAATGGTGTGGCAGACAATGGACACATAGAGTTGACATATGAGATTTCAACACAAAGTTTGATATCAAGTTACTAATTATATGTGCATCACGTCCTAACATAGAGATCTTTTGGTTATTAATCTCTCTTATACTCCACTAAGATGCGAACTAAATCATAACACCTTAACAATTAAGATAAATCAGAGTATAGTTTTAAGTATCATGACATGAAGTGAAAATAAGAACATGCTAGATCTAGTCATAGAGTAGTGGCGATGGTCACACCCACATCTTCGGTAGCATGGTATTTTTGTTTATCCCTAGTGAGGCAACAAAGTAAGGTAAACACCCAAGTGGATCGCGATATTTCAGTTATCAACTTACCGCACTCACCACCCCCCGTTACTCCAACTAATGCACACATCACCCCACACACGCCCTCATAAACATGCTTGATCATAACAAGTATATAATAACGGGTACATAATATGCATCTATACTCATAACTGAAACAAACATTGCAATCTCAAACATATATTAACTCATAAAAAGATCCACCACATAGGAATTACATATATGACCGTAATCATGTTCAACAGCTCATACGGTACTAATTAGTGAATCTCAAAGAGAGGAGAGATACATATGTTACTTCCACAAACCCATAGTTCAGAGGTGGACTACTCCCTCTTCATGATGGAGACGATGGAGATGTCGATGGAGATGGTGGAGATCACGCCGGCAGCGCCCCGCCGGAGTTTTCCCCCTCCAATCTGCAGCTCTAGATCTTCGTTTTCGTGTTTCTGTGATATGACGGCGCTTGTTTTCGAGAACGCCGTGGGACTTCTTTTATAGGCGTTTTTAGGTCAAGACGAAGGCGGTGGAAGAAAGATCGACGGCTGCGGAGCTCCGAGGCCCAAAATGGTGGGGCCCACGCGGCCAGGTACAGTGGCCGCGTGGGCCACCCCCTTTTGCCTTGCGGGCTCCGTTTGCTTGATTCCTTCGCTCCAACGTCTTCCCCCTTCCAAAATAATGACCTCTGTATTTTTCCCATATTTTTCTGACGACGTTTGGGTCCCTGAAACATAAAAGGAAAAAAAATAGGGTTTTCTGCCTGCGCAGGGTTAATTCCATAAAAATAGGAAACAATTATTTTATTTCCTAAAATCATTAAATAACAGTGGTATAACCCTTATATGATGCAAATATGATTGGAATATGAGTGATATAGTGCAAAGTTCATGTATGCATTTTACATGCATCAACATCCCCAAGCTTAACCAATACTCGTCCTCGAGTATGAAGGTGATAAAACTAACATGGGCTTTGCAATATAGCACTAACAATGGATATCAAAGATGATTGCTACTGCTACATAGAGTCAAATGATTCATTCTTCAAAGGAGTAGCAATATGCAAAATAGTTTATGAAGTGATATCAAGTATTCAATGCAAGGATGTTCAATGATAGTTCACAAAGTGTAACATAGAAGATAGTAATATGGATCACATGTATGCATAATGATAAGTAAGAGCATCCTACATTGGTCATAGAGTGTAGATGAAAATCTGAATATAAAAGGTGGACACTTTGGAAAGATGTATATGTGAGTAGAGGTAAAGCATGCATAAGTTTCATCTAACTTCCAAACTCTTCTACTTAAGTTAATGATTACAATGTGGAATCCTTGGTGTCAAGCTCTCATTACCCCTATCATAGCATCTTGAATGGTTAAAGTTTAATGTGAAAGCAAATATGAGTAGTGTGCTTGATAAAGTAAAGGTTAGGTGTCTCATGCCCCTTAAATACAAGTACCTACACCATGATTACTCAACTTAGGAAACAAAGCAAGTTCAAGTTCTATCATTGTAAGTAATAATAGTATCATCAAGAGCGTCAACTGGGGTACCTCTTGTCCCAGGATATGGAACAAGCCCATATCAAAATGACAAGACAAACAAACAAGATGAACAATCTCAACAACCTTTTTATTTACCATTGGAATAGCTTTTTTTTATAAGGTGCATCACAGACGGTTCATCATAGCATGTAAGTAAATTTCCACCATGAATGATGCATGACTTAGATTAGCGGCCCAGGCGTCTCTCTAACCATTTATACAAACTCATTTAAACTACTTCATTTCCACCTTATTCCACCATGATAGGCATCCATAAACAAAAGTACATGATATCAACTAAAGGAGCATGTTGAAAGCTTTGCATGTGACAGCACATATGGGCTAACTCCCAACCTCGGACATTTATCAAGCCACTAGCATCATATTATTAATCACAATGGGTCATGTTTTATTTATGCTATAAAAATAGAGTTGTGCATCAAGTTCGTGAGATCTATATAACCAACTTTTCCCATAACAATTAATAACATAAACATTTTCATTCAGAGGTATAGATAACACAAATATCATGATATACATACTCGGAATACACTACCACAGAAAGGCCTTTCTGTGGCGCACGTTTTTTACTTTCTGTGGCGCACTTGGAGGATTTCTGGGTGCGCCACAGAATTCTCGCCACAAAAATTATTTCTGTGGCGCATCCAGGCGTGCGCCACAGAAAGAGGTCGGCAGCACCCTATACAGAGGAATTCTGTGGCGCACTGTTTGTTGGTGCGCCACAGAAAGTGGTGCGCCACAAAAACAAAAAGCGTGCGCCACAGAAATATGAAACAGAAATACCGGTATTTTTTCGTTTTGCTGTACAAATACAGGATTTATACAGGTTTATACAGAAATACAGGTATATAAACAGACAAACACATTAATCAATATGTCATCACATATATTACTTAGTGCCCGATCGAGATACATATATACACATAGTCACAAAAGAGCCGAATGTTTCATCATTTCACACTACACATTACAAATCAAGTGTTCGCCGCCTAACTATAATCAAATGTAGTACACATCGGCGATGATGGTGAGCAAGAGCGCGCGGGAGCATGCATGGATCATGGAGTCCTCTTCTTGAGCGGCGCCGGGAACGGTTGATAGCCTTCTTTCGTCTTCCACACCCTGGTGTCATTCTGTGCCTCTAGTCGTTCTTCGATATCCCTCTGACACAACCCTGAAGATGGATTGGGATATATATTGGTTAGTGATATAAATAGAGTATAATTTATTCGTCTAAGTAGAGAGGCAAGACAATCAATCAATTGTCATGGTTGGAAATCATATGGCTATCCTATTTGGGTTTCATAGCATAGCATATATATAATATATAACCCTACACATGCACTTCTATAATACCTCTGGGGTAGTGGTAGGACCCTGATTTGTGAATGACATCCTCGAGGATTATCGTTGACAACTGCAGCCGGATGCGATGGAAGTCTGTTCTGTAATCAGCATCGGTGAGAGAATCCGCCATTTTGGTGTATTCTGCGAGACCAGATGGAATCTTCATTTTCTCGAAATCCCGGACAATCGCTTTAAATGATGGAGGGCGTAGTAGGCCTCCTTCACGCTGCCATCCAGTTGCTTGATGCAATGGAAGCCGGTCCCATGCTGGAACTTGTGTGTGTTTTCGTCCGTGTAGAATTCCGACTTCTTATGGAAGGGGCCGCCCTTTTGCGCATAGGCCTCGAGAGCGTCATCGAGAACACCCTTTATTCTGGTGTATCGTCTCGGCGTGGATTTATTCCCCGAGTCCAAATAAGTGGCAATGGACCACCTCGGGGATACGTAGATGAGTGCGCAGTACTTGTCCCTGCTCAACACAATTGAAACGGAATGTTGGACAAAGGATCAGCGATGGAAGAAATGTACAAGAAGGCATAAGATCCGACGGTGGCGAGCGGATGTGTACTTACTCGAAAAAGAAAGGCAGAAGAAGGGCGTTCTTCCTCTTGTTGGCCAGCATGACCCTTACGAGGTACTCCGTGGCCGTTTCCCGTGTCTTTGATCCTTCCACTAGATGGCTGTCGCGCATGTAGTAGGGATCCACTATCGCGACGTACGGGGTATCATCTCTCCTGATCTTCATCGCCATATCGAGCGCATATAGGCGGATCATGTTATAGTCCAGCCGTTGAGTGTGAAAGAGTTTGAAGATGTCCTCGTACGCTATGAAGAACACATCCGCGGGGTCTTCCTGGACGAAGTCCACCAGCTCGTTTGGCACCTTGACCGCGAACGCCGGGTAACTCGGCTGCTTGTCTTTAAGAAGGAGCTCCTCTAGATGCAAGATAGATTCCTGCAAGGCAATCATGGGTCCTTCTGCAAGGCGGAGCAAGTCCCCAGACAAGATAGGTTTACCAGCTTCATGAACTCGGGGGAAGCCATCCGCACGGGGTGGAATCGTGTCTTCAAGACCCCGGATCTTAGGAGCTGGCTGGCTCGCAGAGGTGGAGGATCCTTTTCTCTTCCTGTGCTTCTTGTTCTTCATCTCTGTGGATTGTGGGGGTGAAGTGAACCCCGCTTTAACAGTTTCTTTCAGTGTGTTAGGGCTGAAAATGTTACCCGGTTGAGCTTGATGATCGCCGGCATCCGGAGGCGTGTCGGTGAAGGCCAGGCGTTGTGTGCATGAAGTGGGACGAGCAGGTTGACCGCGGTGGTCGCGGAAGGGTTCTTCATCCACAAGAGGCATGTACATACCATCCATGCAGGCGCCAGTGTTGATGTAGTCATCGACGTTGACATCATTGTCCTCCTCCTCATTGTCGTCGTTGCCACCAAGTTGAGGTGCAACGGCTTTGTCCTAAACATAAACAATAGCACATCCGTTAGTCGGGAAAGTCGGAAAGTCGGGGAATTCGGAAAGTCAGAACTAACCTTGGACGGTTGCGGTGAAGATGTTCCCAACAACTGTTTGTGGCGGTTGGTGGCGGCGACGACCGGCGGTAGCTTCCGGCCGGTGGTGGCGGCGAGCGGCGGCAGCTTCCGGCCGGTGGTGGCGGCGACCGGCGGTAGCTTCTGGGTGGTGGTGGCGGCGACCGGCGGTTCCTTTTGGGTGGTGGCGACGGCTGCTTGTGGCGCCGGTTCATCCGCAACACCTTTTTGTGGCCGCCTCGACGGGGGCCGAACGACCTGGGGCCGGGGCCTCGAGGTGGCGCCGCCGGTGCGCCTGACCCCATGAAGAACATCCCCAAGACGAATCTGGGTCTTCGGCCATTCCATCATCCACTTCCCGCATTCGCCAAGCTTCATGTGTTTCTCGGCTCCCGGAGGTTGCGTGGGGGGGTCGATGTCATAGAACTCAGGCAGTACCTCGCTCACATTGACTTTCATCACGACCTCGCTCATTCGGGTGTTGTGCATATCGCGGGTCAAAGGTTGTATGATCTTGGCCATTGCGACTTCCTTCAACTCGCCGCCGACCCCCACCCTATGCAGGAGTATGCAAGGCATGTCCTGGGAGTCAACACATGTTGGGCACCATGCATGAGATATGGCAGTCATCAAAGGCATATATAGTCATAGAAGATGTCGCGGACTAACTAATTAGTTACCTTGGTGATGGCGTCGAGCTCGGCTAATGTCGAGACAAGGGCGCCGGTGCCGGCGGCCGGCCTATCATTCTCCGGCCGCTCGTGCGCATTATCATTATTCTCCGGCCTTGGTGTCTGTTGATCCACGACAGGGAGCACCGGTGGGGTCACCAGGACCGGCGACACGTTATTGCTGGAGGTGCTGCCGGCGAAGCTGGGCACGTGTATCGGCCCCTGTTGACCTCTCGCGTTCCAGGCAGCTAACCCCTCCATCAACCCAGGGGGTAACAACGTCCGGAGCTGCTCGTTCACCTTCTCGGCCACTAGCTTGTCCACCATGGTAGAGTCCACCTTTTCTTTCTCTAGTGTCTCCAGCTTCTTCCTTAGCTCGAGAACCTCGGCTCTATCTTTAGCCGGCTTCCTCCTCTCCTTTTTCTTGTCGGTGTCCGTGCTGTAGTACTCGATGAACTTCATCGACGTACCAAAGCCGGTCACACGGCCAGCTGACGTCGGCGGCTTTGACTTGTCCCTCCCCTTGAAAACGTTCATCGCCCGGTTGAAAGTCGTGTCCCACGGGCCGGCCTGAGCCTCCTGGGACGACGGGCCGGCCTCAGCCTCAGCCTTCAACTCAGCCTCCTGCGGACAAAGGAAATAAACGTGAACCCATGTAGAAATCAACGCAAATGGACTTTGAGATATCCGCGGTAATTAAGTTCCTTACCAGCTTTTTCTCGAATTCCAACACATCTTCATAGTCGGTAACGAATTCCCCCGTCCCGGCTTCAGATAGTAGCGGGACCGAACAAAGTTCCTAACTTGCTCGTCCGTGATTTTATGCCACGGGTTCTCCTTCCCAAGTCTCGCAACCTCGGCATCCTCCTTGTCCCAAACGGGCTTTTTTCCTGCGTAACCGCCGCTTCCCAAATGGTGGTTACCTAAGTTCAGTGCCCGCATTTTCTTCCCCCACTCGGTCCATTTTTCAGCCTCCGGAGATGCCAAGGACAACTTCAATGCCTCGAACTCTTCTATGTCGATGTACGGCTCTTTGGCACTGATCTCTTCCCAGCTAAGACCCTTTTCAATCTTCGCCTTCACCCGGCCTCTCCAGCTGGTCAAGGCGGTGTTCATCTTCGTGATGGCGAAGTTGTCCACCTTTTTGTTTCCATCATCCGGGAAAATGTATCGTTCGTGAAGCTTATTGAGGAGTTGTGTGCGCAAAGCCTCATTCTCCGCGCTCCTGAGGTCATATGTGTTGATCGACACGGTTTCCCGGAGGATGCACCCTAGTTGCATGCCGTACCCTTTTGCGATGTTCCTAGGCTCCTGTGGTTGGCCACTTAAGGAGACCTTAGTGAACGTGTCTGTGATGGGGGCCACCGCATTCGGTGTCCGGTCCTTCCTCTGCTTCTTATGCCTCTTAGCGGTCGGGTTACCACCACCACCGCCATCCGTGTGGTCGCCACCCCCGACATCCGTGTGGTCGCCGCCCTCGGTGGTGGTGGTTGCGTCCCCATCTCTGTCGGTGTCCTCCGCATCCTCCGCATCCTCCATCTCTAACAGAAAGTCTCCATCGCCGTCACGAGCCAGTTCGGCGGCCTCCGCATCCTCCATCTCCGGGTTATTCACTTCCCAGAACGGCTTGTTCTTTTCTCTAGCTTGTTCTTCGACGCTCATGTGCTTAGAAGGACCGGCCTCGGAGGACATGTTTGCACTGCATTGAAAAAGAGGAAAAAAAGTTAGTACAACAAATATAACAAAAGCATCACTTAATTTAGTACTAAGATACCCCGGCCCATGCATTAGCCGCAATACCCCATATGTCCTATTTTTAGCAAAGTCATGCTAAATTTCACGAAATTTTTTGGCATGACCTTTGCTAAAAATAGGACATATGGAGTACCCGAATTTGCCGGAACGGAAGTTAATCGACGTTCCGGCAATCTCAAGGGCCTCACGGGGTACCTGCACAAGCATTTCACAAATAATGGCCGGCATCGCTGGCCGGCATCTCCACGACACGATGGTCGGAGCACAAACAACCACGACACGATGGTCGTGGACACATATCCTCATGCACATACATCACCACATCCACATCCACATCCACATCGAGGGAGAGAGGAACTACCTCGGGTAGGGAAGGGAGGCTCGGGTCCAAGATCGGCGTGGTGGAGGTGCTCCTCGTGGTGCTGCAATAAATTTAACTTAGCAAAATTTTCATGCATATGAACTTTTCTTCTGAGGCTATAAAACAGGAGCATATTTGCATATGAGATTATAAGTGATAAGACCACATCCACATGCACACTTTGAACCTGCACCTTGTATACTACGAACTAACAAAATTGTTTCTTGGACTCTTTGAACCTGCACCACGAGTACTAGCCCACTATGATGATCCCCACAAGCCCACTACCATAAGTGATAAACTTGTGTGTCCTGATGTCACCAGCTGAACTTAGAACATGAAAGTTGATTGACATTATACTATACATAATGCTACTCTATAAGCCATAGAGCAATCAGTGGCAAACCCAGTAGTAATACTTAACAGAGCTGAGGCATGTAACTGTGCAAAGACTGATGATTCACTGGACTAATGGATCCATCACATGGTTTGGTTAATTCACTGGACTAATAGAGCGCATGCATGCTCACCCACATGGCCACATGGCAAACTGTAGTTACCTCCTGTGCTCTCACCGCCCTCTATCTATGCAAGTTATTTTCTAGACAAAAAATCAAAGTGTACTACAGAAAGTTCCTGATTGGAAAAGCTATGCAAGTTATTTTCAGTTCATTCAAAAAAAATCTATGCAAGTTATTTTCAGTTCATTCAACTTTCGGAAATCCTGATTGGAAAAGTCAGATAATGAAAATTGAAAATGCTGCCACTTTCTTTCACGGTAACTTTTATAAGGATTTAGATAAGATTTGGAAGTCTTTTTTGCTTTGCTTTTCTCTTCTCGTTCATCTATATTACCCACCTTCTATGCTCTGCAGTACCTTCTTGACCTTCTTCTTGCAACCCTCACAGTGGATTCTGACCTTGAGGGCCACAGTCTGAGAAAAAATAGCAAGCACAGACCAGGGAAAGCTCATAAGAATCTTTGAATAAGAAATCCAAGCACAGACCAGGGACCGCCCACTATGATGCAGGTTGGAGAAGTCACTCGCACACACACAAACACCTTGCGTGCAGGTTTTGGGAGGGGAAGGAGGAGGTAGAGATGGGAAGCTCACCTTGGGCGGGAAGGGGAGGGAGGGGAGGTCGAGGTCGTCTGCGTGACGAGGAGGCGACGCCGGACTCGACCGGGCTAACAGGAGGCGACGGCCGGAGGCGGACGAGGCCGAGAACGCGCCGCACAGAAGAGGACGGCGGCGGACGAGGCCGGTACTCCGAGGATGCAGGGGAGCAGGGGAGTTTGGGCGGGTGCGGCGGCGAGTTTGGGCGCGGCGGCGGCGAGTTTGGGCGGGGGGGGCGGCCGGCGTCGGGGAGTTGTCGACGGCGAGGGGTGGCAGCAGGACGCGAGCGCGGGCAGTTGGGTTACTTGGCGAAATTTGGGGAAGAAAGGGACAGCGCAGAGTGGCCCCACATGTAAGTGAAGGCGCAAGACTTCTGTGGCGCACCATCCAGGAGATGCGCCACAGAAAGTGAAGATTCTGTGGCGCATCCTCTAGGCGGTGCGCCACAGAATTATCTGGCCTAACAGGGGGCGGCCCCACATGTTAGTAGAGGCCCGAGCATTCTGTGGCGCACCGACGGAGGGATGCGCCACAGAAAGTTGATATTCTGTGGCGCATCCGCTAGGTGGTGCGCCACAGAATGTCCTGAGCTTTTTTTTTTGCTGAACTTTTTTCTTTTCAAATATTTTTGGTTAAAAAACTACACATAATTAATGTCTTTGGTACATATTGAATTCATTGAATACATATATGGTCTTGCATGGTCTCACACACAATGTCTCATACATATATATGCTTGCATTGCATTGTCTCACACACACACACAAATTAAATACACCAAAAAAGTCTCTTCTTCGTCTCGGTTCCGCGAGCTAGATTCTCTTCTTTCCCTTCTTCGCGGTTGAAAACTTTAGGCCGGTGACCTTGAGATTTCTTCGCGTGAACGGACAACCTTTGGTAGGTAGGGATGTCTTCCTTCTTTGTGTACTAGTAGTAGGCATGTCGAAGAACTTGTCGAATTCCTCCTCGATCTTTGGCTCGTTGTCCAAGTCTTGCTCGGTGGCGCCTCCTTCCATTCCGATGATGCTCCTCTTGCCCCTCCTCACGACAACACGGCTAGGCTTTGACGGGTCAGTAATGAAGAAGCATTGCTCAACTTGGCTAGCGAGTACCCATGGCTCATTTTTCGCGGAGGCGTTCTTCGATTTGGCATCGGGTATTACCATGGTGGTGAAATACCGGCCTTCTTTGACGACGTCCTTGGCCCATCTTACACGGAACATTGGCACCAACTCTCCACAGTAGTTGAGCTCCCATATGTCCTCAATCCTTCCGAAATATCTTTCCTTGACAGTAGCCTCCTCATCGCCGTAGGATAGCATAGTTACTCCTGAGTTTTGATATTCCGACTTCTTGTCCTTTTCCTCGGTGTAGAATCTGTAGCCGTTGATGTCGTACGCCTGATAGGTCTTTACGTTGTACGAGGGACCCCGTGATAAGGAGAATATGAGTCTTTCATCTTCCGTAGATGGTGCTTTGTTCTTTGCTAGCTCCAGTTGCTTTTGCTTGAACCAACGCGTGAAGCTAGAGTTGTGCGCTCTGGTTACGTCTCCCTTCTTCCTCGGCCGGCCCAGTTTGATGTAATGTTGCTCGAGTAAGCATTTGTGCTGTTCCACCCAAGTTTCGATCAATTGTAAGTGTTGTAGCGCGACCCGGTGAGCCCTGTCGAAGTCGTCCTTTCGACCCTGCATGCTGACAAAGGTTGAGCTGGTGCCCTCTCGGTGACCATATCCATTGAGCCTGCCGAAGTGTTTCCTCGTGGGGAGACCAACATCCTGGTTCTCGGTGCTTAGATAATTCTGGCAGAAGGAGATGCACTCGTAGGTTAGAAAGCCCTTGGCCATGCTTGCGTCTGGATGGGACCTGTTGCGGACATATCCTTTCATGACACCGTTCATCCTTTCGAACGGCATCATGTAGTGCATGAACGTTGGCCCGAGCTGCCTGATGTCATCAACGACATGGAGAAGGAGATGCACGCAGATATCAAAGAATGCTGGCGGGAAGTAAATCTCGAGCTCGCATAGTATCAGCACGATCTCTTCCTCTAGCCTGTCGAGCTGCTTCACGCCGATCGACTTCCTGTTGATGACGTCGAAAAAGTTGCAAAGGGCAAGCAGCGTATCACGGACGTGCTCGTCCATTATCCCTCGAATCGCAACGGGAAGTATCTGCGTCAACAGCACGTGACAGTCGTGAGACTTCATCCCGCTAAACCTCTTCTTCGTTCCGTCCAGATATCTGCTTATCTGCCCCGCGTAACCATGAGGAAATTTGACTCCTAGGAGACACATGTAGAATTGCTCGAGCTCCTCCGGACTCATAGTGAAGCACGTAGCGGGAAGCACCACAGTGTTCTTCTTTACCCTTTTGCGGCGACCTTGAGTCCCTTCCGTCTGATCATCATCATCATCATCGTCATCGCTATCGGGAGCCTGAAGATCTTTCCTGACACCAAGCCATTTCAGATCGTATCTTGCTTTCGTCCCATCCTTGGTCTTTTCCGGCATGTTGGAAAGAGTGCCAAGCAGAGCCTCGGTGACATTCTTCGTAATGTGCATCATATCGAGGCTATGTGGCGTCTTGAGGACCTTCCAGTACTCCAAGTCGTGGAAAACAGACCTCGCTTTCCATACACCCAGCAGCGGATCTACCTTCGGTCGTTTCTTTCCCGGCGCGGGGCACTCCTCCCAATTTTTCAACAGCTCGTCGATTTCTGTGCCGCTCCTCGGCTCGGAGCTTCTTCGATCTCGTCCTTACCATTGAACAGTTCACCACGTTTTCTCCACGGGTGATCCATGCGAAGCCACCTTCGAGCCCCTGGGTACACGGTTTTCGAAGACCCGGGATTCCTTGGTAGCTGGAGATGCGGGGTCTTATCCATGCACCTGACACATGCGCAGAATCCGTGGCCTACCTGGGCCGATACATATGAGCAACCAGGATAGTCCTGCACCGTCGTGAGCAACGCGGCTCTCATGTCGAAATAATCTCCAGTGTAGGCATCCCACGTACGGGCTGGCGTCTCCCACAACGTGGCTAACTCCTCTTTCAACAGCGCGAGATACAGATGTATGTGGACACCTGCTTGTTTCGGCCCCTGAATGAGAATACTCATGTGTATGTACCTTTGCTTCGTGCACAACCACGGGGGAAGGTTGTAAGGCCATACAAACACGGGCCAGGTGCTATGCGTGCTACTCTGGTTGCCGAACGGATTGAGTCCATCGGTGCTCATACCGAGCCTGACGTTCCTTGCGTCGCCTCCGAAATTTCCGACGGCGTCCAACTCTTGCCACTGGCTAGCGTCTGAAGGGTGTGTAAGGATCCTGCCCTTCTCCGGATCTTCTTCGGGCTTCTCCCTTTCCGCGTGCCATTGCATGAGCTTTGCTTCCTTAGGGTCCACGAAGTACCGCTGCAGACGGGGAGTGATAGGAAAGTACCATACCACTTTTCGAGGAACTTTCTTCCCACGGCTCTTGTACCGTCCTTGGCCGCACACCGGACATGTGGTTCTGTCCTCGTACTCGCCCCGATAAATTGCGCAATCATTGATGCAGGCGTGGTATTTAACGTGCGGTAGGTCAAGAGGGCAAACGACTTTCTTGGCCTCCTCGATACTAGTTGGCAATGTGTTCCCCTCGGGAAGACGCTCGTGCAAGAATTGCATGTTCTTGTTGAAGCTCGCGTCGGTCCATTTGTTTCCCGACTTCATCTCCAGAGCATCAAGCGTTACTTGCAAGCGCGTATCCTGTGGCCGGCACCCAGGATACAACGGAGTCTTCCCGTCTATCTCCATTTGCGCCAGCTTGGCTTTCTCTCTAACGGTGCTCGCGTTCTTGAGGAGCAGTTCTTGAACATGGGACTCCATCAAGGCCGACATTAGCGAGCTCTGCGGCGTGTTCGCGTCTTCTCCACCACCATCATGACCATGTCCGTCGGCATCTCCTTCGTCACGATCATCTTGCCCGCCCTCGTCTTCAGGCGCAACATTTGCTGTCGGCGCTTGGTTGAAGCCTTCCATGAAACCGCGCCTGAGCAGGTGTTCCTCCAATTGTCCGGAATCAGGGTCGATCCATCTCACAAATTTGCAACTTCTACACGGACATCGTATCTGGCGCCCGTTGCACCGATTCATTTCCGCCTTCGCTTCTTCCTTGTAGTTGTTGATTCGATTGGAGCTCATCTTGATGACCATGGTCGCCTACGCGGTATACATATAGAGTATGTGTTATTAATTAGAATTAATTAACCGCAACATGCACACACACACATACAAGCTTCTCATGCGGGAAATCGGAAAGTTGGAAATGTTCGACGAAAAAATTCGGCATGACTTCCCCTAAAAGTAGGACATATGTGGTGCAAAAATTTACCGAAATGGAAATGAATCAACATTTCGGCAAACATCCATGCACCACGCCGGCGCAAGCAAAGATTCATGCAAACCACACACACAAGTTTCATGCATAGATCCGTTCAACAATAGTTTGCTTCATGCAAACCACACACAATCGCCCGCCGACAAGTTTCTCATGCCTTTAACAAACATCCATCCAACAATACCCACCTAGTAGATCTAGATCCGTTGCCGAGACGTGACCGTGATCGATGAGAGAGAGTGTGTGGTGATGGAGAGAAAATTGTGGACAAAAAGAGAGGAGGAGAATATATATGGAGGCTCTCCCAAAGCGCTCACCAATTATATATCAAATAAATTAGGTTTAATAACAAATAATGGAGAATAGGATGGTCAAAATGGCATGGGAGAGAGGAGGAGCTCGAGCTAGATGGGAGGATGAAGAAGGTCACATGGGGGTGCCACCTTTTTGTAGATCTGGGCCAACTATCTGTGGCGCATGGTGTTTGATGCGCCACAGAAAGTTAACATTCTGTGGCGCACCGTGTCTGGTGCGCCACAGAAACCCAACTTTCTGTGGCGCATCATGCTTGATGCGCCACAGAAAGTAGGGTTTCTGTGGCGCACCAGACACGGTGCGCCACAGAAATTCCCCAGATGGACCCTGGCCCAATGATTGCACGTGGGACCCACAGGAATTCTGTGGCGCATGGTGTCTCATGCGCCACAGAAGTCTTGTTTTCTGTGGCGCATCTGTGGACATGCGCCACAGAATGTTTACTTTCTGTGGCGCATGGGAAAAACATGCGCCACACAAAGTGGCTAATTTCTGTGGCGCACTAGCATCCATGCGCCACAGAAATAATTCTGTGGCGCACGAATTAATGGTGCGCCACAGACTGGCAACCTCTCTATAACCCTTTTCCTAGTAGTGATAGCATAAAGCCAATAGGTAGATATTGTGGACTCACTGGAATAACTTTGGTTGAAGGTGTTGGAAACAAGTTTTTGCTTGTTGGAATGTTTGGGCTAGCAAGAGGGAGAAAGTTGACCATCTAGATGCATGCATGAGTGTCCATAGAACTAACTAATCCATCTTAAACAAAGTAAAATAACATTCAGCATCAAAACATGAATAAGTGATAGCTCTTGATAAAGCATTTGCAAATTATTACTCATAAGCAAGCTCATGAATCATGCAACTATATGTATCATTAAAAATCAACTCAAACATCCCTTTTCCCAATATGATAAAAGCATCCAACATATTTCAAATCATATTTCTGTGGCCCCTGACCCGACTGCTATACAGTGATACTGTGTCCCCGGTTATCCGATACCACCGGACACACTATCAAAGCATAATAGAGAGATCAAGACTGTGGAACAACTGGCACATCACAGACTCTACGACACAAATCATTATAGTTCAACTCTTATAATAGAGAAAGATAGCAAATGACAACCAGAGGTCACAGACCCAACAATACAACAAGCGGAAGCAAATTAGGTTGTTCTAAACAACAAGAACCAAAATATGGCCTAAGAGGCCTGCAGATAAACATCACAGCGCCAGCTGTTCCAGGATGTCCCAAGCTGCCACCTGGGAACCCCAGACTACTCGTCGACGTCCACAAAGAACCCACCTTCGAGGTCGGTGAAGTCCTCCTCTGAAACAAAACAAACGACGTTGAGTTCGACGAACTCGCAAGATTAAGAGCTAATATATGCTCGATGATTGGCTTTCAATGTCATATGGCTATTTTGCATAAAGCTGATTTTATTTATGAAAACATAACTCAAGGCATCGACTATTCAGAGTATTTTCAAAAAGAGGTAAGAAGTACTCTTTCTTTTATCACCTTACTCATTATCAACCATCAACATCAACCACTGTACCTGTTCATCAAAGGCACCTCCCGAATCACCCTCGAGGAAGCTCACCTTAAAATCTTGAAGTGGTACCTCTAATACCCAGTTTTTAATCATTCCGTTAAAGTTATTCTATGATCTCTGAATCCGTCACCAAGTCGTCCATAACCGCGGACACGGCTTTTCGAAAAGATTTATCCCTGCAGGGGTGTACAATGTGAAAGTCGCCGGGTTCCCGAGGGACCTCCCAGCTTCTTATCCATGCGTACCGTCCGGCCCATTGCCTAGCTCTTAGCTCTCTTCCGGGGAAAGCCGGCTGGGTGGGAGCGGCTATGACCTTTACCTCGCTTAAGACTAACCCAGGATCATCAGTGGCGGTAGGACAAGAGGTACCTTCTCGCACCCTGTCCCGCGGCCAATTATTTTCCTGACACCACCATCCTCATCTCAGTCTTGGCCACCATCTTCAACGCACGCGCAAATGGAAAGCCAAACTAGAGGACCCTCGGCTAGTCCGCCACAAGTTAGTCGGTCGACGAGGTTCCATATGCCCACGCATGGTTGCACGCTCAACTTGGCTCGTAGGCGTGAACTCGCACTTAGGCAGCGAGAACGAGACAACCCACCACATCCCATGTGGCCTCTCATCCCCACCTTTAAGCATTCTATTATCCGTCACCACAATTCTCCACCATCATTCTCGTATCATCACCTGTTTCCCACATGAATCATCCATCGTATAGCTAGGCAATTCACTAAGCATGGCTAAGCATCAACATAGCATAGTAAGTATCTCAGGCCAACAATACAAACCTATGGATAATAGGAGGGAAAACAGGTATTGGCATCGGAAACTTAATGCAACTATAAGATACTCTAATCCAATAAAATTGACATTTGGAACCGCATGCAATATTATAGTGGAGAAAATATTTGCGGGAAATAGGATAAGATATGCTCAGAGGGGGGATTACGCTTGCCTTGCTCAACGTGCTGGTAGTACAGATCGTCGGGATATTGCGGTGTAACCCCGGCTGCTTGATCTATCGAGGCATAGCAACGGAAGAACAATCAATCACCACACAACTTTAGCAAATGCAATGCACAAACACATGATGACATGTCAATTTAAATCCCCGAGAGGAGGATGATTCAACTATTCAATTTAAACGGAGTTTGGGTGCTTAGTGGGGACACACCTCGAATACACCGTGGAGTTAAGTAAGGAATCATCTTTACTTGTTGATTAACGTAGTTGAGACCCTAGGATTTAACTTGTAGATGATATGACATGATCATGTAAGAATGCAGGGTGTAGAGGGTTAAACAAACTTGTAATCATGTTAGAAGGAACTGGAAATAATTTTACTAGTGTTAAAACATGTTTCAGGGAGCATCCGGATTAAATTCCGGAAATTTCTGGGTTTTGTACCGGGTCATTCCGGGTCTGGCACCGGGTTTAATTCCGGGTCATTTCCGGGTATGAACCGGGCGAAAATGGTCGAGTCCAGTACCGTTTTGCTTAACCCAGTATAGATTCCGGACAATTCCGGGTCTGGTACCGGGTGAATCCGGGTTCAGTTCCGGATAATTCCGGGTCTGACACCGGATTTGTCAACGCGACGAGAACGAACTAGAGCTACGGTGATTCAACGAAATAGAGGGAAAGGGAGGAAATGTAGCAGTCCAGAAGCACGGCATGCTCACCCTGAACTCGTGGGGGTGCTTGAGAGTGGGTGGAGATGGCCGGAATTGCTCGGGCAAGCTCCGGGCAACCGCGGAGGAATTAGTGGATGGTGAGCTCGATTGAAGGCTTCCCGGCTCGATTCCTTCGGTGGAGAGGTAGAGGACGGCGAGGTGGAGCTAATGGTGGTCTTCGTTTCGCTCGGGGACTCCTCAATCAACGGCGGCGAGCTCGGCCATGGGAGTTAGTTTTGGAGCTCTTGGGGAGAGGAAAAAAAAAGGAGAGGAGAGTGAGGATGGAGGGAGTGGGCTGGTTGGGGGTTTTCTCTCCTTTTCTTTAGTTTCCCTTTTTACACAGAGCCCCCTGCTCTTTTGTTTCCAACACGGACTAGTCCTTTTTCCTTTAAATTTTGAAACCAGTCACACTTTGGAGATTTGTTGCTAAACCAATTAGTGAGTTGTTTAGCAATTTATTGTGGATGCAAAGATGCAAAGAGCACAAAAGTGAAAAATTGATACAGGTTTTTAGGTTCTCAGTTTTGGGCTGTTACAACTCTACCCTCCTTACAGGAATCTCGTCCCGAGATTCTAAGATTGCGTAAAGAAGTCGGGATACTCCTCACGAGGACTAGATTCTCGTTCCCAAGTTGCTTCTTCCTCGGAATGGTGAGACCATTGAACTTTGAGGAACTTGGTAGTCTTGTTTCGGGTCTTTCTTTCAGCTTCATCCAGGACACGGATAGGATGCTCACGATAAGTGAGATCTTCCTGGAGGTCTAGCTCTTCATGATTGACCCCATGGATAGGATCCTTGAAACACCGGCGAAGTTGGGAGACATGAAACACATCATGTACATTTGGGAATTTGACCGGTAACTCCAATTGATAAGAAAGATCTCCTCGCTTGGCCAGAACGGTGAAAGGGCCAACATAGCGAGGTGCCAATTTTCCTTTGATTCCGAAGCGGCGAATGCCACGAAGGGGAGAGACACGGAGATAAGCTTTATCACCAATTTCATAGTGAATTTCCTGATGGTGCTTATCATAGTAGCTCTTTTGCCTAGACTGAGCAATCTTCAGATTCTCTCTTATGATTCGAACCTTCTCCTCAACTTCATTGATAATATCTGGACCAAAGAGTGCTCTCTCTCTGGTCTCGGACCAATTTAGAGGAGTACGGCATTTTCTTCCATAAAGAGCCTCAAAGGGAGCCATGCCCAGACTGGCTTGATAGCTATTGTTGTCGGAGAATTCCGCGAAAGGGAGATACTTTTCCCAACCTTTGCCAAAAGAGATGACACATGCCCTAAGCATGTCTTCCAACACTTGGTTCACTCTTTCAGTCAGACCATCAGTTTGAGGATGGAACGCGGTGCTGAAGTTGAGATGAGTTCCCATAGCGACTTGGAAACTAGCCCAAAACTTAGAGGTGAAAAGGCTTCCATGATCAGAAATTATCTTCTTGGGAATACCGTGAAGTACAATGATCCGAGAAACATACAGGTCTGCCAACCTGGCAGCTGTAATGTCAACACGAACGGGGAGGAAGTGAGCCACTTTTGATAGTCGATCAATGATGACCCAAATGGCATCATTTCCCTTTGGAGACTTCGGCAGACCAGTAATGAAGTCCATACCAATTTCATCCCATTTCCACTCGGGAGTAGTAATAGGGCGAAGAGTGCCGGCAGGTCTTTGATGTTCAGCCTTTACCCGTCGACAGGTGTCGCATTCAGCAACATACTTGGCAATTTCTCGTTTCATACGAGTCCACCAGAATTGTGGTCGAAGGTCTTGGTACATCTTGGTACTACCGGGATGAATAGAGAGAGGTGATTCATGTGCTTCTTGGAGAATGAGCTCCCTCAAATTTCGGTTCTTTGGCACCACCAAGCGGTCACCAAAATAAACAACCCGGATTCATCCTCCGAGAAACATTTGGCCTTGCCACTAGCAATGTTCTTCTTGATATTCAGAATACCCTCATCCAGCTTCTGAGCATCCTTAATCTGGTCTACTAGAGTAGCTTTGATCTCCAGATTTGCAAGGTAGCCGGAGGGAACAATTTCTAGGTTCAAACGAGCAAACTCTTCATGAAGAGCGGGTTGAGCCTTTTCAATCATAAGATTGTTGCAATAGGACTTCCGACTTAGCGCGTCAACCACGACATTTGCTTTGCCGGGTTGATAGTTCAGACTCACATTGTAGTCAGTGATTAACTCCAACCAACGCCTTTGCCTGAGATTTAAATCCGGCTGGGTGAAGAGGTACTTCAGACTCTTGTGATCCGAGAAGATCTCGCAACGGTTACCAAACAGATATGGTCTCCATTGCTTCAAAGCATAGACCACAGCGGCAAGTTCTAGATCATGAGTTGGGTAGTTGAGCTCATGTGGCTTAAGTTGGTGAGAAGCATAAGCCACCACATGGCCATCTTGCATTAGCACACAGCCCAAGCCTTGTAGAGAGGCGTCACAGAAGACGACGAAATCCTTGCTTGTATCCGGGAGGACAAGCACAGGAGCGGACGTGAGCTTGGCTTTCAGTGTTTGGAAACTCTCTTCAGCTTCGGCTGACCATACAAACTTTTTATCCTTCTTGAGAAGGTCAGTCAGGGCCTTGGCTATCTTGGAGAAACCTTCGATGAATCGGCGGTAGTAACCCGCCAATCCGAGAAAGCTACGGATGTCCTTGACTGACATTGGAGTCTTCCAATCCAGAATGGACTGAATTTTGTCGGGAATGACAGCCACACCATCAGCGGATATCACATGACCAAGGAAGACAAGATTATCCAACCAGAACTTGCACTTGGAGAACTTGGCATAAAGACGGTGTTCTCGAAGTCGTGTCAGAACCAAACGAAGATGTTCCTCATGCTCTTCATTGGTTTTGGAATAAATGAGGATGTCATCAATGTAAATGACGCCAAACTTGTCAAGATAATCCATGAAGATGGAGTTCATGAGCCTCATGAAAGTAGCTGGGGCATTTGTGAGACCAAAGTCTATAATCAGAAACGTCATGTCCTTTGGTCTATAACCCGGGGAATAGGAATAACCACCCAAGTACACAGACTAGGGGCGATAATACTTTGCGAGAAGGAAAACAACAAGATAGAACTTGGGTCAAAGATCAGCATCATGTGCTACTAGTGAGAGTTAAGACATCACAACTTAACACACTCTAGTTGACACAATCCGGGACCTTATGTTCAAGTCCGTGGGTTAAAACCCAAAGAAGGATCAATTGATTTGATTAGGTAGAAACACCTGAGTTGATTTGGGATTACAACGCAGCGGGAGCAACGTGACACATAACACTAGAGGTCGAACCCAACCCCGTTTCTAATCATTTTGAAGTAACAGACGAGGAGTAAAACCTTTAAACTCAAATCGAGATAAGATTGCTCCAAGATTAGAGGGTAACCAGGTAAGGAGTAAAAAGAATCCTAAGATGGTTTTCACAACTCATTTTTAGGTTAAAATATTTTCACAAACACTAGACTCAACGTCGACCAGTAGAAGGGTTTCCTACAGGCAGTACTGCTCTGATACCAACTTGTGGCGCCCTGACCCGACTGCTATACAGTGATACTGTGTCCCCGGTTATCTGATACCACCGGACACACTATCAAAGCATAATAGAGAGATCAAGACTGTGGAACAACTGGCACATCACAGACTCTATGACACAAATCATTATAGTTCAACTCTTATAATAGAGAAAGATAGCAAATGACAACCAGAGGTCACAGACCCAACAGTACAACAAGCGGAAGCAAATTAGGTTGTTCTAAACAACAAGAACCAAAATATGGCCTAAGAGGCCTGCAGATAAACATCACAGCGCCAGCTGTTCCAGGATGTCCCAAGCTGCCACCTGGGAACCCCAGACTACTCGTCGACGTCCACAAAGAACCCACCTTCGAGGTCGGTGAAGTCCTCCTCTGAAACAAAACAAACGACGTTGAGTTCGACGAACTCGCAAGATTAAGAGCTAATATATGCTCGATGATTGGCTTTCAATGTCATATGGCTGTTTTGCATAAAGCTGATTTTATTTATGAAAACATAACTCAAGGCATCGACTATTCAGAGTATTTTCAAAAAGAGGTAAGAAGTACTCTTTGTTTCATCACCTTACTCATCATCAACCATCAACATCAACCACTGTACCTGTTCATCAAAGGCACCTCCCCGAATCACCCTCGAGGAAGCTCACCTTAAAATCTTGAAGTGGTACCTCTAGTACCCAGTTTTTAATCATTCCGTTAAAGTTATTCTATGATCTCTGAATCCGTCACCAAGTCGTCCATAACCGCGGACACGGCTTTTCGAAAAGATTTATCCCTGCAGGGGTGTACAATGTGAAAGTCGCCAGGTTCCCGAGGGACCTCCCAGCTTCTTATCCATGCGTACCGTCCGGCCCATTGCCTAGCTCTTAGCTCTCTTCCGGGGAAAGCCGGCTGGGTGGGAGCGGCTACGACCTTTACCTCGCTTAAGACTAACCCAGGATCATCAGTGGCGGTAGGACAAGAGGTACCTTCTCGCACCCTGTCCCGCGGCCACTTATTTTCCTGACACCACCATCCTCATCTCAGTCTTGGCCACCATCTTCAACGCACGCGCAAATGGAAAGCCAAACTAGAGGACCCTCGGCTAGTCCGCCACAAGTTAGTCGGTCGACGAGGTTCCATATGCCCACGCATGGTTGCACGCTCAACTTGGCTCGTAGGCGAGAACTCGCACTTAGGCGGCGAGAACGAGACAACCCACCACATCCCATGTGGCCTCTCATCCCCACCTTTAAGCATTCTATTATCCGTCACCACAATTATCCACCATCATTCTCGTATCATCACCTGTTTCCCACATGAATCATCCATCGTATAGCTAGGCAATTCACTAAGCATGGCTAAGCATCAACATAGCATAGTAAGTATCTCAGGCCAACAATACAAACCTATGGATAATAGGAGGGAAAACAGGTATTGGCATCGGAAACTTAATGCAACTATAGGATACTCTAATCCAATAAAATTGACATTTGGAACCGCATGCAATATTATAGTGGAGAAAATATTTGCGGGAAATAGGATAAGATATGCTCAGAGGGGGATTACGCTTGCCTTGCTCAACGTGCTGGTAGTACGGATCGTCGGGGTATTGCGGTGTAACCCCGGCTGCTTGATCTATCGAGGCATAGCAACGGAAGAACAATCAATCACCACACAACTTTAGCAAATGCAATGCACAAACACATGATGACATGTCAATTTAAATCCCGAGAGGAGGATGATTCAACTATTCAATTTAAACGGAGTTTGGGTGCTTAGTGGGGACACACCTCGAATACACCGTGGAGTTAAGTAAGGAATCATCTTTACTTGTTGATTAACGTAGTTGAGACCCTAGGATTTAACTTGTAGATGATATGACATGATCATGTAAGAATGCAGGGTGTAGAGGGTTAAACAAACTTGTAATCAAGTTAGAAGGAACTGGAAATAATTTTACTAGTGTTAAAACATGTTTCAGGGAGCATCCGGATTAAATTCCGGAAATTTCTGGGTTTTGTACCGGGTCATTCCGGGTCTGGCACCGGGTTTAATTCCGGGTCATTTCCGGGTATGAACCGGGCGAAAATGGTCGAGTCCAGTACCGTTTTGCTTAAACCGGTATAGATTCCGGACAATTTCGGGTCTGGTACCGGGTGAATCCGGGTTCAGTTCCGGATAATTCCGGGTCTGACACCGGATTTGTCAACGCGACGAGAACGAACTAGAGCTCGGTGATTCAACGAAATAGAGGGAAAGGGAGGAAATGCAGCGGTCCAGAAGCACGGCATGCTCACCCTGAACTCGTGGGGGTGCTTGAGAGTGGGTGGAGATGGCCGGAATCGCTCGGGCAAGCTCCGGGCAACCGCGGGGGAAGTAGTGGACGGCGAGCTCGATTGAAGGCTTCCCGGCTCGATTCCTTCGGTGGAGAGGTAGAGGACGGCGAGGCGGAGCTAATGGCGGTCTTCGTTTCGCTCGGGGACTCCTCAATCAACGGCGGCGAGCTCGGCCATGGGAGTTAGCTTTTGGAGCTCTTGGGGAGAGGAAAAAAAAGGAGAGGAGAGTGAGGATGGAGGGAGTGGGCTGGTTGGGGGTTTTCTCTCCTTTTATTTAGTTTCCCTTTTTACACAGAGCCCCCTGCTCTTTTGTTTCCAACACGGACTAGTCCTTTTTCCTTTAAATTTTGAAACCAGTCGCACTTTGGAGATTTGTTGCTAAACCAATTAGTGAGTTGTTTAGCAATTTATTATGGATGCAAAGATGCAAAGAGCACAAAAGTGAAAAATTGATACAGGTTTTTAGGTTCTCAGTTTTGGGCTGTTACAATTTCCAGTAGCTCTTTCTCATTGACGAGGTGTGCCCTCGGCAAATCCCATGGTTTAGGTACCTAGGGTTGATTGTGTGGTAGAGAACGCGTAGTGTTAGTGGAATCGACGGCTGACAAGCGGGATTTACCCAGGTTCAGGGCCCTCGAGTGAGATAACACCCCTACTTCCTGCCTGTTTGTATTTGATGTCGTGAATATGAGGGTTACAAGGGTCCGGCGAGTTGTTGATCTCGTCGGGGTTCTGGTGGCTATGAATTGCTTGTCCTTGATCGATCACCCTCCCAGCCTTTATATAGGAGGCTGGGTCTCGGGATACGTAACCGACTAAGTTTACATGTATGGAAAGTCTTAACCGACTATAGCTTAATCTAACTTGGAAAGCACTCTTCGTCTTGGGCCTTCATTCGTGGGCTTCGATTAAACTTGGGCTTCTTTAGTCATTACGTGCACCAGGTACCTTTACGCTGGGGTACCCGCAGAGTATAACCTCGTCATTAGCCCCCGAGTACTTGCTTGATTCGAATAATCGAGCATGTGCTCACTTCATCGTGCACGTCGTAGTCTTCGCTTTTGTACCCCTGATCCGATGTAGTTATTCTAGTCTCAATTTGTTTCAACTGTATGTATATGCAAGTCAAGGGATATTGACATAGTAGGCCCAGACCTCTCGAATGATCGAGATTGGTTAACTGCTCATTCGGGCAAAACCTTACTAGTCTTCAGTCAGACCCGAGTCCCCGGACTCGAACCTGGAACGTAGTCGAAAACTTTTGCCTAGGGATTATGACTTAGTAGGCCTGATTCACTCGAAAATCAAGCTCAGTTAACTGCACATTCGGGCAAAACCATACTAGCCTTCAATCAGACTCGAGTCCCCGGACTCGAATCTGGAACACTTTTGACATTTTTGCCTAGGGATTATGACTCAGTAGGCCTGATTCACTCGAAAATCGAGCTCAGTTAACTGCACATTTGGGCAAAACCATACTAGTCTTCAATCAGACTCGAGTCCCCGGACTCGAACCTGGAACATACTGGACAGACTCGACTCAGGCCGTTTTTTAGGTCTTACTGACTCGTTCTGCAGTTTAACTTTTGATACCTAACGCGTCCGTCAGCATTTTCATCATGTCTGTTGACACGGGAAAATTTAAGGGAAAACACTGTTGGAGCGTCCCTCAGCCCAGCTCGATTGATCGGCGGGTCTTACCTTTACATTTGCGTATGCAGCATCCGAGACATCTGCTATTGGCATAGTCCGGGAATTTATGAAGTATGATTCTCTGGTTTGTGAAGCACTTAGTGCATTTAGTCGAGTCTGTTGTCGAGTGAATTTCTTACCATTTTTGGAAATCTATGGGAGCGCAACAGCACTTCCATGGGAGTAGCCCCCGAGATTGTGGTTTATTGTCTTGCAATAGAGGACAATCTAAAATCATTTTTCTATGCTGCTTTTCTCAATCGAAATATTCTTTTTTTGAAATCTATGGGAGCGCGACAGCGCTCCCATGGGAGTTGCTCCTGAGATTGTGCTTTTATTTCATTTGAAGTAGAGGATAATCTCAATAACTTTGTTTCTTTTTATAATTACGAGAAATTTTTGATATACTCCCATGGGAGTACTTTTGTCGGTCGAATCCTTTGTCGATTGTAGTCTTGTATCCTCTAATCGAATATGTATGCTCTCTTCAGACCTGACGTCATTCGTGACGTCTTAGGCGTGCGCTCGCTGTTTTGACAAGACATGTCTGTGTAGGTGATGCGTGTAAAGTCACACGTCCGTTGGAAACCCCAAGAGGAAGGTATGATGAGTGCAGCAGCAAGTTTTCCCTCAGTATGAAACCAAGGTTATCAATCCAGTAGGAAGTCAACGTTGCTCCGAAGGTGTTGGTGGAGGAATGTAGTGCGGCGCAACACCAGAGATTCCGGTGCCAACGTGGAACCTGCACAACACAATCAAACTACTATGTCCCAACGAAACAGTGAGGTTGTCAATCTCACCGGCTTGCTGAAAACAAAGGATTAGGCGTATAGTGTGGAAAATGATGTTTGTTTGCAGAGAATGTAAAAGAACAATGATTGCAGTAGGTTGTATTTCAGATGTAAAAGAATGGACCGGGGTCCACAGTTCACTAGTGGTGTCTCTCCATAATAAAATACTAAACATGTTGGGTGAACAAATTACAGTTGGGCAATTGACAAATAGAGAGGGCATAACAATGCACATACATATCATGATGATCACTATGAGATTTATTTGGGCATTACGACAAAGTACACAGACCACCATCCAGCATGCATCTGTGTCTAAATAGTCCACCTTCAGGTTAGCATCCGCACCCCTTCCACTATTAAGTTGCAAGCAACAGACAATTGCATTAAGTATGGTGCATAATGTAAACAACACTAATATCCTTAGACAAAGCATTGTTGTTTTACCCCTAGTAGCAACAGCACATCCACAACCTTAGAACTTTCTGTCACTGTCCCAGATTAAATGGAGGCATGAACCTACTATCTAGCATAAATACTCCCTCTTGGAGTTACAAGCATAAACTTGGCCAAAGCCTACACTAATAACGGAGAGCATGCAAGATCATAAACAACACATATATGATAGATCAATAATCAACTTGACATAGTATTCAATATCCATCGGATCCCAACAAACACAACATGTAGCATTACAATAAGATGATCTTGATCATGATAGCAGCTCACAAGATCTAAACATGATGGCACAAAAGGAGAAGACAACGATCTAGCTACTGATGGACCCGTAGTCCAAGGATGAACTACTCACGCATCACTCCGGAGGCAGGCATGGCGATGTAGAGCTCTCCGGTGATGATTCCCCTCTCCGGCAGGGTGCCAGAGGAGAACTTCTGAACCCCCTGAGTTAGGGTTGACGGCGGCGGCGGCAGCGGATGTTTTCTGGAAATATGGCTCGGTGTTTTAGGGTTTTCGCGTCTGGAGGAATAAATAGGCGAAGGGCGACGTCGGTGGAGGCGCGGGCCCCGCTCCCCATAGGGTGGCGCGGCAGGGGGCCCACCCGCGCCGCCATAGGGTGAGGGCGCCCTGCTGCCCCCCTTTGTCTCCTCTTCGGACTTCTCGAACATGTCGGAAAAAATAGGCATCCGTGATTTTGTTTCGTCCGATTCCGAGAATATTTTCAGAACAGTTTTTCTGAAACCAAAAACAGCAGAAAACAGGTACTGGCACTGTGGCATCTTGTTAATAGGTTAGTTCCAGAAAATGCATAAAAATGCTATGAAGTGTGAATAAAACATGTAGCTATTGGTATAAAACTAGCATGGAACATAAGAAATTATAGATACGTTGGAGACGTATCAAGCATCCCCAAGCTTAGTTCTACTCGTCCTCGAGTAGGTAAACGATAACAACAATAATTTCTGAAGTGACATGCTACCAACATAATCTTGATCAAATAATATTGTAAAGCATATGTCATGAATGAAGTGACTCAAGTCAATGGTCTATAGTTTGCTAACAAATAGATAATGAGTAAACACTGAATCATATAAGCAAAAGCTTTTCATAAATAGTACTTTCAAGACAAGTATCATAAAGTTTTGCATAAGAGCTAACTCATAAAGCAATCGATTCTAAGTAAAAGGTATTAAAGCAACACAAAGTAAGATTAAGTTTCAGCAATTGCTTTCAACTTGTAACTTGTATATCTCATGGATAATTGTCAGCACAAATCAATTTAATAAGTGCAATAAGTAAACATATAAGAATTGTTGCACACAAAGTTGACACAAGTGTTTGCTCAGGAATAGAAAGGAGTAGGTAAACTGACTCAACAATAAAGTAAAATATAGGCCCTTCGCAGAGGGAAGCAGGGATTAAATCATGTGCTAGAGCTTTTTAAGCTTTGAAAACATATAGAGAGCATAAAGTAAGTGTTTGAGAGGTGTTTGTTGTTGTCAACGAATGGCAGTGGACACTCTATCCCCCTTGTCACCCAAACTTTCAAGCGCGGCTCCCATGAATGACGTTATTTCTACCCAAGGGTAGATCATCCATCTTCTCTTTTGTTTACACATGCATATTTATAAATTGGTATGACACTCCTCCCAACTTTTGCTTACACAAGCCATGGCTAACCGAATCCTCGGGTGCCTTCCAACAATCACATACCATGGAGGAGTGCCTATTTGATAAAGTTTAACATTTTGAAATTTGCTTTTGATAAATCATTGGCAAACATGTGAAGAGAATCAAATGGTTAAAGTTATAATTAATTGGGACTGGGCACCCCATTTGCCAGCTCTTTTTGCAAGTTATTGGATAAGCGGATGTATATGCCACTAGTCTATTGGTGAAAGTCTGTCATGAATAAATGACAAGGTGATAGAGTAAATGCCACATACTTTCTCATGAGCTATAAAATATTGACACAAATAAGGAGTAATAAAGTTTTGAATAGTTTAAAGGTAGCACATGAAGTATTTACTTGGAATGGCAGGAAATACCACATAATAGGTAGATATGGTGGACACAATTGGCATGGGTTGTGGCTCAAGGTTTTGGATGCACGAGAAGCATTCCCTCTCAGTACAGAGTTTAGGCTAGCAAGGTTGTTTGAAGCAAACACAAGTATAAACCGGTACATCAAGACTCACATGAAAACATATTGCAAGCATTATAAGACTCTACACTGTCTTTCCTTGTTGCTCAAACACTTTTACCAGAAAATATCTAGACCTTAGAGATACCAATCATGCAAACCAAATTTCAACAAGCTCTACGGTAGTTCTTTACTAATAGATTTTTAACTACATGATGCAAGAGCTTAAACATGAAATACTTGAGAGCTCAAAACAATTGCCAAGTGTCAAATAAAACAAGACAATGATCTATATGAGTGTCTTTTCGATATACCATCTACCACATGCAGCATTTTCTGAACCAACACATCAACTAAGCAACTCTCCAAGTAATTTACAAAAGAAACAAGAGAGTACTTTCCACAAGAATTAACAGTTCTAAAAGAGATGCATGAAAAACAGGAGCTAAAAGCATAGCAGTAGCTAGATAAGAATACTCAAAAGATATAAGTGAAGAATATGAGTATTCACATGAAAAAGCGGAGCGTGTCTCTCTCCCACACAAGAATGCTAGGATCCGACTTTATTCATAAAAATAAAAACAACAAACAAAAATAAAAGCAAACAGACGCTCCAAGTAAAATACATAAAATGTAGAAGAATTAAAATATAGTTTCACTAGAGATGACCTGATAAATTATTGATGAAGAAGGGGATGCCCAAGGCATCCCCAAGCTTAGACGCTTGAGTCTTCTTGAATATTGCAGGGATGACCCACGGGGGCATCCCCAAGTTTAGGCTTTTCACTCTTCTTGATCACATCATATCATCCTTTTCTCTTGCTCCTTGAAAACTTCCGCCACACCAAACTCAGGTAACTCGTTAGAGGGTTAGTGCATAATCAAAAATTCTCATATTCTACTATGACACAATCATTACCAAAGCTTCTGGACATTACATACAGCCACTGATATTTAATGGAGCAAAGAAATCCAATCAAACATAGTAAAAGAGGCAATGCAAAACGAAAGGCAGAATCTGTCAAAAACAGAACAGTCTGGAAAGACGAATTTTTTCGAGGCACTTAACTTGCTCTGATGGAAGAAGTCCAAACTAATGAAAGTTGCGTACATATATAAGGATCATGCGTGATTTTTTTTCAAAAAATTTCGAATTGTCTGTAGCGCATACAGCTCAAAATGGTGGACATCAAAAATCTGTCACCGCGTAGAAATCCAATTTTAGCAACAACTTTCAACTAGAGACTTTACTTGGCACAACAATGTAATAAAATAAAGATACAAAGAAGTTGCTACAGAAGTAAATAGCACCTTGAATCAAAATAAAATAAAATGACAGAAAATAAAAAGATGGGTTGTCTCCCACAAGCGCTTTTCTTTAACGCCTTTCAGCTAGGGGCAGAAAGTGAAAATCAAGTGTTATCAAGAGAAGATGCATCAACATCATGATTGGAGAATTTCTCAACGATGAATTGTATCTTATCTATGTAAGTTTCAGAAACTCCTCTTTCATTACTTTTAGGCACACTATCCTCCTCAAATAAATTTTTAGGCACAATCCAATTAAATTTCTTTTCTAATGCCTCATGCATCCCCACAAGTTTAAAGGGAATTGGTATTTTATCGTCTCCCTCATGACTAGTTTCATTAGTGTGCTTGCAGCTTCCCTTCTCTAATTTCTGAAGTACATTAGCAATGTCAATGTAACAACCAAGCATATTGTATCGCATAAAAACTTTTCTGGCTTCACTAGCGACATCACCTAGCTTCAAGCATGTGAACCAAGTTTAAGAAACATGTGCTGCATTATAGGGTTGAGGTTAACAAACCTAGCTTCAAGCATGTGAACTAAAGAGGCAGCGGCAATTTCATAATTAGGGGCAAGTTCTACCAAGGATCTATCTTCAAAATCTTTCAGTTTGCTAACATGACCAAAGAAGTCTTCAATGTTATCTTTTCCAATGATAGACCCACTTCCTACCATTACCTCTTTCAAAATGAACTTAGGGAGTAGCATGATGAAAATAAAAACAAGTGGCCGAAATAACAAAAGTAAAACAAGTAACTAATTTTTTTTTGTGTTTTTGATATAAAGAAAGGAAACAAGACAATATAAAAATAAAGCACGACAAAAAACAAAGTAAAGAGGTTGGGTGTGAGAGACTCCCCTTGCAAGATAGCCAGAAAATACTGGTGCCTAGTGGAGGCAGAAGTCTTCTGAATCCAAAGCAACTCGACTTCCCCGGCAACGGCGCCAGAAAATATGCTTGATGTATGTAAAGTCACACGTCCGTTGGAAACCCAAGAGGAAGGTATGATGAGTGCAGCAACAAGTTTTCCCTCAATATGAAACCAAGGTTATCAATCCAGTAGGAAGTCAACGTTGCTCCGAAGGTGTTGGTGGAGGAATGTAATGCGGCGCAACACCAGAGATTCCGGTGCCTACGTGGAACCTGCACAACACAATCAAACTATTTTGTCCCAACGAAACAGTGAGGTTGTCAATCTCACCGGCTTGCTGAAAACAAAGGATTAGACGTATAGTGTGAAAAATGATGTTTGTTTGTAGAGAATGTAAAAGAATAATGATTGTAGTAGGTTGTATTTCAGATGTAAAAGAATGGACCGGCGTCCACAGTTCACTAGTGGTGTCTCTCCATAATAAAATACTAAACATGTTGGGTGAACAAATTACAGTTGGGCAATTGACAAATAGAGAGGGCATAACAATGCACATACATATCATGATGATCACTATGAGATTTATTTGGGCATTACGACAAAGTACACAGACCGCCATCCAGCATGCATCTGTGTCTAAATAGTCCACCTTCAGGTTAGCATCCGCACCCCTTCCACTATTAAGTTGCAAGCAACAGACAATTGCATTAAGTATGGTGCATAATGTAAACAACACTAATATCCTTAGACAAAGCATTGTTGTTTTACCCCTAATAGCAACAGCACATCCACAACCTTAGAACTTTCTGTCACTGTCCCAGATTAAATGGAGGCATGAACCTACTATCTAGCATAAATACTCCCTCTTGGAGATACAAGCATAAACTTGGCCAAAGCCTACACTAATAACGGAGAGTATGCAAGATCATAAACAACACATATATGATAGATCAATAATCAACTTGACATAGTATTCAATATCCATCAGATCCCAACAAACATAACATGTAGCATTACAATAAGATGATTTTGATCATGATAGGCAGCTCACAAGATCTAAACATAATGGCACAAAAGGAGAAGACAACCATCTAGCTACTGATGGACCCGTAGTCCAAGGATGAACTACTCACGCATCACTCCGGAGGCAGGCATGGCGATGTAGAGCCCTCCGGTGATGATTCCCCTTTCCGGCAAGGTGCCGGAGGAGAACTTCTGAACCCCCCGAGTTAGGGTTGACGGCGGCGGCAGCGGATGTTTTCTGGAAATATGGCTCGGTGTTTTAGGGTTTTTTCGTCTGGAGGAATAAATAGGCGAAGGGGCGACGTCGGTGGAGGCGTGGGGCCCGCTCCCCATAGGGTGGCGCGGCAGGGGGCCCACCCGCGCCGCCATAGGGTGAGGGCGCCCTGCTGCCCCCTTCGTCTCCTCTTCGGACTTCTCGAACGTGTCGGGAAAAATAGGCATCTGGGATTTTGTTTCGTCCGATTTCGAGAATATTTCCAGAACAGCTTTTCTGAAACCAAAAACAGCAGAAAACAGGAACTGGCACTGTGGCATCTTGTTAATAGGTTAGTTCCAGAAAATGCATAAAAATGCTATGAAGTGTGAATAAAACATGTAGCTATTGGCATAAAACTAGCATGGAACATAAGAAATTATAGATACGTTGGAGACGTATCAGTAGGCCCATTGTTCAGAGTTTTGACCGCTGAAGACGCCGCTTCGGCTTTGATTTGATCGGACGTGGCATGTTTTTCGCTGCGCCATCATAACCTCCTAGGGTTTTGTGCGTAGTGGGCGGCGTGGGATGCGACGGTTGCTCTCTGCACTCGCTACGTGTACGGCCAGATGCTATGCATGTTTGCATGGACGGTTATGATGAAGTTTTGTGTGGTGCGGTAAATAGCAGATTTTGCGCAAGATTCATGATTTACTTGCCATTCGTTTTCCTCTGCTCCTCTTCTTCCTTGCGCACCGCCCACCATTACTCTGCATCTCAAGCTCCTTGCTCTCTGCTCCATTTTCGATGGCACCAAAGAGGATCAAGCGTGCTGCTGCGACTGCTCCCGCCGCCGACGCGGCGGACAAGGGGAAGGACTCTTGGCTATGGCGAGCGAGCCTGCCGATGCTCTACTGAAGATTCCCGGTGACTGGACGAGGTCCTGCATCACCGAGGACACCCTTTCTGAATACCGTCAGAAGGGTTGGCTGCCGCCAGCTGATCAGCTGGCCGCACGTGCTCCGGGCTTGGAGGTACGCCCTGACCCTCGCGGCGGCGAGCGCGTCTGCTTCGCTGAATTTCTCCCTCGTGGCTTCTCTTTTCCTTTGCATGATTTCGTGCGAGGGTTACTGTACGCCTATGGCGTGCAGATCCATGATCTCACCCCCAACAGCATTATGCACATCGCCTGCTTTATGGTGCTGTGCGAGTGTTTCTTGGGGGTATCCCTTAGCTGGGCGTTGTGGAAGCATATTTTCAAGGTGCGCCACAACTGCCGGGGTATCCATAAAAATAGGAAACAATTATTTTATTTCCTAAAATCATTAAATAACAGTGGTATAACCCTTATATGATGCAAATATGATTGGAATATGAGTGATATAGTGCAAAGTTCATGTATGCATTTTACATGCATCAATCACTAAAATGAAAAGAAAATGGTATGACTTCACAAATTAGTTTGTGTCAGTGTGTGAATTCAAACGTGTGTGTTTAGTTAAAAACTATTACAAGTTCCTTAAATATCTTGAGAAAGACAGGGGGAGAGAGAGTCTTTGTTCAAAAGCTATCTGGGGTTTCTAGAGTGCACGACTGTCTAGTTGAGGTGTAACAACAAAAGAACATATACTAATCAAGATGCTAAATATAAATCCTACAACATACCAGTAAGTCTTTTATCGTTAAATTTGTGCCTTTCTCATTTTACTTGCTCTTTCATGGAGCAGCCTCTCGCTGGGAAGAAGAGACATGGGAGAAGGCGGCGCGGAGGATGTGGGTGAATCCTATGCATCGCCCCGCGGCGACGCTTCCGCTTGCGTCGCCTGAAGGGACGCGCGCGTCGCCGCGGATGGGCCGGCCCAACTTGGGTTTTTTCCTTTTTTTTTCTTAGTTTTTTTTCTATTTCGGCCTTTCTTTTCTTCTCTTTACTTTTTCGTTTTTCTTTTTATTTTCTGTTTTATTTTTATATTAATTTTACGTTTTCTTTCATATTTTCGTTTTATTTTCTTTTTCAATTTTTTGAACGATTTTCTATTTTATTTTCTTTTATGTTTTCGTTTTCATTTCATTTCCTTTTTTTCGACTTTTTATTTTTTTCTTATTTATTTTATTTTATTTTATTTATTTTTCACTTTTTATTTTCTGTTTTTGTTTTTCGTTTTCTTTTCTTGTTTTCTTTTGCTTAGTCTACCTTTTTTTCTGTTTTCTGTTCACTTTTAAAATTGTTCAAAAAAAGTTTTCGTTCAACCCCATTTATGTTTATTTTTTAAAATTATTCAAAAATAGTTTCCGTTTACTAGCCTTTTCTGTTTAATTTTTAAATCGTTCCAAAATATTTTTTTGTTCCAAATAATTTTCTTTCACTTCTAAAATCATTCAAAATAATTTTTGTTCACCTTTAAAATCATTCAAAATAAATTTCGTTTATTTTTAAAATCGTTCAAAAATTATTTCCGTTCCACCTCTTTTTCTGTTCACTTTTTAAAATCGTTCAAAAATAGTTTCCGTTCACCCCCATTTATTTTCATTTTTTAAAATCATTCAAAAAAATTCCGTTTACTACCCTTTTCTGTTCAATTTTAAAAATTGTTGCAAAATAATTTTGTTTACTTTTATAATCGTTTGAAAAAAAATTCGTTCAAATCGAAATTTCTTCAAATTTGGTAATTGTTGAGATTTCTTAAATTCTTCTGATTTGAAATATGTTGAAATTTAAAATTGTTCTGACTTGAAATTTGTTCAAATTGTATAAAAATAGGCTCGAAATTGTTCATATTTGATGTTGTTCATATTTTAAGAATTTCAAATTTATTCAAATTATAATTCTTTCAGATTTAAAAACAGAAGAAAAAATGAAAACAAAAACTGTACCTTTATATTGGGCCGCTCCAAATCGGCCCATGAAGGAGCTCCTTCGGGCGAAGGGAGGCGGAAGCGTCGCCTGAAGGCGACGTACAACATCTCCCGAGGATGTGAGAGCAAGAGGTAAGAGTTTCGTCAGGCACGTGTGGGAGATGGGCTAGACGCACGCATGCGGGCCATGTCCGCATTTTCGGATATAGAGTGTGTTTGTTTTAGTTCTTTTGGGCCTTTGAGAGCATCTCCACTGGAGCCTCCAAAGGACCTAAAGGCTGTTTGAGGAGCCAAACACAAAAAATGCATACCATTGGCACCCTCCAATCGTTACTTTTGTCAAGCAAAATGTCCGGCAGCCCAAGAGGGTCTCCAAGTTTAGAGCCTCCTGAGGGTGCCGGACATGTACAAACCAACGCTGCATGCATTCAGCCCCACCTGGCAGCCTCTATTCTCTTCTTCCTTTCTATATTTGATATCTCGCGTGCGATGCACCGGTCGGCAAACCACCAGAGGCACACCCAAGTCCGGCCATCTCCCGCTCTCCTTCCGCGCCACGGGCGCCGCAACGATGACCTCCTTCGTCTCCTGCAAGCACAACGCCCGGAGGACCACGGAAGCCGCCGCGACGACCTCGTCTTCAACCTACGGCCGGACGCACGGTATCGTCATCCTTGCTTCAACAAGCCAAACGGTCATGTCCTGAAGGTGCGGCGTCGTCGAGTATGTATGTAACTGGAAGGATTCGAGCTAGAACGTAAGGGATCGTCACCGAGAAGGTCGTCTTCCTCCTACGGCCGGACGCGCGGTGTCGTCGTCCCCGTCAGCCCGGGCTTCTCCAAGCCAATTCATCATGTCCTGGAGGTACGCCGTCTTCGACTTCGTCCGAAACTGGAAGAACTCAAGCTAGAACGAAAGAGAGGAGCCAAGACGAGCGGACGGAGTGGCACGTCGGCCTCGCGGGAGCAGCCTCGGACGCCGTCGAGCTTCTGCTGCTCCCGTGTTGTTCGGCGCCATCGAGCGTCTGCTGGACGCCGTCTGATGTTGCTCTTCCTGTCCGGCAAGCAGCTAGTAGCTGATTAGTAGCTCGTCGCTGGCCCTTGATTGCTTTCTTCTCGCGTTGGACGCGGAGCGCCGCTCTCCTTTTCTCGACTTGTGCGCGTCGCTCGCATGTTTGCATTTTCTGGCCTAAATCCATCAGCTAGCACAAGTCACACGATCATTTTCCAGCTAGCACATTGCTAGCTAGCTGATTTGCTAGTTGTGCGAGTCTGCTCAGCCACCCATGCGAGACCTCTGCACTCTGCTCACTCTTTTTCTCTGTACATTTCTTTAGATCCGTGTTGTATGCTTCTTCAGGTTCTGCTCGTGGTACTGGTTCTTGTTGCTCGTGGGTACTGATTCGTGCTAGCTGATTTGCTGTTGCTCGTGGGTGCTGGTTCGTGTTGTACACTTCTTCAGATTGTGCTCGACCTCTGCAACTGGTTTGTGGCGTCTGTTGTTGCTCGTCGCCGGCGGGGCACTAGTTCCAGCAGACGTCCGGGCAAGTTACTTGACGGCCGGCGCAGCCAGTATCACCGCTCATCGCTTCCCCTCGAGCTCCTGATGTTGCTCTCGCCTTCGTGGCCGGTGAGTTCCTCGACATCAACGACGCACGCAACCTGTTTGTGTTAATGCTAGAAATTTGGAGGCCCTAGTTTGAGGGGTGCCGCTGTGGAGGGCTCCAAATTTCTGCCGGACGCATGTCCGGCACCCCAATGGGACCTCAATTGAGGGGTCCCGGACATGAATTTGAAGGCCCCCGGTGGAGATGCTCTGAGAGCGCGCATCGTGGGGAAGCATCCGGGCCATGTCCGCATTTTCTTGCCATGTCACGCAACGGTGCCTTCCTACCCCATTTGGTCTGACATATACGCTTTTTTTTGCCAATCTTCACCATTTTGACCAAATCGATAAGGTCGAAACATATTGCACAAAAATTACAGGATTATTTGAATGTAAACCCTAAACCCTCGCATGGACTTAGGTGCCGGTGGCGGCGACGACGACACAGGGATACAACTATGTTGGTTGCAGGGCCGAACAATCCTCCAACCGACAAGAGGTGGAAATAGCACCGTCTAGAGACCCAAACTATTCGAGCTAGCAATAGCAACGGTGTGGCAGAGTCGGCAAAGCAAGGGTCGAGACAGAGGAAATGAAAGAGGTGGATATCAAGTGGGGGGAGAGAGTGTGGTATTGCTAGGATCAACAAGGGGTGGACAAGTGGACAAGAGCCGGACGCGGACGTTGTCAGTCCCAACTCAAATCCGGCACAAACTGGTCACGCATGTCCGTTGGACTGTCATGGTTTCCGTCCGGATGAAAACAGACTGACGCTGACTAATTTTTTTTCTTTCTTAGAGTTTGATGGTTGCAGAATCAGGGTCCGCAATCATCGTCCGGCCGGCTATACACCCTCTCGGCTTGGTGCAGCGAACAGATTGATTGTCATCTAATTTTCAAACCCTCCTCGATGAAGCCAAGCCAGCAAATGCCAAAGCAAAGCTACTAATAGACCTGTAATATTTCATGGCCTCACAAACTGCATAATAATTTTTATTATGCATATTGCATATCAAAATAGGTTTTGTCATATTTTACCGAAGTCAGTTGGTGTTGTGGTTCATGTCGGCATCGAAACAAGTGGTGTAGTCCCCACGACGGTGTTCAGCAACGACAAGCTTGGCTTCCTGCTCGATGATGGGAAAGATAAGAACTTGATTTTAATTTCCATATTTTAGCAAGGTCCTTTCTACGCTTACTAGGGACCTATGGTTCTTTCTCCGGATTTGCATGGCGATCCGTTGTAATTTGTGAGTAGTAGTTGAGATTTTGAGTTGCAAGTGGGTTGAACTAAAAAAATATAGTTACATAGGGTTAAAACTCACCAATAATTATATTTGCGTAGGGATTCAAGTGGGTTGAAATTGATATTATGAGATGACGTCAGCCGATTAAGATATATTTCAGTTGCCTGTGATAGGCACACCCCATATACCATTATAGAGCATCGATCAGATTATGCAGCACACGACATATATTTCTTATATAAGGGAACACACATCGATTAGATGTACAATAAACACTGGCAAATTTCGCAAAAACAAAAACTGAAGAAATCACTGCAACTAGATGTACGAACATAGGGATGCTGCAATTAACCTGTATGCATGACATCTATTCGAACGCATCTAACAGAAATTAGAACCCTGTGCCTAGATACAAAATTTCATGGCCGCCGTGTAGAGATTGCTCACCCACCAGTTACATAGAGAAAGAAACGACATCAGTATCTAGGCGGTGGTGCACATGGCGGAGTAGACGTAGAGCTCGTTGCGCACGTAGCTGGTGTAGTCGAAGGAGACGTTGCGGCCTTGCGGGATGGAGTGTCCGTTGTTGAGGAGGCAGACGCCGGAGCTGACGACCTGGATCACCGCGGGGTCGACGGGGATAACGGAGCGGAAGTTGCCGCACTGCAGGAGGATCCTCGAGATATTGCAGGGCCTGCCGGTGCACTGGTTCGTCACGTCCACCCTGTATTCAGACGAGCCGTCCCTCTGCGGCTCCCCGAGGCTCTGCCATATGGAGAGATCCTTCTTGACGTCGCATTCGCCGGCGGCGGCTCCGAAGAGGGTCGAGGCCACCAGGACGGTGGCCATGAGCGCCGCCACCATGGACCAAGCCGTCGTCATCGATCAAGATAGCTCGCCGGCGGATCTAGAGTTTAATGAGATAGAGAGGAAGCACGGACGAGTTCGATCGAGACTACCCTGCGTCTGGATCTATATATACAAGCATTGCAGACATATATGGTAATAGTAATGGGGAAAGAGGAGGAATAACATGGAATTACTTGAACAACCAATTGGAAGTGTCGGATGAAGATAGGAGTATTTGGTATGTGTGTTTTTTTACATGGCAGCTTTAAAGCGTGGGGAAGTGTCTTTGCTCCATAACGGAATTTGTATGTGTGGAAGAAGATGCGTACTCGAAGACGATGTAGCTGGAACGTTTAGTATATTCCTTCTTTAGAAAATTTTGAACCCGAACAGCAAAACGATTTAGTAGATTCCTTGTTTAGATAATTTGGAACAACATTTGACTAGTGCTGCAGCTAGAGGTAAATTTTGAGTCATATAAGGTCTACGTTTTGAGGGGCTAAAAGGAAAAATACACGACATACGACAAACCAACATTTTCATAGTTATCCTACATTCCTAATTTAGTCAAAGTTAAACATCATAAACTTAGACTAAGCATGTAGGAAAATATCAACATCTACACTATAATAAGTTTTATTTCTTTTATCGTAAATATATTTTATATTATACACATTTGGTTTTGTTTCTATATGTTCTATTACATTCATCGTCGATATTTTTACTATACGTTTTTTTAATCAAATTTCATAAATTTGATTTAAAAAAAACCATAATGCATGGTAATTGTGGACATATGGAGTAGTAAAGATTTTTGAAAAGAGGGTAGAGATTTTTCATTTCCTACGACTTTTAGACGACACTTAAGATTCAACATTCGCTTAATTATGTTTATATTTCTGTTGTACTAAGTGGTGATACTTAAACTCATGTAACTTAGTAAAAAAATGGCCCTCCACCATTGGCAAGTATTACGATTTGGTAAAAATTGCAATTGGGGCGCCACATGCGAGCTGAACCCGATCGGCTCCACGTGCATGTAGTAATCGATGTTTGTCTCGAGCGTGGAGTGCAACATCATAGCTGGAATTGGAGAAGTGTTCTGCACTCAAGGATGTTGGGAGATTAGAGGGGAGAGTCGTTGAAATAGAGCTAGCAGCAAAGGTGGTCGAGGTAGAGGTGGAGAACAGTGGCGATGAGGTATGACGAAGACCATTGTCTCCTCGAGTCCAGATCTTCCCGGCATGGAATATTGTGGTGTGGCAGTCCTTCTCCCTCGGGGCTTTTGAAAGAAGGAGCGGGGCGTACGACCCCTGGGACGACACCGTAGAGACTAATGCGAACACTTAAATCGTAGGTACTGGTGCATGTGGCACGTCGGTGGCAGATGTAATTATGGGATTGATGAAGAATTGGTGGAAGATTAGCGCTCAAAATATTACTGGATAGATTTGGGTTGGATCTCAAAACATTTGGATCTTTGTCACTTGCTGTTTTTATACTAGTGAAGACACATATTTTTAGAAACATGGCTCGTTTTTCTTTTCTTTTGAGCCATTGTCTTTTCTTTAGGGGATCTGAGCCATGTTCTTGCAGAAGAAGTTTAAGCCCACAGTGTAGCCCACGCAATGCGGAACATACAAAGGGGCCAGATCGTAACCCGTTCCAGGCTGGGCCAAATTAGCCTACCAATTCGGCCATTCCCCACTTGTCCTAAGAACAAGGCGAAGAAGCAGCGCTGCACCAATGGCGACTCCCGGGGACGGTGAGGACGCGCCGCCGCCGCCGCCGGCCGCGGGGGCCGGAGGCAGCTTGATCTCGAAGGTGCGGGAGCAGTGGAGGCAGACGAAGGAGCACGCCGAGACGTACCCGTACGTCTGGGGCTCCTACATCCTCGTCTACGGCGGCCTCGGCGCCTACATCATCTGGCGGTGGGTCAAGCTCCGCCGCACCGAGGACCGCGTCCGCGCCCTCCAGGGCCGCCTCCGCCAGCTCGCCGCCGCCGAGGAGTCGCAGGCCGCTTCCGCTTCTCCCACCCCACCTCCTCCCCTGCAGCAGCCGCCGCCGCCGACGACGACTGGGCCCGGCAAGCCCACCTCCGCCCCGTGAAGAGTAAGACCCCGTAGCCAACTTTTTGACTTGAAATGCTACGAGTTACGGAACACAACCCCCTGCATCGTCCGAACTAGAGGAACTCCTATGTTTCACTGTTAATTGTGTGATCCTGGATCGAAGGAAATGGTGAAAGGCTGAATTATGTGTTCATATTAGAGATCATTCTGCAGAAGGTTTAAATTGTAGTGGTTCATGTATGTTGATCATTCCCAGGAGGGATCTGTTTTTTTGGTTATTTCCCAGGAGGGATCTAGTATTTGTGCATTTCTTTCTGCTGCCTGCTGCTCGAAACTGATATAAGGGTTCCATCTAGCTGTTTGATAATACTACTACTACTACTATTTCATCTTTATTGAATCTTGTTGAACTGTCACCGTTGGTGTCATATGCACTACTGTGGCGAAATGATAGAGAAATCTGAACGAATAAGTTGTAGTTTGCTAACATTGTCCTTACTCTTTAGCATAGCTGCTGACTGTATTTGGAGGTGAACAATGTATGATCCTCTCAGAGGATGAATTAAAAACTCAACTAGCACGCATTGGCCTTAACATTGCTGCTGCTGATTTCTGGTCCTTTTAACATAACATTTGTCTACTGTAAGTTATAAATTTTGGCTGTAGGTGGTGGTAAGAATTTGTGATGCGCTCATCGAATATTCCACTCCAGCCTCAAATTTTATTCCTGAGACAATCAAGTGTCAAGCTTCCCTTACCTTCCCTTACCTTGCTTAGCTTTATTCTTCAAGAAATTCCCAATGCAGTTGTAGCAAACTGTATTGACCTATCAATTGAGTTATCTGGTGTTGAATTGCTCAAACCAATTGATTGGTAATTTCTCTCTCCCTAAGCACCTCTAATCACAAAAATAGGGTTTAGCTATGTGCGCAGTTCTGTCTAAAGTCTAAACCTTGGCTATTGAGATCTTTGTGAAAATTTAGACCGCACACTTCAAAATGATGTGTAGATATGTCATGAAATACACATTCATTATATTTTATGCCATCAGGTTTTCTAACTTCCACATAAAATTCATCTCTGCAAGTTTCATTTGGAAATTGCGACGATGCCGAAAACGCCATTCTCTTATGTTCTGGACAGTAGCAATTCAGCGACTTATTTTCCCTGTTACCTAGCTTTGTTATCCAAATTTTTGTTATATTCATTGTGGGTTGCTGGTGCCGGTGCGGTTTGAAATACTTAAATTCGTCTGTGCAAAGCCATAACTAACTGTGCAGTTCAAAAAAAGTCTTGTAGTCTGTGATTGCCTTTGACATGCTTCTAAATCGATACTCTCTTATATGTATATATAGGTGCATTTTAATTGGTTAATACAAAGCTTTGACAAACATTTGCTCCACTAGTGTGTGATTTATGTGATGCAAAATCAGATTCTGGAGTAGTTTTGAACACAAACCCTTCACGTCAGTGTTGTGTTACATAAACTTGCAAATTACATATATTAATGAAGTAATTGTTAGTCAAAGCTTTGTCTTAACCAAAAAAAATGCGTCATATTTATCTGGACAAAGTGAGTCCTACAGTACAAGCTGTAGAGTTGTACCTTGATTTTCCATCTCACTAATGTGTTATTGGATACCTGATTGTGCACATATTATTAACCTGCAAACAATTCAGGAACCTTTGTGGGCTCAACTAATAATTGATTGCACTGGAGGCCCACTTGGCTAGATTTTTTTGCTTCAATTTATCAGCATCTAATACCTGGCACTTGATCTTAATTTTGTTCCTTGCCACATTGGTCACTATTTGATAATATGGATCAGTGATGGCAGTACAGTTATTCAGACCCCACTAGAGCTGCACCTGGAATGAAGACAACATTTCGTTTTCTTTTCAAGATTTTTTTCTGGTGGTTTTCCATTTATTTAATTCGTCATATCTGGTACTTGATCTTTATTTTGTTCCTCGTCCCATTCTCCACTGTTTGTTGACGTGTACCTGTGATAGGAGTACAATAATTTCAACCCCATGGGATCTTGTGAGCTTGTCGGGTTGTTGACCAACGATTGACTTGCTTGGATTGAGGATGCAACTCAACTCGGTTTCTTTCAGGGGGTAAAACATCTAAATACATGCTCTTACACCTCTCTATTTCGGATTTTTGTGATTTTGCAAACAAATTTCTACTCCGCTCTGTCGACTTCGGTACTCACCATACATATTGATGACTGTATACTTAGCAATCAGTTAGGTAATATCTGCTCAGGGTCATTCAGATACCTCTTTCGTACCATTGTTTGGGTAGGACTCACAAGGTCACCTGTTACATATGTCCTTAGCTGAGGCAGTAATGCCCTCCCAAGGTAATCTACTTGGGTAAGATAGCTAGTGGAACGAATAAAATTAGCATGTCTAGGAGTTAAGCCATGGGCTCAATCTGGAGGTTAATCTCCAACCGTGGCAACAGAATAGTACAGATTGGGTAGGTGCCCCGCCTGATACCTTCTGCTACTCTCACCGACATGACCATGTGATCGCACATCAGCAGCACCTTGTGCCAAGGACTGGCCTTGATTCCTCTTACCGAACCCATCTAATTTCTGCTCATGAGGTCATTCGATGTTAAATTTACACCTCTGAGTCGTGCTTCCAGTCTCAGTAAAAAAAAGATGGTTGTTTAGAATAACTTCAACCTGTCTGGTTCAGTGTATTTTTTTGATGTGGTAACTGATCCATGAACTGTGTTCTGAGGTGGTGATGGATTGCTTTTTAACTGAAAACAGTCGTGTACAGGCTGAATCTGCAGGCTCAACTGTTGTTTATTTTCGAAAATTTGAATCACTGGGAATCATCATATTTTGGTGGTCACTGCTGCATCGCTGCTTAACTAGAGGACAGATCGGTCTGATGCGGATCACTGGCCTTTCCACTCTGAAACGAAAAGAGTATTAATTCTGAGGGCCACGGGAGAAAATGGGGTCTGTCGGAGGACTCCAGATCGACACAAAATCACTGTGCTCACTCAGTTTTCCGCCATAAACTACAGCCTGCACAACTGTATGCTTAGTTACCTCACGAAATGAAAATCTCAAACTGGTTTTACAGTGATCATCTGCTGCGCCTGCACTGTTAGCTTGTCATGGTTATGTACTAGTACTGGTAGAGTATTATGTAACCTCAGTCGTCAGTGGTCAGTAGTTAGTTGGTTCAACTTGGTAAATACTGGTGTTTTTGGGGAGACAAATAGTCGAGATCTGTTTTGGGAGTTCGTTTCGTTGGCTTTTTCCCGCAACATTATTTGAGCTAATTTTTTTTAATAATACATTTTTTTAATTAAATTCGAAAAATATTACGTAAAATAACGAAATTGCAAAAATAATATGGCCTCGGCCCAGCTTGGGCCGATTAGGGCCCGTCGGCCTGGCTTGGGCCGATAAGGCCTTATCGGCTTAGTTTAGGCCGATCAGCTCGGATGGTGGGCCAGGCCTGCACCCGACAGGCCGTGACGCGTCACAATCGGGCACTAATCGGCCCTAACTGGGCCGACAGGCCTGTCGGCCAGGGCAGGGCCGACAGGGCGCTGGATAAGGCCAGCCCTGGCCACATAGCGGCCACATCTTCCTCCTCGCGTCCTCTCTCTCATTTTTTCTTCCTCTCGAAACCAGCAGCTCCTTGCTGCGTTTCAGCGGCGATCTTTCCATCCAGCCACCAAATCTTTCCCTAGAACTGTTAGAGAGTTAAGACAGCTCAGATCTACAGATGGGTTGGATTATTGTGTGATTTCGTGTTGTTTGGTTGGAGCAATGGTGGAGTTTAGGTGGAGGTTGCTGTAGGGTGGTGGATGGTGCAGCGTGGTGGTGGTTCAGCGGTGTTGCATTGGCGGTGGTGGTGACGTTGCTGGTCCATTGAATCGGCACGCTTCAAGGGTATGCGTTTATTTTGCTAGTAATATTAAGTATATAGTTGTTCCCGGTCGTAACAGTAAATTGGTGTCACATTTTTAGGTTGTTGAGATGAGTAATTTAGTGAAATGTTTGTTTTTCTACGGTCTTGGCGAAGTTGTAGTAAATGAGCATGGAGCTGATTTGGGTGAGTTTCGATGGTCAGAGTTGGAACTGAGTGACCCAGAAACATGGTCTATAAGTCAGCTGAAAGATTGGTTGGCAGCGTGTTTAGGGCTTCCTGAAACAGACACCGTCGGTGTGCATGCACTGTGGACGAAGACAAGGTCCCCGGTGTTTTTTTATTTGAGGCCAATAGAACGGACCTCTCAGATGGTGCGATGGTTGCAAGGCTGCGCAAGCAGGGGATGTACCCCTCATGCCTTACTGATACCTGTCGCGAAGGAGGTGATTCCGCCTGAAGGCGAGGGAGGGCACGATCCTGGCCAGAGTAGTCAGGAGATGCAATTTTCTGGACATGATTATAATCAGGGAGATGTTGGCCAGAGTAGTCAGGAGATGCAATTTGCTAAACATGATTATATCCAGGTAGATGTTGGAGGTGGTAGTTATGAATCTGGCCAGAATAGTCAGACAGAGCAGATGGAAGAGGGAGATGAAGATGCTGCTGAGGCATTAGCAGACGATGTATTCCAAGAAATGATGGAAGAGGAAGACGAAGATGGTGGTAGTGCTTATGGGTATGATTCGGACGAGTCGGATGACGAACATGTGGAGCCAAATCCTGCGTCATGGAGTCATGATTTCTCGTCGTCAATGACAGTGAACGATGGTCATGATTCTGCCTGGGAATACCATCAGAACCAGGTTTCTGCGGGTGCTCTATATACCGACAAGCAACATTTGCAAGATGCAATCATTAAGTGGGCAATGTCGACTTGCAAGACATTCAAAACCAAGGTGTCGAGTAAAAAATATCTGACAATGGAATGTGAGGTAGCAGGGTGTCCTGGAAGGGTGCACGGTTATCGTCCTCACTTCGGCATAAACTGGAAAGTGAGCGACGTAGTACAGCACACATGTAGAATTGAGAGTATTCCTCAAGATCATCGTAACATTTCGTCGACGCTTATAGCTCGGTTGCTGTACTCAGAAATAGTACAGGGCAAAGCTATGGAAGCGAAGGCTATTATACATAAGGTATTCACCAAGTTCAAGTACAAAATATCTTATAGCAAAGCTTGGAGGGCTAAGCAGATGGCACTTGAGAAAAGATTCGGATCGTTTCTAGACTCATATGACTCAGTTGTTCGGCTCCTGTACACATTGCAGGCCCGCAATCCAGGCACATATGTTGACGTCAAACACTTTTGGATGGCAGAGTTTCCAAACGTAAAGGTGCTGCATCGTGTGTTCTTCTCTTTCGGTGTATGCATTGAAGCTTTCACTCACTGTCGACCAGTTATCTGTGTTGATGGTACATTTCTTACTGGCAAGTATAGGGGACAGATCTTGACTGCCATTGGTCAGGATGGCAACAATCAGATCGTGCCACTTGCATTTGCTTTTGTGGAGAGCGAGAACACTGAAAGTTGGACTTGGTTCTTCAGGCAGCTTAAAATAGCAGTAGTAAAAGATAAGCCGAATGTGTGCATCCTTCATGACCGCCATGCTGGTATACTGAACGCCGTCAAGGCACTAACAAACCCTGTGGCCGCGGAACAAACGCCATGGTTAGACCTGCAGAGTCGTTGGTGCATGCGCTATTTGGGGGCCAATTTTTTCTCACAGTTCCGAGATAAGGCTTTGATGAATCTATTCAAAAAACTGTGCAAGCAGAACCAATTCTGGAAATACACATTTGTACGTGGTAAGCTTGATGACTTCACTAACCAGCATGTTAGGCAGAGGAGAGCTGCACGAAATGTTGCAGTAGCAGCACATGTGCAACTTGTGGCGCAACAGCTAGCAACCGGACCTCCACCAGCTGAGGATGTACCTGTTGGGCTTTGTGACTTGCCAGGATTTGATCCGCCTGGTGTTAGGAGAAAGACTGGGAGGTTGATCAAAAACTTTCAGCAGTGGATTGAGCACGAGCCTCTTGAGAGGTGGTCTTTGCTGCACGACACTTACGGAGCCAGGTACGGTGTTATGACTACCAACCTTGCTGAAACATACAACTTTGTTCTTAGAGAAAATAGGGCATTGCCACTTACAGCCATTGTGGAGGGTATTTTTGAGGGCACAGTCAAATACTTCAGAGAAAGACGCCAGAAAGCTCAAATGCATATCGTGAACAATCCAAACACACCTTTTTGTGAGAAGATTACAGAGTACATGGATAGAAAGATGGCAAAAGCTCGTACTCACGCTGTGCAGGCCATAGGAAATCAAGAAAGGAGGTTCGAGGTACGCTTACCTACTGACAAGTTTGGTTGCGGAAATCAGCTCAGAACGCATGAGGTGAGAATTGGAAATGAAGCACGACCAACATGTGACTGCACATGCAATAAACCAAAATTGCTTCACCTGCCCTGCTCCCATGTATTGGCTGCGTGTGGGCAACTCGGACTATCAGCCATCTCGTTCGTTTCACCATACTATTTGAACGAGTCTGTTCTTAATACCTGGACCGGTGAAATGGTGGGATTTCGAGCTGTGGGTAATTTTAACACGGTTGACCCTAATGAAAGGCAGTACATCCCCGACCCAAGACTACTGCGTCCTGGTAGAGGTAGACGACCGTGCAAGCGTATCAGAAATGGTATGGATGAATCTGAAGCCGGAGGCCCGACAGTGCAATGTTTCTTGTGCAATGATTTTGGTCACAGGCACACTGCTTGTACAACATTCCCACCTACGAATGCTGCTTCGACAACTAGAGCAGCTGCTCCACGTGGACGAGGCAGCCGAGGACCAAGAGGAAGGGGAAGAAACTAGGATGTTTTAAATTTAGACTGTGCTTTTATTTGTAATAATGAGGATCAATGTTTTAAAATTGGACTATGTTTTTATCTGTAATATGTGTGGATCAGTGTTTGTAGACTATATTTTTATCTGTAATATGTGTGGATCAGTGATTTAAATTTGGAGTTTGATTTCATCTGTAATTTGTCTGCATTTGTGGCTGAAAAAAGAGGAGGGAGAGGTGAAAAAAAAAGCAAGAGGCAGCTTGGGCCGACTGCATCCTGTCGGCCCAGTACAAGCCGATAGATCCCAGTCGGCCCAGCTCTGGCCGACAGGCTGCTCTGACACGCATAGAGCGGCCGACAGGCCTTATCGGCCCAAGCCAGGCCGACGGGCCCTAATCGGCCCAAGCTGGGCCAAGGCCGTATTATTTTTGCAATTTCGTTATTTTACGTAATATTTTTCGAATTTAATTAAAAAAATGTATTATTAAAAAAAATTGCACTGAACCCCGCCGTTGCATCCTCTCTCTCTCATCATCCACCTGCTGAATTTTTAAGGGCAGCAGCGTGTGGTGGCATCCGCTTCTCACTCTCTTTCCCCTGTTTCTAGATACCAAGCTCGTGGTCTTCTCAGCTCGGTGCTCACTGCTGCCACGCCGTATCACGGGCACGGAGCTACGTAGCCAGTGGCAGTGGGATGCCTCAGGTGGACCTGGAGAGCCTGGTGTGCGGCACGGCGGGCGCCGGGGACAGGAAGGTGTCGTGCGAGACGGTCATCGCCGGCGGCAGCGGGGACGCCTCGCCGCGCTGGGCGCCACCGCCTCCGCCACACCCGGACCATGACTTCCCGCCGGAGTCGATAACCATCCGCATCGGCGACGACGACGGCGCGGCCTTCTCGGAGCTGAACCCGATATACGAGCGGGACGACTCCACCAAGGGGAGCACCAACCCCAAGTTCGGCGGCGGCGCCTCCTCCAACGCCGTCCCGTTCAAGGCGCGCTCCAACTCCGCGCGCATCGCCGCGGGCGCCGCACCGGCCGCGGCAACCACCACCTTCTTCGGCCTCCCCGTCAAGATCCGCCCGGCCTTCACCCGGCGCCAGCCGTCGCAGGGCCGGATCTTGCCCGACAAGCAGCGCTCGGGTGGCGGCACCGGCGAGGAGCCGCGGTCGCCCAAGGTGTCCTGCATTGGGAAGGTGCTGTCCGACCGGGAGAGGTACGGGAGGCGCCGGCGCCGGAGGTGGTGGCGCGGCGTGGCGGCCGTGTTCCGGTGCAGCGGTTGCCGGGGAGTCGGCGGCGCGGGCAAGAAGATGGCGTTGGAGGAGGACGAGTACGACGGGGAGGGGGAGGGGGAGCCGAGCGTCGCGGCAATGCGGAGGTTCAAGTCCGGGAGAAGAGCCGATACATGGGCACAGGAGGCACTGGCAGCGGCTGCGGCGGCTTCCGGCGAGACGACGTCGGAGGAGCAGAAGAAGCAGGAGACTGAGCACTGGGTCCGACTACCGGTAAGTTAGTCTGCGGGGAGGGCGGGAAGTGAATCAGCGACACAAATGCATGGTGGTACCCGCTGTCAGCGACGCCGCCCAGGTCTGGGTGTGGTCGCCGATAGGTGAGCTCGAGAAGCTGTCTCGTCAGCGAAGGATGGGCACAGGATTTGGCCTAGAAACGCGAGTCTTTTTTGGAATGGATTTC